>JAJQQW010000004.1:3557500-4157500 GCA_025583905.1 Ia io | reverse complement strand
TAAAACAAGAAACACAGAAACAAAAAAGGGGGGAGGAATATGTAGGTGCAGAGCTGAAATAAAGAAATTAAGAGTAGAGAATTGGGGAATAGGAGAAGGAAAACAGTTTAAAATACAGGAGGAAAAAAGGAAAGAAAAAAATTTTTTTAAGGAAAATAGAGGAGAAAGCAGATAGACCCAAAATAAGGGGGGCGGGGGAGGGGATGAGAAAGTAGGAGAAAAGGAAAAGAGAAAGGAAAAAAAAGATTGAAGAGGAAAATTAGATATATGAACAAAACAATAGAAACTAGAATAATAAATCAATAAAGCAGTTAAAGAAGATAAATTTTAAAAGGGGGGAGGAAAAGAAAAAGGAGAGGGAAGTGGCGTTCGTTTCAGCGGAATTTAGGGTCCCCCGGGAGCGCCCTTTGGATCGGGCTCTTCTGAGGCCTGGCTGGCTGGCTGGCTGCCAGTTCTGGGCTGCCCGGCCATCGATAGGTGCTCACCACCGCCAGGAGCTGTGCTGTGGCTTTCAGCACCTGCTTGAAGCTCCGAGCGACCCCCAGGTGGTGTCCGTCTCCAGGGGACCGGGCTGCAGCAGAGGGGCCAGCCTGCCTCCCAGCAGGTGTGAGCAGCAAGGGCCGGGCCGGGCCGGGCAGCACACTTCCCGGCGCCCCGGCTCCGCCTCTCCGGCCTTGGCCTGCTAGCCAGCTGTCCCTCTTCATCACTTGGAAGTCAGTTTCTGAAAGGGCTCAGGCAGGGGCGGTGCTGCTCGGCTCTCGGGGAATGTGGGTGTTCCCTGTCCCAGAGCTGCCCCCCTGCGCGTGGCCCCGGATGTTACTCTGCCTCAGCGGACAGAGATCCTTGTGTGCAACCCCTGGGCCCCACGGGAGACACGGAGTTGCTAGCCGCTCTCCTGTGCAGGGTTCCCGTGCTGTGGGGCGGCGCGCCCCTCCCCCAGTCCAGTCACCGACACTCCCTGGGACTGTTCCAGCCCCTCGGCTTGGCCTCCGCTTTGTTTGCTCTGAGAAGGTCGGAATGCAGGGTGTGGCCGGCAGGCTCCTGAGGGTGGGACCTGCCCAACACCTGGGGCGGAGTTCCTCTGTTCCTGCCCCGAGGCTCCTGGGAGGGTTCGCTCCTCTTAGGGAAAATGGTCCTTTTCGTTTGGGGGCCTAAGACCAAATGCAGGACTCCTGGCTGCTGCCTCTCCGCGTCTCCCAGCCGGCTTCCTCCTCAGGCACCTCAAGCCCCGGTCTCCCTCCCCGCACCGCAGCCTCGGGTGAGGGGCTGCAGTCTCCCTCACGAGCTCTGTTCCTCAGCCTTTATCTCTGAGTCAGTTGTCCTCCTGGTTTGTAAAATGATGAAGAGGGAGAATTTATTCATGGTGGGTGGGAATCATGTCTGCGAGAGAAGAACACCTCTGCCCGTGAAGGACTTGAGTAACATTGATGGCCCTTCATTGAAGATTATTACTTTTAAAGATTGTCACTGTAATTAAGATTGCTCTTAATCCAGCATTTTAAAACTTGTCGTAGTTAATAATTATGCATCAGGATAAAAGAGAAACACTTTTACATGCTTGAAAGTTCCACTTTTGGAAAAAGTTTCTGCGTTACTATTAGTGATACTGTCACTGACCTCCTCCTCATAGGCCTTTCAGACACGCACTGATTCCTGAGATGTTGGGCCTCAGAATTACTCCGCGGAACGCCTTTCATCCCCACTTTCAGTACCTCCTGGGGCGGTGTCTGTGTGGATGGATGTGCTGCTGCTTTTTGAAGTTGCTTGGGGGCCAAGATACTTTAAGTCTGTTGAACTAAGGCAGGATTTGTGCCAGTTTCTGTCAGATCCGAGGCCAGGTAGGGTCACCTGGACTCTGCTTTAGTGGAATGGCTGAGAAACACCTTGGGAGCTAGCTCATGGCCACGTCTTTCAGGCGAAATAAACCGGGTCAGGTCAGAGAAGCATTTGTAAAGAAGTGTCAGGCCAGTCCCTAAAGTTTATTAAATACCGTGGTGTGGGCCAGGATGGGGCCAACGTGAATGCTGGCTGCTGCGTTGCGTTACACTGTGGTTAACGTTTCACGCACATTATGCTCAAAACATTGTTCCTTTTCAGGAAGCCATTCAAATCAGTAGAACCTATGAAGAGAAATACGAAAATATAGATCAGAACTTTTGTAAAAACCTGGAACCCTAGATTATTAGGCTTTTAATTAAACATGATGAACACATTTAAATATAGCACAAAGCCCCCAGGCTGAATTGCACCTAATCGAAACGGATTAAGTCACCCTTGCATGCTTGGATAGTTATTCTGTTTATTTATGCATGCAAGCTGAAGGTAGCAAATGCTGCTGTTGTCTTGTTGCTTATTGCACTGGGATTCCATTGCTGCTTGATGCTGTGCTCTTAATTAGCATTCAGCTGTTGATTATGGAAATACTGGGGATGCTAATTGAATTCTTTTTAAAATTCAGGGCTTGCATTTTCCTTGTGGAGTTTGGCCTGACTTGGAAGGTTGTAAGATTGGGTGCTCCACTGAGCAGTGCAGTTCACCCTTTGCTTCCCATCCATTTGGCTGTTTGTTTTGGAAATACTTTTCATGTTGAATTAGCTTTCAGCAAAAGTCCAGGTGTTGCATAAGGAAAAGGCGTTGTTGCTTATGCTGTTCCTGCAGTGTTTCCATTTCATCTTGGGTCACTGTAACCTTTATCTTGAAGTATGCTTGCCTGTAAATACGTTACACCAGTTTTGATGTAATACATTGAGGTGAACAACATAGATACAAGTAACCTCTGAAAATTTTATCCAAAGATAGCTAATCTGTGGTGGTGATAAAACTTAATTGGTCGTGTATATGGCTTTTCAAACTCATGAATTTTAAAACCATCCTTCAATTTAAAGTTTGGTTTATCATAAATATAAATGAAAATCTTTCTTTCAGAATTGACGTGGCATGGCATGGCAAACTAGGTTGTTTAATATTTGTAACCCAATGAACCCGTGTGGCTGCTCAGGGAATTACTTACACAGAACACAGCTGTTCGCAAGGTGTCTTCCTCCAGCAGCGTCTTCAGAGGCCTTTGCTGTGTCCCTTTGGAATGTCTGCTCAAGAAAACATTGTTCTCATTGTTCCCTCTTTTCAAGCCAGGCATCTGGATGTGCCAGCAGACAGACTGCTTAGTGCAGCAAAAATACAATGCATTTTCTTTACTGTTTGTGTGGCAGCTGCAGAAAGCGGAATCCACAGCAAAACCAAAGTGAAGGTCCTGTAGCATCAGGGGGCTGTGGGGGTGAGAGCAGGGACCGGGGGTGAGGGAAGAGAGCCGCCCAAGGCCTACTGTGGTGTCACACGTGTTTTAAGATGTCCATAATCGTGTCTAGTTTAAATTTTGTATCATCAATGTGAGGGAAGACTTAACTTGTATAGCATTTATTTTAGGGCTGGTCAGTTTTCCAGAGTTGGGCATGTTATGTAGTCATTCAGAAAAAGTTGATGGTAGTAGAGTCCAGTAGATAATCTAATGTGAATCCGTTTGTTTTCTTGTTTTGTAAAATTTATATGAATTTTCCTTCTATTAGAATGTTGTCCTTACAGTTTTCTGGTCTTGTGCTCTCTTTGCATCTCTGTTCAGGTACATACATTGTTTTATGTAACTGTACATTTAGCTAAATTGAATCGTAACATTGATACTCTCACTTTCTAATGAAATTTTTGTCTGAAAATTTTTACAGTTCACTTGGAACCTGAAATATAGACATGTCGTATTTAGTGCAACACATAATAGGTACTAGTGATTTTAAATGGAATCAAAGTAGACTTTTCTCTCTGATTACTCTTCCTCTAATTTCATGCTAAATTTGTAATGTTTCCTATGAACAACTTAATTCTTAGATATAAGAGTAGGAAAAACAAGAGAAATATAAATGTTGACTTATTACACATAAGTAATACACATATTGCTCACTCATGTTACGTCTTCTTATGATGGTCCATGGTAAAAACCAACCTTTGATATTATAAAAGGGGAATGTCCATTCAGGGAAAATTTGCCTAATGTTTCAAGTATTAATGGAATTGAACTGTTTTTCCTATAATTGCCTCCCAGCAGCCTTTGATTCAGACTGTTGTTTAAAGAAGTCAGTAGTGTGATAGAGTTTATTGTCAAGTCCTTTTGGAAATGAGACTGCAAATTAAAAATCAATTATATGTGCAGAAAAGTTGGTGTAAGGCAATCAATTTTGTCACTTAGTTTGCAGAAAGAATCTGTGTAACAAGCTATAAAGAGAAATGTATTTTTAAATCCTTTAGTAAGTGAGGTAGGCCAAGCATTAGAAGGGGAAAAATATTTCAGTATTTCATGTCAGTAGAAGCTGCCTGTGGGTTAAATCTACAAATTCAGCCATGACCTTGCCTTTCACAGACATGGCTTCATTGCTTTCTAAGCTTCCTCTCATACTGTGGTCAAAAACGTTAATGTACTTGTTTTTCTCTTTCTTTTTCAACAAAGCTATTCTTTTCTTTGGCCAATATGTTTGCTTTTAAGTTTCTTATCCCTTAGCCCTAATTTAGGTATTTTCTTTTTAAGCCAACAATAAGTTGTTCCAGGCTTTGGGGCGTGGGCGCATGTTTGTGTGCATATGTACGCATTCAGGCCTTGGGGCGATGAGAAGAGAATGGAGACCTGGGAAGTAACCCCAACATTGAACACAAGCTTTCTTTGTAAATTATTCCTTGCTACTCAGAATAATCTTTTAAAATCAAGAGTAATTTTTATGGGACATTTTTCATTTTTGCTCGAAGGAGGGAAGCCTTGGGGAGAATCTTCAGCTTGAAAGATTAACAAACACCAGGCTGCTGAAACTCTGTTTTTCATTTTATTTTCAAGGGCGTGTAAAAAAATGGAGCTAGCACACACTCTCAGCTACTCTCGGTCATCTTTCTCTGTTCCTTTAAAAAATGAGAACAAGACACAAGGGGACTTGAGAGATTGCATTTGTTCTCCCATAGACAAAGTGGTTATTTTATAAATGAAGAGGATGAAAAGCCCTTTCCTTCCGAGTTTCTTAGCAACAGGACCGGAGTCAGTTTTAATGTGTAAGCGTGGAGCACTCCATGCACAGTGACATTGGAGCTCTACGTTTCACAGGTAAAACAGTGTATTAGCCTGGTAACTGGAATTCGGGGTTAGGGGAAGGAAACAGGAGGTTAAAAAAAAAAAGTGGGAACCCTACAATGAAAGGAAGTAGCTCATTCAGAGCCGTCTCCTCCGCCGCTGTGCTGGTCTGAAATCTGAGCACTCTTCGGGTGGAGTGAGGATGGTCTCGGAAGCCCCCCAGGTGCTGCCTTCAGTGGAGTGCCAGCTTGTTTTTCCTGTTTCCTTATTCTTCCCCCCAGCACCCTGCATGCTGAGTGATGTGACGGTCCAGCACTTGCTGTGAGACATTGCCCCAAGGAGCCTTTCTGTGGGTGACGTTTCCACACACAGAAAGCAAGCACCGGGGCCTTAGGAAGCAGAGTGCTTGGTGGTCACAGATGAGAAAGACGTTTCCGCAGCTAACCAGTAGCGCCCACGCCTCTCCGGCTCTGCATTTCGTGTGTTTGGTGTTGGGGCTTGGCAGAGGGCAAGCCTCCCACTCTCCACTATTGTTGATCCCATGTGAGCATGCGGATAGGATGAGCCTGTTGTCTACCAGGTTACGTACTCAGTTCTGACTTTAGATTGTTGCTTGGTGTTCCTTTACTCATTCCACAAATATTTACAGAGCTCCGGCACTCTGCCAGACACCATGTTATGTGCTGTGGCACAGCAGTGAACAAAACCGATAGAAACCTCTTCCTTGTGGAGTAGCTGTTCTCCTGGGGAAGATAGATTAAAACAAGATCGCTAAGCTAAGTGCTAGACTGTGGTGTCTGCCCCGCTGGGTGGTGACGGCAGGTCCATGGGGTATGCCCACACTGGACTAAAGGAGTCTTGAGGTCAGGGGCTGCAGTCTAATTCTTATTGTATCCCAGGACGTAGCCCAGGGCCTGGAGCAGGGTTGGTATTCAGAAACGATTGTTTGACCAGAGAAGAGAAAGCTAATAGAGGCTGTGTCTCCTCCAGACCCTCAGATCACTCCCTGTTGGCTGAGCTCCTACCCTGCTGCAGGCGTGTTCTCACTCCAGCGGAATTAACTGAACCGCACACCTCTCTGTTTCTTTCTTCTCGGTAGCTCCCTTGGAATGAACAACCAATCCCTTCCAATCATCTATGGTTTTATTTTCTGGATTAAAAGAAAACTCATTCTTTGCCATCAACACTCAATACTTAGTGATATCTATGGGTGAAATGTTTTGCTATGAGAGAGTGAGTGATGGAGTGAGAGAGGTCAGAAGGCTCAATAGGTAGTCCAGTGTTGATCTGGCTACGTTGACTAACCCACTTTCCCATGCAACCCATCACTCTTTCAGAAATAGAATGACCTGTTTGCTGACCTTTCTTAAGGCTGTCTGGGTGTCTTGGGTGGTCTTTTTTGTAACTGTGATCTGTGGGTAATATACCTTTGCTCTCAAGTTTCCTTCAAAACTCTACTGTACTCCCTCTAGTAGGTCACTTTTGGAATGTTTTCTTCCATTGCAAAGGGCTAGATCCCATGTAGTTCATCCTGGCAATAGGAAACAGAAGAACTATCAAATAAATATACCAAGGAACAAATAAGGAGGGGCAAGGAAAGTTGCAAGTAAAAAATGAACCTGAAAATAAGAGAATGCAGCAGAGTGAATGACATTATTCCATATAGCCTGAGGGCTAGAAAGTCTACCAATCCATATTTAATAATTGAAGTAAGTGTTTACACTGTCGTTCTGGATCATTTTATTACACATCTAAGAATATTAGGAAGACCTATTCTGAAAGTAGAATGCCTGGGACACACGGAGTCCCTGTAGCTTGTTGCTGGGGCCCAGGGTTCTGCATGGCACTGAGTCCACCCCTGAAACACAGGGCAGGAGAGGAGAAAAGTTGTGCTCTCCTGTCTCCCACCTGGAGGACTCATTGTTGGGGTGAGGTGGGGTTGACGGGAGCACAAGCAAGAAGAGGCCTGGTGGTTTATGGAGAGAATGCTGACCTGAGCCAGACGCCTGGATGATAGTCCTCACACTGGCAACCAACCACTTTTGGGACCTTAAGGAAGTGAGGTCCCCCTTTGGATCTTAGTTTCCTTGTCTAAGAAATGAAGAAAGGAGAAGGAACGGGGAAGGGGTGCACTTTGCGCTGGCTGGCAGGTAAGAAATCTGGATTTGACACGAATCTCGATCTGCTCCCTACCTCTACCCTTTTACGTCTCGGGTTAAAAATCGGGCAGATGTTTTATCTAAAGCTGATGGAAGCACCTCCGTGTAAGAAGTTTAAAAGCTTGCACATGTTCTTTGAGTACTAAGCAGTCTTGGTTTCCCTTGCAGCTGCTTTGTAAGTTTTGATTATAAATTTGTTTTTCTAATCTTTCCCATCAGCAGTAATAAAGCAAACCCTTTTAGACTTCAGAGATGCATGTTCTGAGTGTTATAAGCCTCACCAAAGTGGAGGCAAGGATGATCCATCACCTGTGGCTCTGCTGTATGTTTTCCAGCCCCTCCCCTCCTGACAGCTCTGCATCTGCCCTGGGAGCCACTCTTCCTGAAGCACTTGGACGCATCACATTTGCTAATAAGGTGCTTTCCAAGCAGGCTCGTTCAGCCTAAATTAGTCATTTTCCTTTTCCATCTAGGGCCTCTAACGAATTAGGGTAACAGAGCTAAGTAAGCTTGGCTATTCATTTTTGAAAGGGGAGTTTTAGAAAATGAATTAAGCATAGATTTGGGGAACCAGTTGACCGGGACCCAAAAACCCATAGATCATTCATTTTAAAACAAAATTGCTTTGCTTGTAGATGGCATTGGGTCCTTGTCTGTGGTTCCCGTTTCTGTGCTGCCAGCAGAGCACCACTTGGGACTCGATTTCATCAGGCAAAGCTGTTCCAATTCCCAAAGCAGCTAAAGAGTGGGATGGGCAGTGAAATTTGGCATCCCCCCTCTCAGTCCAGCCCATGGTAATGAAATTCTCCAATCTTTCAGCAATAACAAAACTTAGAAAATTATTTCAGATCATCCTTTGGGACGAGCCAGCTTCTGTGTCAGCTTCCCAAGTGTTTGGCCTCAGAACAGGCTGACCTTGGTAGTTTGTCTTGCTCACCAGAATTCTCTGACTTTAAAATCAGCTCACATTTTCCCTCCCCTCCCTCCTTTTTTCCCCTTCCTCCCCCTCTTCCTCCTCCTCCTCCTTCCCTTCCTCCTCCTCTGATTTCCTCTACCCCTTCCCCTGTCATACATTCCCCAAGGATCCAGGTAGATGACCTTGCTTTTAGGCAAACTTGCAGATGGATCCTTCCATTGCTCACTCATTTACATGAGTCCCTCTGCATCACAGCATTTATCCTCCCTGGTTTGAAATAATTTCAGGCACTCGAGTCCCACGGTTACAAGGTTCGCATGTGTAGGGGAGACGTTCCCCTTCAGATGAATAGCTTTACAAAAGGGGTGGTGGATTCTTAAAGCGCAAAACCAAATATCGTTTCTCAATAACCCACTTTAGATTTGCCTTTAAAAATATTATACAGGGAGAAAGAGAGAGGAAGGACTGTTCGCCTTATATTGAGCTCAATGCCACTGCACTGCCATATGTGCTCTGTGCAAGGCTCTGCTAGGAGCTTGTGCAACCCTTTAACCACTGTCCACTGTCGTCCTGCTGCCTCTAATGGGATCTTCTGCTCTGTTACTGATAGTTTGTTCTTCTGTTATTCAGGTGACTTTTTTGTCTTTAGCTTAGTTTTTCAGAAACAAGATTTTAAAACATATTGACTCCCTTATCCAAAAGGAAGGAGACTGATCACTGACTTTAGGCAAATAAACTGCATTTGTTCTTTAACTGCTAAGGTCTCTGCGGGAGCCACCACTCACCTTGATAATTGCCTGGCGGTGTGGCATCCTTGACTGATTCTGGCAGTGGGCGTAAATGAGCACTTGACTTGGATGTTGTTGCCACAGGCAACCTAGAGAGGAGATGGCAGCCACATAACTGAAAACTCTTTTCGAGGGCCTCTTCTACTCCTGATAGTTGGGGACATCAAGGGACGTGGGGATGAACACACTGCTGCTCTCCTCAGACAGGGAGGTCAGGAAGTGCTTGAGGAGCAGGAGGTGTTATTTGAGAGGAACCTTGAAGGAAGGCTAGGATTTCACTCGCCATACACAGTTGATGGAGGTCAGTGGAAGACCGGAGATAGGGAAGAACGTGGGTGGGTGGTTTGTAGCTGGTTGCCCAGTTTGAATGAAGCTGTAGATGGAGGAGTATACAAGAGAGCTGATTCAAAGCCACCCACTCTATGGGAACAGAAGTCTCTGTTTAATTTAATAAGAAATAAAGAATAATTACATATATTTGAATGTGGGGAATGATAGGACTGCCACCATCATTGTAGATTAACCTGTCAGTAACATGGGACAAATTCAAGTGGGTAGGGAAGGGGATCAGTGGTTCTGAAGCCTGGCCAAACACGTTAGAATCACCTGGAGAACTTTAAAGTGTCCCGTGCCCAGACTGCACTTCAGACCAGTTAGATCAAAATCTCTGGGTGGGACCCCGCCATCCATGTTCCAGGCCCTGGGAACTGTGGGGCTGGGGAAGGACTGTGGTTCTAGTGAGAGATGTTGAGAGCTCTAAGTTTGTAAGTTGTGTTTTTCAGCTTTGGTTGCACACTGGAATCACATGAGGAACTTTAATTCTTACACACACACCACGTGTGTGCGCCCCACATACACCCCAGAGCCTGGGTCTCACCCCAGAGTTTCTGACTTAATTAACATGGGATACAGCCAGGGCATCGGGTTCTAATGTACAGCTGGGGTTGGGAGGAATTGAGGCAGAGTTAGTGAGAAGCAAGCCCTTTATTATGTGCCAGGTGCTATTCTAAGTACTTGACATGAATTGACTAATTTATTGACATTTTATAGATATAGAAGCAGGGTCACAGACAGGAGAGAGAACTTTTCCGAGGCCACAGAGCAATTCCTAGAGCCTGCTTTCCAATCCACCCTCCAGGCTCCAGAGCCCAGCTCTTAACGCACACCACCACGTGGCCTCTCCAGAGAAGCCTGGCTGATTGGGGCGGGAGGGAAGGGAAAGGCTGGAGAGATGCTCTTCAGATTTTGTGTCATGGTACAGGGAGGCGTCTGGTGGTACCTTTAATACAATTGTGAAACCAGAAGTACTTGCTTTAGGGCAGAATGGAAGAGTCATTTTGAATCTGAAGTGACTGTAGAAGATGCAGGTGGATGTAGCAGTTAGAAATGAAGGTGTAAGCTGGAAAGCTTTCTGTTCACCGAGAAAGTTCACAGTTGAGGAAGCTGGGCTTGAGGAGCTAAATTAGCACGTGCAGGGTCTCAGCTAGGAAGCGGCAGAGCCAGGATCCAATGAGGTTGGCAGGGGTAATAGCGCAGAGGGAGGAGAGACGCGGAATTGTTATGTTGAGAGGTAGAAGGCTGGACAAAGTGACAAAGGCAGACAAGGAGTAGCTCCAAAGGCAGGAGAACTGCTTGGATGCCATATTGTTTAACTTGTTACACATGATGTCTAACTTAATGGGAAATGAGGAATAATTACACATTTTTACTGTGGGCAATGATATAATTCAATTGAAAGATTGGGGTAGGAACTTGGTACAAAGTCGGGATGCTGAGGCAGATCTTGTAGTATTGATCGCTTTGTTGAAATAACTGGTAGTGAGTCCTGGGTTGCATATAGAACTTGGGGAACCAGGATAGAAATGGTACCGGAGTTGCGGGGCACATCAAGAAGAAGAGATGTTGTGCAATTAAAGGTGGCTGCACCGTAGTAAATAAGAGAAAATTTCTATATTCATATCTTAGAAGTTTCCATGATGTCCAGTCATAAGGGATGGCTGAGGCTAGGTTGGAATAAAGGGCACCAAGAATTGTCGATGCAAGCAGAGTATTAGAAGGACTGTGAGCAAGATTGCTCATGTTCCTGACAGTGCTGCCAAAAGATAGGATAGAGAAAGGGACCGTGAGCTGAGTGGAGAGTGCTGTGTCGGGAAGGCCGAGTGGGTGGGGGTGCATAGCTATAGAGCTGCCTTCCTTAAGGGAGCAGCCACTTCGCATTCCATATTTCTATTCTTCTAAGTAAATCTGGGCAAATGATACCTCTGGTAATCCAAGTCAGTTAATCAAGTGTGATAAATGTTTTTCTAATAATTTAAATTACTTAACCCCTATCTGGTGATCTTTGAAGTCGTGTCTCAGTTGCCTATAAACTGCTCCTTGTCAGGACCAGATAAATGCCTATAAGACTCAGGAACTTTTGAGAGCTTAGAACTGACTGAAAGGAGAGAGGAGGGAGCTTTGCTATAGAAGTAAGTCATGTGGCTGTCATTGAAGTAAAAGTCATACATAGACGTGCGTTTTCCATATGGGCAACACAGTAACAGACTTAATGCCAAAAGATTCTCTACAACCTTTGTCATGACTTTTGGATTGGTGGGAAGATTAGCGGAGAAGGGTCTGGTTCTTGTTACGGCCTTGGCCGTTATCACCTCACAGAAGTTCTGGGTGAATATTCTCTGTGGTCAGGAGAGAGGGCAAGGAGAAGCAGCTCAAGCCCAGGGGGCTCTGGCCAGCCTGTGGAGTCCCTTTAGTTGTCGTGCTTTCATTTTCTTTGGTGCTTCCTCGGTGTAATGTTTTATCAAACAGGCCTAAGAGCCTAAAGCAAAATAAAATAAAAGACATGAAGGAGCTTGATGGGTAGATGATTCATCTCCTCATTATGAAGAACATTTCCTTTTCGCCCTTTATTAGGCCACAGGAATTGTTTTCACTGTTACCTGTCCTAGATCGCATTAAGGTCCCACCAGTCCTGCCTGCTGTAGTCAGAGCAGCCTGGATCTGTCGCCCCAGAGGCTGTGACAACCCCCCGCTGGCGGGAGCTTTCCTCCGCATGTCTCCTGCCACTGGGCCCTCCTGCCACTGGGCCGGGTACTTTTATGTTCATGATACGCCCCAAAACAAGAAACTCCAGTTCCTCCTCCTTTCCCCCTACATTTTCTCATCACTTCTACTTTTCCTAGATAACTACTCATCTGTACGTAGAAAACTATCCACTGGTAATGGAAGTCAAGCTTGGTGGTAGGAAACAAAGGTGTTGGCAAGCCTTTCTGGTTGAGGTGGGTGGTGCCTTGGACCAGCTGCTGTACCTTGGGCAAGTCATTGATTTTCTTTCTTAGAAACAAGAGTATTAATTAATATTAGGCCCTGTCCGGCCCTGAAAGGTTCAGGTACTGATAATAGGAATTGTCCTTGAAGAAACGTGATTGGTATGTGGAAAGGACTCTGCCAGATGACCCCAGACAAGACCACCCAACCTCGAGGAGAGAGATTTTAATGGTTGTGCCCGGACCCAGTGCTGGGCACAATGTGGGAAGTTCCATGGCGGGGTACACAGCAAATGCAGCCTAGAGGAGGATGACACAGTATAGGCATGAGGTAGTAAATGCACATGTTCAGGGTCACCCCAGTGGTAAGTGATCAACACACAGGACCCCCAGGCGGCGGGTCGTGAGGAGAGACTGAGGTGGGAGTTTGTTACAGCCTATAAACTGTTCTTGTCAAGACCAGACAAATGCCTACAAGACTCAGGAACTTTTGTAATTTTTAACTGAAAATCATCCCATGTTGATTTGTTTTACTCCAAATAACGGGAGCATGTTAGGGGAGCAGCAGGGGCCTGGCTGTAGTTGACTCTGGGACAGCGGTGGCACATACGCAGCCCAAGTGCCACCCGCCTCCTCCCTTCTGCACTCATTGTAGACATTGTTCCACACAGCACGGTCCCCCATGAACTGAAATGAATCCTCAGAGTCCATTTTAACACAGGTTCTAATCCAGACTCTTGGCGGGGGGGGCGGGGGGCGGGGGGAGGGGCGCTGGGACTGGAGTGACCAGATGGAGGCGCTGAGCACTGTAACTGCTCACTGAGGAGTCTGAGCTCTCACTCTTCTTGAACAGACAGATGCTACACCCAGTTTTGAAATTCATGCGAAGAATTATCTTTACCGTAGTTGAACAACAGTTACTCCAAAAAATTAAAACATTTTTTCAATTGCTGTTGACATACAACGTTAAACTAGTTTCAGTTGTACAACCAGTGATCAGACAAGTAACCTACGAAATGATCACCCCGATAAATCCTACTTTTGTGACACAGTCTGCCTTGGTTCCAGAATGTGTTTTTAGTAACCCTGGGTCGGTTCTGTTAGGCAACACCAGATTCTCATTAGTCTGCCTGAAATGGGGAAGCATGCCTGGCGCTCCCAAGAATTCCTGAGTGTTTTCCTTCTAGATACAAAGTTAACCCCCACCCCCATGAAGCCCCTAAAAGAATTTTGCTTAAAAAGCCATATATTCCCTCCCAAGTTTAAAATAGTATATGCTTTTTTTCATCATTAGGATGTAATTTCTGACATTTGAAATAAAACTGTCCCATCATTATTAAATATATCTAGTGTATTTCGAATACCATTGTGATTTATACCCATTATTACCTATTTTGAAAATACACGAGTGAGCCTGGCCGGTTTGGCTCAGTGAATAGAGCGTTGGCCTGCAGACTCAAGGGTCCCGGGTTCAATTCCAGCCAAGGGCACATGCCCAGGTTGCGGGCTCGGTCCCCAGTAGGGAGCGTGCAGGAAGCAGCCAATCAATGATTCCCTCTCATCTTTGATGTTTCTATCTCTCTCTTCCTTTCATTCCTCTCTGAAATAAATAAAAATATATTTTTTAAAAAAGAAAATACACCAATGAGCTACTTTTTAGCAGTAAAATCTTATACTTTATCTTTCCCCCTCTAACTTATATAACTAGTAGCTTTTTTAAAATATATATATATATTTTTTTTATTGATTTTCAGAAAGGAAGGGAGAGAGAGAAAGAGAAACATCAGTGATGAGAGAGAATCATTGATCAGCTGCCTCCTGCATGCCCCTTATTGGGGATCGAGCCCACAAGCTGGGCATGTGCCCTTGACTGGAATCGAACCTGGGACCCTTCAATCTGCAGGCTGACGCCCTTGATCTGGCAAGACTCTCTAGACAAAATGCTTTACATTAGGAATAAAATCTATGGGGAAGTAGATGCAAAAGCTGCTACAGATCAGTTTTTCATACTCCCTGAAACAAAAAGGAATGTATATCAAAATATGCGTACATACTGTGATTTCCTTTAGAAATAAAGCTGTGTTAAAAGAATTCTCTCCAATAATTAGTGTTATAATAATTATTAGTGTACAGGTGAACAAAACAAGATATTATAAATGTAGATAAGATTTTACTTTTTACTGTTCATTGGAAATAAGATGGATAGAGTTTTTTACACATTAGTTCTTGGATGAATATTACTTATTTTTCAATTGAGGCCATATTCTGTATCTGTTTTATTCATATTTATTTGTAGATATAAATGTTCAGAAATCTTGTTTACATGAACAAGTAGATGGGAATGATAGTTTTTTACAGTGTTACCTAAATATTTGAATTTTACATTGTAATGCCAAAAATGTAATTTATCATCAGACATATTTTCAATAGTTTATCAGATGACACCTTCTCTAGATCCTCCTTCAGTTTTGTTGAAAGGAAATAATTGGAAAGTATTTGAGTTGCTTAAGGCTCCTGTGGTGCACATAGTCAGTCACTGTGCCCACATCCACACCCGTGTATTGAATAGACCTGTGCTTCTGCCCTGGAGTTTCTGCACAGGCCCTGCTGCTAAGCACCCCAGATGGGAGGGGGGTGCCTTTGCTTGTGAGGTCAGAGGAGGGTGGCCCTTCACCTTCTACACAAGAGTTCATTCCTAGGTGGATGACTTGGAAAGAAAACATGGAAGTTGAAGGTTAGGAAATGAAGATTCCCTTAAAGCTATTTGAGTCCACGTGCCCTTAAGAAAGTCTTTTGTGTCCGTACAACCGAGTCTGCAGATAATAGACCTACACATTTTTCTTGCCAGGCCCTCATCTGGGCCCTGGAAAAACTCAGGAAAAGGCAGGACCTGTGGGATCGGGGCTGGCGGTGGAGAGAGGGCCAGCCTGGGAGCCTGCACACCTCTTCAGAGTTGGTCGGCTTCGGGCAGGGAACCAGGCTGTGCATTGCTTTGGTAACTTAAGTGATTAATAAATTGCTGTCCTGGCCCTCCATTTTGTTATAATGCCAAAGCTCTTATTATAAAACAAAATGAAACAACACCGCCCCCTAAAAAACATCCATAGAAACCAGAACCCTCTGAGAGATCTTGGTTTCTTAATGTCAATAAGGTCTGCATATTTACCTTTTTTAATGTTTTGGTAACTTGTTTTCAAATAACTGGTTTCCTTTTTAATCCATGCGTTTTATTTTAGGCATTTAGAACCCGTTTTTAGGAAGAGGTTAGGCTTTACCAGGCTGCCAAAAAGGGCCCATGGCACAAAAAAGGGGAACCCTGTTCTTAGTGCTGACCTCTTCCAAATAACACGAGTTTCCGGACTCCTAGGTGGCAGCCAGGGCAGTGGCTTCACGGAAGGCTGCTGCCTGGGAGTGACACTCGGCAGGACGGGGTGGCACGTTACTGGCTCGGGGCAAGCGCTGGGGGTGTTTCAGACGGTGCAGTAGATGCCAGACCTCGGGTGTTGTTACCAGGCATTATCTGAAGGGCATTAGTGTCTCCTGTAATCCAGGTGACTGTCAAGCATTAGGGAATCCCACCCACCTGCCCATCCGCCAGTCGGCGTGGTTCCTGAGGGTCCTTGATCTTCCTTGCCCTATTCTACACAAGAAATCAGTCCAGAGAGAGAAAACTTACATTTTCTCCAGGTTGTTTCACAACAATTGAGCATGTTCTTGGTTTTATTATTAAGTAACGGGGACCTGCGGCTTCTTGGTTATTGTTTGGTTTGTTTCTGTAACGTTTCAACATTCATTATTTTCTTTCTGGTGCTTTCTTAGGCAGCTGATTTGCTCCACACACCAGGTCCCCTGACCCGAAGCTACAGAGCTGCATTTAGATCAGGTTTCTCGCATGCTGCTGACTTTATCTCATTTACAGTATCACATTTCTGTTGCCATACACTGTGTGATCTGGGCCTCCCCACAGCTTTTTAACAATTCGTAATTGAGCAGGAAGTGTTTTTATTACAGTGGCCTTTTGATTTTGATTTTACAATCGTGTAGTGTTTAGCAGAGAGCAGAGGTGGGGAAGTGGCTCTCTGAAACACATTTTTGACAGAGAGAAGTCTGTTGTTTCAGCCACTTGGCTATCTGTCAGCGCTTCTCAGACTTCCCCCTTGTGTTGGTTGCCTGGCAACCTAGGGCTGGAGCAATCAAACCATGGCCAGTGCTTTTCCAAGCCCAGATTGGGAGATGATTTATTGGTGGAACTGTAAGCACGGTAAACCCAAGCCTCAAAAATGGACCTTTTCTTTCATTTTAAACCAGGAGTTTATATAAACCACACCAAGAAAAAATAAAAGATGAAGGGTATCAGTTGGAGCGTGTTTTTTAAAGCTTTTAAAGAATAAAATTAAGGCCTATAGTGAGCTTGTTATTATGTGTCCATTCACACACACACACACACACACACACACAGGTTTACATTTCTGTTTAGTTGGATTATTACCATTTTTCTTTTGCCTTCCTGGAACACTTAACAATTTAAAAGTTAGTGCTTTATCTGGTAAATTAGGATACTTGGGATGCCATCTTTCCATGAGAAACTCAGCCCAGGGAATGAAAGGTAAGGGCTCGCCTGGGTCATCGGGAGCCTTGATAGAATCAGGCAGAGAACCAGAGCCCAGGTTTCCTGGTCACGTGTCCATATCTGGACTTAATGCAGTGAATATATAATGCTGAGTGCACTTCTCTGTTTTTCAAAATTAGATGAAAAATGCAAAGAACCCTGCCTTCCCCATGCTGTGTGAACAGGTCGTCCTCTCTGTACGTAACACATTCGTGTAGAGAAGGGAACACTGTCATTGCAGGACAAGTTAATTCTGAACTTTCAGATTCTTCCCACTTTCTGCTTCTGCCCACACTGCCTTCTCTTGTCCTCCTCCCCTAATTGATAATTATTACTTTTTTAACTGAAAATCATCCCATATTGATTTATTTTTACTATGAAAGTTAATTTTAAAGCTCTTTATTGTGAGATTTCTCCTTCATAGAGTTTCATATAATTTCTCCCATATTGCAAATGGAAATGAAGAGAAATTTGTGTGGGGCATTCTGCATGGGAGGAGGGGCAGAAGAATCGCAGCCTGACTGTGCAGGTTAAGCATTTCTTAAGCATTTCATTCTGTAACATTTTAAAGAAATACTTCGGAACTCAAACCGTACTCTCCATGCAGTCCAATATACCCGACTGTGCATGTAACTGTGCTATTAGTATGTTTGTGTTCCTTATAAATATACAGATCGAATCTCTGTGTGTAATTTACACACAGCTGTGTTCATGCTCTCTTAATACCAATATTTTCAGCAAGAGTGAGGTATCATGGGAATGCTATTGTTCCAAACAAAAGCCAGCAGAGCAGCCTCATGGTGGGCCCATTCCCAGCACCCCATGTGGGGACTCTCCCTTGAGAGACCCTAGTGGGAGTTGCTCTGCATGGGGACAGCATGAGACCAAATGGTAATAAAAAGGGAAACAGTGACCTCCGTTAGACAGGGATCTGCCTTAGCACCGAGGTTGTCTTCTGTAATTGAAATACACTCCCTTCCCCCCATCCCCGTACATTTCCTAAAGGAATAACCGATTTTCCCTCCCTATTTGGAGATCCTTTAAAGTGAGCAAAGTGAAACGAGGAGCCCTGGCCCCTGTCAGACTGTGGTGAAGGAGAAACAGTCCAGGAGCCCTTTCCGTGGCAGGAGCTGAAGTGAGCCCCTGGTGCCGGTCAGGGCCTCAGTTTCCCCTGTTTGTGGGCAGATCATAACTTCTGGGTTTGGCTGAGTTCTTCCGGGGGACAGATTTCATTTAATTTAAAATAACAGGCTTTTGTGATTTTATTTCATTTAAGACTATGTGATACCATTGTCCATAATTCTAACAGTGTATTTATTTTACCTCCCTAATGGAAAACTTCTAGTGCTTTGAAACTTTTAATGTTTTACAAAACAGAAATAAGGATCATTCTAGACCTGTGCTACCTGACTTGGTACCACCAGCCACATGTGGCTGTTGAGCACTAAAATGTGCCAGTCCAAGCTGAGATGAGCTGTAAGTGTAAACTACATGCTGAATTTCACAGACCTAGTAGGAAAAAAAGAACGCAAACTATTAAAAAAATTTTGTATTGATTATATGCTGAATTGATAATATTTTAGATAGATCAAGTTAAAATGGACATTAGAAACTATTATTATTAAAATTAATTTTATCTTTAAAACATATGGCTACTAGAAAATTAAATTACATGATTGGCTCACATTCAGTTTCTATTGGGCAGCCACTAATTTAGACTCTTAATTATAATTTTTTCAGAAGGCTTCACTAAAGATTTCCATTCTTTCATTGGCTTGTAAGTACAGACGAGCCACATTTCTTTTTTCAGTTTATTCCTCTTTCTTTTTTTGCTGAGACCTACTTTGTTAAAGAATGCGAACTTTTTAATGACTTGTTTATGAGCCACTTTACAGGGACATTTACGGGGAGACTCCGCGGTGACACCAGTGATATTACAGGGAGAGGAGGAGCCTCTAACACCTATTTGGGTTCTGTTGTTAGTATTGGGTTATTTTTAATTTGGGTGTAGCTGGGCAGCCATAATTGGCCAGAGATATTTTGCTGGCGGAATTCCTACATCTGTTAATGCTGCTGCTTAACTAGCCAGTTCTCATTTGACTTGAAATGCACTGAAGCGTGCTCTGATACTCACCCAGTGGCAGTGCTTTGTCAGGTCTGCCATAGTGAAAGGACTTAGCGGACTCAGTGTAATCATCATACAGGCAGAGATATATGGGATGGCTCAGTGGCCTTTGCTAGTGGGCTCAGTTGCTATGTAAACCATCTGACATGAGGTCAGTTTCCTATGAGGCATGTGGTCTTTGGATGAAAAATGGAGTAATTTTATTTGACATTTGAGACCACCTGGAAAGGGTTTAGTACACAGGTGTGTTGAAAATTAATTACCGGCTTCATTCTGGGTGCTAAGTGGCATCATGGGGTGGGACGGTGTGGTTTCTCTGGTGGGATTTGTACGTCGGAGTGGACAGGAAAGTTGGTGTTAAACAGTTTTGTAAGTAGTGATTAGAGAGTCGGAAACTTAGCAGTGAACACATGTCAGGAGACACTGAGTCAAGACGGAGGGCAGATGGTTGGGAAATCAAATAGTGCTTCGGGAAGACCTAGGTAGCTCACCTCCAGATACATTCATTCAGTCAGTCATTCATTCAGTCAGTCAGTGATTGATTGCTGATCAGCTGTTGTACCTATCAGGTGCTGTTTTTGGGGTGGATACAGAAGTGAACACATTTGCTGATGCATTTAGTATCATGTAAAGCATGTCATGTTACATGGTAATAAGAGCTATGTGTTAAAGCAGAGTAAGGTTATGGAGAGTGAAAGGACATGCAGATTGAGGAAGTCTAATTGGAAACTTATTTACTGGTTCATTTAATTAATAGTTGACTAACCATGTAGTTAGAGTTTTTAGTAGTTTTTGTAATGAATTTCATATTGGTTTCCTCTTACTATATAACAAATTAGGCCCAACAGTAAAAATTACCTCAACTGTCCTGGCCAGTGTGGCTCAGTTGGTTGGAGTTCTGTCCCTCATACCAAAGGGTGGTGGGTTCTATTCCCGGTCAGGGCACATGCCCAGGTTGTAGGTTTGATTTCCCAGTTGGGGTGTGTGCAGGAGGAAGCTGATTGATGTTTCTCTCTCTCTCCCTTAAAAAAAAAAAAAAAAAAAAAAAAATTAAAAAAATGACCTCAACTTAAAACCATAATATTATTATCGCTCCGCTTCTGTGGGACAAGAATTTGAAGTGGCTCAGCTGTGGGTTCTGAGTTGAGGGGCTTTCATGAGGTTGCCTCAGATGGTAGATGGGGGTGGAGCCATCTTGAAGGCTCCTTCACGCAGGAGCCCACACAAGGAAGCCTCCTTCACGCAGGAGCCCGCACCAGGAAGCCTCCAGCAGCTGGACATCGGAGCTTCTGGGGCGTCTCTCCACCCCTGTGTGTCTCCCAGCGCTGCTGGCGGCTTCAGGAGAGCCAGACTGTACTCTGGTGGCTCGGCGCTGTGTGTCTGCAGAGGCAGAGCCAAGCAGAAGCTGTATTGCTTACATTCCAGCCTCAAGTCCACCAGCATCTCTTCTGTCCTACTGGTCAATCAGTTACTCTTGGAGAGTGCACTGGAGAGCCTGAGGAGGACCTGGTCTAGGACACATGACGGTCCATGTTGAGAGTGTGATGTTAGGAGACTGGAGATGACACTCTGACCAGAAAGTGTAGGTGAAGTCTGAGCTAAAGGAAAATGTCTGCTCTAGAAGAGAGAGAGAACCATAATAAAAACGTGGTTATTATTTTAAATAGTTATCTCGTTTCCCTTTTTAAAGCTACAACTAGTTTAATGAAACCATTAACTATAGTTGATGCTTAAACAACTCAAGGGTTAGGGGCACCGACCTTCCGTCCAGCTGAAAATCCAAATGTAACTATGTAGTTAACCTGGACTAATGCTGGTAAATTCATAGTTACTTACGAAGTAGAGTCAGAAATGAGGAGCGATATACAAGGACTCTTGGAAATGCCCCCCATGATCGCTGGCATGTCTCCTCCCAGAGACAGATTGGTTCTGGGTGCTATTTAAAGGAGTGCTTTACTCAGTCACCTTTTCGTTAATGTGTTAAATATTTAAAACCCAAAACCAAATGATACTTTTCAAAGCAGCATCATTAGTATACCTCCAGCAAGAAATAGGTTTTAGATGTGGTGACAGGAATCTCTAACAAACAAGACTATCTGGCTGAAACGCAATAGGTTCTCAGCTAATGGTTGGTCAGTAGGAGCCGTTGATGGACAGGTGGGCACTGTGTAATACAGTGTTTGCAAAGGCTTTCATTTCTGCTTGGCACCAGCGCCCCTTCCCCCTCACTCCCTCATTAGCATAGGCCCACACTTAGGACGCCTTCGCTGTGATTCTGTTGTCCTCGGCCTTCAGAAAAGCAGTGGGCATGCCCCTCGGGCTCCCTGCCTGGCTCATGGGCTTGCACTTTCACCTCTCTGTCCGGGAGCGAGGGGGCACTGTGGATTGCTTACTTGCAAATATGCCTGCTCTTCAGTCCCCTGAGAACCAGTGAGTTATTAACATAAAATTTTGTGCAGAAAACAGGGTAGAGCAGAAGGAGCCATTTTCACAGTGGGAATCATTTTAATACCGACAGTGTTTTCCAAACAGTTATGTAAGAGGATTGAGTGAAGTCACTTTTCGAAGTCCTGGTGAGTTTCTGACTGCGATGCACTAGTTAAAATTCACCAGAGGGAGTTAATTTTGAAAGCTCTCAGCCAGGAGTTAATGCAGAGCTATTTTTCAGCCATTTCTGAGGTATAGTCCCCTCGTCCCGCCTCTCTTCTCTGCTGCCGACACAGGTCAGATCCAGCCCTTGAGGTGAACCATGTTGGGAGTTCCAGGTGCAGATGAGGGAGATAAGTGCACCTTATTCTTTGGGGGACTTAGCCCCAGCCTGCCACTCTTCTCTTTGCTATCCAGTTTGATGTTCAGAATAATTTTTTGAAATGGATAAGGCAGGTAGGTATTTTTTGCCAATTTAAAAGATGAAGAAATTGAGGCAAGAATAAATTAAATTATGAGAACATAGCCCCTTACTCATTTATAGATTTTTGAGAACACTTATCTTGAAAGGCAAACCAAGGCAACAGATGCCCATCGCACCCTGTCCTGGACTCCACCTTAGGCCTCACCCATCCCTGAGGCTCCCAGTTGTTTACATATGTCACCCTTGACCCTGGATTGATGGCATGGTTAGCTTTTCCTTCTGTAAAATGGAGATCGTAGTAGTCTCTAATTGACTCATTGAAGGTTGGTGTGATATTTCAGTAAGTCAGTGCACGTAGCCCTTAAGACATACCCTAGCACTACTCAATGTTAGCTGTTTTTATTGTTGCACAGGGTGGTGTTTCCCTACCTGTTTCATATCAAGACGCATAGCAGCGAAGCTGCTAGCCCTAGGCCCACCCTGCTACCTGAGGGTGGAGAGGGTCAGCATCTGGGTATGTCATGGGCACAGGGCTCAGGAGGCTCTGACATGGGGCAGGCTCAGCAATAGCACCAGGGACTTTTGAACGTGTAGTTTTATCATAAGAGAAAATGTTACTGCATTGTGACCCAATTATGTTTATTCCTATTAAGTATCTCCCATTTCAAAACTGGCTGTGTCTATAAACAGCCATGTCAAAATTTCCTTTATGGAACAGAGGAGCAGACTAGGTCCCAGGACTTCTGTGTTTGAATCTCTTATTCTTTGCATTCTACCAAAAATAAGAAATAGAGCTTTCCAGGGCCTATTAAAACCCAGTTTAACAGTAAATACTGTGTTCAGGTAACTCGCTTTTGTTAAAGCCAGGAATTAAATATTCTCTACTAGGAACATACAGATAGGTAACTCGTGATGATGATACGAAGTTTTAACTCAGTAGTGGAAAACTAGAGCAGTTTGTCTAAAAACTGGAGCATAATTATGTAGCATTACTGGGGTTCTAATTATCACTACAGTGGCAATCATATTACAATATATGTGTACCAAATTAACATGTACACCTTAAATTTATACAATGTCATATGTCAAAATATATGAAACGATCACAACCACAAACTAAGTTTGTAAAACAAAGAATAATCTCCTTGCCATAAATAAACTTATATTTATATTTGGATCTCATCAGGCTACAAGGATTCAGAAATAGCAAAGGACTTGTTTTCTGCTCTCAAGGAACACACGCAGGTTAAGTGGGGAAGCAAACACCCGCAAGCCCCTCAGTTCATGCTCCTGAGAGGGACCCGGCCGCAAGTCCGAGGAGTGTAAACAGCGAGGCTGCTGAGCACTGGGGCAGTGACCCAGCCCACGGTCCCGCCTTTCAGTGAGCACAGTCTTCCGTCTCCTTCACCCTCGGCATCCTGGCATTCTAATATCTGTACTCGGCCAGGACAGGAAAGGTAAGGGATGTGGAAATAATTCACGAGGCCTGGAATTTCAGTGCTGGAAATGCTGAATTTCAGCTCCACTACTAAGAAACAGACCATGTCTGTGAGCTGACATTCAGAAGCTTAGAGTACAGGCAGACCTCACAGATGTTGCCCCCCCCTTTTTTTTTTTTAACAAATAGAAGGCAAGACCCTCCACCAGCAAAAACATTATGACTCACTTATTGCAATACTTGCTTTATTGCAGTGGTCTGAAACCAAACCCGCAATATCTCCAAGGTATGCCTAGATATGTCTATTTTTAAATCAATAATGTTAATTATTAAATTAGTCTTAAAGACTTCAAGGTCTTCATTTGAAGAGAAATGAATTAATAGAGGGAAAGGAAATGAATTAATAGAGGGAAAGGAATGTTGAACATGTTGACCTGTTCTGATCACTGACCAACTCTGAGTGGGTTGGCGTTGTTTGGATTTTAAAGGCTCCTCTACATTTCTGGTAAACCACAAGGTAAAGGCTGGTCTCTGAGCAGCAGATGTTTTACCAGTTTTGAGGCCTTGCGGCTTTCCATAGAGAAGTAACAGTGCAGGCCACGGGAAGCTTTTACTTCCTTCTTTTTTTTTTTTTTTTAAGTGGAGCCAATGGTGCTTTGCGCTTGATAGCATAGTCATTGAAATACATTGGCAGAAGTGGTCTGTGTTCACCACCAGATGTCAAATTCATATTTCTAGAAGCAGTTTGAAACGTCTGAGACATTCAAGCAAGTGTTTCCCATGGGCTTGGACCATAGGTTTGGCCTTGGGAACGTCCTAAGACTCTTGAGTGGTATTTAGAGCCCAGGGTGCAGTGGGCGGTATATTGGGAGGGAGTATGAGAGCAGCAGGAAGCCGTGAACAAAGCCGTGGGAAGACTCCAACATTTAGAGGTTGAGCAGAGAATTCAGCCAGGTGATACGAGGAAAATCAGGAGAGTTTCATGTCATGGAACCAAGAAAGTCAACCTGGTTATCACCGTTCAAAATGAACCCTTTGACTTTTAACTATTTCCCACTGTGACCACCCTAGCCCAACAAACCTGTCATCTCATGTGTTTTTTTTTTAAATATATTTTATTGATTTTACAGAGAGGAAGAGAGAGGGATAGAGAGTTAGAAACATCGATGAGAGAGAAACATCGATCAGCTGCCTCTTGCGCACCCCCTACTGGGGATGTGCCCGCAACCAAGGTACATGCCCTTGACCGGAATCGAACCTGGGACCCTTGAGTCTGCAGGCTGACGCTCTATCCACTGAGCCAAACCGGTTTCGGCTCATGTTTTGTTTCACTTATATATCAGAAACATGGGAGCTCCAACTGCCTGATGCTATAGGGAGCCAAGAAGAGTAAGATACAGCACCTGTCTTCAGAGCCATAGACTCTGTTAGTACATGAGACCTTATGCAAATAAATAAACGCCAGATGAATGGGAGGGAATGGTCAGGGGAATTTCCTTTTGGAGTGGGAGGGAGTTGGACTTGGGTTTGAAGTCAACCAGAGGTATCTTGAGTAGGCTGTAGAGAGTAGTAGAAAAGGTAGCCCAGTCTGGAGTTCAGACAGTTGCAACTTGGGCCAGTTGGCATTACTGGACATCTGGTTAGAAAGGTGGACAGAGACAGGATCCTGGAGGGCCCTGACTTCAGGGCTAAGGTGTGTACACACCACTCTGAATAGGTTAAAGCTATCCCTAGGGAGGGGCTGGGAGCAGGACAGTGTGGGACCCATGGTGAAGTTGGTGGTTTTGAGAAATTCCTTGCAGGGGCTTGTAAATGGCTGAATTGGGGAGCTAGGTTAATAGGCCAGCTAGTAGGAGAGAGGAATAAGGGCTTGGCCTGGGACTAGCACTGTAATAGGCAAGAAAGGAGGGCACTGACAAGCCTTCCGTAGGAAGAATACTGAGGACTTGGTGACGTGATGTCAGGGCCAACAGAAAGGGCAGTCACAGATCATGGCACCGTGACTGAAAACGGTTCCGTCTGTAGACTCCTACCTCCATTTTAGACAGCGCGGCAGTGAAGGGCATAGATTTTGGAGCCTGGGTTTGAATTCTATCTTTTCCTCTGAGGCGTTGGGTGACCTTGGTCTAGTTACTTAACCATCTGTGCCTTAGCTTCCTTGTCTGTAAAATGGAGATAATGTACTTATTTTAGGTTGTGAGGATTTTAAATTAATATATGTAAAGTCCTGGATATAGTAGATACTTAATAACTATTAGTTGAATGGATGATGTCCAGAGGAAGAATCAGAATCTGAACTCAGGTTTGCTCAGCTCCACCACATTAGCCTGATGTTCTAGAGTCAGCCTCCCTCAGCCGCCGCCCTCCATTGTGCCGGCCTCCCCTCGTGGGCCTGTTGTGTGTCCTTTGGCCTGGTCCTGGAATTCCACCATCACACTCACGCCGGATCACCCACCTCAACTTGGTGTAGACTCGCCTCTCCTATAACCACCTGTCTTCCATGGAGGGCCTTCCGAACGCCCTCCACCTCTGCACATGCTGTTCTTCGTGGTCTGGGCGAGCCTCACGACCTTGGGGAAGGCGCTCTGGACTACAGGCTGTGCCTTTGGCTCCCTTGCTGCACTGAGGAGCTGCACTTCAGTGCTTTATGCTTGGCTGAGTTAAATCTCAGCTGTTTCTGTAATGACTCCACACACATTTATCTTACCTGCTACAAATGAATCTGTTTTAATAAAGGTCCATGGCTACTTTCACATGCCTCCCAGTGCTAGGGGCACAGCAAATACTTAGAGTGGATGAAGCAGCATTGATTCTGATGGCTGAGGTTGAGTTCAGGCCTCCCTCATCTCACTCCTGGGTTAGCTCACCAGCCTCTTTAGCTGGTCTCCATTGTAGCCAGTCTGCCCCTAGGCCACGGCCACCCCGCCACTGGAGCCATCCTTATCCAGTCTTTTCATGGACTGTAAGGCTTCAGCTGGTCTAGAAGGCTCCCTGCAACCCGATCCTCTCCTGCCCCTCCAGTCTTCCCTGCTGGCACCCTTCTCTGCACACCCTGTCCTCCTTGCAGTTCCCAGAATGTTCTGTGTGCCCTTCCTGGCTGACTCCTTTGCTTGAAGCCCTGCTGAGCACACCTGGCAGGCTCATGCTCTTCCCTGTCACTTCCTCTAAGACACCAGCAGTGTGAATTGCTTCCTCCTCCTGGCCCCACCCACAGCCCTTTGTTCCTCTGATGCTTTTCTGAGGGCCCAGAGATGGATCTGTTTACCTATTTGCCACGGAGCTCCTTGAGGACAGGGCAGCTCGTTCCTCTCCCTGTCCTCCACGGAGATGCCTTGCATGTCGTCCAGGATGCGTGTTGTACTTAGAACGATACTTTTGTTAAGTAACCGAGGTCACTCTTTTCCAGACTGGAGGAGGGCTTGCTTTTTTTGTGCCTTGACGGACTTTTCCTTTGAACTATAAGAATTGTATTGAAAATTGACAGTGATGAGTCATATCTTAGAAAGGGATGCGATCTGAAAATGCGGAGCCTCTAGGAATGGAGTAGGAGGTTGCAGGCCAAGTCTGGCTCCTCACTGAGTTTGCCCGGCTAGTCTCAAACCCGGGGGAGTGGGAGGGACTCTCCTCCCGGTGGGCAGGTGATTTATTGGCTGGGACGCTTCCACGGTGATTTAGTTGTGAAACGGCGCCTTGCGAGGTGCAGGCTAATGCCTGGGCCTCGCGGGAGCAGCCGCCCACAATCCCTGGCCGGAAGGGACCGCGGGGGGTCGAAGGGACCGCGAGGGTCGAGGGTCGTTGGGGCCAGCCTCCCATATTGGAGCCCGGGGGTGGAGGACGTGCGGCGGTAGCTGCCGCCTGTGCCCGCCGGGAGGGAGGACTGGGAACGGAGTGGCCTGGGAAGGGCCCCGAGTGCCAGCGCGGCCCCGGCCCCGGCCCCGTGGGCGCTCCCTGCTCACTGTCGCTGCGGTAGGAAGTTTCTGTGCTTTGGGCCAGGATTTATTCCTGTGGTTCTGAAGGCAGGAGCTAGAGACCAGCGCGGGCACCGGAGGCTTGGCGCAGAGTCCCCGGGCGGGGGCCGGAGTGCGGGACCAGCGGGCAGCGCGGCAATCCAGGCCGCCTTTTGCAGCCGCCCGCGGCCGCCGGGCTGTGCGCTGTGCTCCAGCCTCCTCCCCCGGTGCCAGCGGTGGCCCGCGCTGCGCGGCGCGGTCACACACCGAGCCCCCCGGCCGCCACCTCCCTGCGCTTTGTGGAGCCAGAGCCCGGTGACAGGCGCGGCCTCTCGCTGCCCCCGACCCTGAGAGCGCTCGGCGCCCGCCCAGCGTACCTGTGGCTGCGCCACCCGCGCCCACCGGACCTGGACGTGCCGTGGGGGGTAGGCAGGGCTTCCGCCCGGCTCCCAGCCCCGCCCCGAGGTGGGGGCCGGGGGAGTCAGGAGCTGCCCCTGCCGGGGCCGGGAGGGGCTGGCCGGGAGGAATGGGACAAAGTGAAAGTCTCCGACTGCTAAGGAAATGGGCGGAGGGGGGCGGGGGGTGAGGGGCTTCGGGAAGAAGGAAGGGGTGCCGGTGGATCTTTATTTGATGCCCCGGAGTGGCTTTTAGTGGCCGAGATGGCGGGCCAGGCCAGCTGATGTTCAGGCCCCCAGTGGCTTCTGATACCGGCCCCTTCCTAGTGAATTCCTGGGATTACGGAAAGGGCTTTGAACCCTCCGGCTGTCCCAGAGGAAACCCTCCCGGTTTGGCTCCGTTTCCTCCCTCTGCCCGGCACTCGGAAGCCTCGTTCCCAGGTGGAGAGCACTTGTGCTGCTTGATTGAAACACGCACGCATTTGTTGGTATCTTCGTGGACCAGTGTGCAGACTGCTAGCACAGGGCACAGATGGCTTCCGCGCCGCAGACTCCACGTTCTTTCCCTAAACCTGTGTGGGACGTGGGCTTGGCGTTCTGATGAGGGCTGTGACGGGCCTGTCCTGGTTGGGGGCCCCAGGTCTGCTGCTGAAATACACCCCTGGCCCGGTCAATGCTCCCTGGCTAAGACTTTTTTGTTACTCTGCTGATTGCAGATATCTTTGCTTGCTGACATCCTGTTTTGTTTTCGGTTTTTACATCCCATTTGTTGTTTCTTTTTATCACAGAAACGCTTCGTTAAGGGGCTCAGGCAGTACGGCAAGAACTTCTTCAGAATTAGAAAGGAGCTGCTTCCCAATAAGGAAACAGTGAGTACAATTGGACTTTATGTAACTTGATTTTTTTCCTCTTTGCTCCTGCTGCTTCTCCACACTTGATCTTATGAAATGGTTTCCTTTAACCCTGCGCTGTGCTCAGACTCGGGCTGGCCTCTAGCATCCTATTCTTCCTCCTTCCTCCGCAGTTAGTTTTAGATCATGATTCTAGATAGTGAAGTGACAGACTATGCCCAGCTCCCAGAGAAAGTGGACTTCTGCTGTAAGAACAAAAAGGCCCTCGCCAGCAGGGTTAAGGGAGGAGGGAAGGGTCAGGGTGTTGGGGAGTTAACGTCTAATCTTAAATACAGGGGCTGAAATAGGAAATATCATTTATCACTAGTTTGGATTTCGTTGATTGGTTTGTAGCTCATATACTTTGAATTCTGTTGGGACTTTTTCTATATTTAAGGTTGCTATGTTTTGAAGAGTAGTTTTAACTCTAATTTTCTAGCCCTAAAAGTTTGCACTCTCCATTTGAGAGAGGCATAAGAATTTTATAAATTGCTAAATGAGGCTTTTAAAAATTCCTGTGATATGCCGAAACCGGTTTGGCTCAGTGGATAGAGCGTCGGCGTGCGGACTGAAGGGTCCCAGGTTCGATTCCGGTCAAGGGCATGTACCTTGGTTGCGGGCACATCCCCAGTAGGGGGTGTGCAAGAGGCAACTGATCGGTGTTTCTCTCTCATCGATGTTTCTAGCTCTCTGTCCCTCTCCCTTCCTCTCTGTAAAAAATCAATAAAATATATTTTAAAAAAATAATTAAAAAAATAAAAATTCCTGTGATATTTCACAAAGCTGAGAGTCAGATCTGATGAGTACTCTTACTAAACATAGGGTAGGAGGGTTTGCTGAGAACATTTGAGAGTGAAGTTATACGAAGAAAATATTAGCAAGGGATTCTGTTTCATATATCTGTAATTTCCTACAGGTACTATTGAGGCGGGGAATGTCCTCTGGCTAGGTCAAGGAATAGTGGAGGCTGGGGGTGCAATAGGACCTGGGCATGTGCCCTGGCGTCCAGTGTCTGTGGCTGAAGCGTTCTGTAGGAGTGGGGGATGGGGTGAATAGTTAGACATTTTCTCCAGGAGTGGAAGGGGAGATGGGTGAAGAATATTCATTGTAAAAGTATGTAGGTTGCTATGTTTGGTTTGGTTTTTTGGTTTTCTAATTGGGTTTTGTGTATTGATTTCTTCTTCAATTTTGATTATTTTCTTTTTTGTTTTTAATGAATGTTTCTGGACATTTTCTGGACAGTACCTTAGGAACAGCGATAACATAATAGGGGAAGCGGGTTCTGAGATTTCAAGTACAACCTCCCATAAATCGGTGGTTTGCATCATCAGTCATAACTAGATTAAACTTTTAATATTTATTATACATCTAAATATGCTGAGAGATGGGTCATGAGAATGATAAAAAAAGAGAAAACTGTTCACAGACATAAAAATTAAATATGTAATAATCCATAAAGCCAACTTATTTTTTTACCTTTCCAGGACAAATTGGAAAGAGCTATTTAATGTAGAACAGTGAAAGAAAGTTTTCTGAGGATTTCAGTTATTTGGAATTTGATACCTATTTTTAAAAACTAAAATGCCTTTACCTGAGTGTAGGAATTTTGGGTTTGGCCAAGTTGGGGTGATATTGAGAAAGATCAGTGAGTAGCTTTGACTTGATGTGATGGGCTAAATCAGTGGTCGGCAAACTCATTAGTCAACAGAGCCAAATATCAACAGTACAACGATTGAAATTTCTTTTGAGAGCCAAATTTTAAACTTAAACTTCTTCTAACGCCACTTCTTCAAAATAGACTCGCCCAGGCCGTGGTATTTTGGGGAAGAGCCACACTCAAGGGGCCAAAGAGCCGCATGTGGCTCGCGAGCCGCAGTTTGCCGACCACGGGACTAGATCATAACCTCTCAACTCAAGTTTTATCTATCCCTGTGTGCTGCTAAAACTTGCAAACCATGAAGAATGTGATACAAGATATGGCTGGACAATTACTTTATCCTTCTGTTTTAAAAAATAAATTTATAATAGCAAGATTAAGCACTAAATCTAAAATCTGTCTAGCATTTGGAAATGCTAATTTTTATCTAGTTTTAACTCTCAGGTAGGATGCCTTGGTAACCTAGATCAAACCTAAATCTTTGATTCTGTGTTTCTTCTTGCTCTTGGTTCCTCCTCCTCCTCCTCCTCCTCCTCCTTTTTAAAATGTATTTTTATTGATATCAGAGAGGAAGAAGGGAGAGGGAGAGAGAAATAGAAACATCAATGAGAGAGAATCATTGATCAGTTACCTCCTGTACTCCCCCCACACTGGAGATCGAGCCTGCAACTTGGGCATGTGCCCTGACTGGTAATCGAATTGTAACCTCCTGGTTTATAGGTCACTGTTCAACCACTGAGCCACACCAGCCGTCTGTTCCTTACTCTTACTGATGATGTCAAACTCAATAAGTAGCGTTTTCTCACTACACCAACTCTTCAAGCTGGTTGCCTGTGTTTTTCTAGCACCTCTTTCCTGGGACCCTTCCCCATCACTTCTCTGCCATCTCAATTTCCTGGTCACGTGGCTCCTCTCTTTACTTCTCTGGCACCCAGAAGTCTTTCTGTTTTAGCCTCTTCAGGGCATGGCATCGGAGCTAATGGGAGAGTTGCTTGCTTCACCAGAAGATTTATTATGGTGACTGGCCAACTGTTCCTGGTGTCCGGTTGTCTTTGCATAGAATTGGAGGAGTTTGTTAGTAGAGTAAAGCTATAAGTATTCTAATCAGCTGGGAGAGGCACTCATGTTTTCCTTAGTTATCAGCATAGGCAAGCTAATCATTCACAACTCCTGGGGAGGGGAGGGCAAAGGTTCTTTTTCCTTTTTGCTGTGGAAGATGAAATATGCAGACACCAGTGTTTTTGGTTGAAAACTTCCTTGGTAGAAACCTTGATATGGTTATGCCTCTTTTATAGCAAATCCTTAGCTACTTTCCACATTCTGTTCTATTTACCAAAATTATTAACTCATTTCTTTGCTATTCTCAACTGACTTGAAACTTCAGAAGGGTGTCAGCATCCAAAGAACACGCTTGATTGGGCCTGGACCTGGGTCAGCAGACCTGTGCTCTATTCTTGGTTTCACCAGTAACTGTAGTACGTGATGATCTCTTTTGATTGTGCAGTCTGCTTTGAGCTGTTATTGGGAAGTTCAGGGCAAATCCTGACAAGCACTAGGAAGTTATTTTTTCTAAGATGGTGTTTCTTTGCATGAGAATTTTATAGGTGCTCCATACAATCTTTATAAAATGTCCTCACACTTTGGGCTATCACTGTGCCAGAGAACAAAACGATGGCTCTCGCTCCTTTGCCACTAACCTGCTCTGGGGCCTTATTCAGTCTCTCTGTCCTTTAGTGTCTGTGTCTGTAAAACGGGCTGATTCTCCTACTCTTAAGAATAGTTTTGAGCCCTAGCCAGTTGGCTTAGTGGATAGAGCATTGGCCTGTGGACTGACGGGTCCCGGGTTTGATTCCGGTCAAGGGCACATGCCCAGGTTGTAGGCTTGATCCCCAGTATGGGTGTTGCAGGAGGCAGCCAATCAGTGATTCTCTCTCATCATTGATGTTTCTCTCTCTCCCTCTCCCTTCCTCTCTGAAATCAATAAAAAGTATATTTAAAAAATAAAAATAAAAATAAATTAAAAAAAAATCGTTTTGAGAATTTAAATGAGATACTATCGATAAAGAGTGCCTAAAAACACTTGAAAATGCTTGTTCTTCCCATCTACCCCAAATACTACACAGAGTAGCTAAATGCTATGAAAGTACATAATTATTTTTGGCTTATAAACAAATTGAATCTGTGTAAAAACAAAGTACCTGTTTTTTATTAGTCTCACTTGCCAAAAATTATTTTAGTTGAAAAACTGAGAAGGGGTGGAGGGCAGTGCCTCGTTAAGGGATGTATTTTGTCTTGAAGCTTTGTTGAGGAGACTTCATTCTTACCAGTTCCTTCAGTGAGTTGTGCAGACCAAGGTTCTGGTGGGGATGGACAGAAACGGCTTTCCTCGCTCTTTTGGCCTGGTGCTCATTCCACAGGCATTGCATCTGGCTGCCTCTGAACACTGCTGCCCATTGAAGTGGGCCTAGTGGGTGTGATTGTGGAAAACCAGCTGTTTATAGAGGTTTAGTTGAGGGGGTATTACATGTTAACCTCATGATACCCAGGAGAGTAACCGCAAGTCAAATATTTTAGTGTCATGGTTGTACAGATACCCTGAAGTTTAGTATCCTTCTCTGTATCCTTCCATTGGTCTCCCTCAATAGTTAGGAGTAAATAGAGTAAAGAGTCTTTGCCGAGTGTATCAGATTCTGCTTGACGGTGCACTTCTCTCTCAAGACACTATTGGGCCTAAAGCACATGAAGTCTTGGGTATGAGTACATTTGTGTAAATCACAGTACGTGTCCCCTAGCTGAGATTCTGAGAGGATGATCGGAACCAGGCCCCTTGGGTTCTGCTTGAGGGACTTCAGCTGCTCTTTGGATTGATGAGTTACGCTAAGGTAATGCCTGAAAAAATGAGAGACCAGATAGAGTTGAATCTTAATTACCAGGAGGGGAAACCATGTTATGAATAATACAAAATCATGGGTGTTCCAAAATAGCCTTTTGTTTGATTTTTATACAGGCCTTGCAGTTTTCTTCAAAATTATGAGATGATTACTCAGGTGACAATGACATTTATCTTTTGTGCTGAAAACATGTTTGTGTTGTTTGAACCAAAGACTTTCTGTATCTGACACCTGAATGACTATCCCTGGAATCCTGGCTGGACTTGGTGTGTGGCTCTCTCTATCTGCTGTGGCTCAGACAAATTTAGCGGCATTGGATCATAGACTGGGAGCACTTACTCAGCGACCTGTCTCAGAGGCAGCTAATATTAGTGAGAAGACAATTTGATCTGCTCCGAGTTGGTAGAGAGAAGAAATGCCCCCAAAGTTGTAATTAGCCTGTGGAGGAAGGAGGTGAAAAGGCGCCCATCCCTAACTGCCTTTCTCATCTCTGTAGTTTTATTTTTGAGAACCTAGTCCAATAGAAATTGAGCTCATGTTACTTGTAAACCCAGTTGCTGGTACATTAATATTTACTGTACTAGAAATTCATTTGCCCCATTTCCCATTTTTAGAGCGAAGCATTCCATACAGTTCAGTTTTAGAGATGTTTACTTACCGAGCGCTGTAACGGGTAGAGTGTCTAAAGAGAAGCAAGATGCCACCGTGCCCTGCAGGGAAGAGGAACCCTTTGCATGTGCTCAGGGTCCTCCTGGGCGGAGGTGGAGGTCCAGACCCTTCAGTGTGCACAGAGGCTGAGGGCTTCTGGAAGGCTCTTTGGAGAGTGTAGTGTTTGACCTGATCTTTGAAGGAAGGATACATTTTTTGACAGGCCGAGGTTGGGAGGGATGTGGAGGAAAAGTGACTTTCCAGCTGTAGGAAATAGCACGAGCAAAGGCATGGAGACAGGAAATTGCAAAACATGCCCAGCGAGTGCACTAGTGTGGCTGGAGGGGAGGCTGCATCAAGCGATGCAGTAGGATAGGACTTAGGCCAGAATTATGGCTTGCAGGTGACTTTGGGGGACCTTAGAGTGCTTTTGGAGATCCCCCTCCGCCGCCCCCCCCCCCCCCCCCCCCCCCCCGCCTTGAAGGCTTTTAAAGAGAAAAAAAAGTGAGAGCATCCAAGCTGAGGTCTGAAACCTTGTTCTTGTAATAATTCAGTCTTGTAGTAAGATTGAAAACGGGGAGCTGACAGTGACTTAGGAAAATGGAAGTCTGTCTTTTATCATGCTTTTCTCTATTGAAAATGTGTCACTGTTTTTAATGGGACCAAGAGCCCAATGAACGGGTAAGTGGTTTTGATGTTTAGTTGTTGTTGTTTTTTAACTTTGGGTGATAGGATGAAAAGTATTAGAGATTTAAAATTTTAATTTGAGAAATATCATGAAAATCAACCACCTTTCTCAGCCACGTTTCTGGGAATGAGTTCTGTTAAATATGTACATAACTATTGAATATTAATTGTTCATTTCTTTGGACAAAATATCTTTTGCATAGAGCCTATTCTCCCAGCAAAGAATGACTGTTATTTGGACAGGGCTTTAGGACTGAGTAATCGAGATTCTGTTAATATTAAGAGGTTAAAAATTACTCTAGCATTCAATTTGAACATTCAGCATGAAGTTTTGTCTAACTTCAGATTATAACCTTAGATAAACAATTTTCTAGCCTCATTAATGCTTAATCTAATGTTACGTAACAGAGTATGGACTTACTGAATAGGTTGATATTAAGGAGGACAAATGTGTTATAACCACATAATGATACTTAAGGAAAATCTCCAGTTTAAAATCCGAGACCTCAACTGCAAATGCTGTGTGTCCTCACCGCTCGCAGTGTGGCCCCAGACCAGGGTCATCACATCACCTGGCTCTCGTGCCAGTCAGACTCCCAGGCTCCAGTCGGCGCCTGTGGAACAGAGCCCTTCCTTAGGAAGCTGCGTTTACATTAAAGAAGGCTTGCAGAACCCAGAGCCTGTCTGCCACATTCATCTTGGAGTAATACTGTTTTTATTCCGTGAGAGTTGTAAATTGTTTCACTATGAGGACTTGATTTTGTTTTTCATATTATTACAAAATTTTTCAAACATACAGAGAACTATCTGGGCTTATTTTCATTATCAGTGATAGAATTTCTTAATACAGCTTCCCTCTTCCCACTTCCCAGTCTTCCCTAGAAACTCACTTGTAACTCCTGTCATATTTCATATAAAACTGTTGTCCTCCTGTTTAAGTTGTGACATAGTCTTTGTAAGTCAGGCTAGGCTACACCCGGTTTGTTTCTAATAGAAACCTTTTTATTTGAAAGGATGACTTCTTATTAATCTGAAGTTTACATACTTAATACTACAGATGTTTCTTTGACTGGCACACCTTAAATATGAATAAGAAATATAAGTGCTTTGAGGTTGGCAAGATTGGGTAAAAGGGTAGACATTTAAGTGCCATACCTTTTCTCTTAATTACTTGTCCTCAGGTAAATACAGACAGAGCTGGAATTTTCCATGCGAGGCGGAAGTGACCCATAGAAACAGGCACTGCGATTTTGGGGGCAGGTACTGTGTGTGATCCTATCGTTACTCCCCTGCAGGGGTTTGTTCCCATTAACATGGAGCAGAGGTTTGAATCCCTTCATTCTGATAGTCTAGCCTGTATGGATGTTTGGGCAGTGGTCCAGTTTTGACTGGGGTCATCTGAGAGAGATTGGCTGATTCCTTGTGTAAGTGAAGCAGTTAAGAATTTGCAGGTAAGAAACTTTTGGTGTTGATATTGCGGGGGGGGGGGGGAAGGAGGTCTTAAAAATTAGGTGACTTTTTAAAACCAGGGACCTTGAATATTTGCTGCTCTCGATGTTAACCTCTTAGGCCTGTCTCTGGCCTTACCTGCGTATCAGAACTGGTGGGGGTGGCGTGAGAGTGCTTCAGTGTACACTGTGTAGTGCTTGTAGAATCTGCACTTGGAAACGGCCTTGGACCCTTACACTATTACTGAGAAAGTGCTGCTTACAAGGATCAGTTTTATTTATTTGCTGTTGGTATTTGCTAACCCAGGTTTCTTATGATCCAGCTGGATCTTGGTTACCTGGGGACTTTTAGATGGAGACATTTGTGACTTTTAAGCTGAAATAGACTCACCCATTTTGTTAGCTAGTAAAACAAATGAATGGTTTGAACTGGTCTTTAAAAAGACTTAAATGTTGTGATTACTCTGGTTATAGTCAATGAGTTTATTCGGAGCTCATATTTTATATCGCTAATAGATTTTTTTTTTTACCCTTACTAGATCTGTGAACCCACCCTAACTTTGAAAATTCAGTTTGCTGAAGTTTTAAAAAATACATCTAGTCTGTTAAAAGCTGACATTAAATTAAGTTTCAAAATGTATCTGAAATCATAATCCTTGTATAATTGGTTCATTTTAATTTTAAGTTATGCCCTTGAGTAACACTTAGAAAGTAGAGTAAAAATTAATTGCATTGTTTTAAGTAAACATTCACCTCAGTCTTATTCACAGCTTACCAGTGGTAGAAAAATCATGCCCCCCTCCACCCACCCATGAAATTTTTTTTCTTGTATGTAATTTGAAAACCATTACTTGTATTATAAAAATAGGAAATGCAAGCAGGAGAAACCTTGCTTGAGACACAGAATTCCATTAAGCTAAGTTTTTTTTCTGAGATGTTGAATTTTGAAATTGTTTCCATGTTAATGGCCTTTGTTCTTTTTTTTACTGTGGAAATATGGTTCTTTCTTCTGTTCAGGTGTCTTAAATCCTCTAAATTGTGGCATCAGTAATCCCAGAATTTGGCCTTGGAGGCATCTAACCCATCATCACAGTGGGCATAATCGGGAGTGTTTTGAGGACGGTTTGGGGAGCCTTTGGTACCAGAGGCACTCTCTGTGGGGTGTCTGAGGTGCCGAGAGCATTACCCTCCTGGAGCTCACAGTCCGGTGGGGAGGCCGCCGGGGCTGGAGTTCTTCCCTGGAAGGCGCCTGAGTCTCAGTCACTGAGGCTGCCGAGCCCCGTTACACAGGTCCTGCGTGGGCTGCCCTTCTGAGAGCCACCTGAGTCCGTTCCGCATGGACTGGGCCGCTGCACACACAGCCCAGCTCCTCCCCGCAGAGCTGTATTGTGTTCTGCCCATTAAAAATTAATATGATTTCATGTTAGTCTTGAACTTGAGACTCCGCTCCTTCTCCCTCCCCCCATGCATTTTCTTTCTTTTACATACATGCATGTATGTCTTTATATAGATGTAAGGCTTTCTGGGCAGGAACCACGTTTTAATATTTCTTTATGTCACCTTTAGTACCCTCCAACGGGCCCTTAATATCTGTTAAAAATGAAATTGTGTGTATGTATTCACACATGTGTAAATGAGGGATAAAAATACATGGTAACCATAGATATATATGATCCTAAAAGATTAAAACTTCCCTGTGTTTTCAAGAAAACGTTTTCCTCACCTTTTGCTCTTTGTGTTGGTTTTCAAGATCTTTGGTGCTGCTTTAAAGACCAGTTGGAACCAGGCCACCAGGCTTTAGACTGTTCAGGGGGCAGAAAATCCTAGTTAACTCATGTCCCAAGATAGTGAGACTAGGGCTTGGGGTTCACTGTGCCACACTGGACGTTCCTTTCTGTTGACCATGGGAGTAAGTCACCTCTACTGTTTGCACAGTAATTCTGTTTTCTAGATTATTTATAAGATTGAAGCCCATTGTTTATTTTTCTCAGCAGGTTTATTGAGCAAGTCAAGAATAAAATATTGTTTTAAGCAATAGAGTAAGCCATTAGCCAATTGCAGCTTGGCTTCAACTTGGCTTCAAACTGGTCGTGTGTGTGTGTGTGTGTGTGTGTGTGTGTGTGTGTGTGTGTGTGTGTGTGTGTGTGTGAATGTGTGTGTGCGTGCGCGCGCGCGCGCATGCGCTGGAGGTGAGAGCCAAGCGAGGTGGAGGAGGTTCACTGTTGCCAGATTCTGCAGCTTTTCAAGGTTCCTGTGACTGTTTATGGATTTTTTTCCCTTTTAGTCAGTTAGTGAGTCACCATCATATGCCATTTTATTATCTTGAAAACAGTCTGGAATTTTTATCCTGTGTCTTTTGCTTATGAGTGAAACACCACTGAGGATGTTCTGAACAATATTAAGTTGAAGTTTTTTCTACAATGCTTTGGTTATGTATTTTCAGCTGTAGCCATTGTATCTTTGTTCCCATGTACAAGGGTTGGATTTTCCTTGAGTTTGGCAAGAAGTGGTGACTTTTGTGTGTCTTATTGTAGAGGCTGGAGCAGCAGAGGTCCAACACCTTTGGGATTTGGTGATTCTTGATTCGAACACACACCTCCTCAGGTCAGAACTTGGTTCGCCTTCCCACAGATGCTCTATTTTGGAATCAGGCTAGAGGTCTGTGGCCTTGAGTTGTCAAGGCAGGTGTTTAATTTTTGGAGGAAGAATTTGGAACTTGTGGAACAATTAAATTCTAAAGGAAATAGGCCTAGTGAATCTGTATACCTGGCCAACTTCAGCGGAGCAAGTGAATTGGGCAAACTCTATAGACGTTCTGGAAAATGTGGGATTTAAAAAAAAGCAAAACAAAACTTTCTTTTGTTAATCCTCATTGGAGGACATTTTTCCCATTGACTTTGAGAGAGAGAGAAGAGAGAGATACACATCGATTGGTTGCCTCCCTCACTTCCCCAGACCGGGGCCTGGGATCGAACCCGAGACCCTTCAGTGCTTGTACACTCTAACCATTAAGCCACACAAGTCAGGGCAAAACTTTTTTTTTTTTTTTAATTCTCACCCAAGGATATGTTTTCAGAGAAAGGAAGGGCGGGGGAGAAACATCAATCGATTGCCTCTCACACGCACCCTGACCGGGGATTGAACCTGCAATCTGGGTATGTGCCCTGACCGAAATCAAACCCACAACCTTTTGGTGTACGGGACAATGCTCCATCCTGCTGTGCATAAAACAAAACTTTTAAAACAAATTTCAAAATTTGCTCTGTCCTGTGGACTGAATTTATTTACCAAAACTTGAAGCCCTGGTTGGAGTGTACACCAAAAGGTTGTGGGTTCAATTCCCGGTCAAGGCACATACCCAGGTTGTGGGTTCGTTCCCCAGGCAGGGTAGGTATGAGAGGCAACCAATCAATGTTTCTCACATCAGTGTCTCTCTCTCCCCCTTCCTCTCTCTTTAAAATCAATAAAAACATATACTTGGCTGAAGATTTTAAAAAGAAACTTGAAGTCTTTATTTCCTTTTTAAATATTTTTTTATTGATTTTGAGAGAGAGAGAGTGAGAGAGAGAGGAGAGAGAAACATCGATGTGAAAGCAGAACATCTTGGAACAAGATGTCCTGCATGTGCCCTGACCTGGAATCAAACCAGCAACCTTTCAGAGCACGGGATGATGCCCAACCAGCTCAGCTACACCAGCCAGGGCGGAAGCCCTTATTTCTTCTGACCATGTAAGCCTACTAGGTGACTCCGGAGAAGAGTCCAGGTGCTTCTCTGTGCCATGTTGTGTCTACAGATGATCAGGCAGAATAATAGAGTTGAAGGATAGGGTGTTTCTTACATAGTCATTTGTATGTAGACTAAAATGCGCAAATTTACCAAGTAGGTGGGTACACGTACCCATTTGTCCAGTATATTTGTCTTAGACTCATACTCATGCATATTCTTTTCTTTTGCACCATTTTCTATTCTAATTACTAATTTCCCAAATGCTAAGTGCCTTACTAGGTATATCTTATATGTGTTATAACTTTTTTCTAAAAATCAGTGACTTAGAGGGTTTAGCCAGTGTAAATGTAAGGTCTTAACACGTTAATAGTCAGCAAACACTTACCGAGTTCATTTAGTCTGATGAGAAGATTAGAGTTGTGGTCCTGCTCCCTGGGGACCTCCGACTGGTTATCACATGTGAGTTGGCATGAACCCAAGAGCTAAACTATGTGGTGTGGACATTAAGTGGTAATGGGAGTTGAAGTTGCTGGAGATGAGGGCTGAGGGAATTGTGTGCATCCTGGAAGTGGTGCGGTTAGGGCTGGAAGCTATCTGAAGGATAGGTGTTTGAAAATGTAAAAACTTGCTTGAAATACCTTGCCCAAAAGAGTCCCTGAAGTATCCTTGTTGTCTATTAAGGAAAATCCCTGTCCCTGAATCCCTCTTGTCAATTGGCTGCCCTACTGTCCTGAGAACCTGGTGACATTGAACTCCTTAAATATGACTATGCTGGCTTTGGACAGTTCCCTTGTATGAAATGTTCTCTTTTTATTAAGCTGGAATCTGAGTCACTTCACGTCCCATACATTGTCCTGGTCATGTCCCTTGATGACGTAGAAAATTATTGCCAGGACCTTCCTGGAGGCTCTTAAGATGGGGCAGAGTAGTTGGCACATCCTTGTCTCTCAGCAGTGTCAGGCAGCCAGGGTAGCTCTGTCCCTTGCCCTCTCCTTCACCCAGCAGGCAGGCACACTTCCTTGAGTAACAGAAAGTTGCATTATAGGTTTTGTTTATTCTATTGACTTTAACGTGTTAAAGTTAGCATTTTTAACCTACCTCTCATTTCCTACAATGAAAAAGTATTAATATTAGGATCTAGTAATAGATGGTACCTGATAGAGCAGTGCATACTTAGACTAATCATCAGTAGGCCATTTTAACAACTGAGCAAAGATGGTTTCCAGTGACAAACCACAGCACAGTCATGCCTAAAACAGCAGGTTCTTTCCTGTAGGCTAGACCCTCCGCCATAGTCACTATCCCAGAGCCCAGAGCCTGATAACCTTGGCACTGTGTCAATCCCTCAGCCCATTCCCCTGTTTGATAAACTGTGGCTGAAGATTAAGATGGCAGTCATGTAGCAGGCTTATGCTTTCATCTGTTTTGCTGCTTTTGTTTCAACCCCTTCTCCCCCCAAACAAAAAGTCTAGAAATGGGCTGTTCACGGAATAAACTGGGAGCCCTAGATCTTAAGGTGAAACCATTGCTCCGGTGCTTACTGTCAGTTTTCCAAATGGATTTTTTTGCCTTCCACGTAGACTTTTCCCTCCTGAGATCCCTCCCACTTCTTTCCAAGTCCCCCACCACTTCCCAGCCCCACCCCGACTGTGCTTCAGAGTAATTGTGTCCAGACCCAAGTATGGGTAGTTCTGCTTTCCTCCCTGCTGCCTCACCTGGTTGTTGTAACAAACAAATCTTCACGGAGTGGGTAGGCTAGCATTTCATTCTGGATTTTACCACTCACATAGGATGTTTACTGTTGCTGGATGCCATACAGGCAAGGTCAGAAGGTCTGTGACCGCTTCTGGGCCATTGCCTTGGATGAACACAAATCCTCAGCTGTGGGGTGAACCACTTCCTGTTCTCAGAGGCTGTGCTCCCTCTGCTGGTTTTGAGAGAGCTGGTGCTTCCTAGCGTTTACGATGACGCAGCCCGTTTCCCAGGTCTTCAGCTGGGTTTGTTCCACAGGCAAATGAGAACTCTTTCTGGCTCTGGGAAAATTATTTCAGTTCTTAGACAAGGATGGCAAGGAGTAAATGTGATAGAAATTTCTTTCTAGTAACACCATTCCCCTTCCTAACATCCTATTCCTAACATATGACAAGTCGTTTTCCCTTGTTTGGGGTGCCCCAGACTGAGACATTTCTGTTGGGCTTTTTGTTCACTTCCACTGTTTTCTTTCACCATCACCCCTGCCCCAGCCCAGCCTCCTTGTCCCCCAAGCGCTCACCGCAGGAGTCATTTTGTATGGCACACATAACCTTTCAACCAGAAAGAAAGGCATTGCTTGTAACAGTGAATCTCTTTTCTGCTTTTATTTTGAAAAATCCTCCCTGTTGTTTAATGTGGAGGATATTCGGCTGAAAGCCTGTTCCAAGTAGGCGTTTGTGCATCCCAGAGGAACTTTTGATTTATTTCCTTAACTCTGCCCTCCTTTCTCTGTGGTTCCGAACCCTTTAATGATCTGTGAAGCGCTGAGACTTCAGTGCAGAACAGTAGTCGTTTTATGAACCCTCCTCCTACATAAAGGCCTGCCGGTGTCCACACGCTGGGTGTTTGACTCCCTGAAAGGCTGACCGCTCACAGATCCTGGTTGTGCAGCAGGGCACCCCAGGTTGGGGCCTAGATAATGCTTTTGTGAGATATTTTTGCTCCTCTCTCCCGCTCTTTGAAAAGTTGCAATGAAAATTCTGGGCTCTTGGCCAGCTGGGGGATGTGATACAGTAGAAATGTTTTTGGTGCCCTTTGTTACTGTTCGGCTTTGATTAGCCTTATTTCCCGTAAGCTTAATTTTGCGCTCCCCTGCCCTCCCCCCCACACACACTTTTATGGCAAAGGAGATTAATTTAGCCAAGTTTAGGCATTTTGTTATGCAAGCTGCTGTAGCCTTACACAGCCACTATGCCAGAAAGAGACAAGGCAAAACAACTTTTTCCCTATATATTTGCATTTCTCCCTCCCAAGGCTGCCTTTTACTTTTAATGTCTACGTTCCTGGAAGAATGTAACAAGCTATGCGAGCTGTGTTGGTTCCTCCGTCTCTTCTGCTCACGGTGTTCCAGGAAAGCCTTGTACAGCTTGTCTTGCGATCCAGCTAAGTTAACAATCACGGTAGCCCTCACGCTGGGGTTTCCGCCAGGTGTAGGGTGGAGGCCTCCAGAGCGGCACTCAACAAACAGTGACCCCCTTGATCCTCCTTGTGTTCAAAAGACAGAAGTGGTGCAGATTAAAAATGTTCTTTAGTACCGCTTAGACTTCGTAGTTGTAGCCCTTTTCATCCTCGCAGACTAGAACACTTGACACACATTATTTCATCGGTTCTCCCGATAAACCTGTGGAGGTACCGGTGTTACGACATAAGGATGGGGAGGGAAACTGAGGCACAGTGACACTAAAGGGGCCTTCAGAGGCACTGTCCACGTCAGGGAGGGGGGTGAGCCAAGAACAGAGCAGAGCCTCTTGGTGTGAGAGCTTAGGTTTGGGGCCATGTTTGCTTTTCAGAGGAGGAAAGTAAGGTTTTATTATCATAGAAATTCTTTGGCCCTAACTGGTTTGGCTCAGTGGCTAGAGCATCGGCCTTCGGACTCAAGGGTCCCAAGTTCGATTCCGGTCAAGGGCACATACCTTGGTTGCGGGCACATCCCCAGGAGGGGGTGTTCAGGAGGCAGCTGATCGATGTTTCCCATCGATGTTTCTAACTCTCTCTCCCTTCCTCTCTGTAATAAATCAATAAAATATATTTTTTTTAAAAAAAAGAAATTCTTTGTTCACAGCAGGATTCCTTGGCCAACTTATTAGTGGTGAAGTATGAGTACAGGTAATCGCTTGGTGTCCTCGAGTGGACTCTGGTGAGCTAGCAAAGGGCCCTGTGACCGAAGCTTTCATCAGTGTCCCAGAATCTCTTAAAAACATGCGGGCCTGCTTCCTTCTGGGTTAGGTGCTAGGAGCCTGTCACAGTTCTGTCACCCAAGAAGATAGACTTCTGTGATGGCCAGTAAGCTTCCTCTTTTCTAGGTTCTGTGCTGAAAATGTGCAGTTTACCAGCCAGAATGTGGTTTGAAAGAGCCTGTGCTGAGTGGGGTTTCCTACTGCTAACTCTCCTCCACCTTGAAACTCTGCAGACAGCAGTTTCTGGACTTGCCCTCAGTATTCATGAACTTCCCCTGGATTTAACAATTCTTACCAGTGTTGTTCTTGCCCTGTTTTAATGAAGTTGATTTTTTAAAAATATATTTTTATGGATTTTACAAAGGAAGGGAGAGGGAGAGAGAGATAGAAACATCAGTGATGAGAGAGAATCATTGATCAGCTGCCTCCTGCACAACCCACACTAGGGATTGAGCCCACAACCTAGGCATGTGCCCTGACCGGAATCGAACCGTGACCTCCAGGTTCATAGGTCAACGCTCAACCACTGAGCTGCACCAACCGGGCAATGAAGTTCATTTTTGAGGCTTAGGTTTTCGTTTTTGCTTTAATGTGGGATAATGGAGAGCTCTCTGGAACAGCGGTTGCCAACCTTTTGGACCTCACTGACCGCTGGAGGGTGACCGCTGGTCTGAAGAATAGAGGCCAAATGTTAAACAGGGCTCATCTCTGGGTGATGAAATTAATTACCTGGTGATTTAAATTTTCTCCTGTATGTTTTTCACGGAAACTACTAAAAACACAGCTACAAAGCCTAAAGTTAGGTGCACTAAGATTTTAACTAAAGTAGTAGGGTTCGGGGTGAGCCATGCAGGTATTTTTTTAAGCAGAAGGTGGCAATAATACAGCTTTTATTAAAAAACAAAACAAAATTGTGCATGCTAAAGTATATTCAGAAATAACAGGTCTGTAACCTACCCTCAGAGGAAAAACACCACACATAGGGCAATTACAGGAGAATTAAAAGTAATGTGATAAAATGTTAATATTTAGGGAATTGGGTAAAGGCTATATGGGAATTCTTTTTCTCATTCTTGCAGCTTTTCTTTAAAGTATTTAAAACAGTAATTGTGCACAAGAATAATCCAAACTTTAAAAGCTTACAGTATTACACATGCAAATGTTTGTGTGTGCCTCCATGTCTGTATGATAGAGAAGAGATGGGAATAAGTAGAAGCTTGAGATTCCTCTTCCATTTAGTCCAAGTAGATTCCTTAAAATTCTAAGACAGCAGTCGCCAACTGGTGGTCTGCGAGGTTTGAAATGTTGACAACTACTGCTTCAGACTGTTTTTAGGCATTTATCAGTAAATATTTTCAACAGAAGTGGCCTCATTCGGTTCTGTTACCTACCATTTTTAGAAGCCCGGTGCATGAAATTCGTGCACAGAGGGGGGTTGTCCCTCAGCCCAGCCTGTACCCTCTCCAATCTGGGACTCCTGGAGGGATGTCCAACTGCCCCGTTTAGGCCCAATCCCACGATCGGGCCTAAACGGGCAGTCGGACATCCCTCTCACAATCCAGGACTGCTGGCTCCCAACTGCTCACCTGCCTGCCTTCCTGATTGCCCCTAACCGCTTCTGCCTGCCAGCCTGATCACCCCCTAACCACTCCGCTGCCAGCCTGGTTGATGCTTAACTGCTCCCCTGCCAGCCTGTTTGCCCCCAACTTCCCTCCTCTGCCAGCCTGGTAACCCCTAACTGCCCTCCCTTGCAAGCCTGGTCCCTTTCAACTGCCCTCCCTTGCAGGCCTGGTCCCTCTCAACTGCCCTCCCTTTCAGGCCGGGTGCCTCCCAACTGCCCTCTCCTGTTGGCCATCTTGTAGTGGCCATCTTGTGTCCACATGGGGGCAGGATCTTTGACCACATGGGGCCAGCCATATTGTGTGTTGGATTGATGGTCAATGTGCATATTACTCTTTTATTAGATAGAATAGAGGCCTGGTGCACGGGTGGGGGCCAGCTGGTTTGCCCTGAAGGGTGTCCCGGATCAGGGTGGGGTTCCCTTGGGGCGTGGGGTGGCCTGGGTGAGGGGCCTGTGGTGGTTTGCAGGCCGGCCACGCCCCCTGGCGACCCAAGCGGAGGCCCTGGTATCTGGAATTTATTTTCCTTTTACAATTGAAACTTTGTAGCCTGGAGCGGAGCCAAGCCTTCTGCTCCCTCTGGGGCGGCAGCCATTTCTGTGGCAGTTAATTCACCTTCTACAATTGAAACTTTGTAGCCTTAAGTGGGTGAGCCTGGCCAGGGTGTGCGGAAAGCTTTGCTTCCCCTGTTGTCGCTGGCAACCCTGGCTTGCTCTCTCAAGCTCTGTTCTGCCGCCATTTGTTTGAATTTGTTTACCTTCTATAATTGAAACTTTGTAGCTTGAGCGGAGGCTTAGGGCTGCAATGGCTATGGAAAGCTTGGCTTGCTCTGTTACCTGGGAAACCTTGCTCTCTGTGGCTGTAGCCATCTTGGCTGGGGTTAATTTGCATACTCACCCTGATTGGCTGGTGGGTGTGGCTTATGCAGCAGAGTGATGGTGAATTTGCATATTACCATTTTATTAGAGAGGATGTCATCGCTTTTGATGGCTGTACTTTAAAAAGATACAACTTCCAATTTTGAGCATTTAAGTTACTTCTAGTTTCCAGGTTTCGGACTTTTTTTCACTGTTAACATTTTTTCCCTTGATGAACAGCTTTGTCATATTTTGAGGTCTTGTCCGTTTATTTCAAACTAGAGGCCCAGTGCATGAAATTCATGCATGGGGGCAGGGCGTGGGGGGCGGGGTCCCCTCAGCCCAGCCTGCACCCTCTCCAATCTGGGACCCCTTGGGGGATGTCCGACTGCCGGTTTAGGCCCGATCCCTGGGATCGGGCCTAAACCGGCAGTTGGACATCTCTTTCACAATCCTGCACCGCTGGCCTCTAATCGCTCACCTGCCTGGTCACCCCTAACTGCCTCCTGCTGCCGGCCAGGTTGTCCCCAACTGCCCCCTCCCTGCCGGCCAGGTTCCCCCCAACTGCCCCCTCCCTGCCGGCCTGGTCGCTCCTAACTGCCCCCTCCCCTTGCCGTTCTGGTCGCCCCATGCAGCCTGCTGTTGAGACATTTGGTCGTCTCTCACTAACCCCCCTGCCAGCCTGGTTGTAGGCAGCCATCTTGTGAGGGTGTGAGGGTCAATTTGCATATTACATCTTTATTATATAGGATACGTTGACTTTTTTACATTTTTTAAAAATAAATCTTTATTGTTCAGATTATTACAGATGTTCCTCTTTTTTCCCCCCATAGCTCCCCTCCACCTGATTTCCCACCCCACCCCATGCCCTTACCCCCCACCACTGTCTTCATCCAAAGGTGTAAGATTTTTGTCCAATCTCTTCCCGCACCCCTTACACCCCCTTAACCCCGAGAATTGTCAGTCCACTCCCTTTCTATGCCCCTGATTCTATTATATTCACCAGTTTATCCTGTTCATCAGATTTTTTATTCACTTGATTTTTAGATTCACTTGTTGATAGGTATGTATTTGTTGTCCATAATTTTTATCTTTACCTTTTTCTTCTTCCTCTTCTTAAAGAATACCCTTCAGCATTTCATATAATACTGGTTTGGTGGTGATGAACTCCTTTAGCTTTTTCTTGTCTGTGAAACTCTTTATCTGCCCTTCAATTCTGAATGATAGTTTTGCTGGGTAGAGTAATCTTGGTTGTAGGTTCTTGCTGTTCATCACTTGGAATATTTCTTGCCACTCCCTTCTGGCCTGCATAGTTTCTGTTGAGAAATCAGCTGACAGTCGTATGGGTGCTCCCTTGTAGGTAACTGTTTTTCTCTTGCTGCTTTCAAGATTCTCTCTTTGTCTTTTGCCCTTGGCATTTTAATTATGATGTGTCTTGGTGTGGTCCTCTTTGGACTCCTCTTGTTTGGGGTTCTCTGCGCTTTCTGGACTTGTAAGTCTATTACTTTCACCTGGTAGGGAAAGTTTTCTGTCATTTCTTCTAATAGGTTTTCAATATTTTGCGCTCTCTCTTCTTCTGGCACCCTCATAATTTGGATGTTGGTACGCTTGAAGTTGTCCCAGAGGCTCCTTACACTATCTTCATATTTTTGTATTCTTTTTCTTTTTGTTTTTCTGGTTGGGTGTTTTTTGTTTCCTCATATTTCAAATCTTTGGTTTGATTCTTGGGGTTCTTTGGTCTGTTGAATTTCTGTATATTCTTTATTTCAGACAGTGTATGCTTAATTTCTGACTGGTCCTTTTCCATTTTTTTGGCATTCTCATGATCTCAAGATCCTTAAAGGTCTCACTAAGTTCCTCAGAGGTTTCTAGAAGATTCTTGAGTAATGTTATAACTGTGGTTTTGAACTCTATGTCCAGTAGTTTTCTTTCCTCCATTTCTTTCATTCGTGACATGTTTCTTTGTCTCCCCATTTTGGCTGCTTCCCTGAGTTGATGGAGTGGTTTTCTGTGGTAGGTGACCTATAGGGCCCAGTGGTTCAGCCTCCCCAATCACCTGAGGTGGACCCTCTTGGTGCACCCCTTTGTGGGCTGTGTGCACAGTCCTATTGTAGTTAAGCCTTGATTGCTATTGGTACACTGGGAGGAATTGACCACCATGCCAATTGGCTGTGAGGACCCGCTGTGTCTATAATGGAAGAACTGCTGTGCTGGAGACACCCTTATGGGGCAGGACTTGTTTCAGTGGGGCTTTGGTGCTCACTGAGTCTGCCTCTTGAGTGTGTCCCTTATGGATGTGAGGAGTTGAAATCTGGTGTCGTCTCACACTGACCACTAGGTACACTGGCTCCTGGATCTCCAATGGGGTGCAGGTCAGCTACTGTCTGAGGCCACCCAGCAGGAGCTACAGTGAGATCTGCAGATTTCTTCTCTTTGCTTGGGGTTTGGAGGTTTTGGAGCTGTCTGACCAGAGCTGCAGTTTGTTAGGTTAAGCTGTGATAGGACAGGCCATTTATATGCAAAAGCCGCTGCACACTGTTTGGGTGGGTTTGTAAATTGGGCAGGGCGGGGTCTCAGGGAGTCACTAGGGTGTGGCAAACAGCGATGGCTGCCAGCCAGGTCTCTGTGTCTCCGTGTTTCCGCGCCCTGCTTCCCGCGCCCCAGCGCAGTAAACAATGATTCCTGTGTGCACCTCTTCAAGAAAGCCACCCTCACTTTGCAACCCGATGGCAGACAGTCCAGCTTCTCCCCATAGGAGTCTGGGTCCCCAGATTCTCGCCGGAAACTGGAGTTCAGAGCAGTCGGGAGCTTGTGTCTCCCTTCGGGTTGAAAAAAACAGCGCACCCAGTCACCAGCAGCCAGCCCGATTGGTGCGCCTCCGTACTTCTGCTTTTCCACGCTTGTGCACGTCCTACCCAGTCTCAGTGTTCTTTTCTCTTTCCTTCTAGTTGTAGAACTTCTACTCAGCCAGCTTTCCCGTGGTTCTGGGTGATAGACGTTTTGTCTTTTAGTTGTAGTTTTGGTGTGGTTGTGAGAGGCAGCACGTACAGGTATATACCTTATGCCGCCCTCTTGGTTTTCCGACTTTTTTACATTTTTACTTTCACATGTGATTTTGCTTAGTTTGGTAAGTGTGACAAGGAAGCTTTTGTTCTGTGGTAGAACAGCATAGTTGAGAAGCAGACAGTTGGGTTCAAAGTCCAGCTCTGCCAGTCATTCCCTGGGGGCTTTTGGTAAGTCTCTCAGATACTGGGGCATTCAGGTTACTCACTAGTAGAATGGGGACACAATTAGAACCCCCTTAAAGGCGTTGTAAACTAACTCTTTCATAGTGAAAATTAAATAAGAAGGTAGTGATTACAGGTAACATAAATTGAGTTCTTATGTCCAGGTGCTATTTTTTTTAAAATATATTTTTATTGATTTCAGAGAGGAGGAGAGAGAGAGAGAGAGAGAGAGAGAGAGAGAGAAACATCAACGATGAGACTCATTGATTGGCTGCCTCCTGCATGCCCCACACTGGGGATCAAGCCCAAAACCTGGATATGTGCCCTTGGCCAGAATCAAACCTGGGACCCTTCAGTCCACAGGGGGATGGTCTCTCCACTGAGCCAAACCAGCTAGGGCTCCAGGTGCTATTTTTAGCACTTAAGTTGTTTAATCTTCATAGCAACTGCAAGAGGTGTAAGTGCTGTTAAAGTCGGTGCTCTATTCCATTGCTTGAGGAAACGGAGGCAGAAAGGTTACATTAGTTGTCCAGAGGTACACATAGTTCACACTGAATCAGAATTTGAACTTGGACAGTGTGGCTGCAGAAAGCCAGTCTCAGCCACTGTGTTATTCAGTATCTGTCACCTAGTAAATATTCATGAGTGATGGCTACTATTATTTCCTCCCAGGGAAGACACACACTTAGCTCACCATAGCTGTCTCACCAGGTGGATAGAAAATCACAGGGCAGATTGGAAAACATATTTCTGGGTATTAGTCCCCACTACTCTTTGAATTTCCCTTACCTTTAAAATAAAATATAGATTGAAAATGAATAAACGGATACTTGGTGGAGAAAACAATGCTGCAATCTCAATGAATGCCATTTTTTTCCTTAAACTTGATTTGGATGCTTTGGGGGGGGGTGCTGAGTATTTTGGAACTAGATAGGGGTGACAGCTGCACACATTGTGAATGTACTAAATGCGTCTAAATTGTGTACTTTAAAGTGGTTGGTTTTGAGTTTGACTTTACCTTCGGAAGTGTAATTACAAAGAGGAGGAGTGGGTGATCTTCATAGTGTTAGAATTAAACCAGATTTCTTAGACTGCCCATTGCGCTCCTTGTTCTCCACAGCTGAAGAGGGTGTGAAAATCCTGTTTGTAGCTGACCAGTCTTTTTAATTCAGTTGCATTCCTCCCAAATTCCATTTCTGTAGTCAAGAATAAAAGATTTAATTATAGGGGACTGATCCCAAGAGGATAGGCACATTTTATGTGAGTTTTCATCAAGTCATGTTCATGTACAACTTTATCATCTTTGGAATTTTGGCATGAACAAGAAGCCTCACACTGAATTCAGATCTAGAAGCTGGGGTTCAAGTTTGTGCCACACAGAAATAGTGTCATCACGGAATAGGCCCCAAGTGATCCCACAGCAGCCCTGCCCCCTGGGAGTTAGTGTGTCCCTGAGGACAGCAGCTATCATGTGTTGCCCAGAGATTTGTATGCCGTTAGGTTTTTGTTTATTTTTTAATCCTCACCCGAGAATATTTTCTTATTGAATTTCTTATTGAAGAGAGAAAGAGAAAGAGAAACATCAGAGTGAGAAAGAAACATCGATCGGCCACCTCCCACATGTGCCCCGACTGGTGATCAAACCCACTACCTAGGTTTGGGCCCTGACCTGGAATCGAACCTACCATCTTTTGGTGCGCGGGACAACACTCCAACCATCTGAGCCTCCCGGCCAGGGCTGGGTACCCAGTTGTTCTGTGCCTTCTTGCGAATTGTTGAGGCTCTTAGCACTGGCTTGAAGATTTTTGCTAACGGAATAGTTAATGGAATGGCCATCCTTTAAGCGTAGAGGGGTAGTTAACCCCAGTGCTTTGTGGGAGCAGAATAATAAATACCAAAATGATACTTTGAGCATTCCTTTTCCAATTTGTGTCCCCATTTTCTTTGGGCTCCCACTGCTTCTATCCAGATATCTCATCAACGAAACCAGGCGTGTAGGGCCCTGATCTTTCCTCTGTCCTCTCATTGCAAGCATTCGTTCGAAGGTTGTTGGATTTTTTCTCTCCATTTAGAAACACAGATGTCTTACATCGCCACAAAAGAATTTTGGAAATTAACCTGTTTACAAAAATATCCTGACGAGTTTGACATTGTTTCCTCAAAGCACCTTGTTCAGAGTCCTGAGCAGATAGGCTGCCCTTCTAAATCAAGCACCCCTCCATCTTGTAGCATCTTCGGCCTCACGTGTCCTCAGATGCCTGCACAGCTGAGCAGGAAGTAAGGCTCCTTTTTGCCCTAAACTAGTAATGCAAACAACTCAAAGAGGAAATTGCTCATTCTTTGGTATTATTAAGTTTATTTTTAGTTTCTTAGTACTTAACTTATTTTGGAGAGAGGAGAGGGGTAAAATGCAATATCTTATTAAGGGAAATAACTGGATACCTTATATGAAGGTTTATAACTTAACAAACTTCCTACATTGACTGCTTTTGAATGGCTCCTAAAATGTATTTTCTTTTTTATTTTATTTACATTTGTTTATTCAGTCAGCTAGTCACTCAACAGATACTTGAATGTTAGCGGGTTTTTAGACTGTCGGGAGGAGAAGGGAGGTGCTTGCTGTCATGCTATGGCTCCAATTGGAAAAAGATACAGATACCGGGGCTCAGGCCTCATCAAATGGGACACTGCATCTTCTTTGACACTTATTTCTCTACATGGGGATGGAGATCAAAACTGTTACATTTGAATCCTTCCAGAACAATTAGTGAACTTAAGGAAAAGGCCTCAAACTAAAAAATTGACAGAAGTCACTGGAAAGGTAAGACACAGTAGTGCAGAGTGTTGGGCAATGTCTGGCAAAGAACCATCCTGTTGGGTAGGCCGAGTGTCTGGTCACTCAGGGACTAACCCTATAGAAGTGCAGTCTGAGGGTCTCCCTATACCTTCTGAGTAAGCCCACCGCGTACGCCTCAGATTTCACACACACACACAAAAAAAAAATTCATTGCCTTTTTAGTGTACATCTTCGCTGGGTAGTGTCCAACTGTATTTGTGACCATGCTCTACATAGTTAGAGTTCCTGCATTTCTTTCTATAAAATAGAGAGCCTTGAAAATGCTCACACAGATGACATCCTGTTCTCTACTGCCATGTCCTTCTGTGCATGTCACTTGCATTAGTCAGTGTCCCCTCCCTCACAAATGACTGAAACTTTGATCACAAACATCTCTCCTGGGTTTGTAATTTTCCAGACAAGATAGGCCCAGTTGATAGAAGTGTCTTCTCCACAGCCTTGCAGCAGAGGTTTACTGTGGGTGTCCTGTCTGAGCAAGTGCCAGTCAGGACACCTGAGTGTCTCCACAGCCCTCGTACATGGACTTTTATTAGTATGACTCCTGAAGGCTTTGGGATCAGAAGTAAAGCTACTAAAGAGAAGGATGGAAGTGCTGAATGAGACCCAGGGGAGAGGAAAAAGGATTCCTTCCTGAGCTTGTTATTATATACTAGAGGCCCAGTGCATGAAATTCGTGCACTGGGTGTGGGGGGGGGGGTCCCTCAGCCCGGCCTGCGCCTGTCGCAGTCCAGGAGCCCTTGGATGATGTCCATCGGACATCCTTAGTGCTCCTGCAGAAGCAGGAGAGGCTCCCACCACCACTGCTGCGCTGGCCAGCCATGAGCCCGGCTTCTGGGCTTGTGGCTGAGCAGCGCTCCCTCTGCGGGAGCACACTGACCACCAGGGGCCAGCTCCTGTGTTGAGCGTCTTCCCCCTGGTGGTCATTGTGCATCATAGCAACTGGTTGTTTCGCTGTCAGGCCAAAACCGGCTCTCCGACATCCCCTGAGGGGTCCCAGATTGCGAGAGGGCACAGGCCAGACGAAGGGACCCCACCAGTGCACAATTGGGGCCGAGGAGGGACACAGGAGGTTGGCCAGCTGGGAAGGGACTGCGGGAGGGCTCCAGGGAGTGTCCAGCCCATCTCGCTCAGTCCCAATCAGCCGGACCCCAGCAGCAAGCTAACCTATCAGTTGGAGCATCTGCCCCCGGTGGTCAGTGCACATCATAGCGACTGGTCAGCCGGTCGACTGTCTGCTCCCTGGTGGTCAGTGCACGTCATAGCGAGTATTTGAGTGGCCTTAGCATATCATTAGCATATTATACTTTGATTGGTTGAATGGACGACTGGACACTTAGTATATTAGGCTTTTATTATATAGGATATTCAGTGTCCAGATTAGATAAAATTATCAGACTAAAATCATCAAGGAAGGATTTTGTTAAATTGGACTTTTTTTTCCTTTTTCAACTGTATATTTTGTTGATTTCTATTTCTTACAGTGCCCTTCTGTGAGAGTTTTTATCTGAAAAGAATGAGGCATTATGCTCAACTTGTAACCTCTTGAGTATGTTGTAAATTATTTTTTAAGTTATTTCTTAAAAGAGAAATCAAGTTGGCATTAAATGCTCTTGTACTCATTCAGTTTGAAAATACTTATTGATGATCTACAGAATGCTGAACATTGCGTTAGGTGCTAGAAGCGTAGCACTCAACTAAAGGTACATCCCCTTGATTCATGGAATTTTAAATCTATGAAGAAAACAGGTTAAGTGAATAATCCCTTAAGTATATACAGTAAGTCCTGACTTAGCATCAGATAGTTCAGGGGTCCTCAAACTTTTTAAACAGGGGGCCAGTTCACTGTCCCTCAGACCGTTGGAGGGCCGGACTATAGTTTTAAAAAAACTATAAACAAATTCCTATGCACACTGCACATATCTTATTTTGAAGTAAAAAGCAAAACGGCAAAAACACCCGCATGTGGCCCGCGGGCCGTAGTTTGAGGACGCCTGAGATAGATTCTTGGAAACTGCGACTTTTAAGAGAAAGGACATAAAAACCAATGTTACCTATAAGCTAATTGGTATAAATAATTGCTAAGTTCCTAGGGCATACAGGAAATAAAAACCTAAAACACTTCTGATATTAAACATTTATTTTAAACGTGAGCTGTACATAGATTTAAGAAATATTAATATAAACAAGTAAGATAATTCTTTTCCAGCCACTAATTCCAGTTCAGGGTCGAGGTTTGCTGGAGCCTATTATGGTAGCCCCAGACACCAGGTGGGACAGGACACCACTCCATCTCAGGGCCATTCACACCTACACTCACTCAGACCAGGACACAGTTTAGACACACCAGTTTACCTAATGTGCACATGTTTGAGATGTGGGAGGAGACTAAGTACCTGGAGAAAACCCACACTGACATGGGAAAACGTGTCAACTCCACAGACAGTAGCCCCAGCCGGGAATTGATCCACCCCTCCCCCCCTCTAATCAACATTATAACTGTTGAACAAAATTACATTAGTTGAGGACTGCTGTCCTATATAATAAAAGCATAATATGCCATTTAGACCGGATGTCCTTCTGAAAATCCTTCCGGACAAAGCCGGGGCTGCGAGGGAAGCCCAGGTCGCTGGTGCCAGAGGGAAGCCGGTGCCGGCAGTCTGGGGAAGGAAGGCCTACTCTTGCATGAATTTCGTGCAAGTCGGGCCTCTAGTTATATATATAGTATTGAATATACAGGGTGGGGCAAAAGTAGGTTTACAGTTGTTTGTATGGCAAATAATACAATAATTAACAGATAATACAAGAATAAACTGTTTTGCGTACTCATAACTGCAAACCTACATTTGTCCCACCCTGTATGAGAGAGTGACCTAACTTCAGTAATGATATGCTTGAAGATGTTTCATTTCAATTCAGACCCCGGGGGAAGGGTGGAGTCACAGGAGCCCCCCGGGGCAGCAGATCAGCCTGTACAGAGGCCCTGGAATAGGATGAGCTTCGGTCTCAGGTGGAACTAAAAGAAAGTAAGTGCAGCAGTTGGGCATTGAGCAAAAAGGAGAGTGGGGAGGGATGAGGCAGAGGTGATGGGGGATCAGATGGGGTGCTCTTACAGGCCCCAGCAGTAGTCATGGCGTGTCCTGAGGGCCTCTGATGCGTCAGGCCCTGCTCTAGGTGCTTTGCATGCATCGATTCGTTGACTTCAAACTTGGGACTATGTAGCTTGCCCAAGTTTATGAAGTAACAGAGCCGAGATTTGATCTGAGGCCGCCTGGCTTTAGAATCCATGCTCCTAAACACCTCATTATGTTTTTATGCTGAGAAACATGATAAGCCATTAAAGAATTTCAAACAGGGAAGTAATATCAGAGTAGTTTTTCTTTTTATTATTTATTTTTTAAGATGCAGTAAGGAAATTGGTTGTAGCAGGCCAAGAGTGAGAGTTGAGAAACCGGGCAGCAGCCTTGGCTCTGGCATGCCTGTTGGCCCTGCGTGGGTGCCTCCACTGGGCCAGACAACAAAATAATTAAATAAATGGATGGGATGGCAAGGAGGGTTCTGACATGTCAGTGACTAAAGAGCAGGACAGTGACACGGCACCCCCAGCAGGGGTTGGGGATGAGGACTTAGCACCTTGTCTTCCCAGATACGTGTTGAGAGGGTTGACTTGAGTTCAGGGACATAGTCTTCGCACAACTTGAGGCTACTCGTCCCGCAGATTAGTTAATTTGGAAACGGTTGACATCTATAGATAGTCATTTTGGCCTTTTCCAATAGCACAGCTGGGCTATTTTAGGCTGATCTGAATAATTTTGAAGACTGATCCTTCTCAGCACACATATAGTTTCTACAGCATCATTTCATAAGCACTGCCCTTTCCTTGAGCTATTACCACACCCAGGAAGACAGTGATTCTAACACGGGGCCAGTGAGGAAAGGAAAGTCAGACCTGAGGCTGCGTTTGGATTTGAAGAGCTCGCACGTGGGTAGATGCAGGGAAGTCGAGTGTAAGTGGCCCTGCGGCTCAGACAGCAGCACCATGGCGTGGGCCGGCCGGTGGGGTGGGGCGAGTGAGAGCAGGTCCCGGCGACTCTTAGAAAAGTGAGCAGGGGTGGAATAAGCCCCTTACCCTGCTGTCCAGTGACCTGGAAGTACTTGCATAAACTTCCAAATGCTCTGCAGATACGAGAAGCCTTTTCAAATGGCAGAATTGGGATGTTTGACAATATTCTGGGTGTGTTTTGTTTTAGTAAATGTTGTAGAATTACAGAAGTACCTTTATAAAATATGTGTTTGGTATAAAAGTAAGAACACTAGAATTCCCATGTGCTACCATGAAGTTTTAAGATTATAGTTGTCGGGTATTGGTATTATTCAATTATTTATTTATGTGTCTGATCCATTTTGATTTTTTTTTTAGACAATGAACATGTTAAATTCTAAAATATAACTAGAACAGTTTGGGAGCTACAGTTTCCCTTGTGCTTTTTCTAAAGAGCAGCAGAGGCCCAAGGCCACACTTACCCTCGTCTTGCTAGGAATTCTGGGAATGGAAGATGAGATTTTGATGGCTGGTGTGAATAGTCTTGCAGAACTGCTGTAGGGCAGGCAGGCCCTGGAGGAGAACATGTGGCAAGCAGGGCTTGTCGGAGCCTGCTCTGGGCTCATTTTTGACTGTTAGTGCAGTCACCTGGTCACTTCATCAGCTGAGAAATATGCCCGGATTGGCATATTGATGGCCAGTTGTTAACTTACCCAACACGAAGCATTCCATCCTCGCTCCTGCCCACAGGGGTGAGACATGAAGTTTAGCTGGTGTCCTTAGAATTTAAGTCGTTGGACTAAAAAGCATGTAGCTTGTCTTCTTTATTAAAAAGTGTCCAGAATTGTGGTGCTTCTGTAACTAGAGAGAGCAAAGAAAATGCCTTCAAAGCATCTGACAGTGGCATCGGAGCCCTTCTGATCCAGATCACGAGGTACAGGAATTTTTACTCATCAGATGGCCAGTGTTCCTTCCTCTTATCTGGGCTTAGTTTACAACCTCCTGTCTCTGCTGTTGCCTTAAGCAGCGAAGCTCTTTATTTGCTACCACAGGTGAGTCCTGTTGAAATGACGGTGTTAGTTCCCAGGAGAGGATCCCGACCCCTCTTCTTAGTGCTGTGTTAGGATGCAGGTGCCTCGGTGCCCAGTCCCTCAGAGCAGCACATGGATTTTCATACAGCAGCACAGCCCCATAGCAGGAGAGCGTTTCAGGAACTGACACGTGTCCTGGGAGGGAGAAGTGGGACAGTGGACGAGGACATGTGTAACTCGGGGTAGAATGAACTTCACAGGTGTCCCAGCTCACACATATCCTGACTACGCAGAGCGCAGAGGGACAGCCGCTCGCTCGTAAAGCCCGCATCCCCAGGGTCAGTGGGCCCAGGGATGCCGTGTGGGTGGTGCAGTGAGCTGTACACCCATGGTTTCCATCCTCAGCTGAGCATCAGCAGCACAGATTTTTTAACTTAAACTTCCAGAGAGGCTTTTAGACTTCATTTGTGCTTAAAGAGTTTGTGATCCACGCCAGCAATTTTCAACCCAAGGTTTGTGACACTAGTACGTCCCACACTATTAGAAGGGAATGTTTTTAAAGTTCAGTAATAGCGTTTATTATAGTGAGGCATGATACTTAACCCTTTGCACTCGCTTGCTTTTTTCTCGATTCCTTTATTCTACTCGGGATTTAATTTTTTAAATACCCCAGATTTTACAAAGCACGGCAGTAGAATAAAAAACTGGAGTTTCTTTTCATACAAACTTATTTATTTGGATTTTTTTATATTTCAAATTATTGATACATTCAAAGAGTAATTTTAATCTCTATAATTTTTCATGGTGTGATATTTTTTGAAACATTCACCCACATGAAGACGTGGTTTACATTCACATGTTTCGCAAATATAAATCGTCTCTCTTCTTCCTCCTTTGATTTTTCTGTTAGAACAAACAACACAATCTTTGTGTTTTTTGTTAGGGTGAGGTGTGATTATATGGAGCTTGCCATCTAAACGTTGCTCTAAGTTAGTGGATAATAATCTACCCCTGGAAGTTAGTATACCATCTCTGAATTCTCCAACAAGATCATGTACTAGTTTCCTAATAAATTTCACATGCGTTATTGGTTTTTCATTTTTTCTTTTTTGGCATCAGTTGAGACGGCATTTACATTTTACTTGTCCTTTCATGCTAATGAAAACAAGAAAAGATACTGGAAAAATAGACAAAAATCCCCCTTCCCCCCGCGGTGAAACTATGTGTCGAGTGTGGCTCGACATTCGACATCCAAGTGCAAAGGGTTAACCTAATACGTGTCCTCTGACACTTTTACGGGTAAAGTTAATGGTGTCCTGAAAATAAATAATGGGATGTTGCAAGTCCCCCAAGCTGGACCTTTTCAATCCGCCCATCAATTCTGCATTGCAGTGTCAGCACAGTTGATAAGCCCCAGAGTAGCGTGCCACAGATTAGCAGGACATTCTCTTAGATTATTTTCTCATTCCTCCTGAAATGTTTAATGATACTATGTGTTCTCATTATCTTGCTGATTATCTGAGGGCAAGCCGGGGCTGGGCAGAGACAAGACTTTTAAGTTGCCTCAGCGCAGCTATTAGGTAGGTATGTGGTATTCTGATGGTTCTATTTGGGATCCTCAGGGAGAATGCTGGTCTCTTTGACCTGAGTTATCTTTCATACTGTGAACTTACCTGAAACGCATTGTCATTCACTGTTTCCGACATGCCCCTGGTTCTTTGACTGTATGAAGTACCTGTAGTTTTCTGGGGGAGACATGATAGAGGAAGAAAGTCATGTAAGAGACCATTCTATTAAACTAGTACTTTTTCCAAATGGAAACAATAAAAATAATAGCTGTCACTTATTGGGCATATGTGCCAGGCCTCTCTTGAGCACTTCAATCCACAACCCTCTAAAGGAGCGAGCTACTTTAGAACCATCCCTTGTTTGCAAAGGAGAAAATGGGTCTCCAAGAGGTTACCTCTCCTTCCTGTGAGCACATCGCTGGGAATGGAGGGCTGGAAAGGACTGAGTACAGGAACAGGGATGTAGGCACTGGGTTCCAGAGGTACACTCCAGCCCATAGTCTCTGTGCTGTCGATAGGTTAGTGGGTACTGATGAGAAGCAGTCATTTGAAGCAGACAGTGCTGACTGGGGTGTGGGGGTCTTGTCTGGACACCCTGGTGAGGTTTCTGGCTGGCCTGTGACTTCCGGGGATAGGTGTAGCCAGCCCGGAAATCCAGCCAGTTCATCTCCTAGGCCTCTGTAAGCCTTTGAACCGTTCAGGTTCTTATTTCTTCTTAAATACTAGAGGCCCAATGAACGAATTCGTGCACGAGTGGGGTCCGGCCAGCCTGCCCCGATCAGGGCCGATTGGGCTTGGCCGGCGGGGCTGGTGGGGGGTGCGGAGGTGGCAGGAGACATGGGAGGTTGGCTGGCAGCTGGTCCCACACCCGTTGGGGGTGGGGAGGGGGCCTATAGGGGGAGGGGGCTGCAGGAGGTTGCGGGGGGCGATCGGGGCCCTCATTGGGCCAGTTGGCTGCTGCAGTGTGCGTCATAGTGACTGGTCGTTCCATCATTCCAGTCGCTTGGCTTTTATTTATATAGATGCTTCACCCAGTTCAGCTCAGTTCTGCTTTTTTTAGTCATATTTTTAAAAAGATTTAATGCTTTTGCTGTTTCTAGAAATACTGAGTGTCTTTGCTTTCTCTTACTTAGGACTTTGTGTTTTACCTGTGACAGTGATGCAGTTGTTTTCTGGTCAAGCAGGAAGTAAGCACTGCTGCCAGTCACCATCACTGGGACCTTTCGTTTGTCCCGTGTGGCACAGCAGATAATGATAAATGCCAACAGCAAGGTATCTTTTACAATAGATGGTGCCACACCAAGTGTTGTATCTGCATCAGCTCTTCTAGTATCACAGTGCAGGAGTGGGGTGCTATTCTTTTCCTTCATTTTTAAAATAAAGAAACAGAAACCAGGGAGGTTAGGTAACTGATCTGAGGCTGCACAGCTACTGGCTGCCTTTCTCATTTTGAGTTCTGAGAGTTAGGCCTGGTATGCTAAGCATCCATTGCATGAAATGTATTAACAGGTTTCTTGTTCGTCTAGAAAGGTGCTCGTCATGGTCCATTCCTAAGATACTTGAGAAAAAGTCCCTTCATCGTCTCAGTTCTGTGGTTCACATGAGGAACTCCACTTGAGAAAGACTAGACAGGCAGTGAGTTTACTTTTTCCTCCATTTTCTTCCTCAATAGCGTGCGCATCCCACTTCTACCCCCCCCCCCCCCCCCCCCCCCCCCCCCCCCCCCCCACACACACACACACCCGTTGACTGTTTGGTCATATTACCAAACCACAGCCTAAACTGGGAAGTGAGCTTTCCCATCTGGGAAGAGGAGCGTTGGGTGTCACCTGGTTCTGCTGGCACCGGGTACTGTGGGCACAGAGGTGACTGAGATCACTGCAGCCCCACTGTGGAGCACAGAGGCTGCTCTGGGCGATGGTTTGCCACCATTGGTGCACCAGGCCACAGCCCAGCAGGCTGTCCTTTTTCGGTTCGGCTTTGTTTCCTTAAAAGTCCAGCAGAACAGCTAGCGTGAAAGCACAGTCCCAGAGCCTCCTGGTGCCCGTTGGCAGCAGGCCTGTGCGCGCCGGTGCCCTGAGGAAGGCATCTCCCTTCCTCTGGCTTTGAGCTCGGCCTCTCTGACCCTTAGAAGGAGGTTCAGCCGCAGCCCCTGTGACGCACTGTTCTGTCAGACTCTGACATCTGAGCCGTGCAGGGGCCCACGATGAAGCAAGAGTTGGTATTCATGCAAAGAGACTTGTGAGAAACTCTCCCTGTGGGTCAGGAAAGTGAGTGTGCATGAGGTGGCGTGTATGGCGGGACGCCCTAAGAGGTGGCTAGGATGACCACTGATGGCTGGGGAGTGGGCTAACGCACCCAGGAGAAAAGCTTTCCAGGGACCTGCCCCGAGGCCCAGGCCGGCAGGCAGGACACATGGCCAGGCCCCCAGCCCCTTTGTCCGAGGGTGAATGCGGTAGGAGATGGAGGCTACAAAGGTGTCAGGGCAGCTTTTTCAGGACCAGGACCTGAGGGACGTGTCTGAAAATCTGCTCCTCTGTCAGCACAGTAGGGCTTCTTGACCAAGAGCTCACGTGTGAAGTCGCCGCTCAGAGGTTTCTCCTTCGCTGCGAAGGGAAGTGGCAGGGAACTGGGCGAAGACCAGTGTCGGCTTTCTGCACGTGGGACCTGTTAAGCTTTTAGGGCTCTTCAATCAGTGAGAAGTGGGTTGGCTCTTCATGGAGTCGTTTCTGCGATCTTGGGTTCGAATAATAAGAATGCGGAGCCCGTCCCTTTGTGTGACTTTCTGTTAGAGCTGGTTAATGCCTAAGGGTGACCGTTCCTTCCCAAGAGCAGACCAACAACACCTTCACATCTCACATCAATCTCAACGTAAAATTGGAGGGTGGTTAAGGTATGCCATACCTCTTCCTGCTGTACCCCACATCAGGCCAGGGGAGGGGGCAACTAGAGTCGGGTGACCGGGGACTCCTGTGATGATAACATTGGTGGCTTGTTTCCAGAACAAGAGTTGCGAGGATTTTGATGCAGGCATAAGGCATGTTCATCATAAGATTGCGCCATGCTGCATTTGCAGGGAAGAGACCCCAGTCAACCCTATATTCTTTCCTACCATGATGTTTGCCTCAGATCTGGAGCCGTCCCTCTTTCTCAAGATGCCTATGGAACGGCCACGGAAGCTCCAGCTCTTCCTTGGCCATCAGCCCCATTGCGCCCTACAGCTCCACACTTGGGGTAGGAGTGCCAACCACAAGCTCCTCGACCTCCTTGGGGGCCCAGCCAGTGTGGCTCAGTGGTTGAGCATCAACCTATGAACCAGGAGGTCACGGTTTGATTCCCTGTTAGGGCACATGCCCAGGTTGCAGGCTCGATCCCCAGTAGGGGGTATGCAGCTAGGCGGTCGATCGAAGATTCTCTCTCGTCATTGATGTTTCTATCTCTCCCTCCCTTCCTCTCTGAAATCAATACAAATATATATATATATATATTTTTTTTTTAAAGAACTCTTAGGGGAACCTAGATGGGAACCAGGACCAGTGAGCCTTCTGATCCCACATCACAAACTGTGATCAGGGGACCTGCACGTTATTTCCATGAGCTACATCCCAAACCCCTGGTGGGTCGGTGTGTTCTCTAAGCTCTGGGTGTGCCTGTTGGTGTGAGTAACCCAGAACATCTCTTGGAGACCCTGGGACCGCCAAGCTACTGCGGTCAGAGTCCTTTGCACGCAAAATCCAAAATTCAGGTGAAAGAGATGGCGTGTTTCATGTCTAAGGAGGAGGATGTGGTGGTGTAATTGTGTTTCTGAACTTTGAAGAATGTTTGCTTCTGTTCCTTTTATTAAACAAATGTGATACAACAACAAAATTAAATACCCTTTCCCTCTTTTCTTTGTAATGAGGGAGTCTGTTCTTTATTTTAAAATTCAGCTTGCAGAAATGGATTATACTTGATAATTTGCTGTGTGTCCATAAAAACCATAAAATATAAGAAGCAGTGTTGCTAGAGTAGCCGTTCTCATTTCCTGGGAGTCATTATATGCTTCCAATACAAAAACATTTTTCTCCTAACTATCCTTTCTGAGCTCAAAAATGGGTTTCTCTCAGCCCCTGTCATTCACTTATCACCTCGGGAAATGCACAGATATAAGTGATGGCCCCTTTAAAACATCCTGCAGCATGCCACCGCTCCCATCCTTCATCTTCCGCCCCGGTCCCGTCATTAAATGTTACAGTGCCAATGTATGTTTTATAGGGTGACCCTGACGGATGTCACTTTGATACTGTGCAGGGATAATAAGATTGCACATATAATGAAAGGCCGATAAATAGAAAAATGTTTACGAGATGGAGAATGGCGGTTTTTAACAGTTTTACGGCTTTTTTTCCCTTCTCTCTCTCTCTCTCTCTCTCTCTCTCTCTCTCTCTCTCTCTCTCTCTCTCTCTCTCTCTCTCTCTCTCTCTCTCTCCTCCAAACCTTTTCTTGTAGAATCATGATTTCGTTACAGGACCTAGAAAATGTTAAGGGTGATGTGATATGATAGAATTAGCAGCAGTGAAATCACACTTGCCCTGTTGCTGAACTCCAATAAAATGAGTTCAGGAAATAATGAAGTATTCAGCTTGTGGGGAAGAGCACTGATTTCAGTGAATGAATTCTTGGGGTTTGGGAGCCTACAGAGAAAACAAGTTTCCTAGTGATGGCATTGTTATATTTAAAATGTTAACAGTCGTCATTTAAACAACCAGCACAGTAAAACCAAAAATAAAGGCCCCCTAAGTGCTGTGTGTGGGTTTTGTGTTCAATGAAGGCCAGTCTCGTCATTGTGTCAGGACTGCCCAGGCTTCTGTGGCCCCACACATGGCTGGGAGCCCCTCCGTTCAGGCTGGGCTTTAGACCAATATGTGTTTTGATCTGTTTTCAAACAATCATTTCCAAATCTGGCTTTTATTTTTTATTGTTATTTTTGGTTAAATGGAAAATCCTTCTCTGTTGCTTGAGTGATAAATAGGTTTTTAATCGAAACGCTTGGACAGGTAGCAATAGCGTGTAGAGGCTCAGGTTGGCCAATCCAGCAGCCCTTGGTCACCTCCATGATTTTGAGCCCAGTTCAAAGTCACAGCTTTAGATGCTTCTAGCTAAAGGTGTGGACTGGGAAGATGCTTTGTAGCATGTGCAGAAGCCTTTTCTTGGGGGACTCTGTTTGATCTAAGCTCTTGACCGTCCTTAGGAAAGGACGAGTCACTGCTGTGGGGCCAAGAAGGCCACTTGGCTGGCGCATCCCTGTCATGTGTAGCCTAGAGGCAAAAGCAGGTCGGAGGGCTTCTCCCGTAGTGGAAGCACGTGACGGCTGGAGGCCTGGTGGGCAGGTCGTGCGGGTGCTCATGGCGGGCTCCCAGGGTCTCTGTCACAGTCCGTGGAGCATGTTGTTGGTGTGGGAAGTGGAAACTTGATCTCGATTTGTGCAGAGTCCTGGTCGTGCACTTGGGCCTACCAGATGGGTTTCTGATCTGGGTTCCCCTGAAGGTGCTTCAGGTTCTGTAATTCCTGGGTGCTGGGGGTGGCTCCACCCTGAGGCGGGTCAGGAATGCACTGTGCTCTTCAGCCTCAACTACTTAGGGCCCAGGTAAGAGGTTTAAGATGCCATTGCACTGAATTCCATAGATAAAAGATAACTCACATTTGAGCCTCTGGCTTAGAAAAGCTTAGATGACTATTCGCCTCGAGTGGTTAAGATCATGAGACTCTGGAACCACCCCCCCGGGCTGTGCCGTGAAGCTGTGTGGGCTTGACCACATGACTTGTCTCCCTGTGGCTCGGTTTTCTCCTTTGTAAAAGCGGGAGAATGAAGATGTTTACTAGGTACCCATGAAGATTAAATATATTAATATATTTAATATATTAAATATATTAAGCATAGTTATAGTGCTTAGCCATCATCATGGTAGATTTTGTAGCCCAGTAAAAGGTGCTTGGTTGGTTTGTAAATAAAGACTCTGCGTGAGCAAGTGGCGGCCTGGGATTCCTAAGCCCACCCTCCTGCCCGCCCGTCAGCCTGCCAGCCCGGCCACTTTGCAGCAGCAGCTTCCCGACCCCGGCGCAGGCACATAGGTTACGTTTTCACTAGTCCATGGGAGATGAAAAATAATACCAATGTAGTCGTTTCCATAGCACTGAGTAATCAAATTAAGGAACTCTTATTTGGAGGTTATCTATCTTTTCTTAGAAATAAAATGTCATTTCTTTTATGAAATAACTAGAAGCCCGGTGCACGAAATTCGTGCACAGAGGGGTGTTGTCCCTCAGCCCAGCCTGTACCCTCTCCAATCTGGGACTCCTGGAGGGATGTCCGACTGCCCGTTTAGGCCCGATCCCACGATCGGGCCTAAACGGGCAGTCGGACATCCCTCTCACAATCCAGGACTGCTGGCTCCCAACTGCTTGCCTGCCTGCCTTCCTGATTGCCCCTAACCGCTTCTGCCTGCTAGCCTGATCACCCCCTAACCACTCTGCTGCCAGCCTGGTTGATGCTTAACTGCTCCCCTGCCAGCCTGTTTGCCCCCAACTTCCCTCCTCTGCCAGCCTGGTAACCCCTAACTGCCCTCCCTTGCAAGCCTGGTCCCTTTCAACTGCCCTCCCTTGCAGGCCTGGTCCCTCACAACTGCCCTCCCTTGCAGGCCGGGTGCCTCCCAACTGCCCTCTCCTGTTGGCCATCTTGTAGTGGCCATCTTGTGTCCACATGGGGTCAGGATCTTTGACCACATGGGGGCAGACATATTGTGTGTTGGAGTGATGGTCAATGTGCATATTACTCTTTTATTAGATAGAATAGAGGCCTGGTGCACGGGTGGGGGCCAGCTGGTTTGCCCTGAAGGGTGTCCCGGATCAGGGTGGGGTTCCCTTGGGGCGTGGGGTGGCCTGGGTGAGGGGCCTGTGGTGGTTTGCAGGCCGGCCACGCCCCCTGGCGACCCAAGCGGAGGCCCTGGTATCTGGAACTTATTTTCCTTCTACAATTGAAACTTTGTAGCTTAAGTGGGTGAGCCTGGCCAGGGTGTGCGGAAAGCTTTGCTTCCCCTGTTGTCACTGGCAACCCTGGCTTGCTCTCTCAAGCTCTGTTCTGCCGCCATTTGTTTGAATTTGTTTACCTTCTATAATTGAAACTTTGTAGCTTGAGCGGAGGCTTAGGGCTGCAATGGCTATGGAAAGCTTGGCTTGCTCTGTTACCTGGGAAACCTTGCTCTCTGTGGCTGTAGCCATCTTGGCTGGGGTTAATTTGCATACTCGCCCTGATTGGCTGGTGGGTGTGGCTTGGCTGGTGGGTGTGGCTTATGTAGCAGAGTGATGGTGAATTTGCATATTACCATTTTATTAGAGAGGATGGTGAGATCAGGCGGCAGTTATTTTTAATGACTTTAGTTGGCAAAATAAAAAGTTGGTAATCTTATATCTATTTCTCAAAACCTTTATCCTTTAGAGTTAATTTCAGGTGGTTTTATTCTCACGAAACACTAGTTTTGTCAAAAGTTTCTTGAATACTCATTATATTCAAGATGTTTGCTAGGCCTCTGTGGTACTCACAGAGGAAGTGGGCATAGGCGTGGGGAATTGGGCCGCTCATTCATGACGACAGTCCAAGGTAGAGCCTGTGTATCCTGGAGAGAGGCAGCGTGGAGAGGTAATGAAAGCGACCTCAGGTGACCTCCGGTGGTTGGGAAAAGGGTACAGGAAGGCTTCATGGGAATGATGACATCTGTGAAGACCTAAGTGGTGAGGAGGACCTAGGCTCAAACTCCGAGGAGATGGAATGGGGAAGGGTTCCCGGGGCTGCATCCCACGGGCAGAAGAAAAGCACTCAGGAACGGCAGGCTGGCCGTCGTGTTTGGAAGAAGTTCGAGGCAGCCGGGCCTTTGTTCTGCTGACCTTGAGGAGCCTTCGATAATTTGGAGAGGCAGGTGTCGGGGTCAGAGCTGGGCTTTGGGAAGACTGATCTAGTATCTGGGGGGGAGGGGCCGGGCCAGGCCAGAACCTCAATTCTGGACATCCAAGTGGAGTGGGGGACCACAGGTAGGCCCTGCAGGTGGCTGAGTCAGTCACTAAAGCAGCGGAGAGCTTTCTCAGTACAGTTTGGTTAGGGAACAAACAACACACACTCAGTCTCTCGGTTCCTTCACAATTACAAATGTGGTGGTCATCATTGTTAAAAAAGTATTGGTTAACCTGCCCAACTGGAGTGTTTTTTTAATGGAGTGGGGGACGTTCCCTGGTTCCCGAGCATCTTCGTGTGGCCTCATCATTACAACAAGTGAAACCCAGGAGACCTTCACGTACTTCCAGCTCTTCCCTTCTGTCCCTTCCCTTCACCTTTCTTCAGGGGCGGAGCTGGGGGTGGGCAGGAGGGTCTGCCCCAGAAGCAGCCGGCCCCCATCGGTGTCCCCATGTGCTGCGTGTTGGGCAGGTGCCTTTCCAGCCTCATGCACGCAGGAGGCTGTGATTCTGCTGTGACTCCCAGCAGGTCCTCCTCCTCCCAAATGCGCTCTGACACCACAGAGGTGGTCCTTACCCAGCAGCCGCAGAGCCGCCGACAGTTAGGGCTCCTTTAGGGGTTAGGGGATTCGGTCGGTTAACAGAAGGAGCACGGGAGAGCACCGCTTTAATTACCGGAGTCGTTGCTGGAAGACAACCAGTTGCCGGCTGGAAAAAGCTGTGTCAAGGTGGTTGCTCCTAAACATAGCTCATGGTCCTGCCCAGTGCCCGGCCTCTCACCTCAGATGTTCGGGACAGCTGTCACATCCAGCCCTTGGCTCCCCAGGGAGTGAGAGGAAAGAATGACTTGCACAGAAGTGTGTGCCAGGAAATTTTTCTGACTTGCTTCACTACCCTTGATTTCATAGCTTTTACCAAGAAACAGTGCGGCTGGAATTCCCAGGCAGGGTGGTCGTGGAAATCAGAGGCCAAACCCAGCTGCAGGTCACAGCACTGCAGTCAGGGCAGCTCTTCCCAGGGGACGGGCTCATGCCGGCCTCCCAGACCGGCTCCCGCAGCCGAGTCTCATGTTCTCGGGGCCCTGGGGCGGGGGTGCAGTCTGAGAAGCAGTTTTATGCCATGTTTCCTTCTCCCTCCTGCCCCTACTGGGTTTGGGCCCTTGTTTGTTGCTTCCTGGAATTCTCCTTGAGAACAAACACCTTTAAAAAATTGTTTTAGATCTCTCCATTCTATCCAGAAAGTAGGTGATGGATTCCTTTAACTTCTTTATCTGGACCTCCTTGGAGGAGGCAGAGGGTAACTGAAGGACATTCTTTAAAAGTTTTAGCAGAATACCTTGATTCTAACTGATTCTACATTAGCAGGTAGACTTAGGGCATTGCATAGAGATCATTTAACTGTGCTTTCTCTACATATTAATGCTTAAATGTTTATTTGGCATCAGAACGGTTAAAATATGTCTTAAAGCATTAAGAGAATGTCCTCTAAATGCTCACTTCCTCACCTGCAAAGGGGTGTCAGGTGCACACAGCGGCGCATGTGCCAGCCCTGCACATGGGGGGTGCTGTCCATTTGGCTGACAATAGTAGGTGGGCCCAAAAAGGGCCTGTAAAATGCTTCAGAGAGATGCACATGTATTTATAATGTGTTTATAATTATCCATGAGCAGCTTCCACACCTGCCTCCCCATCCCCTCTCCTCTGCTGCCCTCTTTATAGTAGGCGGTGCCTTTTGAAACTTTAGTGGCGAAGAAGAAATCGGTGGAAGCATTCCCTCACCAGCAGGGGCGGCCTCTGTTGGGTACCTTCTGAGGCTGGGACTCCCTACGTGCAGGGACCAGGATTAGATTACTTCCTGCAGCCCCATTCTTACTTGTATAGGAGGAGGAAGCTGGGCCTGCCTTAGCACAACTGTAACACCAGTGGTCATCCTTTTCCTCTGCTGGTCACAGAGCCATGTTGTGAGAATGGAAGGCAAAGGAGCACCGTATCTATACACTGACTTACAAGGGGGGTGTGTACACGGTTATTTCTGAAGGACAAGGTCTTCCATGGCTCATAAGAGAACAGGTGCTAGTAGATGGCAGGCTTGCAGGCACCCTGGACTTGTGTGCTGGGGCCTCTGCACCTCATCTTCTAGCACGTATCCCCACCCCCTTCAGGTGTCCAGACTTATTTGGGTGGTTGTGGCAACAATCCTATATAATAAAAGCCTAATATGCTAAGTGTCTGACCATTCGACCAGTCGTTATGACACACACTGACCACCAGGGGGCAGATGCTCCGACCAGTAGGTTAGCTTGCTGCTGGGGTCCAGCAGATCGGGACTGAGTGAGACAGTCTGGACATGTCTTGGAGCCTTCAGTGGTACACCGGAAGGATCCCTCGGCCTGGCCTGTGCCCTCTCACAATCTGGGACCCCTTGGGGAATGTCAGAGAGCTGGTTTCGGCGTGATCCCCTGCAGGCCAGGCAGAGGGGGGACCCCACTGGTGCACGGATTGTGCATCAGGCCTCTAGTATGTTATAATCACAAACATTTGGACTCAATCAATCGTGGGTGTACCCTTATGATCTAATATGGGACCAGAATAATTGACTCCCTTTCCTTGCTTCTGCATCAGTTCCCCAGAGAGCTCCTGTCTGAGGAGTTCGGTGCCGGGCACCTGCCTCTGTGCTCAGAACTGCGGACAGACGAGCTTGCTGAGAATGAGCCTCTGATACTTGAAATGCTTACAGCACCTTCCCTCTTCAACACTTTGTTCTCTGCTTTCATTTCCCCATGGTCCCTGAGAGAGGAGAGATGCAGTGTATCTTACCTTTAAAAAAGAAATGAATGGGGCAGGACAGGTCGCAGGTTCCCCTGTCTCAGCTTTGCCGTGCCGGAGGGATATTGAAGAGCAGTTATGTTTGTGCCTACCACATGCCTGCAGGTAAATGGACCTGCTGTGGGCGGGAAGGAGGCCCAGTCAGGGCTTCTCCTGCAGCAGGTTGCCAGCTCCCACCTCCCCCACCCCTGCTTGTGGCCACTCAGGCCCTGGAACGTGTCTCTGGTCTTGTTTACCTGAGCTAAAGCAGAGCTGGGCCCAGGCCATACCAGCAGGTCTTACCTGAAAGGGACTTCGGCTGAAAGCCACCTGTAAGAACTGAGCAGCCCCAGGCCTGCTTCTGTTCTGTGTGCGTGAACTTGATGGACTCGCAGGCTGGCACAGAAGGAAGATGGTGGCTGAGGAGGAGCCCTTCCTCCTGAAGGTCCCAGGAGTGGCCTGTGATTGAGCACTGGTGCCCGGAGCCTTTGTCAACCCGACTCTTCTCTGGGCCTTATTTTCTTTCTGTCCTCCTGCCCCCCTTCCGCCTACCCCCAGATGGATAACTTGTCCTCTTCCCTCTCATTCTCCTCTGCGTGGCACCACCCACCCTGTTTTCATTTTGGTGGACGATCTGAGAAACCTCGTGCTGCCCAGCTCCCAGCCCTGGCGGGGGCTGCCTGGGACTGCGGAGAGCCTGCAGGAGGAAGGGGCTGCCACCTAGATCCAGAGCCAGTCTCTCACTGCCAGGGCTCTGTGCGCGCGGCCTGTCCGTAAAATCCAGAGGACCCCCCCTACCGCCACCACCACCACCACCACCACCAAAAGGAAAGGCAAAAGAGCTGGGGGGAGAGGAAAGAGAGAGGATCTGGTAAATATCGGCCAGTGGAAGTGAGCACTCCTCTTGGCCAGAGCTCCAGCCCACGTGCTGGCGATGGGGGAGGACTTCCCTTTCTTTTCCTTTCTGCCCAGGCACCTGACCAGTTTACTCCTCGTGCTGTGGGCAGTTATGGTTCTGAGACTGAGGTGGTTGACTGTGAGGCCTTGTTGTGAGATGAGGTGAGAGCCGGGAACAGAATGGTCATTATAGGCCATTCATGTTGACAACATTTATACCTGTGTTTGCTGCAAGCAAAAGCAGGAGCTAATTTGCAAGGCTGCCTTTGTGGGGCTGCGTTTGATCAATGGTTGCCTGCGTTAATGTTTCAGTAAGCTATTGATTTCTGCAGCAGCTTTTGTTCCCTGAATTTATGTGCCGCGGGTCTCCGCAGAACACACTATGCATGTTTGATTAAAGTTCAATTGACTTCATTCCTGGTGAGGCTCGAGCTGCTTCCCTCCCTATTTGTAGAACCACAGCTTTCCCTGGCGTGTTCTTTTGTTTGTGCTCAAGACCCAGCCACCCATGCAGTCACCAATATGCTGTTTAATCCTCCTGGATTTGCTCCATTCCAGTGTTTAATCCCTTCGCAGACATTACAGTGGTTGAGAGGCAGCTCATAAAACCTGGTCTGGACTTTTATTTATGTGTTTATTTTTGGATCAACTTTTTATATATCATAAGAATGTACTCGCTTTAAATGCACAGTTCAGTGAGTTTTGACAACTGTATAAATTCATGTAAATAACCACAGTTGATTTAGAATGTTCCCATCACCCCAAAAGGTTTCCTGGTGGCCTTTTATAAGCACTTTTCCTACTCTCTAGACTCCAGGCAACCACTAACTTCCTTTTAGTGAGCACAGGTTTGCCTTTTTTAGAATGGAATTACATAGTATGTACCCTTTTGCGTCTGGCCGCTGTCATTCAACACTATGCTTTTCAGATTCATCCATATTGTGTATCAGTGGTTCGTTCCTCTTCCCTGCCAAGTAGTGTTCCAGTGGGCGGGGTGTTCTGCAGTGTCATTCATTCATTCTGGGGGTCGGGGTGGGCATCTGGATTGTTTCTTTGAACATTTGTGTACAAGTCCTGCATGAGCACATGTTCTTATTTCTTTTGGGTAAATACCCAGGAGTGGAAGAATTGCTGGGTCATGTGGTAGATGTTTGTTTAGCTTTCTAAGAGTTGCCAAACAGCTTTACAAAGTGGTTTGACCATTTTACATTTCTAGGATATGACTTCCTCTATCTTCCCTGAATTTTGACATTTATGTTCTTTCATTTTCCTCATCAACTAGTTTTAGACTTACAGGGGAGGGAGGGTCCTTCTGGCTTGGTCAGTTTGATCCTTGTCCTTCTGATGATGGGATCCCTTCTGGTCACATTCTTTTTAAAAAGCTGTTACTTAAAAGGTGACAAAAAGTTGATGTTTATTTCAACATTGTTTTTTTCCCATGTCCTGATTTTCTCACGGGCTAGAGGAGGAGGACATGATGCGTCACTAAAGGTTGAAAGTTGTGAACCGAGCTTTCCGAGCCTTTTTTCTGTCTGGTGTCCAGCATTGGGCCAGTCGCATAGCCTTGCTAAACTCTGGCTCCCCCTCTTTTAACCTGCAAGTTATGCCATCTTTTAAACCATTTAAATTTTTTCAAAACATTCATTCTTGAGAAATAGAAATAATCCCTGGTCACCATGTGGGGGGCAGTATTGCATAATAGACCACTGCTGTGGGCAGTGTCGGGGTGGCTGCTTTTTAACAGCCTTGAAGTCAGACAGGTTTGACAGAGACCCCAGTGGCACCCCCCCCTGATTCTCTCCCGTTTTTATTTCCTTCCACCTCTTAGGGCTTCACCCTTTCTCTTAGATTCCAGGCCTCGAAACCCACTGGCCCTAAAGGGGGAGGTGGAAGGAACCGCTTTGGGTCTTCTCGTTCTTCCTTCCCCTTCAGGATCGGGCTCTGGTTTACTGCACCGGTTGCCCTTCTGAGCTGATTGAGCACGCCACTGTGGCAACTGATTTGAAGAGTGACAGTCACCTGCCTTGGCGTCTGTTCTGTGTCTTTTCATAAGAAAACCTGAGTCAGATCAGTTTCGTGTTGGTACGTGTCTCTTAATCTCCTAGTGGATTTGTGAGTTGGTCCCTCCAACCAGCCCCCACCAAAGGTCAGTATAGGTAAAGCCGTTCCGGTGGGGAAGGCAGGAGCCACGAGGTTCTGGTATCATGGCCTCAGGGAGGATGCTCCAGTCACCACAGGGACAATTAGCCTGCGTTTGTAGGATAGCATGATAGACAGACAAATCAGAAATTCAAGGGCAGGGCCTCCATTTTCCCTGTTGTTCCGTTACCTTCTCATGGAACTAAAAAGGGGCTGGGGTACTGGCTGGCTCCTGGTCTCCATTGCCTTGGGTCAGACTTCATCGGCTAAATATGGGCATTTTGTTGAGTGCTATTTGGGAAGAAGCACACCCACACTCCGAGAGAGACATGCTGTGTGCTTGTGCTGATCCTCTAAGGCTCCGGTGACCACCGTGGTCCTCAGGAAATGCCCAGGCGTAGACGCCAGCTCCTGGTTGTGAGTGCTGAGCACACAGTTGCCTGCTTTGCAGAAGCCGTTTTCCCACCCAAAGTCTGCCCACTTCCCTGCCAACTACTGCCGTCGTGTTTCAGTCTTCTGGAGTGTTTTTAATGAAACCTCGTCTGATGGGCACTCTATCGTGTGCGTGCATGGGTTACGTGGTTTCCGCGCTGCTTTGTCTTTCTCAGTCCTTCCAACACTGATCTAGCTCTCGGGTCTGGAGAGCACTCTTCTCTCTCTCGGCTCCTCCATTCACAGGCATTAAGCCTTTGGTGGGCCGCACTGGTGCTTGGGTGACGTCCCCCAGGGTGACGTCCTAGGATATCGTCGTCTGCCAAGTTAATTGACTTTGTACAAAATTTATTTAATTAGAGGAGATCAATGTGATCTTGGCTCTCTCACTGGCTTAAGTGGTGTTTTTTTTTAAGTTAAAGGTATTTTATCTTGGGACTTTTTAAAGAAAGGGGTCTTCTGTTAGCTGAATGTCATTCACCGTTTGAGTGGATGGTGCCTGCTGTCCCGGGTTGGAGTGCCAAAATGCTGTGTTTTTTAGAAGATGCCTCGGCGCTCTTCCTGCTGGGCCGGGAAAAAAGCAGCTCTTTTTGCCTTGAAGACGGACCTGTGACCTGTGGCATTTCATCTGCACAGCAGCACACGGTGTCTGTCCTCTCTTAGTCTTTCTTTGTCAAGCCCCAGTCATTGCCTCTCGGACTTCGTGCCAGCTCGTCCCAGTGTGGGCACTTAGATTGGAGTGGGGGCTGTAGAGCAGTTTTTGGTTTGGGGTTTCTGTTCTTCCTGACCTCCACCTGGCCCGAGGTCCCCACCACCTCAGTTGTATCCTTGATTGTTTCTGGAGTCATCTGTCTGGCCAGGTGTCTCCTTATCGCTGTGATTTCACTGGAAGGCTGTGAATAACGAACACACACACACACACACACACACACACACACACACACACACGCATACGGTTAGAGGGCAACAATTATGGATGCACCTAAAGTGCTCAGAACAGGGTGGCATCTGGCATTCAGTAGGCATCCAGAAATCCTTGTCGAGTGCGTGGATCTTCCTGCCGTCCGGAAGGTGTGCTCTCCGGGGCTGAGGTGATGGCCCCGTTTGCCCAGCCTTTGGCAGCGCAGCCGGACTGTCGTGAGCAAGCCTCTCTCAGCTCCAGGAGCAAACTGCTCTTGGTCCGGGTCTCCAGGAGAGAGAGCTGCTATAGCCCAGCTTCTGCTCCCAACAGAGGGGGCGGGGGAAACGCCAGGTCCCTCCGGACACCTCCCTCACGGCCAGCCCTTCTTTTCTGCAGGGGGAACTGATCACCTTCTATTACTACTGGAAGAAAACCCCAGAGGCAGCCAGCTCCCGGGCCCATCGCCGGCACCGCAGGCAGGCTGTGTTCAGGAGGATCAAGACCCGCACTGCGTCCACACCCGTCAACACACCTTCCAGACCCCCCTCCAGTGAATTCTGTAAGTGGGGGGTTTTCACACGCTATGTCCCAGTTCTGGGTCTGCACTCACAGGCGTTCTGTCACCGTGCGGCTGGAGCTGATGACCTGGGAACCGTGTGCGCACATGCACGTGTGTGCTAGTACGCAGCCTGGCCTGAATGTCACACTGATTTGGGATGTGGTAGAGCCTTTTACAGATTATTCGTTCATTTAAATTTTTCTAGTAAACGCCACATCCTTTTAATTTTTTTTACAAAAGTAAGTCTTGGCCGTGGCCTGAGGGTTTTGGTAACTTAAGGAGGTTGTTGTACACTCAGTAGATGGTGTACTGTGTGAGTTTTCATTGCACTTGGGTTGTGGTAGCCATAAGAGCAGATTAACATTTTTTCTTGTTCCTCCTGCCATACCAAGCTCTTCCTCTTGGTCCCAGTGTGATGTGCAGTATGACAATGAAGCCCACGCCTACTAACCCTAAACACTAGGATGCAGCAGTAGAGAGAGTCCAGGGCACAGACCTCCAGGGGTCGCTAAAGTTGCACATGCAAACCAGAAGCCAGCGGGTCACCCAGGGCTGGCGGGTGGCACTTGGCCAGAGGCAGGTCCTCAGGTGCTGCGTGTGTCAGGAAGGCACCACGGGGGCTCTTCACCCTGTTCAGTCTCACCTGCCACCCAGGTTTCAGGTGTGACACCAGCCCCCAGCAATTAGCAGGACAGGCTCTTGGGTACGCCCCTCACACACAAGTACTTTGTTCTGATGACTGGCTCTGAGAAATTCAGAGGGTCCTGCCTCAGCCTGCTGGGCCACTTGGCCTGGTGGCTCAGAGCCTGGGGCAGGCCGAGTGTGATGGTCCCCAACCCTCACCCTGTTGTGTGCCTACCATGCCCAGTGGACCTGAGCTCGGCCAGTGAGGACGACTTTGACAGTGAGGACAGCGAGCAGGAGCTGAAGGGGTACGCCTGCCGCCACTGCTTCAGCACCAGTGAGTGGGGCTTTGACATTGGCCTTGGGTTGTGCTTCAGGGTCACTGCAGAAAGTTGGAGATTTTACTTTACTTCCCCCCCCCCCCCCCCGAAGTCAGTACAGAATGCTGATCGGTGGGTAGGACAGACTTGGTCATGGTTGGGGCCAGGGCAACTATTGTCGCTCCTCCTGGGGACCCCAACATTAGGGGGGAGGGGTTCATGAAATGCTCTCCTGGGAGAGAGCAGGGCGGCACGGGCACCTGAGCGGAGTGTCGGGGGTCTGCCTGAGCCCAGTACTGCGCGGTTCTCATGGCACCAGGGTTGAGCCCCCTGCCAGATGCCCCAAGGACACTGGTGTTTGAGGTTTGGCCCCCTCCCCTCTTCCCTCGCGCAGCCTCCAAAGATTGGCACCACGGGGGCCGGGAGAACATCCTGCTCTGCACAGACTGCCGCATCCACTTCAAGAAGTACGGCGAGCTCCCGCCCATCGAGAAGCCCGTGGACCCCCCGCCCTTTATGTTCAAACCCGTCAAAGAGGAAGACGATGGGCTCAGTGGGAAACATAGCATGAGGACACGGCGGAGTCGAGGCTCGGTGAGTCCCGGGCCGGCGACTGAACCTCCGACCACCCCTCCAGCTTCCTAGGGAATGGTTTGCCCAGAGGCATCAGCTTCTCCTGTGGGGCTGGGAAGCACCCCTGTCCTCTCCCTCCCTCCTCCTCGGGGAGTCAGTGTGGCCATTGGTCTCCACGTCCCTCAGACGTCCCTCTGGCCCGTGGGCCGGTCTCCTCTAGGGGGGCATAGCTCTGCTATTTGAAACTTGCTGGCTTTTTTTTGTGTGTGTGTTTTGTTTTTTTTTTTTAATGTTTGATCCAGTTTGGGGAACATTAGGTACATGTTTCTACTCACAGCATAGCCTCCTCCTTCCATAGAGACTGTTTTCCAGGTTGGAAATGGAGCCGGGACCTTTGAGAGCAAGGGTTTTCCCAGGTCGGGCCTTTTAGGCAGTGGGTGGCACCTCCACCTTCCCCTGAGCCCAGCGTCCTGCCCGCCCGACAGCTGCTCGCTCACAGGAGCAGGGGGGGCTGCGTGAATCACCGGCCCTGTCTGCCCGGGGCCCCGTGGCCGTGCAGAAACAGGCTGCCGTGCTCGGTGGCTGAGGAGCTGAGCTGCGTTCTTCAACAGCTCGTGTCTCTGGGTCACCCCTCCTGGCAGATGGAAGCGGCAGGTGCTTGTTTGGGTTGGGCTGGGCAGGTACAGAGAATAAGCACAGGCGAGGTGACTGAGAGCTGGTTCTGTGTAACTGTCATTCTGGGGGGCATGGCGGAGTGGACTGTCCCCACTGACTGAGGCCCTCAGACACCCTCCTCACTTCCAGCGCACGTCATTCAGGAGGGTCCCGGAGGCGAGTGCCTTGGGTTGAAGCCGAGAATTGCTTTTCCACGTGAACCCACCCACTCGCCCCTCCTCCCTTTGCTCCATATGGACCCTGTCCGTGAGGGACAGCCAGTGTGCCTGTTTGCCGGGGGCTGGCATTTGGCATGAGACCAACAGTGGGGTCTGTTCTTGGTGCCCTGTGGGTGTGCTAGGGTCCAGTCTCACCAGCCTCGGGTTTGGGTGGGCAGATGTCTACACTGCGCAGTGGTCGAAAGAAACAGCCAGCCAGCCCTGATGGTCGTGCCTCGCCCACCAATGAAGACATCCGCTCCAGCGGCCGGAACTCCCCCAGCGCTGCCAGCACCTCCAGCAACGACAGTAAAGCGGAGACTGTGAAGAAGCTGGCCAAGGTACGATGTGGGGGTGGGTGGGGCTGCTGGCCCAGCCTCATGACAACCTGATCGCTGGAGTTGGTGCTCAGCTCCCTCTGACACGGCCGCAGCTCATCCCTGGAGCCTCCCAGGGAACCAGCACTGCCCTGGCCTGGGCCTGCAGCCTGGGGCCTGGAAAAGGGGGTCCAGCTCAGCTCCCAGCACTAACCTTTGGGGGCTCCCAAGGCCTCAGAGGCAGAAGACGCAGGGGGGTGATTGGAGAGGCTTCCTCCGCCCAAAGCCAAGTTGTTCCCATCCAGAGGCTTGTTCCTGCCTGGCTCCAGCTCTCCCCTTCCAGAGCTTTCTTGCTTCTGGAGATAGAGCTCAGACTGTGGGACGGTTGTCAGCACCCAGTCACCATGTCATGCCCCGAGGCTGATGGGACCCCTCTCGGCTGACCCTCCTGTGCGCTTGCCCACTGCAGAAGGTGAAGGAAGGAGCCTCGTCACCCCTGAAGAGCACCAAGCGCCAGCGGGAGAAGGTGGCCTCGGATACAGAGGAGGCCGACAGGACCAGCTCCAAGAAGACGAAAACCCAGGTGGGGTCTTCAGCTGGCAGCTAATGCCCCGGGAAGCTCCGCTGAGTCTCCCTAGGGGGTGGCACTGCCTTCTCTTCCAGGGAGGGGCCGGGTCAGGGCAGGACTGCTGGTCCTTGAGGCCAAGCTTGCTGCCTGCTGTGCATGTGCCAGGCTCTGGCCACGCAGGGCAGACTAGAGCGTCCCTCCTCGCCTCTTTCCTTAGGAGATCAGCCGGCCCAACTCGCCGTCCGAAGGCGAGGGAGAGAGTTCTGACAGCCGCAGTGTCAACGATGAGGGCAGCAGTGACCCCAAAGACATCGACCAGGACAATCGTAGCACGTCCCCCAGCATCCCCAGCCCCCAGGACAATGAGAGTGACTCGGACTCCTCTGCGCAGCAGCAGACCCTGCAGGCCCAGCCCCCAGCCTTGCAGGCTCCTAGTGGGGCTGCTCCAGCTCCCTCCACAGCCCCCCCGGGAGCTCCCCAGCTTCCCACACCAGGGCCCACACCCTCTGCCGTTCCTCCACAGGGCTCCCCCTCAGCCTCCCAGCCCTCCAGCCAGGCTCCGCCGGGTTCTGCTTCCCATGCCCATATCCAGCAGGCACCTGCTCTGCACCCACAGCGGCTGCCCTCCCCACATCCCCCGCTGCAGCCTCTGACCGTGCCAGCTGGCCAGACCTCCGCCCCGCCTCATCCCCAGCCCCCCTTGCACAGCCAGGGCCCACCTGGCCCTCACAGCCTGCAGGCGGGGCCCCTGCTGCAGCACCCAGGCCCCCCTCAGTCCTTTGGCCTCCCTCCCCAGGCCTCCCAGGCAGCAGCTCACCCCCACACCTCCCTGCAGCCCCCAGCTTCTCAGTCAGTCTTGCAGACCCAGCAGCCTCCAAGGGAGCAGCCCTTGCCACCCGCACCCTTGGCCATGCCTCACATCAAGCCCCCACCCACGACGCCCATCCCCCAGCTGCCAGCACCACAGGCCCACAAGCACCCACCTCACCTCTCAGGGCCCTCACCCTTCTCCATGAATGCCAACCTCCCGCCCCCTCCAGCACTGAAGCCCCTGAGCTCCCTGTCTACACACCACCCCCCTTCGGCACACCCCCCACCGCTGCAGCTCATGCCTCAGAGCCAGCCTCTGCCCTCCTCCCCCGCCCAACCTCCTGTGCTGACCCAGAGCCAGAGCCTACCCCCTGCTGCTGCCGCCCACCCCCCTGCAGGCCTCCATCAGGCGCCCCCTCAGCCCTCATTCGCTCAGCACCCCTTTGTCCCTGGAGGCCCTCCTCCTATCACCCCTCCGTCCTGCCCCTCTACTTCCACTCCACTCACGGGACCTGGCCCGTCGGCCCAGCCACCCTGCTCTGCTGCCGTTTCTTCAGGAGGCAGCACACCTGTGGGGGCAGCCTGCCCGCTGCCCACTGTCCAGATCAAGGAAGAGGCTCTGGATGATGCCGAGGAGCCCGAGAGCCCCCCTCCACCACCGAGGAGCCCGTCCCCCGAGCCCACTGTGGTGGACACCCCCAGCCATGCCAGCCAGTCAGCCAGGTATTGTCTCAGGAAGCTGGGCAGCCCAGGGCAGGCCTCGGCCTTGGCAGGGCCCCGATGGCAGACGTGGCCTTTTTAGGTTCTACAAACACCTGGACCGGGGCTACAACTCATGTGCACGGGCAGACCTGTACTTCATGCCTCTGGCGGGATCCAAACTGGCCAAGAAGAGGGAGGAGGCCATCGAGAAGGCCAAACGAGAGGCCGAGCAGAAAGCGAGAGAGGAGCGGGAGCGGGAGAAAGAGAAGGAGAAGGAACGCGAACGGGAGCGAGAGCGCGAGCGGGAGGCTGAGCGAGCAGCCGTGAGTGCCCAGTCCTGGGCAGGCGGGTGGCCTGTGTGTGCAGGGAGGGGGCACTGGCCATGCCAGGCCGGGGTCACTGGGGCCACCTGCTTTGTGTGAGGCTGTTTGCTTCACTGTCATGGCAGCTAGAGGATCCAGTGCTGTTTGAGCCCCATCCTAGGCTTTTCAGAGATTGCTGCTCTTCCCTGAGCCAGCCCAGGACCCCTCCCCAGAGGCTCACCGTTTACCTCCTCCTTTCCCTAACCCCTCCCCCAGAGGCTCACCGTGCACCCCCTCCTTTCCCTAAACCCTCCCCCAGAGGCTCACCGTGCACCCCCTCCTTTCCCTAACCCCTCCCCCAGAGGCTCACCGTGCACCCCCTCCTTTCCCTAACCCCTCCCCCCCAGAGGCTCCCCGTGCTCACCCCCTCCTTTCCCTAACCCCTCCCCAGAGGCGTGCACCCCCTCCTTTCCCTAACCCCTCCCCAGAGGCTCACCGTTTACCTCCTCCTTGGCCCTGGCAGGTTCAGACTGGTTGACCAGCAGCCTGTAGACGTGTCTCTCATGTAACTGCAGAAAAACTGAAAGGGGGGAGAACCAGGCATTAGGGGCATTAACCTGCCTCATCCTCGCCCTCAGGAGGCCCTGTCCTGGGCACTCTAGTGTGCTAGGCCAGTGGTCGGCAAACTCATTAGTCAACAGAGCCAAATATCAACAGCACAACGACTGAAATTTCTTTTGAGAGCCAAATTTTAAACTTAAACTTCTTCTAACACCACTTCAGAATAGACTCGCCCAGGCCCGTGGTATTTTGTGGAAGAGCCACACTCAAGGGGCCAAAGAACCGCATGTGGCTCGCGAGCCGCAGTTTGCCGACCACGGGGCTAGACCACCCAGCGCCTGCCCTTGTGGGAGGGGACCCTCCCATGCAGTGCCTTGTCTCACAGGTTCATGAACCCATTCAGGACCCAAGGGAAGCTACAGGCACAGAGGAGACTGTCACAGGGGGTCTGGGCCAGGTCCTTGTCACAGGCCGTGCCTGAGGCCGCTCGGTGTTGGGGTGGAGGGACCAAGTTGACTGGTCAGTGCAGGATGGCCACAGGGCAGAGCTCACCTCCCAAGGAACACTAGGCAATTGGTCTCCCCCACACCCGCCTTTTCCTCAGCAGAAGGCGTCCAGCTCGGCACATGAAGGCCGCCTCAGCGACCCCCAGCTCGGTGGTCCCAGCCACATGCGGCCATCCTTCGAGCCACCACCAACCACCATTGCTGCTGTGCCCCCGTACATCGGGCCGGACACCCCTGCCCTTCGGACTCTGAGCGAGTACGCCCGGCCCCACGTCATGTCGCCCACCAACCGCAACCACCCCTTCTACATGCCCCTCAACCCCACCGACCCGCTGCTGGCCTACCACATGCCCGGCCTCTACAACGTCGACCCCACTATCCGCGAGCGGGAGCTCCGGGAGCGAGAGATCCGAGAGCGGGAGATCCGGGAGCGGGAGTTGCGGGAGAGGATGAAGCCGGGCTTCGAGGTGAAGCCCCCCGAGCTGGACCCCCTGCACCCAGCCACCAACCCCATGGAGCACTTCGCCCGGCACAGCGCCCTCACCATTCCCCCCACTGCGGGCCCCCACCCTTTTGCTTCATTCCACCCGGGCCTGAACCCCTTGGAGAGGGAGAGACTGGCCCTGGCGGGCCCCCAGTTGCGGCCCGAGATGAGCTACCCTGATAGACTGGCAGCCGAGCGGATTCACGCCGAGCGGATGGCATCGCTGACCAGCGACCCTCTGGCCCGACTGCAGATGTTCAACGTGACTCCACACCATCACCAGCACTCACATATCCACTCGCACCTCCACCTCCACCAGCAGGACCCCCTCCACCAAGGTGGGTGCCCGGCTGCTGAGAGGGCACTGTGGGTTGGCTCTGGGGTGGGGAGGTGCGGCCCAGAGATAGAGCCGCCGGCCCAGAGCAGAGACTGTTCTTTTCTAAACAAGTCCTGGTTCCAGGCAGATGCTGGGACGTCCAGCATGGAGCATTCAGTGTGCTCCGAGGAATAGCTGCCACTACTCGGGCAGCCTGTGTCTGCTCAGCCCCCAGCTCTCCAGTGCTGCAAGTCCCCAGAAAGCTGCGCCCCCCTGCGCCCTTCTGCCCGCGCCTCCGGGATAACCTTAGCTTCCTGGCCCTGGGCCGGGTGGGCCCGGGAGGAGAAGCAGCCTGTGCTCACCGGGCAGGTTTAGGGCAGGGCCTGAGGATAGGGGAGGGCCTTGGGAGCCAGCTGGAGCCACTGGGACTCCCAGAAAGGCAGGCTGTCGGTTGTCATGGAGTGAGAACCTAAAGAAGCATCTTCCTTCTCTCTTCGGGAATGAGGCCAAGGCTTCGGCTCACCAGCCAGGGCTGCCCAGCCCGGCTCGCTCTGGGAGAGTGCCTGCCTGGCCAGCTTAGGGTGCAGGCTGGTTTGAGGCGGACGGGCACAGCTGGAGCCTTGTGCCCTCCGAAGCTCTGCAGACCAGGCAGATGGGGAGGGGTACCCTGACCCTGCTCTGGAGTGGGCGGTGTGCCTGCTCCCTGGGACCAGGGCTGCGGTGGAGGGACTTCCTCATGGACTGACCTCCGTGCCAGGGAGGAGGACGGCTGATAGAGCAGGACTCGGGGAGGGAGGGCTGCACCTGGCTTCCTCTCCATGTCCCTAGCCCTGACAGATGGGCCCAGGGAAGCCAAGGAGCTGTCACATTTGCCCTGTGGCCCTGACACCTGGAAGTGTCATGCCACCCAGTGTGGGCCTTTTAAGCCCAGTGTAACCAGCAGACGGCCTGGCGCTGTAGGATAGGCAGGCAGTCGTACATTCATTGGCCAGGTGTTTGCTTGTGATGAGCCAGGCGCAGTTGTAGGTGCTGGCCAAGCCCGTCCACGTCCACTGCCCCAGGCTGGGAGGCCTCAGTGGACGAGCCTGGGCTGTGGGAAGTGTCAGTGTTCTGGAGAACAGTAAGCCAGGGAGAGGGAACAGGCAGGTGGGGTGATGCTGGCATTATAAAAAGGAAGCGGGCAAAGCGGGGAGGCATTGGAAAGAGCATCCCTAGGCAGAAGGAGAACTCGAGGGAGCCAGCGATGACCTGCAGAAGGGCGAGCCCACAGCGCTGAGCCCCACCCGTGCCCACAGCAGTCTGCTGGCCTCCTTCGGGCTCCGGGTACAGGCAGCCTGGACGAGGAATGCTGGCTAGGGCGGTCGGCCGGGTGGGCTCTGCTGGTCCCGGGTCCTCAGCAGAACGGATCGGGGGACGTGCCTGTCGGGGGGCTCATAGTCCGCTCTGCACTTGCGTTTCACTTTCTGGAGCTCCACTGCAGGCGTGTGGGGAGGCGGAGGACAGTCACTTGGGGTCAAGGTTACTCGTCCTGGTGGTGAGGAGGATGCCCTGTGGTTCCAGCCAGGGAGGGGAGCATCAGAGAGCCCTCGCCACCTGTGTCTGGACTTCTGCCCCTTCTTTCAGGTTCAGCAGGCCCCGTGCACCCGCTGGTGGACCCCCTGACTGCTGGCCCTCACCTGGCTCGCTTTCCCTATCCCCCTGGCACCCTCCCCAACCCTCTGCTTGGACAGCCCCCCCATGAGCACGAGATGCTTCGTCACCCAGTTTTTGGTAAGAATGCACCTGGGGAAGGCGGGATCCAGGGAGGAGCTGGTTAGTGGTCTGGCCCGAGGGCCCGGTCATTCGTTGGTTCATGTGTTCAACACATGTCCCCTCAGTGGGGTGGGGGTGCACGTGTGTAACAGGAACCCAGATGGGAACAGTAGGAATGAAGGAATAACAAAGAGGCTCCGCATTTAAATCTGCGACTTAGGAAGTTAGGCCTCTCTGAAGAAGAAACGCTAGGCTGAGGCCCACAGCGGGGAAGGAGGGGCAGTACTCGGGCACCCCTCCCCCAGGGGGTCTCCTGGTCTCCTTGCAGGCCTCGGCCTTGTCTTGGTCCTTCCCCTGGACTTTCTGTTCAGGAGACTGTTTTGTGTTTGACAGGCACCCCCTACCCCCGAGACCTGCCTGGGGCCATCCCACCCCCCATGTCAGCTGCCCACCAGCTGCAGGCCATGCATGCCCAGTCGGCCGAGCTGCAGAGACTGGCCATGGAGCAGCAGTGGCTGCACGCACACCCCCACATGCATGGCAGCCACCTACCAAGTCAGGAAGATTATTACAGGTGAGGTGGGGGGGCCTGAGGGAGGGGCAGGCTGGTTGGGCTCCCACCTACCCCCCTGCAGGCCACTGCCCCAGACTGAGGGCCCCCTCTCCAGGCTGTGCCCACGATGCTCCTCCCATATCAGCAGGCTCCTCCCCTGGCTACATGGGGCCCTGTCCGTGGCCCTGGAGGGGACCCCCATAGAACCTTCTTGGGGGGTGGGGCGGGCTAGCTGCTTGGGCGCCCCCATCTGGTGCTGAAGACGCTCTCCTCTGCTTCTCTTTCCAGTCGACTGAAGAAAGAAGGTGACAAGCAGTTATAAATTATTTATTGTTAACTGGCTGCGGAAGCCCCAGGTCTTAGGGGGATAAACAGGACTTTTTACATACAATAGGAGCTGCAAAAGCAAAAGAATATCTTCTAAAGATTTCTTTATATATTTAAAAGCCCACAACTGAAATGTATCCGCATAATAGTGTTTGTTTGTAGAGAGGATTCCTTGAGACTGGTTTGGGTCTCCCTGCATGACAGTCCCCCAGAAACTTAGTGAGTCCTGGACTGGACTGAACATTCAGAAAACTACCCAGCAATCTTGGGGTTCGGCTTTTGTCTCCTTCCCTTCCTCGACTTCTCAGTAGGTGCTAGAACCCAGTCACACCCTCACTGTGCGTGCAGACACACTCAGTCACGTGTGCCAAAACCCGCGGGGTTGCAGATATAGGTGGCATATGAGTTTGGAATCCAAGAGCTATAATTTTTGAAGAATCTTTTATTTTACTACATTGTTGGAACTCTTCATAATTTGAGAAAGTTCTGCAGCACGGCTTTTTACGTCTGTAAATAATTTTAGAGCAGCCTTTTTTTTTCCTTCCACAAACTACTGTTCCAATCTATTTTTTCCAGCCATGTCACTAATTGTGAATTCCTATCGGCTATTGACAGAATACAGAGTTGATTTTTTAATAAAAAGTTATATATAATTATCCCTTTAATTAAAGGGAACAGATGGGCGTTACTAATTACAAATGGGCAAAAGCTTGGGACTGGGTTTGGTCGCAGCAGTGAGCATCCAGGGTTTTGCAGGGACAATGTTACAAATGGTTTTTGTTTCGCTGCTTTGATTTTCCACTTCTGTCTGTTCCTGGCTTGTGCGTGGCCAGCGGTGCAGACACCTGCTAGATGGAATCTCCTGTCATTGCACCGGGAGCACGGGTTAAATGTCCACCGTCCTGTGTCTGCCGGAGAGAAAGCACATGTTTCTGTGTGTGTGGTTGCAGATCTCCTGACAGGTTTCTGGGCGCACATGTTTGATTGTTCTGTCTGAACTGCCCTTCTCACTCTGACAATTGCATAAACATTCTCTTAAGTGAGTCCCTACAAGTAACTCAGCACGTGTGCTGACCAGAGGGCTCTGTTAGTGATCTGCCCTTGCGTGTGTCCTCACGCGGATCTCATCAGGCCGGGCCGTCCTCGCCACAGCCCGGGGCTGCTTTCCGGGTGGGGGAGACCCTGGATGTGGCACGGCTGTGGGTGGTGGCCTGTGTGTCTCCCAGGAGCATGGTGACCATGTCAGACTGGGACACCATTTGAGTCCCACCCTTCATCCCGAAGTGGGAACTGGAGTGGCAGCCACACACGTGCAAGGGAAGGCAGGCTTCCCCGGGAGGTGCCACCTGGGGGGCTCGGGCCGTGTTTCTGCGTGGCCGAGCGGGGAGACTGGCTGTCTGCACCTGTTCCTTCCAGATGTATGACCTTTTCCTTCCTCTTCCCTCAGACTCTCGAGGGCTGTTTCTGCCATTGTGTGTGGTGGCCACATCCCAGAATTGTCAGACAAGAGAGCGTATCTGTGGGCCAGGGGATGTGAAATACGTCCAGGACCTGAGCCACGGGGGTAGGAAGGGAGCCCAGGTGTCAGCGCAGATTTGGGCTCCCAATTCACACCTGCATTGGGCATTTCCCATCCCCAGTAAACCCTTTGCTTTCAGTTGGGACAGATAGGATTGTTTTATTTGTTGAAAATGTTTGTAGTTTTTTTCTTTAGTTTTCTTTCATTCCATTTCTGCCTTAAATTTAGCTCCTTAGAGGGGAGACAAGCTCAGATGAACTCTTTGTCATCATGCTTGTGGCTGCGTTGGCAGGGGCATGTGTTCCTCGGGGCGGTGACCTGCTATCTGGCCGCTGTTCTCTTGGGGGCCCCTTCTGCGGCTCCCGCTGCCCCCAGCCTCCCCCATCTGCCCCACCTTCTCCCGTCCCTGTTTTACTTCTGGTAGAACACGCCCTGCCATTCAGTCAGGCCCCCTCATCTCCTCCCCAGCATCCATTTTTCCAAAGAAGAGGGAGTTTCGTGCTTTGAGTCTGTGTTGAAAGCTGTGGAAGGCGTGTCTGTCAGGCCTTGGTTCCCCCGCACCCGGGGGGAAGCACGGAGATTCTTGCAGTCCGAGGCCCTCGCCTGGTCAGCGGCAGCTGAGGGCCGGGCCTCCGCGGGTCTTTGAAGCCCGGCCCCTGGGTTTCCTTTGGCTTTTCCTTCCTTTCGTTCGAAGTTCGGTTTTGCTTTTCTGTGTTTTGTGTGCATCTCGTTCAGTGTTGTCAAGGTGGCGCTTCAGGTTTCACTGCAGCGGCCGCAGAGCGAGGCGTGTCCGTGCCGCGTGTCTGTGTCTTGAAGCTACATGTACATATGAGTAGTTTGCCGTGAGGTAACAGTGTGAGCAGCGTAGACACCAGAGATCGCGACTTCTGTGCTCTCTCCATTCGAGTATTTTGTAATTTTTGGAAATATTTGTGGACATAAATAAAACCAAGCTACACTACAACAGCTGGGTGTGACCGGTGGTGAGCCCGTGGCCTGTGTCTCATTCCTGGGGCGGGCGGGGCGTTGGCGGTGGACGGAGGGGGCATCTGGTGCCCTCAGCTGTTGCCGGCACACTGCTCACCTTTCAAAGCAGCTTCTGGAAAGATCCACGTCGGCTCTGTCTGGGAGGAAGGTGAGTACACTTGTTCTTGGGAGATGCTCCGACCTGCCGACTTGAGATACTCGACCTGCACGAGGCTCCCCACCCGCAGAATGGGCCCCAGGGTGGGGTGGCATTGGGACCAAGACGCCCTCTCCCAGGTCCGTCTCTCCCCCGCCATCACCCCACACCGCTGGTTGGTGGGCACCTGCCAGGTGTGTGGCCTGTGCACGCCGCCTCCTCCTCCCGGGTTCCTCCTGCCCTGCCCCTTCCTGCCCCCCTGAGCTGCCCTCGGCCCACGTTGCCCTACAGGCTGAGGACGCCCCCACCCTGCTGCCCCCCAGCAGCGGGCGCCCTGCTCGCACCTGGACACCGAGGGGGAGCGAAGGAGGGGCAGCCAGCTGTGGGGCCCCGCACTCTGGGTCATGGGTGAGAAGGGGGCCGGGGAGGGAACGTGGGCAGCAGGAACCCAGGTGCCATCTGTGTGAAGCTAGGTTTCAGTGGCGTACATTTGTGAGATGCAAATGTGAAAGGAAATGACAAGACGTGTCTGAGTGGATACGTAGTTACGCTGGAGAACAGGCCCTGGTCAGCCGCACGGGCATGGACTGGCCATGGTCCCCACCTGCCGTGCACCCGCCTCGGCCCCTGGTGGTACCGTTAGAAGCTTGGGCAGGGTCTGCTTTACACTTGTAGCCTCTGGTGAGCCCCTCGGGTGTGGACACCCATGTGGTGAATTAGGTGGAAAATAGAATATAAGGCGCTTCTTAGGCAGCCCTCGGAGGGCTCTCCAAGGTCCTTCCCAGGTTCTCACTGGCACTTCCAGTCTTGGCCACCAGGTGGCAGTCTGTAAGGTCCAGGCACCATCTCAGGGGCTGCCAGCCCCTGGTGACACCTGCGGGTTACGGTCCTCTCCCCTCCCCCAGGTGCTCCAGGAGGGAGGTGTGGGTGCGGTGTTTTGTAGAATTGACATTTCCTGGAGGCAGGGGAGCTGGACATAAAAAGGCAACCGGGACAGTCACGGCAGGGGTGAGAAGGCAGGGAAGGGGCCTGGGGGCTGCGGTGGGGCGGGCAGGACCCAGGGATGGGTGTAATGACCACGAGAAGATGGTCTCTTATTCGCCGCTGCGTCCTGGCGCCTGGCCCAGTGTTGGGGCCCACAGAGGGGAGGTGCGCGGTGAATGTCACGGAGTGAAGAGCATCTTCAGTTGTGGGGGATTTCCAAGCATGACGGCCTCAGTGCCTGACACACGCACGCGCACGCACACGGAAAAGCCCCGAGCTGCTGCTGCCCCGCGGGCCCTGTGCCCCCAACTCGGGACACCTCATCTCCGAGTCTCCCAGGAGGGGGTGCTCACAGCCAGGACGAGGCCACCACATGCGCCGTGTGGACCTGCAGACGCTGAGCGGGCCGGCTCTGGCCAGTTCTGGCATACACCTCCATTCCCTCAACCTGTGGCCCACCCTCGTCCCCGTACCCCACAGCGTGGCCCAGGGTTCGCCACAGCCTGGGAAGATGGCATCTGTTCCCTCGACGACGCCGCGTCATCCTGGTGCTGTGACGGCCGCGGAGCGCCAAGGAGCACGACTGGCTTTCAGGTTTGCTGAGGGGACAGTCCAGTGGCTTCATCCGTGACCATGACCATGACCATGACCATGACCATCCTGGGTTTGGTTTTGGTTTTAGCAACCAGGACCGCAGGGCCACGCTCGCTCTGCCTTTCCTGCAGCCGGAGCAGATGCAGTCGGGCGGCGGGAAGGCGCTCGGCCGCCGGGCATTGCTGTCGGGCCGGGAGTCAGATGCCCTGACTCGGGGTGCAGGCTGCCGAGTGGGGTGGGGCTGCCACCTTCCTCACGCGGGGCGGGAAGCGAGGAGTGCAGATAGCGCTCAGCTCACGCAGGGCGTGCCTCGGACCTAAGGGACCACCAGCAGCACTGACGTCCCCACCCTCATCGCAGCTCGATTTTAAGTCGAGAGAGAGATGCTCTGAGGGGAATGAAGCAGGTGTGGCTATCGGCGAGTCCTGGGCCTCGTGGTGGCTGCCTCTGCGGCCAGCTGGGAACAGACCTGGGGTCAAGGACAGCTTTGGGAGCTGGTCCAAGGGGCCCGACGCTCTGCTCAGTCACTGCCCCCAAACGGCAACCAGCGCCTGACTCAGATCAGCTCCTTAGGAAAAGGCCGACGACAGCCATTCCCACTTGCGAAGGGATCTTTGCTGATTTAGAAAGTTCCAGGAAGAGGGCTCAGGGTGTGACCAGCCAAGAGAGCGAGCAGGGAACCCCTCATCTCTCACATTTGACCGTGCTACTGCACAAACAGCCCAGCCCGGGGAACCCACACTCAACATTTTCTCTCTTTTTTAAAAATCTTTATTGTTGTATTACATATGTCCTTTCCCCCCCACATTAACATTTTCTAGAAAAAAATCTAAAGCTCTTGTAAGCAATATAAATGTGGGAAGGATGAGTCTGGAGTCCCAGGAAAGCATGGGACTACCAGCGGCTCGAAGGAGCTGTGTGGTTTTGGAAAGTCACTGAACCTCTCTGTTCTACCCACACGTGGAGCAGGAATGATGGGACCTGCTTTGCTTAGTTCATGGTTCATAACCATGAAGGTAAAATGACATGATGGGAAGGCACAGGGCAAAGACACTGATTCCAGCCAGGTGGGCTTCATGGAGGAGGTAGCATTTAGATCAACATGGATGAAGCAGAAATGGATGGGCAGAGAAGAGGTGGAAGGACATCGCCTGCAGGGATAGCATGAGCACCGGCATGGACTGTGGCTGCCCTGGAGTACAGAGGCTGAAGCCATGCAGAAGGCGGCGGGCACAGGAGGATGGTCAGGGTCCAGGCTGGGCATGAGGACCTTAGCATTGGGTCCTCGGGTACTGGGAGTCGTAGAGGGTGTTGAAAGGGATGGGCTCAGACCTGCAGGGTGGACGGTGGGCCATGCGTGTAGACTGCAGGCAAGGGGGTGGGGGCAGAGGTTCTGGACCAGGGCAAGGGGCACCGAGGAAGGACTGGACCCAGGAGCCCTCCGCTCCCGGGGGCAGCAGGCAATGGCACGAAGGGAGCCCAGGGTCAAGGCAGAGGGCAGGCGTCTGCTTCACCTCCTTGAGGTTCCCACCTGGTGGAGCTTCTTACGGTCTGAGTGTTTTGCTGCCTGTGATCCCTTGAACACACCAAGCAAGTTCCCACCTCAGATCTCCGCTGTCTTCCCCTCTTCACCAGGGCACTGTTCAAATGGCATCTCACCAGAGAGCCACGCCATTCTCCCCTCACAGCTCACTCTCCAACCCATCACCAGGCCTCCCCTGCTCTTGTCTTACACAGCACCTAACTGCCGTCCTCAGCATAGACCTCGGTGTATTATGTCTCCTCACATCAGCTGAATGAGGGCAGACACTTGTTGCTCACAGCTCGATTTCCAGCACTTACCATTCTCTGCCTGCCATACCCAGGGAACTTATTGGGTGGGTGGGTGGGTGGGAGGATGGATGGATGAGTGGATGGAGAGATGGATGGGAGAATAAATGGGAAGATGGCTGGATGTGAGGATGAATGAATGAATATGAGACCTTTTGACCCCAAAGCATTACTCAGGGATGCAATGTACAATTAGGCCAGGCTCTGTCCACCTCAGCACTATTAACATTTGGAGATGGGTTTCAGATCTTTGTTGTGGGGGGCTGTATTGTACATTGCAGTATATTTACAGCAACTCTGGACAGTAGCAGCCACCCAAGTTGTGACAACCAAAAATATCTCCAGATATTGCCAAAAGTCTTCTGGGGTGGGGGTGAGGGGCCAAAATCCCTGCCAGTTGATAACCATTGAGTCACACCTTAAACTTCAATAAATGATTCTTATTGCAAGAAAATATTATGAACGACTATATGCCAACAAATTTGACAACCTGGGTGAAATGGACAAATTCTTAGAAACATACGATCTTCCAAAACTCAATCGGGAAGAATCAGAAAATCTGAATAGGCCGATAACAACTAATGAAATTGAAGCAGTAATCAAAATACTCCCAGGGGGGGAAAAAAAAAGTCCTGGCTAGATGGCTTAACAGGAGAGTTTTACCGAACATTCAAAGGACACCAATCCTCCCAAACTATTAGAAAAAAATTCAAGAGACTTCCAAGCTTTTTTTTTTTACAAGGCCAACATTGTCCTAGTTCCAAAATCAGATAAAGACACTACAAAGAAAGAAAGAAAATTACAGGCCAAAATCCTTGATGAACTTAGATGCAAAATACTAAACAAAATATTAGCAAATTGGGTCCAGCAATATATTTTTTAAAAGATCATACACTATGACCAACAGGGATTTATTCTGGGTATGCAAGACTGATACAATATTCACAAATCAAACATGGTACATCACATAAGCAAAGTGAAGGATGAAAATCACATGGTCATATCAACAGACACAGAAAAAGCATCGACAAAATCCAGCACCCATTTATGATAAAGACTATCAGCAAAGTGGGAATAGAGGGATCATACTTCAACATTATAAAGGCCATATATGACAAACCTATAACCAACATCATACTCAATGGGCAAAAACTAAAAGCATTTCCCTTAAGATCAGGAACAGGACAGGGATATCTGCTTTTACCATTCTTATTCAACATAGTACTGGAAGTCCTAGCCACAGCAATCAGACAAGAAGAAAAAAAGCAAAGGCATTTAAACTGGGAAGGAGGAAGTAAAACTCATTATTAGCAGATGACGGATTGTACATAGAAAACCCTAAAGATTCCACCAAAAAACTTATATTTAATGAATGAATTTGGCAAAATAGATACAAAATTAATACCCAGAAAACAATGGCATTTTTATACACCAATAGTAAACTCTCAAAGAGAAACTAATTTAAAAATCCCACTTACCATTGCAACAACAAAAAAATAATAATGTACTTAGGAATAAACTTAACCTTTTGCACTTGGATGTCGAGTGTGACTCGACATGGTTAGCATTAGAATAAAGGAATCGAGAAAAAAGCGAGTGCAAAGGGTTAACCAAGGAGGCAAAAGACCTGTACTCAGAAAACTAGAACGTTGAAAAAAGAAATAGAGGAACAAACAAATAGAAGCATATACCATGTTCATGGATTGGAAGAATGAACATCATTGAAATGTCCATGCTATCCAAAGCAACCTACAGACTCAATGCAATCCTTATTAAAATACTAATGGCATATTTCACAGATCTAAAATATTCCAAAAATTTATATGGAACCAAAAAAGACCCCAAATAACCTTAGCGATCTTGAGAAAGAAGAACAAAGTTATAGGGATCACAATACTGGATATCAAACTATACTACAAAGCCACTGTCATCAAAACAGCCTGGTACTGGCACAAGAACAGGCATAGAGACCAAATGGATCATGATAGAGACCCCAGAAATTGACCCACACCATTATGGTCCATTAATAGTTGACGAAGGAGGCAAGAGCCTACAGTGGAGTAAAGATCTCTTCAATAAATGGTGTTGGGAAGGAACATGCAAAAGGAAAGAAAGAAAAACTAGACCACCAACTTACACCATACACAAGAGTAAACTCAACATGGATAAGACTTAACCCTTTGCACTCGCTTTTTTCTTGATTCCTTTATTCTAATGCTAACCGTGTCGAGTCACACTCGACATCCGAGTGCAAAAGGTTAAATGTAAGCTGTGAAACCATAAAAATCCTAAAAGGAAACATAAGCAGTAAAATCTCAGACATCTCACGTAGCAGTGTTTCTGCCGATTCATCTCCTATGGCAAGAGAAACAAAAGAAAAAATCAACAAATGAGACAACATCAAACTAAAAAGCTGCTGCCCAGCAGAAGAAACCACCCACAAAATGAAAAGGGAACCCACTGCGTGGGAGAACATATTCACCAGTGATACATCTGATAAGGGCTTAGTTTCCAAAATACATAAAGGACTCATACAACTCAACACCAGGAAGACAAACCAATTTTTAAAAATGGTCAAAGGACATGAATAAACACTTCTCTAAAGAGGGCATATCGATGGCCAATAGACATATGAAAAAATGCTTAACGTCATGGATCATCAGAGAGATGCAAATTAAAACTACAATGAGATCTCACTTCACACCTGCCAGAGTACCGTCAATAAATCAACAAACAAGTGCTGGTGAGGATGTGGAGATAAGGGGAACACTAATTCACTGCTGGTGGGAATGCAGGTTGGTGCAGCCACTATGGGAAACAGTATGGAGTTTCCTCAAAAAATTAAAAAAGGAATTGCCATTTGATCCAGCGATCCCACTTCTAGGTGTATTTTCTAAGAAACCAGAAACACCAATCAGAAAGAATATATGCACCCCTATGTTCACAGCAGCCTTGTTTACAACTAGAGGCCTGGTGCATGGGTTCAGGCACTGGTGAGGTCCCTCGGCGTGGCCTGTGGGGATCTGGCTGAAACCAGCAGTCCAATGCCACCTGCTGCTCCTGCCTGCCCCTCCTGCTGGCCCTGGCCCCGGCCCTGGCCCCGCTGTGCCTGCTGCGGGCTTGCGCCCAGTCCAGATTGGGAGAGGCTTGTGATGCCACAGCGGCGCTCACAAGCCATGAGCTCTACGTCTGGTGCCCATCCTAAGGGGGAGTGGAGGGCCGGGACTTGATCAGCCCTCCCGGCAGGCAGTGGGACACCTTTGCCGCCCCGGGATCCGGATCTGGATTCGTCCTGCTGACGTTTGTGCTGGTTCTCAGGAGCTACCTGGCAGCCACTTTTATATCGTTTCTTCCTTGAGGAGCATCTGAGGAGGGGAAGCAGCCTGGTGCCTGAGGCCAACATCCCGGAGGCAGGCGGCGCTGTTGGGAAAGTGCTGGTGGCGCCGGTCATTGGACCTGCAGGACTACTGAGGGAGTAAGTGGCTGCCTCCAGGCTGGTGGACCAGGATGGGTCGGTCAGCTGAGCGACACTCCCACTGTGGGAGTGCATTGACCACCAGGGGGGCAGCTCCTGCATTGAGTGTCTGCCCCCTGGTGGTCAGTGCGTGTCATAGCGACCAGTCGACTGGTCGTTCAGTCGCTTAGGCTTAGCTAAGATCTGGAAACAGCCCCAAGTGCCCATCAATAGATGAGAGGATAAAAAAGCTGTGGCAATGGAATGCTATGCAGCTATAGAAAAAAGAAAAAGAAGGAGCTCTTACTCTTTGCGACAGCATGGATGGAACTGGAGATTATTATGCTGCATGAAATAAACCAGTCAGAGAAAGACAAATATCACATGATCTCACTTATATGTGGAATCTAATGAACAACATAAACTGATGAACAAAATTGGTCCAGAGGCATGGATGCATGGAGCAGACTGACGGATCTCAGAGGGGAGCAGGGAGGGGGAACCGGACCAAAGAACTTATATACGGATATGCATGACCCATGGGCACAGACAGAGTGAGGGAAGGCCTGGGGCGGGGCGGGGCGGGGCGGGGCAGAGGAGGCAAAGGTGGGAAAACGGGGGACATCTGTAATACTCTCAACAATTAAAACAAGTTCTCACACCTGCTCCCCAAATGTGCGTGGAAAGTGGCCCCATCCCCCGGTGACCTCTCGCTCCTGGGAGAGCCACACGAGACACCACAGGCTTTGCTGCTGCCGTTTATTGTTTTATCACATATTTACACCCAACAGGAGACCTGACCGGCAGCGCCAAGGCCCTCTGGTTCCCACAGGCTCCAGACACGTGGGCACAGCTGGGGCTCGGGCGTCACACGTTCAGCAGGAGGGGCTGGTGCTCCTCACTGGGGGCCGCGCTGGGCGGGAGCTCGTAGACGACACACAGCGAGGAGTAGAGGCACCCCAGGAAGGACACCAGGCTGGAGAAGTACATCACCCCGTTGGCGCTGCCCACCGCCGAGGTCAGGGGCCCCAGCACCAGCGAGACCAGGATCTGGGCCAGGAAGTACTGGCAGCTGAGCAGCGAGATGTCCATGCCCATGCCACGCCGCGTGCCGTCGGCGCTGGACCCTGCAAACTGACCCGGGGGAGGGCGTCAGTGGCGGGGCCGGGGACCCACGTCCCTGCAGGCCCGGCAGCCCCGTGCCCACGCACAGCGGGCTCACATTTTCCAGCGCCAACGTGCACAGGGAGTTCAGCCAAGAGTTTAATAATATTTGTGTTCAGAGATGACGGCAATGAAAAGAATCCGTGACTAATGGGGCGGGAGGGCCGCCTCCGCACGGGGAGGGGGCACTTTCCCCACCCTCTCACCCGAGAGGAAGCCGCCTGCCCGCCCGCTGGGCGCCGCGTCCGGACAAACTTCTGTCCGCGGCCATGCCTGTCGCACACCCTGTCACAGCCCATGAGCAGGGCCTTTGGGCGGGTTTCCGAGGCCCTCATGCCTCCAGCCCGGTCGCATCACCTCCCTCCCCACCCACCGCACCACGCGGGCATGTGCTGGGCATGGTGGTGGGACACAGTGAGGAGCATGGTGGTGGGCACAGTGACGGGCATGGTGGAGGACCGTGTCTGTGAGCAGGGCTGCAGGGTGACGTGGCAGGAGGCGGTGTGGGTCCCAGCACAAGCCACCCCCACCCAGAGCCACTGATGCAGCAGGCGGATGCCGCTGCGTGTTCACTGCCTGGGTGCCAGCTCGGCCTGGCTCTGCGTCCGGACAGAGGTGGCCACTTCGTGGGCGGCGGGGGGGCTGCCACACCCTCCCTGGGGAAGGCAGTGACCTCGTGGGCATCGGCAAGGGGCTCAGGGGATGGGCAGGCATGTGACCATCTACAGCTTCAGGGCCGCGGGGGCCACTGGTGGGGAGGCGGCAAGTGAGCCCCAGCCTGCAGCCCGAGGGAGACAGAGTGCGTGGCCAGAAGGCCCTGCGGTAACGGGCCACGCCTTCCCGCCAGCTCTGACCAAAGCTGGCTGGGGCGCCTGTGGCCCGGGGTGCCCCTCCTGGGGGGCAGGCAGCCCTTCACCAAGACCCGCACATCCACTCAGCCCAGCGCAGGGTCTCGGCTGCAGGGAAGTGACCGGGGACGGAGGTCGGACAGCACCAGGAGCAGGGTCCCTTGGGTGCTGCTGGCACGGGCCCTGCAGTGCGGGCGGAGGTGCGGGTGCACACAGCTCACTCCTGTGGTCACAGCCTCAGGCCGCCGGCTCAGGACAGCGGCCCACGCGCCCACGTCTGCTGCCGGCAGAGGGACGGCCGGGGGGGGGGAGGGGCTGCCCGGCCCACCAGTACCGAGAGGTCCGGCCCAGGTGGACTGAACCCGCACGGACAGGCTGTGCTCAGGGCCACCCCGCTGAACTCATCGAGACCCCAAACCCTTAAAACAAATCAGGGTGCCTCCGGGCCTGGACCTGGGGTGGGTGGGTGACAGAGGCCCCAAACTACAGGGCGTGCGAGAAGCTCCATCCTCAAGGTGACCTTTATGCACGACTTCCAAATCCCAACGTTTCTGCCCAAACCTATGCTGGGAGCACTGCTCGGCCGCGAGGAGTGAAGCCCCCACTCGCGCTGCAACGCGGGTGACCCTGAGCGTCACCCTGAGGGCGGGAGCGCCGCGCCCACGTGTGGCTCCCTTTGCCCACGCGTCCGGAGCCGGTGGGTCCGCAGACGGGAAGCAGGGTGCTGGTTCCGGGGGGACGGGCGGGGTGGCCAGTGGGTTGGGGTTTCTCTGGATTGTGGTGCCGGTGGCAGGATTGGTGAATCCGGGGGCGGGGGGGAGGTTGTGGTTATTGTCGGGATAGTCTCCCTACGAACAACTGTAAGCCCCGCTTTGCCCGGCCGTACAGTGAGCGCCTGGACCCGAAGCCGGTGAACTGCGGGCGGACGCCTTCTCGGCGACGTGGTTCCAGGGACACCAGACTCCCCCACGGAGGGAGCGTGTCCCCCCTGCCGGCACGGGGTCCTGTCGTTGGCCATTAAAGTTCTGATGTTTTGTTCAGTGTGGGTTTGGGGCGTTGATTCTTGTTTTTAGAAACACTGCGTGGACATAGCATTGACCTTGGCGACTGGGTTTTTGTGCCCAAGGTGAGTCCCTCACCCCTCACCTGGCCCTGTGCTCACAGGTGACCCCGAAGCCTGGCGGGGACACTGGGTGGACCTCCCCTTCCAGCCTTCCGGCTCCCACCTGCCACCCCCCCTGCTGTCCCCGCCTGATGTTTGAAGGGGACCCCGTATTCCCTGTGCACCCCCTCAGACTGCAGGGGGCGCCGGGGGGCAGGCGCAGAGGCCGGAGCGAGGCGGGCACCTACCTCCTGGCTGTGGTAGTAGTCACAGAGCAGCGAGTAGGGCAGCGTGCACAGCGTGGAGAACAGGATCCCGTAGGTGACGCACAGGGACAGGACCACGTAGAGGTTCCGGGACAGGGTGGCCAGCCCGGTGCCCAGGCCGAAGGCCAGGTAGGCCCCGAAGTAGAGTGTGCGGACGCTGAGGCGCTCCTCCAGCTTCTCCAGGATCGCTGTGGGCGACAGTGGGTGAGGGCCGTGTCCCGGCCTCCCGCCGACCCTGAGGCCGGCAGGGGCGTGAGCACGCGTGGCAGGCAGCCTGCCCCGGACCGGGCGGCCGAGGGACCCCGACAGCTTCGTGGGGCCAGACGGATGGCAGGTCCTGAGCTGGCCCCGGCAGGTTGTTGAATGAAAGGAGACGGCGCTGGATCGCCTGCCCGTCGTCGTAAAGACACACACCTGCCTTCAATCCGTGTCCTCCCACGCCCGTCCCAAGGCCATCGGACCCAAGGCCATCGGACCCAAGGCCATCGGACCCAAGGCCATTGGACCCAAGACCATCGGACCCAAGGCCATCGGACCCAAGGCCATCGGACCTCCCGCGAAGGGCCACCGTCGTCTCGCCTGTGGCACGTACCTGAGTAGAAGGCGGCGCTGAAGGCATAGATGCACATCCCCCAGCAGCCCATGGTGACGCCGCTGTTGTACTTCTGATACGCCTCCGACGTGCGCGGGGCCTTGGGGTCCCCCTGAAACACCACCTCGCCCATGAAGTCCGTGTAGAAGAGCAGCATCCCCTCGAACGAGAGCCAGCCTGGGCGGGGGGCGGGGGGTGGGTAAGGCTGACCGTGACCCATGGCACAGACATGGGCCAGGCCCCGGTCGCCAACAGCCGGGGTTGCCTGATTGCCAAGGTAACACGCGGGTTCAAGACTTAAAGAGGCACCACCTCCCCTCACGGAGATCTCGTCCCCTCCGATGCAGCCGTGTGGGGGTCCCAGCGTCTTTTTTTTAAGCAAATCCATATTCGTGCGCACTGGGCCGTGCCGCATGAAGGTCTGCACCCTGTTCTTCCTCTGCACGGCGCTCCACCAGGAAGGCCGACCCTCCTCCCTCCAGCCCGGGTCGGGCAGGTGGCCTTTGACCGAGAGGACACGTGAGGCCACGCGGACGTCGCTGCAGACCCATCTGCTTTGGTGCCCGTTAACCTGGGTGACCCCTCCCTCTGAACTCCCCGTGACCTTTCTGTGGTGCCGGACGGGGTGGCATATGCTGGCCCTCTTGAACCCCAATAACGACCAGGCATGACTCCCTGTGCCTTGACGGGTTTGAAGGAGCTGTGTTAGCGGCAGAGAGCACCCCACAGTGTGGACGCACAGCCGAGCACCCCACAGTGTGGACGCACAGCCGAGCACCCCACAGTGTGGACGCACAGCACGTCGTTAGCCCTCGCCCAGGGCTGCGCCTCAGACCCTCCGCGCTCTGCTGTGGCCGTGGTCAACCCGCGTCACAGGTACCATGTGTCTACAGCCGGATAAAGCCTCTGACTGCGTCCTCGCAAAGACTCCCAACAGGGCCCCTGGCTCAGGCGTGACGGCATTTACACTCTCGCCTCCTGGTCATTCTGACTCACCCACAGCGCGGGGCCCGACTCCTCCTCGGAGCTCAAGTCGCCCCGCCGCGGTCACCGCGGGAGGAAATGCACGTCGGGCTCGGCCGGAGGGATTCGAATGCCAGGCCTGGGAACGCGAGGCCAGCGCTGGACGTATGTGGGCACGTGTGGATGTCCGTGTGTCTGTGTGTGGATGTCTGTGTGTTTGCGTGTAGATGTCTGTGTGGATGTCTGTGTGTCTGTGTGTAGATGTCTGTGTGGATGTCTGTGTGTCTGTCCCGGCTCGAGGTGAGGCCCCACCAGCCTCACAGGTGGGACAGTGCATGTCACTTAACCGTGAGCCGCCTGAAGAGTCTGGGATGAGGTCTGGGCTCCGGAGACGCAGGCGTCCCTCTCGGCTGGACTCCGGGTTTAACCCGTGGCTGCCTCGAGGGGCATCTCTGGCTTCCCAGTCCCACGCCACGTCTGCCCCGTGGTATCTGGGAGCTAAGTGAACACGGGGGGTCCTGGAAGGCAGCCTGTGCCCCACGCAGCGTGACCCCGGCTGGGGCAGGGACGTGGGGGCGAGGGAGGCTGTGCCCCGTGCTCACCCAGGAAGTGGTTGTCCGTGTGTCTGTGTGTGGATGTCTGTGTGTCTGTGTGTGGATGTCCGTGTGTCTGTGTGGATGTCCGTGTGTCTGTGTGTGGATGTCCGTGTGTCTGTGTGGATGTCCGTGTGTCTGTGTGGATGTCCGTGTGTCTGTGTGTGGATGTCCGTGTGTCTGTGTGGATGTCCGTGTGTCTGTGTGTCTGTCCGTGTGTCTGTGTGTGGATGTCCGTGTGTCTGTGTGTGGATGTCCGTGTGTCTGTGTGGATGTCCGTGTGTCTGTGTGTGGATGTCCGTGTGTCTGTGTGTGGATGTCCGTGTGTCTGTGTGGATGTCCGTGTGTCTGTGTGTGGATGTCCGTGTGTCTGTGTGTGGATGTCCGTGTGTCTGTGTGTGGATGTCCGTGTGTGTGTGTGTGGATGTCCGTGTGTCTGTGTGGATGTCCGTGTGTCTGTGTGTGGATGTCCGTGTGTCTGTGTGTGGATGTCCGTGTGTCTGTGTGGATGTCCGTGTGTCTGTGTGGATGTCCGTGTGTCTGTGTGTGGATGTCCGTGTGTCTGTGTGGATGTCCGTGTGTCTGTGTGTGGATGTCCGTGTGTCTGTGTGGATGTCCGTGTGTCTGTGTGGATGTCCGTGTGTCTGTGTGTGGATGTCCGTGTGTCTGTGTGGATGTCCGTGTGTCTGTGTGTCTGTCCGTGTGTCTGTGTGTGGATGTCCGTGTGTCTGTGTGTGGATGTCCGTGTGTCTGTGTGGATGTCCGTGTGTCTGTGTGGATGTCCGTGTGTCTGTGTGTGGATGTCCGTGTGTCTGTGTGGATGTCCGTGTGTCTGTGTGTGGATGTCCGTGTGTCTGTGTGTAGATGTCCGTGTGTCTGTGTGGATGTCCGTGTGTCTGTGTGGATGTCCGTGTGTGTCTGTGTGGATGTCCGTGTGTCTGTGTGTGGATGTCCGTGTGTCTGTGTGGATGTCCGTGTGTCTGTGTGGATGTCCGTGTGTCTGTGTGTGGATGTCGTGTGTGTGTCTGTGTGTGGATGTCCGTGTGTCTGTGTGGATGTCCGTGTGTCTGTGTGGATGTCGTGTGTCTGTGTGTGTGGATGTCCGTGTGTCTGTGTGGATGTCCGTGTGTCTGTGTGTGGATGTCCGTGTGTCTGTGTGTGGATGTCGTGTGTCTGTGTGATGTCGTGTGTCTGTTTGGATGTCCGTGTGTCTGTGTGTGGATGTCCGTGTGTCTGTGTGTGGATGTCCTGTGTGTCTGTGTGTAGATGTCCGTGTGTGTGTGGATGTCCGTGTGTCTGTGTGGATGTCCCGTGTGTCTGTGTGGATGTCCGTGTGTCTGTGTGTGGATGTCCGCGTGTCTGTGTGTGGATGTCTGTGTGGATGTCCGTGTGTCTGTGTGGATGTCCGTGTGTCTGTGTGGATGTCCGTGTGTCTGTGTGTGGATGTCCGCATGTCTGTGTGTGGATGTCTGTGTGGATGTCCGTGTGTCTGTGTGGATGTCTGTGTGTCTGTGTGTAGATGTCCGTGTGTCTGTGTGGATGTCCGTGTGTCTGTGTGGATGTCCGTGTGTCTGTGTGTGGATGTCCGTGTGTCTGTGTGGATGTCCGTATGTCTGTGTGGATGTCCGTGTGTCTGTGTGTGGATGTCCGTGTGTCTGTGTGGATGTCCGTGTGTCTGTGTGGATGTCCGTGTGTCTGTGTGTGGATGTCCGCGTGTCTGTGTGTGGATGTCTGTGTGGATGTCCGTGTGTCTGTGTGGATGTCCGTGTGTCTGTGTGGATGTCCGTGTGTCTGTGTGTGGATGTCCGCGTGTCTGTGTGTGGATGTCTGTGTGGATGTCCGTGTGTCTGTGTGGATGTCTGTGTGTCTGTGTGTAGATGTCCGTGTGTCTGTGTGGATGTCCGTGTGTCTGTGTGGATGTCCATGTGTCTGTGTGTGGATGTCCGTGTGTCTGTGTGGATGTCCGTGTGTCTGTGTGGATGTCCGTGTGTCTGTGTGGATGTCCATGTGTCTGTGTGTGGATGTCCGTGTGTCTGTGTGGATGTCCGTGTGTCTGTGTGGATGTCCGTGTGTCTGTGTGTGGATGTCCGTGTGTCTGTGTGTGGATGTCTGTGTGGATGTCCGTGTGTCTGTGTGGATGTCCGTGTGTCTGTGTGTGGATGTCCGCGTGTCTGTGTGTGGATGTCTGTGTGGATGTCCGTGTGTCTGTGTGTGGATGTCCGTGTGTCTGTGTGTGGATGTCTGTGTGGATGTCCGTGTGTCTGTGTGTGGATGTCCGTGTGTCTGTGTGGATGTCCGTGTGTCTGTGTGTGGATGTCCGCGTGTCTGTGTGTGGATGTCTGTGTGGATGTCCGTGTGTCTGTGTGTGGATGTCCGTGTGTCTGTGTGGATGTCCGTGTGTCTGTGTGTGGATGTCCGCGTGTCTGTGTGTGGATGTCTGTGTGGATGTCCGTGTGTCTGTGTGTGGATGTCCGCGTGTCTGTGTGTGGATGTCTGTGTGGATGTCCGTGTGTCTGTGTGTGGATGTCCGTGTGTCTGTGTGGATGTCCGTGTGTCTGTGTGTGGATGTCCGTGTGTCTGTGTGCATGTCCGTGTGTCTGTGTGTGGATGTCTGTGTGTCTGTGTGTAGATGTCCGTGTGTCTGTGTGGATGTCCGTGTGTGTCTGTGTGGATGTCTGTGTGTCTGTGTGTGGATGTCTGTGTGTCTGTGTGTGGATGTCCGTGTGTCTGTGTGTGGATGTCCGTGTGTCTGTGTGGATGTCCGTGTGTCTGTGTGGATGTCTGTGTGTCTGTGTGTGGATGTCCGTGTGTCTGTGTGGATGTCCGTGTGTCTGTATGGATGTCCGTGTGTCTGTGTGTGGATGTCCGTGTGTCTGTGTGGATGTCCGTGTGTCTGTATGGATGTCCGTGTGTCTGTGTGGATGTCCGTGTGTCTGTGTGGATGTCCGTGTGTCTGTGCGGGGCAGGGACCGGGGCGGGGGGGCCGTGCCGCGCTCACCCAGGAAGTGGTTGACGCACAGGCTGCGCAGCGCCCGGGGCATGTGGCAGATGGTGGCGCAGAGGTGCCTCACGGACAGCGGCGGCCCCGCCGGCTCGCTGGGGCCCGTCAGCTCGCTCTCGTACTTCACGCCGTTCAGCAAGATGTTGGCCACCTGCGAAGGGAGGCCCCAAGGCCCTCATCAGAGCCCGACTCCCGCCGGCCCGCGGGGCTGACGCAGCGTGGCTGAGGGGGCGTCTCCCCGATGGGTGGACGAGACGCGGAGCCGCAGGGAATGGAGCTGCGTTTCGGGGGGCCTGCAGCTGACCCAGGAGGCTGCGTCTCCCGCAGGGAGCTCGTTAGTGCCTCCCGAAAGGGGAAACACTCGAAATACACACCCCGGCAGTTCCAACGCCGCGCTGTGGAGGCCCCTCTGACGGGAGGGCGTGGAGGACGGATCCCCCAAAACAGGGCATCTGCTCACCCCTCCCTCTGCACCGGGCTCCTCTCTGCACGGAGGTTCGGGGCCCAAGTGAGCGCGCAGGGAACAGGCACACCTGGGCCCCTGGCAAGGGCTGTGTGTCCCCAGACACCCCACTGGCAACAAATGGACATGCCCGAGGGGGCGAGACTACGGAGGAGGCCTCCGCGCCCGTGGCTGCCTGGCTGCGGCGCAGACGCCACACCGGCCCGGTGAGCTGAGCAACAGGCCCCGAGCAAAGAGGAGCAGCTGCTCTGGCTCCCCGGCGGGGCGGGGGGGCTGTGCTGGGTCAGCACCCGGGATCCGGGAGGGACAGAGAGAGGAAGGAAGTAGCCGTGGCGCTGGTTCAAGGTCAGCCCTGCCCAGAGGCAGGAAGGCGGCACCACGCCACACCTGCGCCCACCTGGGCCGCGGGGTTTGTGTTTAGCTCAGGAGTTCTCCTTTCTTCAAAGAACTGATCCATAAATCCCACTACGTCGAGAACGAACATTTTAAAAAGGATTAAAAGGAGACTCAACCATACAGGGAGTTTAGTTTAGATTCTCAACTGACCACCCGTGTCTGGAAGCCAGTTTGAGTTTTGGGGACGGGACAGGGGACAGGCGGGCCCAGCGTGGAGCAGAGGCCTGAGTGGCTGCGGTGGCCGCGGGGACGAGGGGAGCGATGCCCCGGCCCCCCAGGGCAGGGTGTCTCTGCTGTGACAGCACCAACGGGCCGCCTGACCCTCCAGCCATCTTCCCAGATCCGACTCCGTGGCGCGGGCAGGCCCGGCAATGCCCTCCAGGAGGGAGAAGACAATGGCGCTGCGAGGTGATGAGAGCGGCCTGGGCCCTGCTGGCCACAGAGACAGACACAGCGGGAGGCCGTCGGCGGGGCTCTCACCGCAGCCCTGGCCGCCGGGCGGGGGGTGTCGTCCATGCCCGAAGGGTTGCCCGTCAGGACACGTGCCTGAGTTTCTGGCTCGATCCCCGGTGGAGAGCGTGCAGGAGGCAGCCGATCGATGTTTCCCTCTCACATCGACGTCTCTCTTTCTCTCCCTCTCCTTTCTTCTCTCTCTAAAAATCAATCAACAATTAGGGGGAAAAATGTCACAATGAAGAGAAAATGAAAAGCCACCTGCATGTGTCTCCAGTTAACCTCCTGTGAAACCGGGGTCTCCCAGGCCCGAAAGGGGCGGCCTGATTGAGGATCTGGCTCCCCCTTCATGGAAGTTCTCCCCGGGGCGGCCCGAGGGCAGGGCCCCCGGCCTGCTGGGTGGACTTCGGAGGAGGGAACAGCCCTGTTCGCTCCAAGTGGCCTCTTCGCGCTCGGACCCTGAAAGCTGCTCAGATCCCACAAACCAGCATGCAGCCTCTCAGCCAAGCCCTCTGATGCCACATACGATGCAAACAGCCTTCCGGAAGGTTCTCCGCCCACACAGACTCTGCCGCTCGCTGCCCTTTCGCATCCAGAAGTTTGACGGCCTCTGGACAGTCGGCGGAGGTCAGACACGGGCACGAGGAGGGACGATGCTCCCCGCTCTGGCTAGGCCAGGAGTCCTCTCCAGATCAACAGTCCCTCCTCGCCATCTCCCTGACCCTGCTCCCCCCCCCCTCTTACCTGTTGACTGAAGGTCACGTTCCTTCTCTTGCTGGGCTCGGGACCACCGCCTCCGGCCGCATCTGGGAGGGCCAAGGTCTGGGGTCTCTTCAGGATCCCGGCCGATCGCGGCTTGGAGGTATCCAGGGAGCCCACCCGTAGGACACCCGCGTCACAGCCAGCCATCAGGGCCACCTCCCGCTGCTCCCCGGGGCCGCCGTCCTGGCCGAGGCTGCGGTCCTGGCGGTAGAAGGCATCGGGGGCCCGGGGGAAACTGACGCTGAGGGCTGGCCGCGGGGCGCTGCCCGCGACGGCCAGGTAGCTGCCCGGGGTGGCCAGGCAGCTGTCGTGGCCGCCCGTGAAGCAGTCAATGAGGACGCTGTCGATGTGGGAGGTGGCAAAGGATGAGGCGAAGGCGCTGAGCCCCGTCGGGGAGCTGTCCCTGCTGAGGAAGCTGCCGTACTTGGGCGTGAGGGGGCTGAGCGGGGAGATGGGGCTGGAGAAACCGGCATACGGGCCGCCGTCCGGGTGACCGGGGACGGCGTCGCCAGCGCCCTCCTGGCCCAGGATGGGCGGGGAGGGCGGGAGCGGGAGGCTGGGGCTCTTCATGGGGGCCCTCTTCTCGTCCCGGGGCCGCAGGGGCCGCTCGGGGATGCTGAGCAGCGTGAGGGCGGTGGTGACGCTCAGGATGACGGCCGTGAAGAGGAAGATGACCCGCAGCTGCCCGCCCAGGGCTCGCCCGAAGCCGGTCCGGTCCCAGTGGATGCCCCCGACCACGTACCCGAAGCCGCCGCCCAGACCTGGGGGAGCGGGGAGGGGAGCTCGGCTCTCACTCCAGGTGCTACATCCCTCCCAGAACCCGGTGGATCCTCCTCCCAGCGACACCCCCACAAAGGGAGCATGAGAATGGGGTTCCCGGGGACCAGGTAGAACGTAACTCTAATATAACAAGCATCAACCACACAGGACAGCATCTGTCCCATCAGCCTGTTGTCGTTGATACCTCGCGTTGGAGGCACGCATTTCCAACCGCGTCCGCACTCATCCATGAACGGCAGCGGCTGGTGTGACCAGGGCGTGCGGAGGGGCCGCCCGGCCACAGGCTGCAGGCGGGACTGACCTGCCAGGAGCGCGTGGATGTTCAGGCCGCGGTCCTGGTCCGCGGGGCCGCACACGTCCATCATGTAGGCGTGGCTGGGGTTGTCGGCCGAGTCGGCGCTGAAGTCCATGAGCACCACCCCGCACACGGTGAGCAGGATGCCCCAGCGGTGGTCCCCCGCCGAGTCCGCCAGTGCCGCGCCCAGGTCCCTGCCATTGAGCAGGAGCGAGAGGCCCAGCAGCGCCCCTGAGCACGGAGAGACGGAGTCACTGCGGGAAACGCGGACCGGCACCCGCGACGGACATCCGGACCTTCAGGGCCCAAAAACTCCTTCCTAATCAAACTCCAGGCGGAGCCCCTGGACGTGCCGCCTGCAGACACACCGATTCTTGTCTGTTTTTACTTGGATCGGGGTTTTCTATGGTCAAGTAGAGCAGGAATGACGTGAACTTAACTCAGGAAAACAAAACCGTATTTTCCGGCGTATAAGACGACTGGGTGTATAAGATTTTCCTGGGTTAAAAAGTCCTCTTATACGCCAGAAAATATGGTATTTCCATCTTAGAGGTGAAGTGACTTGTGCTCAAAGCTGCATAGATATTTACTGTATTTTCCGGCGTATAAGAGGACTTTTTAACCCAGGAAAATCTTATACGCCCAGTCGTCTTATACGCCGGAAAACACGGTACATAACAAAGCAAGCTATTCCCAGGCCACAGCCAGGTTCGGCGGCCCGGCCACCAGGCCACCAGCCAGTGGGATTATCTGGCTAAGCGCTTCGGTCAACACTCAGGTTTTCTAAGAGGAAGCAGTGGGGCCTCTTTTCTTTCCTTTTTTTAAAATTTCAATTCCCAAACAACAGACCTATGGCCAGGACAAGAATGAAAGGGCGTCTCCGTCCAAACCTTGAGGTACATCGGTCACTCCAAGCACCCAAGAGTGGCTGCAGCAGGAATCCTGGAAGAGAACGGGCGGTGGTCACTGCTGGGGTCCCCGCGGCACAGGGGACCCCCACAGACACAGCCCTGCACGTCCCTGACACGCCCGCACTCGAGCGTCCCCAGTGTCTCAGAAGTGGGGAGGCAGCGACAGATCCCTGCGCCAGAGAACGGAAGACAAACAGACCCTGGGAACCCTCCACTCCCCTCGTTTCCTCCTAAGGCCCTTGTAAGTCACCAAGCAGCCATGACCTTGGGAATTCAAGTAATGCCAGGACCTCCCAGACCCAACCCCGTCACGCTGGATGGCTTGGACTCTCCGGTGTTGGCGCTGGTCCGTGGGGGTTGCCAAACCCTGTTCTAGAAGCTGGTTTACTTGTTTTATTTTGTTATTTAGAAATATATATATTTTTGCCGTAGCCGGTTTGGCTCAGTGGATAGAACATCAGCTTACGGAGTGAAGGGTCAGAGCACATGCCTGGGTTGTGGGCTCAACCCCCAGTGGGGGGCGTGCAGGAGGCATCCGATCAATGGTTCTCTCTCATCATTGATGTTTCTATCTCTGTCTCTCCCTCCCTTCCTCTCTGAAATCAATAAAAAAATATTTAAAAAAAATAAATTATATATATTTTTTATTTCACAGAGGAAGGGAGAGGGAGAGGGAGAGACAGAAACATCAATAATGAGAGAGAACCATTGACCAGCTGCCTCCTGCACGCCCCACTGGGGATCGAGCCCACAAACCGGGCATGTACCTGACAGGGTATCCAACCAGGACCTCTTGATTCCTATGTCAATGCTCAACCACTGAGCCGTGCCAGCTGGGTTATAAGCTGGTTCAGACAAAGTTTCCTAAAATACGGGATGGCTGGCCACACCTGTGCTTCCTACAGCCCCGGACTGATGAGTGGACTTAGCTCTGCCCCTCCTTTGTCCCCTAGGGGCCCACGAGCTGCCTGCATGGAGGCTCCGGGGGCTCCGGGAGGCTGGGCAGCCCCTGTCGGGCTGCGGGCTCACCGAGGATGGGGCTGATGAACCACACCAGGCTGTAGAGCTGGTCCGGGAGGCCCATCTGCAGGAGCACAGGGGTCACATAGGCCGTCTCCATGGCGTAGCTGAACTCGATGCCAAAGAGAATGCAGCCATTGAAGAGCAGCTCCCGGAAGGACCTCTGGGGGTGCAGGTCCCCAAAGTCCACCAGCTCGATGGGACACGGGGTGTTGGGGGGTGGGGGCGGGGAGGGGCGAATGCACTTCCTCCTCCTGGGGTGCCGTTTGAAGTTGTTGGCCCGGTGGCTGATGTGCCGGGTCGCAGACCCCGCGTAGCCCGAGATCGGGGACCTCCAGACGTCCTGAGGAGCCACGGGGGGGAAGAGGGCCTCTCCCGGAGGGGGGCTGCTGGCGGGAGGGATCATCGTGAGGGGGGCCGCTGGCGGTTCCTGTGGGGAAAGCCCATCCGGGGGCCAGCAGTTACTCACCCGGCCTCCACTTCAAGGGTCAGCGTTCCTGGGGGCTCCCCTCCGCTACCCCGACTGGCACCCACTTGCCCTTTTCATTCGGGGAAAGTTGAGTTCACAACGGGGAACCCTTGAGTCCATCCATCCACATATCTACCCACTCTTCCTCTAACCTACCCATCTACCCACCCCTTCCAGACAAACATACAGATAAACATACATTCACCATCCCTCCTCCTTCCCATCAGCCACCCACCGCCCTGCCTACCCTCCCATCCCCTCACTCACCCATGCAACCTTTCACCCACCCTTCCATCCTCATATATGCCTACCCATCCTCTAGTCCAGCGGTCGCCAACCGGTGGTCCGCGGACCCCTGGTGGCCCATGAGGTCTGAAAGGTTGGTGACCGCTGCTCTAATCTACTCATCTACCCTTCTAAACATCTGCCCGTCCATCCGTCTGTCCATTCATTCATCTACCCACTCATCCTTCTGGCCATCTTCCCACCCACCTACCCACCCATGCTCCCATTCAGTCGAATACGGAGTACGCAGACACTGGCTGCACAGAGATAAAAGAGACATCGTCTTGCCCACAAGCTAGCGGGGAGAGGGGAGGAAAGGCCTTATAAACAGGAACCACCCAGGTGCCATATTTGGGCCCAATGGTGTTGCCGTGAGAGATGAGGCCACAGCAGAGTTAGCTAATCACCAAGGCCCTGAAGACCTGCTAAGGATGGGTGTCATCCCCAGAGGACAGGGATGGGCTCGTTGGCTCTCACCTCCATGAGTGGCTTATCTTGTGACCTCAGACAATCCCAAGCTCTTCTCTACCACAGGAACAGGTGTCCCTAAGGACTATGTGCACAAGCCGTCCTTCATGACGAATGTAATTCATATGTGACAATCACATCAGGATTTAGAATTTGTTAAAGCTCAGCCGGTTGTTTAAGTTCCCCTGGTCTAGCTCAGGCCCTTGTACATCCTATATAATAAAAGCCTAATATGCCAAGTGTCCGGTCGACCAGTCGGCCATTCAACCAATCAAAGCGTAATATGCTAATGACATGCTAAGGCCACTCAACCGCTCGCTATGACATGCACTGACCACCATGGGGCAGACGCTCCAACTGGTAGGTTAGCTTGCTGCTGGGGTCTGGCCGATCGGGACTGAGCGAGACAGGCTGGACACACCCTGGAGCCTTCCCATGGTCCCTCCCCAGCTGGCCAACCTCCCACGTCCCCCCCCAGCCCCAATTGTGCACTGGTGAGGTCCCTCGGCCTGGCCTGCACCTTCTCGCAATCTGGGGTCCCTCAGGGGAGCTGGTTTTGGCCTGATCCCACAGGCCAGGCTGAGGGAATCTGCTGGTGCATGAATTTGTGCACGGGGCCTCTAGTGATTAATAAAGATACACAGCGCCAGGCAATGTGAGTGCTTAAAGTGACCTCCTGTGAGCCAAACTCCTTTCCTCATGTCTTTCTCTTCTACAGGGAACCAGTCTTCCTGCCACGAGGTCACCCTTTCACACTCTTCCTCCCACCACCGCTCAAGGTTAATCCTTCCTGGACTTGAGGGCAGGAAGTTAACAATCTGATCACTGAATTGTGGCCCCTGCGTGTCAGCAATTGACCCCAGGAGCCCTGGTTCCATCGGCACCTGCCTCCTTCCCTGCGAGGCTGGAAAACAAACCCTGGGTGCCCAGGGAGCATCGGGAAGTTACTTAGTGTCCAGGACAGAGTGCTCGGGAGCTCGGCGGCTATCACCTCCTGCTTCAGCCTGGGCTTGTTCCTCTCGGCAAAAGGCAGCCCCTGGGGCTGGTGATAACCTGACCCCAGACGCTGAAAGGTGAAACCCAGGCCCTGGCGGCCGGGGCTCAGCCTGGGGGGGGAGGGGGAAGGGGAGTGCACCTGCCCAGGCGGCGACAACACCTGCCCAGGTGACTCAGGAACAGGCCTCCCGCCTGCGCGCTCCTTCCTCGCGGGAAGCTGCTCCCCTCCGGGGGCCAGAGGCGCCCAGTGGGGTCTCCATTTACAGTTCCAGGAGTCAGACCCACGAACAAAGGTCGCCGAGCCAACCTCCGTCCTGGCCTGGGCGCTCGGATCGCCCCTGGCCTAAGCCGCCTCCCTCCCCGCACAACGCTGCCGCCCGGAGCCGCGCGGAGGGCGGGAGGAAAGGGTGGTACCTGCGGCTCCAGCCGGGAGGCATCCCTCCTGGAGGCCGGGCTCTGGCCTGCCCGCTGGCAGCTCAGCCCCGTCCCGGTCCCGGTCCCGGTCCCGATCCCGGCTGGCAGCCCCAGGCCCACCGGCAGCTGCTGCAGCATCACCCGCGGGGCGGGGCCGTGACGTCACGGCTGCATCCTCGCCGCCGCCAGCGGCCCGGTACCCGCAGAGCATCCTTAAAGCGGCACCGCCGCCCGCCCAGGCGCTGGACCCCGAGCTGGGCCCCCACCGGTTCCGGGCGCGCACCCCCCCCCCCCTTTAAGGCCCGGAAACAGGCCGGCTGAGGCCCGAGGCGCTCATACCATGGCAAACCCTTCTCCATTAAAAACAGTAAAAATGTATTTTATGGCTGTGTTGGTTTATGGATGAATATATTGATTCTATGTTAAAACATTTTCCGTGGCCTAAGAGGTCTCATTTTCTCCTTCTGATTTTAAACGAAATGAACTGGTTCTGTGGACCCCTCCCAGCACTGGGTGCCCCGGGCACCGCCCCGTTAGGAGGGACAGGTGGCCCTGCCTAGAACTTTACTCCACAGTCACTCACTCACGTCACAGGGCGCCAGGGCCGCTCTGGGCGAGTCTATTTGAGGGACTGGGGTGTGGGTGACGAGTAAGCAGACCAAAGTTCCTGCCCCCGGGCCTGGCACCCTGGAGAGGAAGAGACGCACTAAAAAGCCAGTGTGGCTCAGTGGTTGGAGCCTCCTGACCGAGGGCACACGCCTGGCTGCAGGTTCGATCTCCATCTGGGTCTCGGTGCCTGTGGGAAGCAACCAGTTGCTGTCTCTCTCACATCGATGTTTCTCTCTCTCTCTCTCTCCCCCCTCCTCTCCACTCTCTCTTTAAGAAAAGAAAATCAATGGGAAAAATATCCTTGGGTGAAGGTTAACAAAATAATAATAATAAATAAAAAGACAAATTCCATCAGTACGTGATATGCCAGAAGACAGACGCCCCGGAGAAGGTGCTCAGCGGCGGGGCTGGAGGCGGTGCTGGGCAGTGTCTGTAAAACAGGGCTGTTGGTGAGTCCTCGCCCAGAAGGTGCATTTGAAGAAAGACTTGGAGGAGGGAAGGGGCTAGCCATGCTGACACCTGAGGACGGCCATGCCAGGCAGAGGGACGAGCAGGTGCAAAGGCCCTGGGGTGGAGGTGAGGCAAGGTGGGCTGAGGGGAGGACACCCTGCAGTGAATGACACCCAGAAAGTGCTTGGAGGGAGGCAGGCAGCGCTGTGACATTTATCGTGGACGAGTGCCTTGTCGGGAGGGTCCGGCGTTCCTTGAGGACAAGAGAGTTGAGAGGAGGCGGACGCAGAGCAGGCGGGGCGGTCGGGCAGGGGCTGAGCGTGCGCAGAGCGCTAGCAGCAGGAGGGGCCTGGTGAGCAGAGCTGAAGGAAGCCGGGGGGCGCAGGGGCCCGGTGAGGGGGGGTGGGGGGGCTGGGGGCAGCCTGGGCCCGGCCTACAGGCCTCAGGAGCTGCTGTCATTTTGTAAGAACACGATGAAGCTTAGAAATGGTCTCGGCGGGAGAGCAGGTGACTTTAGTTAAACCCATATTTTGCAAAGATCGTGTAGCTGAGGGTGGGAACTGGACTGGAGGGGCAGGAGGAGCAGGTGGGTGACCAAGCAGGAGCTTACGGGATGGCCCAGGTGGGAGAGGGTGGGGGGAAGGTGGGGGGACAGAGGTGGTGAGCTGGTTAGGCATTCAGGAGGCAAAACCAATAGCACCTGGCGATAGGCTGACTGTGGGGGGTTGGGAAGGAGGGAGGGAGGTGCCAACAAGTGTGGAGCTTGAGCACCTGGGTGAAGGAGGCCGGCTCATTGAGAGGAGAGCAGGTTGGGGTGGGGGGACGGGGGCAAGGGGGAGGGGTGGAGAGGGCAAGGGGGAGGGGAGGGGGAGGGGAGGGGAGAGTCACAGGTGGCTTGGGACAGGGCCTTAGAGGAGGTCAGAGATGGTCCTTTGTAAATCACCATCAACAGGGCGACTGTGGAGGCGCCAGGTGGGGAGAGTGAGCCAGTGAGGCCTGGTTCTGTCTTATTTTCTCTCTAAACAGGAGGAACACAGTATCTGAAAAAATAACCATGTTTTTCTGTTTTACACTCACACACAAATGACCTATGTAACGGCTAACCCACCGCATCTGAGGTGTGTGACACAATCAGTGTGTGTTTCTGGCCCAGGTGAAGTCCCGAGGGTGTTCCTGCAGGTGGGGTCCTCCACGCAGTCCCCCAGGGACCCAGGCTCCCCCCTGGCTCCGGCCCAGCCAGGCTTACAAGAGGCCACATTCCACTCACATTGCCTGGCCTGGGACTCAGTGACAGGGCCTCACCCGGGACCAGGAGGAAGCCGGCTGGTCAGCTGCCTCTTCTGCTTTTATCCGCTTGGGGGGCGGGGGGCGGGGAGGGGAGTGGGGGTTCGGACGATCGGAAAGCGATGGAAACCAAAGTTAGTATTCAAAATAGGATTTTGCAAAAAGCGAGAAGGCTTGGAATTTAGGTATTATTGAGAAAGGGTTTTTAAAATATTCTTTTGACTTTTTAAAAAATATACTTTTAATTTATTTCAGAGAGAGGAAGGGAGAGGGGGAGAGAGAGACATCAACGATGGGAGCCTAACCTCCATCAGCTGCCTCCTGCATGCCCCCCACTGGGGATGAGCCCGCAACCCCAGCAGGTGCCCTGACTGCGAAGGGAACCCTGACCTCCTGGCTCCTAGGTGGACCCTCAACCCCTGAGCCCCGCCGTTTTTAAACTCCCCAAGTGAGAACCCTCCGGGATTAGAACCTGCCTTTCTTAACCCTCCCGCCGGCCGGGCCCTGGGTTTCTCCCGTCTCCTCCTCAGGTGGAGGCCAGCGTGGGAGGGCCCAGGGCCCCGGGAACTCAGAGCCCCCGTGGGAGGCGGCGGGAGGGAGGGCCCAGCGGGCGGGGCTCTGTGTGGGGAGGACCCTGGGGGGAAGGCCTCCCTCTGTCCAGAGAGGAGTTTGTTTGGGGCTGAGCTGCCCTAACCAACGGCCCCTTTGGCTGGGGTAGGGGACAGGGGGTGGGGGGTCTAGTTGCCCCACTCAGAGCCGAAATGGACAAAGGCCCTTTGGGGGGATGACCTGAGGGCCACCCTTCACCCCATGTGGAAGGACAGAGGCCAGGAGGCGGGTGGAGACCAGCAAGGAGCCCCAGAGGGTCTACAGGGCCAGGCGGGGCCCCACGGACGTCAGGGCTCCTGCTGGGCACGCGGAGCCCTGCCCACAATGCCCGGGGTCACAGAGCCGCCCACCCCCAGCTGCACCCTGGAGAGGAGGAGGGGGACCCGGAAGGGAGGTAGTCGGACCCAAAGGGCCTGTTCCCAGGATCCCATTGGACTCAAGTGGACATCACGTTTGACCAAGTTAGCGCCCCCTCTCACCCCCAGCCCCGGGGGCGACGCTGCTGAGGAAGCTCGGCTCGGTGACAGGGGACAGGTAAGTGCGTGAGGCCGCCTCCCCCTCCTCCTCCCTCCCCCTCCTCCCCCCCCCGCTTCCCCCTCATCTCCCCCCCCCCCGTCATCTCCCCCCCACTCCCTCCCCTCGAAAGGCAAAGGGGAGAGGAGAGAGCCAAGGGGAAAGTGGGCGACCCCCGGCGCGCAGCTGGCTCGCCTGCCTCTCGCCTGCCTTCTCGGGGTGCCCACGAGGGGGAGGGAGAGCCCCATGCTCCGGGCCGATCGGCGGGGAGGCCGCGGGAGCCGCCGGGGAGGAGCTGCGCTTTCAAGTGGGGGGGACCTGGGGGGTGCGGGGCTCTGAGCGGGCTTTTCCGTCGCTTTGAGAAGGCGCCTGTTTTAATCCTGCACAGCGCACAGCACGCGGCCCTTGTGAGCAGCGTGGTTTCGGGCTCAGATCTGGAGCCCCGATGCAGTGTGTGCACTTCACGCCCGCGGGTGTGACCCCCCATTCTTCGCCCCGAGCTGCGGGCGAGGCCGCCACAGCCAGGGGGGCGCGGGCCTGGAACCAGGGCTGCGGGGCGCGGCCTCCGGTGCGGGCTGCGGGCTGGCTTGGGGTCACGCGTGCTTTCCACGGGTGCCCAGACCTCACGCCCTTGCTCTGCCTCCTTCCCCGTCTCCCCAGGACTGCGGCCCCTCTGCCCGCCCCCTCCCTCCAGTGGCTCATCGGGAGCTGCCTCTGAGTCCCCAGTTCAGGTCCAGGCAGGTGCAGAGCCACAGGGTGTGTGTGTGTGTGCGTGTGTGTGTGCATGCGTGTGTGTGCGTGCGTGCGTGTGTGTGTGCGTGTGGCTTGCACAGACGTAGAGAAAGGGGCCTCCTCTTCATTGTATGGAGTGAGCGAGTATCGATGTTCTCTGTCAAGGATGCTCTCAGGGAAGCTCTGTGACTCAGACGTGCCCCCCTCACACTCTCACACTCACACTCACACATTCACACATATTCACATACACTCTCACACTCACACATACACACACTCACATATACTCACACTCACACACTCTCACACACTCACAGTCACACTCATACACACACATTCACACTCACACACACTCACATACACCCACACACACACACATTCACACACACACATTCACACACATACTCACACACACACTCACACACACACACCCATACACGCTCACAACACACATAGACGGGCATACAGACCTGCTGCATACATGTGCAAGTGACACACAGCTCACATGTGTGCACACCGATGAGCACAGACACACATAGATGCACACGCTTGTGCACACTCACACATGCACACACATGGGTGTGCAGACCTGCTGCACACACACGCAGGTGACACACAGCTTGTATGTGTGCACACTGGTGAGCAGACACACATGCATGCACACGCTTGTGCACGCTCACACACACACCGTCGCCAAAGCTCCTCCTGCTGGGGGGCCCCGCCACCCAAGACTCTGCACTCGCACCACAAGGTCCGTTCCCAGGGAGCGAGCCCAGGGCCCCAGGCCTGACACGCACTTCCCGGCGCCCGCAGAGGCCAAGCAGCGGCAGACAGACACTCACACAGTTACCTGAGCTGCAGACGGGGTCAGGGGTCGGGGGGGGGGGAAGTCTGCTGTTTACCTGCCCGCACAGGTGCGTTACGGGTGGAACAGGCTGTCTGGCTGGAGGGGAACTCCGTCCACTGCGGCTGCAGGACAGCGGGTTCTCACTTCCAGACCAGCCTCTCCTCCTGACCGGCCCGTGGGGCCCGTCCGCGCTCTGGGCCGTCCACATCGCTGGACGGAGGGATGAGAACCAGGGGGTCACGGCTGGAGTCTGAGCGGGCAGTGCGGGAGCCCAAGGCCGCTGGACTCCGCCCCGGGACCAGGCCGCGGTGCCCGGGACAGGCCGCCCCGGGACAGGGCCCCGGAGCTGTGGACTCCTCGTCTGGGGCTGGGAGTGCCTCATGGGACACGGAGTCTCCAGAGAAAAGGCAGGATGCCAGCTGCACTTGAGTTTCAGCTGAGCAGTGCGTGTTATCAGCGGGGAAGCCTGTCCCGGGCGATGCTTGGCACCTGCGTTTCCATGGCGCCCTCAGCCCCCGCCGGGCCAGCTCCCGGGACCTGCAGCAGAGGCGGCCATGAAGTGGAGCCCCCGCTCCCACGCTCAGCGTCCGCGTGCCCCTGAGAGGAGGGAGCCCCCCGCACGCCCAGAGGGCCCAGCGGGAACCCCGCGTGCCGCGCCGGGGCCCCTGAAGCTCCAGCCGCCTCGAGGCCTCATCCATCGGTTCAATTCACTGCCATTCGGAGTCTGCAGCGGCTCCTGACCCTTCACCGCTGCGCGCCCTGCTCGCGCGTGTAACGTTTGAGGTGGCTCTACTCCTCTGTCTCGCTGCCCGGGAATTATCCCGCTTCCGTTCTGGACTAAAACGCAGAGGAGCGCGGAGACACCGAGCAGAGCAGCTCGGTGAGGCACCGCACACGGGCGCAGCCGGGTGACGGCCTGTCTCCCCGCTCCCCGGAGACGCTCCCCTGCGTCTTCATCACCCCTCTCCCCTGCCCCCTCTCCCCTACTTCCCAATCTGTGTGTCTTGTATCTGCCTTTCTGGCCTCGTTGCGCTGTCTGGGCCTCCAGCACTGCACCCTCATCCACCCTACTCTCCGAGGGAGCTGCCAGCACCCCCCAGCACCCCCCTCCCTGGAAGCAGCATCCCCCCTCCCCCGAAGCAGCATCCCTCCCCCCTCCCCGAAGCAGCCTGCTCCTGCAGGTTCTGTAGGCGTTTCTATCAGGCGAGAGGCTGTCCCTTCCGTTCTAGTTGCTAGGAATTTTCCTCATAGAAAGAATAGTGCTGAATTCATCAAAGGCTTTAGCAATGTCCACCGACAGGCTCACGTTGTTCTTCCTGTTACTGGCACCGTGGCAAATTGTTTCGACTGACTAATTATGAAATATTAAACCAGCATTGCTTTCTAGGGGGCCCCCCCCCCCCCCCCCCCCCCCCATGCAGTGTGACATCTGATCCTAGTCATGTATGGATGGATTTGCCTGGCTAACACTGGGCTTATGCTGTACGTTTTCCTTTTTAATTTTTATTTTTTGATATAATTTATTGATTTTTTACAGAGAGGAAGGGAGAGGGATAGAGAGTTAGAAACATCGATGAGAGAGAAACATCAATCAGCTGCCTCCTGCACACCCCCTACTGGGGATGTGCCCGCAACCAAGGTACATGCCCTTGACCGGAATCGAACCTGGGCCCCTTGAGTCCGCAGGCCGACGCTCTATCCACTGAGCCAAACCAGTCAGGGCACGTTTTCCTTTTTTAAGCGTCTTATCAGGTTTTGGTCAAGGTCATTCTGGCTTCTCCCCCCTTCCATTTTTTTCTATTTCTGAGGAGAATTTGGGTAAGATTGGCGGCATATTTTTGTCTGTTCCACCTGTTCCCCCTGCTTGTCTGTTCCATGTGACCTGGCGCCCACTGTACACGGCGTTCCCGGCTCAGTGTTGTTTCACTGAAGCTGGTCCTTGGTCCCTGAGCAGGTTTGCTGCCCCCACAGTGCCCAGCAGTTGGGAGCTCAGCCTCACTCCCACCTGTGAACTGACAGGATGGACGTGCAGCGTCACAGCTGCTGCTTCCCGCGTCAGGAACCCTCTCCCCGCACGGGGCTCGCCTCGCCTCACTGCTGCATGTGCCCGCGCCAGCCACGCCTGTGGACGCCCTGGCCCCTGCCCATCTGTGGTCTGCATGCCCCTTTGCCACAGGATGGCCCGAAGCAGGCCCCGGACCAGAGCCAGACCACCCCCCACCCCCCACTTTGCTCCTGGCCTCTGGGACGGTGCTTCTCACACTTGGGTGGGACTCTGGTCCAACCGGGGTGCTTGTCACTGTCCCCCCAAGATCCTGATTCTATCCGGGGGCGAGATGAGCAAACACCGGGTGCTTCTAGGGGTGGCCCTGTGACCCCACTTTGAGAAACAGGCTCCCGCCTGAACGCCCCTGGCTTCCCGCACCTCCCTCTCACACACAGGCCCCCGTCTTCCTCGTTTTACGGGAAACCGCTGCGCTTTCCTGTTAGGGTTCCCTCAGAAATCGCCACAAGCGTGAGCTGGTTTGAAGCCACCCCCTTTGGGCCGGGGGCCTCCCGTGTCCCAGGCCTCCCTGGCTCCTTCCGGCGGCTGGTGGAGCAGGTGGGGTCGCGGGTCTCCACGGTGACGGCCCGACTCCCTGGGCTGGAGGTTAAAGCGGCTCCGCGCCGGCGTGCCATTTCCTGCGGGCGCTCTGGTTTGCATCACGCCTGGGGCGAGCACGAGCTGGAAAACGCAGCTCAGGAGAGAGGACCGCTTAGGGGCCTTACTTTACAAGTAGACGCTCGCCGGGAAGGGGCCGTGTGCCGTGGTCTGTGCACGCGGAGGAGGGCCTGGGGTGGCACAGGAACCTCACTGTCCACCTGGGGGCCATGTGGCGGGAGGGCCCGGTGACCCTGGCCTTGTACTGCGGTCACTCCAGGACGCGTGTGGGGGTGGCTGATGTCTTACACAATCAGGTGCTACTTTTGCAATAAAAACAAGTGAGAGAGCGGCCGCCCCCGCACCTGCTCTTCAAATAAAACATTCAGCACAAGCCCTCCGTGTTCCGTGCGGTCACGTGGAGACCAGCTCCGCTCTCCCCCTCGGCCTCCCCTCGGTCGCCGGCACGTGGTGAGACCCAGAGCCGGGATTCAGCGCCGAGCCCGGCTCCTCGGGACTGAAGAGGGGCCTCGGAGGGGGTGACGGGCCTGGAGGGGCCCCATGCACGGTCCTCGGCGTCCAGGGCAGCAGGATTGAGAGTTCAGGTGGCCCGGCCGGCGGGGCTCAGGGGTTGAGCGTCCGATCTGTGAACCAGGAGGTCAGGGTTCGATGCCCGGGTTGAGAGCTTGATCCCCAGTGGGGGGCGTGCAGGAGGCAGCTGATCAATGTTTCTCTCTCATCATTGATGTTTCTCTCTCTCTCCCTCTCCCTTCCTCTCTGCAATCAATACAGATATATATCTTTTAAAAAGAGAGCGCTGTGGTGACTGGCTCTCATGCGGATTCTGCACAGCGGGAAGCATCGCTGCCCCACCTGTTCCCCGCCGTCAGCGAGGGGCCCTGGGAATCACCGGGACAGCGGCCACGGCCTCTCGCATCGCTCGCGGCGGCACCGTGTCTGTCCACGACCAGAGACCGGACTCCGGGTACAAAGGGCTTTGTGTTCCCTTGCACTTGACCAACAAGGGGCGCTGGGACCCTCCCACCTCACAGTCTCCACTCCGCCCGCCCAGGACGGCCCCTCCTGAGCCACTCGGAGGAGCCACCGAGCCCGTGGGGGGCCCCGGCTGTCCCCCAGCTGACAGGACCCAGCAGCATCCTACAGCCGGTCAAGGGCAGGCCTCAAGGTCACCGAGCTGGCCGATTCCAGAACGTGGGCCCTCGAGCGGGATTCATTCACGGGCTTTGTGTCCTGCAATGGGCCGGCGGCCTCGGCTCATTCAGCCTCCCTCCCGCCTCCCGGGGGCCCAGCAGACAGACACCTCCTCATTTACCGCCGATCGGGCTGCTCTTCGCGCCCCGGAGCCTCGCTCGGGCTCCGTGACCCTTTCTCCTGCCACCCAGCCCGCGGGCCTCTCTCTGCAGGGCCTCCTCTCACTCCATCGCCTGGTTCTCAGCGAGGCTCCGCGGGGGAACCCCCTCCGCAGGCACCTGACGCGGCGGGCGCTTCTGTGATGACAGTGGTTCCGCTCAAGGGCCCGTGTTCTGGAAGCAGCCAGCTCGGTGACCTCGAGGCCTGCCCTTGACCAGTTGAGGGATGCTGCTGGGTCCTGCAGCTGGGGGACAGCCCCCCCCCCCCACGGCCATCCCAAGGCCCCTCCCAGGAGACCAGCTGGGGTCCCCTCGGCACCTCGGGGCTGCTGAGACCCGGGTCCACGCCAGCACACTGGGCCTCCATCACCCCTCAGACTGTCCCGCTGAGCAGGCAGGTGCGTTGTGTGAGGACCTGTGTGATGGGGGTCCCCACCGCACACAGTCGCTTGCCCCCAAGTCCACAATCATGTTTCCAGGCCTTTGCAGGAGACTGGTCTCCCTCCACGGAGCAGGGCGCCCTGCAGCCCGGCCCCACGTGCAGCCCCGCCTCCCACCTCCCGCGCAGTTACTCCAGCCCTGCAAAGCGTGTCCGTCTCCCTGTCCGTCTCCCTCTCTGTCTCCCTGTCCGTCTCCCTGTCCGTCTCCCTGTCCGTCTCCCTGTGTCTCCCTGTCTGTCTCCCTGGGTCGATGGGGAGCTCCTTGAGCTCAGGGGCGGGTCTCACTCCCCTCTGTGTCCTGGGCCAGGGATCACCGCCTGACCCCTGCAGGGGGACGAGAGGCCCGGACTCCTGGAGGCCTCGCGTTGGGTCCAGGCGTCCTTGCTCTGGGAGGCCAGCTCCAGGCAAGGGCAGGGCCCCCTCCACCCTGTCGCACTCGGCCCCCCTCGGCACCTTCTCCCGTCTCACTGTCCTGTGCCCGCGTTGCCCCCTCCCGGCGCGTCCCACAGATTCCTGCCCACCTCGCTCAGCCCTTTTCGGAAGGGGCGACGCTGGGGAGCGGTTGCTGTGGATGCCAGGTGTCAAGGGACCGTAACCAAATCGCAACCGAATTCCAGTCGGCCTCCCCCTCGCTCCCGCAGCGCTGGCGGAGGACGCTCGGGGCAGAAGCATCTGTGAGTCTGGTCTGAATCCCAAGCGGGGCCCAGGCTGCTTCGTTCCCATAAACAAACGTGTCTGCGTCCCCCGTCCCTGTGCTCAGGGGGCCGTCCCTCGTCCCTGTGCTCAGAGGCCGTCCCCCGTCCCTGTGCTCAGAGGGCCGTCCCCCGTCCCTGTCCTCAGAGGGCCGTCCCTCGTCCCTGTGCTCAGAGGGCCGTCCCTCGTCCCTGTCCTCAGAGGGCCGTCCCTCGTCCCTGTGCTCAGAGGCCGTCCCTCGTCCCTGTGCTCAGAGGCCGTCCCCCGTCCCTGTGCTCAGAGGCCGTCCCTCGTCCCTGTGCTCAGAGGCCGTCCCTCGTCCCTGTGCTCAGAGGCCGTCCCCCGTCCCTGTGCTCAGAGGCCGTCCCTCGTCCCTGTGCTCAGAGGCCGTCCCCCGTCCCTGTGCTCAGAGGGCCGTCTCCCGTCCCTGTGCTCAGAGGGCCGTCCCTCGTCCCTGTGCTCAGAGGGCCGTCCCTCGTCCCTGTGCTCAGAGGGCCAGGCCGTCCCTCGTCCCCGTCCTCAGAGGGCCGTCCCTCGTCCCTGTCCTCAGAGGGCCGTCCCCCGTCCCTGTCCTCAGAGGGCTGTCCCTCGATCCTGTCCTCGGGGGGCCGTCCTTTGTCCCCGTCCTCAGAGGGCCGTCCCTCGTCCCTGTGCTCAGAGGACCTTCCCTCGTCCCCGTCCTCAGAGGACCGTCCCTTGTCCCTTTCCTCAGAGGGCCGTCCCTTGTCCCTGTGTTCAGAGGACCTTCCCTCGTCCCTGTTCTCAGTTGGCCAGGCCGCCGGCCCCACAGGCTCCAATGCCCTCGGAAGCCGCGGCTCCAGGTTTCCAGCCTGAAGAGAAGGAAACGTCACAAAGGCCCGTCTGCATTGGCTGCGGAGGAGGATGGACGGGGCGGGGGCGCTGTGCACAGACACGTTTATAGAATTCCGGTAAAGCGGCACCTCCGACCGTTAGCCGGCTGCGTGGGTCACTGTGGGCCCGCGGGCAAGGGCCGGGCTGGAACCAGGACACCCCGGGGCACGGGCTCCCGGGAGAGGACCCCGGGCACCACGTGGCCCCTGCTCCGGAGCCCCAACCACGGGAACGAGGAGCACACGGTCCATCCAGGCGCCACCTGCACGGCGGAGACGCAGGACCCACCGCCCCTTCACCGCCGACGTGTTTCTCTGAGCTGCGGGCGCCTGAAACAGCCAGCACAGGCGGCAGCGTTCTCTGACCCCCCAGAACCCCCCCATCCGCCTCAGCACAGTCCTCCTGAGGAGCTGGATGCCATCACCCTCCGGGGTTTCCTTAGTCGGGAGGGTGGACTCCTGTCCCAGGGGAGGAGGCCAGAGGCACCCCCAGACGGACGGTCAAACTGTCCATCACACTCCCAGCTGCTCCCGAAGGGCATCCATTGTCCTAAGCCGCTTCCTCCCCCGAGCGCCCCCCCCCACCCCCCCCCCGTCCTGCTGAGATGGGGCAGCAGCGTCAGCCCCCTCCTTCGGGCTCTCTGCTCTGAGCCGTGCACGCGACATGACGGTGAGTAACGGTGCCTTCCTCCTGTGGTCGCCCGTCGCTGTCCCCTCCACAGGCCGGGCGGCCGGCCCGGAGGCAGAGGGTCTCGGCCCCTGCGCTGGGCTGGCGGGTTCTTCCAGCTGTTTCTTAAACAACCACACACGGCAGAGATTGTGGTCTGCGTTATACCAATTCCAAGGGATTTACCGAGGCCCGTTGCAGCCTGAGTGTTAGAAAAGCCCCAGATGGGCTGGAGGAAGATGTGGGCTCCGGGGGTCAAGGTCAAAGCCACAGCGAAGGCCCGGAGCAGAGGGGCCAGAGCAGGGGGCTGGGGGCTGGAGAGCCCGGGGGCTGGGGGGACTGGGGAGACTGAGGGGCTGTAGGGGCTAAGGGGCTGGGGGGACTGGGGGGCTATAGAGCCCGGGGGCTGGGGGGCTGTGGGGCTGGGGGGCTGAGGGGCGGGGGCGCTGGGGCTCTGGGGGTGCTGGGGGACTGAGGGGCTGGGGGGCTGGGGAGGCTGAGGGGCTGCGGGGGCTGAGGGGCTGGGGGAACTGGCGGGGGGCAGAGGAGCTACTCCCTTTGGGCGGCAGGAGCCGAGATGTGGAGCGGCTATACAGGTGGTTCTTCCCAGCGTAAGGTCATGTGTTCCTTTAAAATATATATATATTTGTATTGATTTCAGAGAGGAAGGGAGGAGAGAAAAACATCAGTGATGAGAGAGAGTCACTGATTTGCTGCCTCCTGCACACCCCACACGGGATCAAACCGGCAACCCGGGCCTGTGCCCTGACCGGGAATCAAACCGTGACCGCCTGGTTCCCGGGTGGACGCTCAGCCCCTGAGCCGCGCGGCCGGCTGGGTTTAGTGGGATGGAGCGCGTCAGAGAACACACCCAGCTGTGGGGCCCTTGTTCCCTCTGCCTAGAAGCACCGCCAGGCCGGTTAGGGTGCGAGCCCAGGCGGCCTGACTCAGGTCTGAGCTGGCCATGCACGTGGTTGCACGGCAGCCTGGGAGCTGAGGAGAGAGCGAGCGGCTCAGTGGCCCATGCGGCTCAGTGGCCCACGCGGCCCACGCGGCTCAGCATCGGGCAGTGACCGCCTTTGGCTCCCTGCTGCCCACTCCCCCTTTTTCTTTTGGAAAGAAAACCCGGCACCGAGCGCCAGCCTGCGGGGCCGCCCGGGGGTGGGCAGCGCCCAGGGCCTGTCTCGGGGAGAGGGGCTTACCCTCGGCCTCCTCCTGCAGGACAGGAGCAGGGAGGTGAGGGCGTGCGCGGCTGGGACCCGTGGGCGTGGGTAACCCTCGGGGGACAGCGAGGTGAGGGGAGCTCGGGGCAGAGCCGCCACCTCGCCACACTGGGCTCTGCGGGGAGAGAGCAGCGACTGGCCGTCCTGGCCGGACCTCTGTGTCCCCGTGACAGCAGCCAGCCCACAGCTACCGGAGAACCGCCTCCTCACTCTCCACCCGGTTCCACTCATGTCTCCACGCCAGGCCGAGGGGCTGTCCTCGAGGCCCGAGCCCCGTGAGCACCCCCTGGTGACCCCGGGACACTCCTCTCTCCCTGGCCTCCCAGCGGGTTCTGGCCCTGCCACCCCCCAGAGTCTCCGCGGGTCGCTGGTCATCATCTCTGCCCGGGGCTTCCTCCAGCCGCTGCTCTTCCATTCCCACCACACACCCTCCTGGGCTGTCAACTCTGCCGCCTCCGCTCAACCACAGAGCCATCGGCCATTACAGTATGTATACACTGTGGGGGGACACTGTAGATGGAGATGAAGATGGAGATGGAGATGGAGATGAGATGGAGATGGAGATGGAGATGGAGATGGAGATGGAGATGGAGATGGAGATGGAGATGGAGAGGGAGAGGGAGAGGGAGAGGGAGAGGGAGAGGGAGAGGGAGAGGGAGATGGAGATGGAGAGAGAGAGAGAGAGATGGAGATGGAGAGAGAGAGAGAGAGAGAGAGAGAGAGAGATGGAGATGGAGATGGAGAGAGAGAGAGATGGAGATGGAGATGGAGAGAGAGAGAGAGAGAGAGAGGGAGATGGAGAGAGAGAGAGAGGAAGATGGAGATGGAGATAGAGATGGAGATGGAGATGGAGATGGAGATGGAGAGAGATGGAGATGGAGATGGAGAGAGAGAGAGAGAGAGAGAGGGAGATGGAGAGAGAGAGAGAGAGGAAGATGGAGATAGAGATGGAGATGGAGATGGAGAGAGAGAGAGAGAGAGAGGGAGATGGAGAGGGAGATGGAGATGGAGAGAGAGAGATGGAGATGGAGAGGGAGAGAGAGAGATGGAGATGGAGATGGAGAGAGAGAGAGAGAGAGAGAGAGAGAGAGAGAGGGAGATGGAGATGGAGATGGAGAGAGAGAGAGAGATGGAGATGAAGATGGAGATGGAGATGGAGATGGAGATGGAGATGGAGATGGGGATGGAGGGAGAGGGAGAGGGAGAGGGAGATGGAGATGGAGAGAGAGAGAGATGGAGATGGAGATGGAGATGGAGATGGAGAGAGAGAGATGGAGATGGAGATGGAGATGGAGATGGAGATGGAGAGAGAGAGTGAGGGAGATGGAGATGGAGAGAGATGGAGTTGGAGATGGAGATGGAGAGAGAGAGAGATGGAGATGGAGATGGAGCTGGAGAGAGAGAGATGGAGATGGAGATGGAGATGGAGATGAGAGAGAGAGAGAGAGAGAGATGGAGATGGAGATGATGGAGATGGAGATGATGGAGATGGAGATGATGGAGATGGAGATGGAGATGGAGATGATGGAAAGAGAGAGAGAGAGAGAGAGAGAGAGAGAGATGGAGATGGAGATGGAGATGATGGAGATGGAGATGATGGAGATGGAGAGAGAGAGATGGAGATGGAGATGAGATGGAGATGATGGAGATGGAGATGGAGATGGAGATGGAGATGGAGAGAGAGATGGAGATGGAGATGGAGATGGAGATGGAGATGGAGATGGAGAGAGAGATGGAGATGGAGATGGAGAGAGAGAGATGGAGATGGAGATGGAGATGGAGAGAGAGAGAGAGAGGGAGAGGGAGATGGAGATGGAGAGAGAGAGATGGAGATGGAGAGAGAGAGAGAGAGATGGAGATGGAGATGAGAGAGAGAGAGAGAGAGAGGGAGATGGAGATGGAGATGGAGAGAGAGAGAGAGAGGGAGATGGAGATGGAGAGAGAGAGAGAGAGAGGGAGGTGGAGAGAGAGAGATGGAGATGGAGATGGAGAGAGAGAGAGAGATGGAGATGAAGATGGAGATGGAGATGGAGATGGAGATGGAGGGAGAGGGAGAGGGAGATGGAGATGGAGAGAGAGATGGAGATGGAGATGGAGATGGAGATGGAGATGGAGAGAGAGAGAGGGAGATGGAGATGGAGAGAGATGGAGTTGGAGATGGAGATGGAGAGAGAGAGAGATGGAGATGGAGATGGAGATGGAGAGAGAGAGATGGAGATGGAGATGGAGATGGAGATGATGGAGAGAGAGAGAGAGATGGAGATGGAGATGATGGAGATGGAGATGATGGAGATGGAGATGATGGAGATGGAGATGGAGATGGAGATGATGGAGAGAGAGAGAGAGAGAGAGATGGAGATGGAAATGGAGATGATGGAGATGGAGATGATGGAGATGGAGAGAGAGAGATGAGATGGAGATGGAGATGGAGATGAGATGGAGATGATGGAGATGGAGATGGAGATGGAGAGAGAGATGGAGATGGAGATGGAGAGAGAGAGATGGAGATGGAGATGGAGCTGGAGAGAGAGAGATGGAGATGGAGATGGAGATGGAGATGGAGATGATGGAGAGAGAGAGAGAGAGAGATGGAGATGGAGATGGAGATGATGGAGATGGAGATGATGGAGATGGAGAGAGAGAGATGGAGATGGAGATGGAGATGAGATGGAGATGATGGAGATGGAGATGGAGATGGAGAGAGAGATGGAGATGGAGATGGAGAGAGAGAGAGATGGAGATGGAGATGGAGATGGAGATGAGATGGAGAGAGAGAGAGAGAGAGAGAGAGAGAGAGAGAGAGAGGGAGATGGAGAGAGAGATGAGAGAGAGAGAGAGAGAGAGAGAGAGAGAGAGAGAGAGAGAGAGAGAGAGAGAGAGATGAGATGGAGATGAGATGGAGATGGAGATGGAGATGGAGATGGAGATGGAGATGGAGATGGAGATGGGGAGAGAGAGAGATGGAAAGAGAGATTTATTACAGGAAGTGGCTCACATGATGTGATCACGAGCTGACAAGTCCCAGGGTCTGCAGAGCAGGCGAGAGACCCAAGAGAGCGGATGGTGTGAGGTCCGGGCCCAGGAAGAGAGCATTGCTTCCGTTGGGGTTCAGAGGCAAGAAAGAGACTAATGTCCCGGATCAAGGCAGCCAGGCAGGGGGAGCTCCCCCTTACTCATCAGAGGGGCAGCCTTTGTGGGCTGTTCAGGCTTTCACCTGCTTGGGCGAGGCCCACCACACTGGAGGGGGGGGATCTGCATTACTCGGTCAACTGACTCCAATGTCAGTTTCATCCAGAAACACCCCGCAGACACCCTCAGCACGCTGCCCAGGAGAGCTGAGGCATACAACGCACCGTCCCCGCGTCCCACAATCCTGTGCTTCGGGGGCTGGTGGACATGGCAAGACCAGCCATTCCCGAGGGTCCGGGACTGGACCACGGGCGTCGCGTCAGATCAGGGTCTCCACGCTGCAGCCTCTCCCAGCCGAAGCGCCTTCTCTTGCCCGGCGGCTCTCTCCAGAGTGGTGGCTTTGAGATCACCCAGGACCTCGGCAAGAATAGGCGTCCCACATGTGCCCTACGCAGCCTCCCACGCCCAGCCACCTTCCAAGCACGTGCCTCCTTCTCCCCCGTGGCAGGGGAGCGAGTGCTGCAGCTGTCCCTTCACTCTGGAGGGATGGTCCCGCACCCCCGGACACTTCACAGACCCTGCACCCTCACGGGACTCAACCTGCCACCACCAGACACCGGTGCTTCTCACCAGGTTCCCACGCCACCTGCTGCCCCTGGTCACTGTCCAAACCAGGGCATTGGAGCTGTGGCTGTTCACTCCCCACCCCCACCCCACCCGCAAGCCATCCTGGGTCCAAGATGCACAGTGCCCGTGACACGCAGACACAGAGTCGCCGACAGAGCAGACTCATCAGAAACCAGAGCTGGAAATGGCCATCGGACAGGCGCGACCCGAAGTAGGCTGCCTCCGTCCCGGCCCTCCAGACGCCTGGGCTCCGTCCCGGGGGCTGGAGCTGGGAGGGTGACGACCTTGGGCACGGGAAGAATTCCTGCCTGGGCAGCTCTCGCCGGTCCCAGCACCTTTTCATGGGGCCTGCTTCTTGGTGGCAATAACGCCTGTTGACTTTGAAAACGAGAGGAGACACTTTCACGGTGGGATGTCGCCATGGCCCTCGGTCCCCATGCCCGGAGCTCCGACACCCCCTCTCTGTGCGGGGCTGGAGAGCGGCTGACGCCAACAGGAGCGATCTTCCCCAAGAGAGCGGGCAGATTTATTCCCGTCCCCTTGTCCCCCCGGACGTGCTGTCAGCATGCCAAGAGGAGTCGCCCCAGAAGCGCGGTGGCTGCGGTGACTGTGGGGCTGGGCTTGGGTTGGGAACATTCACGCCTATTGTGCGACTCTGGCAGCCAAGCGGGGCGTCTTTCTCGTCTCTGATTCTGACTTAGGAAGCTCAGTCCCCGTCTTAAAACAATCAGGGTTTGATGACTGATCGGATGTTGACCGTGCTTTCATTCCCACAGTGAGACGCGCAGCCTGCAGACCAAACAAGAGACATTCTCACGGGAGCAGGGGGAACACAGTTTCAAATACAGGCTCCTTGTTGAAGCCATTGTCCGAATCCCCCAGCCCCCCAGCCCCCCAGCCCCCCAGCCCCCAGCCCCCCAGCCCCCCAGCCCTCGCTGCCCCCAGCCCTCCAGCCCCCCAGCCTCCCAGCCCTCTCCAGCCCCCCCAGTCCCCCCCAGCTCCCGCTGCCCCCCAGTCCTCAGAACTAGGTGCCTGTCCTCTGCATCGCCTCCGCCCACAGGTGCCCGGGCCAGGTGGCGGCCGTCCTGTTTGGTTCCCGATTTTACAAAAGTTGTCAAGGAAGCAGTTCTATGAAGTCCATTTTCGTGATGAATTTCTCTTTAAAGATTGTCATAAACTCCGATAGATAAGCCTGGCAAGGGTTCTGCTTAAGTCCTGTGAAAAGAGGCCTCGGCCAGAGGGCCCCAAGCTCCTTTCCCAGTCCCACGGACTGTGGTTTCTAAAGTAGCTCCTTCCCGAGGCCATAAATAAGGTTTCTGGGGGAGACATCAGAGCCGGGACATAAATCGCGAGCAGGCCCCGCCGCGGCCAGCATCCTGAGGAGAGAGACGGCTCCTTGTTCAGGAAGAAAGTGGAGCAGCCCTCCCCCTCGGCGAGAAAGGCCAGCGGAGACCTGCCCCATAACTCTTCTCGCTTCTGGCTCTGCTCTCCGGTTGGAAAGAGAGGAAAGGGAGGCCCGAGAGGAAAATCGATGTCTTTCCTCCGGTTCGTTGGGACAGTTGGAGAAGAATATTCTTTCTGGAGAAGAAAAGCTGCTGGCTGTTTCCGGAAGCTGCCGGCAAGGCCGCTCGTAGCAACGGCATCGCCACGGCCCCTCCTGGGAGGACACGGGACAGGGACTCCGGAGGGGGAAGCACCGAGTGGCAGAAACCAGGGGTGGACGTGGAGAAACCACACTTTGTTTGTGTTAAAATCTTTTGAAATTGTTTTAAAACGTTTTCATACTTAAAAAGTTACCTAACAAAAGGTACACTTAAAAAAAAAAGTGTACAAACCACGAATATGAAATATATTTTAGCCCGAGACCAGAGCAGGACAAAATCCCGTGGCATGTGCCCATCACCGGCCGATGTATTTCCCCTCTGCGCGTGGGACTTTCCACTGAGCCGTGACAGCATTATTGATCAGACAATGGGGAGCAATACATTGGCACCGCCCGCCCGGCTGGCTTTTTGTTTGCTGTTTCTTTTTAAAATATATTTTTATTGATTTCAGGGAGGAAGGGAGAGGGATAGAGAGATAGAAACATCAGTGATGAGACAGAATCATTGATCGGCTGCCTCCTGCACACCCCCTATGTGGATCAAGCCTGCAAACCGGGCCTGTGCCCTGACGGGGAACCGAACTCTGACCTCCTAGGTCATAGGTCAGTGATCAACCACTGAGCCACACCGGCCGGGTTCACACATGGTTTGAATGAGTGGCAAGGGTTGCCCCTCCCCCACAGAGAGGACTGGTGTGGAGAGTGCTTTACCTAGAATTGTTTTCTTGTTTCTAGAACCGAGGAATAGGTTTCCCTCATTCATGGGCTGGTCTCTGAAATGCCCACACCGAATAAAACACGCTCACATCCCACAGCAAATGCCGCCTCCTCTCTCGAGTGGTGTGCGCATTTTTAACGCTGTGACCACGTTCTTATTTACAGCGACGTGGTTTCCCTCGTTTCCCTAACCTATAGGAATCATCAATTTTACACAAAAACTGCCAGCATTTCGCCCTGGCTGATGTGGTCCAGTGGTGGGAGCGTCAGACTGCACACCGAGGGGTCGCGGGTTGGGTTCCTGGTGAAGGGCATGTACTGGGTTGCGGGCTCGAGCCCCAATGTGGGGCCTGCGGGAGGCAGCCCACTAAGGATTCGCTCTCGTCATTGATGTTTCTCTCTCTCCCCCCCTCTCCCTTCCTCTCTGAAATCAATAAAGATATTTTGAAAAATAAAAAATTTAACAAAGCCCTGGGGCGGTGGCCTTGCCCGGGAGGGTGAGCAGGGACCTGGGACCGAGCGGTGGTTGACGTGATGTTAAACTGTCAGAGTTTTATGTTGGCACTGGCTGCCTCCCCCTCTTCATGGCCATCCCAGACTCCACCCGTGCGGCCACTTCCCGCTGTATCCCCAGTGTCCTATGGAAAGGCCCACGCGAGCCAGGCCCTCTCCAGCATCACAGCCAGAGAACCCGGTCCCGGGCTGAGGCGGCCGCTCCGCTGGGTGACCTTCCGGCTGCTCCTTGTTTCACTCATGAGGCTCTCGGCTCGGGTTCGCGGATAAAGCTCCCCATGAAGCACATCTATTACTTGTTTGCAACCAGCCTCTGGTTGGGAAGCGAGGCAAGGCCACAGGTATGGCACCATCTCTCCCAGCGGCCCGGCGGCCGGAGGACGGGCTGGCAGTCCTTACAGAGCTGGCTCCCCAGGGCGTCTCCTCTGGAGCAGGAGCTGTCAGCGCTCAGGCCCTGGGACAGGACGACTCTGTGGGGGCAGGACTCTCACCCGCATATCCACCTGGCGGGGAGGGGTCAGGCATCTTCTCCTGGGGCGAGGATGGGAGGGCCGGGGACTGGAGTGTTGGGATCAGCCAAGTCATCGGAGCCAACCAAGACTGATGAGTAAGAGAGACGAGCCTCGTGCAATCAGAGCCACCAGCATGTCCTGCCATCACCCGCCCGCCCGGCTCCTCCCAGCCTCCCCTCTCGGGGCGCTGCACCTGCTGTGTCTGCAGCCCTGGGACCCTCTTCAGCCCCCTTCTACATGTGCCGCCTCCTGCCATTGGGATGAGTTTCCCACCAATAACAAATCATTACAAACTGGGCCTGAAACACAGAAAGGTGCCCTGGCCGGTGTGCTCAGTGGTTAGAGTGTCGGCCCACAGATGGAAGGGTAGTGAGTTCTGTTCCGGTCAAGGACATGCACCTCAGTTGCAGGCTCCATCCCAGCCCCGGTCGGGGTGCAGCAGGAGGCAACGAATCCATGTGTCTCTCTCACATCGATTCCCCCCCCACACACACACCCCTTGTACTCTATTTAAAAATCAATGGAATAAAACAGCCTCCGGTGAGGACTAACAACAACAAACCAGAAGTGAATTCCCTCACGACTCAGGATGCCAGAAGTCCAGCATCAAGGTGTGGGCAGGGCCACCCTCTCTCTGAAATCTGTCGGGGAGGGTCCTTGCTGCCCCTTCCAGCTTCTGGGGAAGCCAGCATTCCTTGGCTTGTGGCTGCATCCTTCCGGTCTCGGCCTTCATCTTCGCATGGCCCTCTCCTCTGTGTTGATCCTCATACTAAGCCCAGTATGACCTCTTCCGAACTAATTGCTTCTGCAATGACTTGGTTTCCAAATAAGGTCACGCTCACAGGTCCTGTGGATGGGACTCAAACATATCTTTGGGCGGGGGGGACACAATTCCACCCCAACAGAACCCTTGAGCTCTCCGGCTAGACGTCCCTTCCCCCAAGATGGCTGAGCCTCCAGGGGGCTGTCAGTCTCCTGCCGGTGTCCTGGCGAGTCCTCTCATCTTACTTAGATGACCGTGGGTCCCCCAGGCACTGGCCTGTGGGTCTGTCTCTCTCTCTCGAACGTAGGCTCCTGGAGCCCTGGCCCTGTGCCCGCTGTTTCTGCAGAGCCTGACAACGCGCAGCCACGGCCGAGGTGCTCAATGCATTCTTGTTCATTGCACTTCAGAGTGAGTGGCAGCTGGAGGCAGCAGCCGTGGCCGGAAGACTGGACAGCCTAAAGGGACAAGACTGTAACCTGCGTCCATCATTGTCCCATGTTTTCAAAGCCGTTATTTCACGGAATCCACACGGCAGCCCAGCAAGACGGGCGTGGTGCGTCTGAGTGGCCCCGTTTTGCAGAGAAGAGCGCAGAAGCCAAGCTCCTGGGGAAGGAGGGTGCGTGGCTCAGGTGGGACCCTGACTGTGGGAGTTGGCATTGCGATGCTAATGGTGACAACGGGGTGATACGCTCCATGGCCTCAGTGTTCAGGGGTTCCAGTGGACCAGGCTAACGAAGATGGCCGCAACCCATAACACACACCGAGAAGGATTTTGGAAGCCACGTAGGAAACACGCCCTGACTTTGGTGTCTGACCTAGAACACCACGTGCATTTTTAACTACTCGACGTCAAGAGAATGTCTTGGAGGAGAACCTTCAGACAACCACAAGAATAGAAGCTGACGCTGGGTTAGAAGGAAACGGTTAGGCTTTGTTTTTCCTTTCTCAGCCTGGACAGAGGGTGGCTCGGGGGACACCAGAGGCTGGTTTCTGCACAGGCGTTCTGTCAGGAGGCAGATACCCCTGTGCAGAAACCGAGTCCGGGAACCGAGATGCACGCGTCAGACCACGCCTTGCCCTGGCAGGGTCCGTGGATGTTAATGTGAATTTATTTACCAAAGTTCTGGAAATTATCTCGTGAAGCTAGGAAGGGGTACACAGAAATAGAAAAACCCATGCACATTGCCCAGGGCTGGAGAGCCGTGGCAGGAATGGCTTAATGTGATATCAAAACACCTTTCGAAAATGAGGCAAAGGGCAGCAGGCAATTGAGAAAGGAGAAATAAAAATGGGCAATCTAATTAAAATATATGCAAATTAGCCCAGCTGGTGTGGCTCAGTGGTTGAGCATTGACCCATGCACCAAGAGGTCGCGGGTGAGATCCGGTCAGGGCACATCCCTGGGTCCCCAGTAGGGGACCTGCAGGAAGCAGCTGATGGATGTTTCTCTCTCTCCCTCTCCCTCTTTCTCTAAAAAAAATCAATAAAAAATATATGCAAATTAAAATAGAGCAATGCACAGTTGCTAGTAAACAGCTGGAAGAGGCTCATGGGCTGAGACCAAGAAGAGACTGAGTGATCAGAAATCGATTCTGATAAATGCACACAAGGTCCGTGAGGAGTGATCCGTGAGAACCCCGATATGGGAGGGTCTGAAAAACACGTGCAGATAGCTTACGAGGCTCCCTGCCCATCCTCTCCTTCAGTCCAGCTGAGCTTTCTGTGCAGGTCCCAGGCCCATTCCTCAGGTCCACCATGGGGTGAGGGGCGGGAAAATGCCCAACTGAAGTTTTGGGGCCTGGCCCTGCTGGGCTGTCTTGTCTAACAATTGCCTGAGCAGGTTAGAAAGAACTTGTGACATGAAAGCTCACAATGGCCAAAACAAACACGCGGCCAGATGCAGGCCAGCGGGGCCCATGTGGCTCCCGCACTTGCGTTTTATAAACTTAGAAAACGGTCACGAACGAGAAGGCCGTGTGTTTGCCACAAATCGTGTTTGTGATCCTTGTTTGCCCGAATCTCGGTTACATCATCTTCGCTATCAAGAGCTCGAACATCTCACCAAGTCCACGGAGAGCGTCTGAACAGGACACCCAGGCCAGCGACGGTCCGGGACGGCTGGCGCAATGCTCTGTGCTCCCGCGTGGGCGCCGCTCCAATGTTCCCTCTCCTAACAGCTGTCAGATCTCTCTAGCAAACACCTCGGACTGGCTGCTCTCTGGCATCAGGTGGGGGCGGGCCCAGGGGTGTGTTTGTTTAACACCCTGTGCTTTCCTTTCCAGGAGAAAGGGAAGGGGACAGAACGCTCTGTCAGATAAACAATGGCCCGCGGGCTTGGGCAAGAGGAACTGGGACAGGAAGCAGACAGTGGCCTCCTGGCCCAGGTACCTGCCTGATAAGGTCAACACGCCTGTACAATGCGTTCCTGTCCTCTTGCGATAAATATTTATACGCTGCGCCCTGCGTTTGGGAGCACTAAGCCATTTCTCCGTCTGCACCTTGACCTTTGGGCACGGAACACGGGGCGAATGTGGCAGGTGATGTAACTAACCCCCGCGGCTCGGAGCTGCGGGCGCGGGAGAAACGGTCGTTGCTGCGGTTGTTTAGAAGGTGGTTCAGCAGGTGTCGCAGCCGCCAGGGAACATGCTCCGTGGACAGCCTGACACTTTTCTGAGTCACACCTGGAATGAGTCACACCTGGAATGAGTCACACCAACGATTCTAGGAAGATGGGGCCGGGAGTGTATCCTAAGCAAACGTGGGTCCCCCCCGGCGCTGGGAGAGGCTGTGAGCGCAGCGCGGGGTCTGCGCGCGGCCTTGCCTGCGTTCTCAGCGGGCCCCGAGGACCCGATGCTTCGGAGACTGGTTTGGCGTGGCCTGCAAGTTCTGGGACCTAGACGAACTGAACGTTAACGTAAATAAAATGTGCAGGCAAACCGTGCTCTTACCTGGAGCTGGCGTGACCCCACCCCAAGCAAAAGCAAAAGGCAAAGGACCGGCAGGGAAAGATGTTGGACACAAACAGCGCCACCTTCTTTCTAGGGGGTGGCCCTGGTCCATCCTTGTCAGTGCCCTCTCACCCCCAGTGTTCCTGAACCTCAGACCTTACAGTTTCACCCCTGACGTAGCTCAGACCTGCCCCCTGCCCCGCGTCCCTCAGACTGTCCTTCCCAACACCTTGGAGCCATCCATCCACAGCACCCCATGTCTACGCTCCCACCCTCTCTCAAAGCACACACTGAACTGCACACTGAATGATAGTTAAAATAATAAATTTTATATTTTGCCACAATTTTTAAACATACCTAATACCTTTTAAAAAGGTAATAGTAGCCCAGCCGGTGTGGCTCAGTGGTTGAGTGTCAACCTATGAGCCAGGAGGTCATGGTTTGATTCCCGGTCAGGGCACATGCCCAGGTTGCAAGCTCTATCCCCAGTGTGGGGTGTGCAGGAGGCAACTGATCAATGATCCTCTCTCATCCTTGATGTTTCTATCTCTCTCTCCCTTTCCCTTCCTCTCTGAAATCAATAAAAATCTATATATATATTAAAGGCTAATATGCTAAGTGTCCGACTGGTCGCTATGAGAATGCACTGACCACCATGGGGAAGACGCTCAACGCAGGAGCTGCCGTGACGCGCACTGGCCATTTACAGAGAAACCGCACCGCGGACCTGGCGCTGACAAAGCAACACTCAGCTTCCCCCAAGTGGGACACAGGCCCCGCCACCAGCCCGGAGCGACAGCCCACCAAATCGCAGCCAACACTGCCGAGACCCCATGGCGCAAAATGCGGCCCACAGCCCAGCCCAGCCCGGAAACGGTGGCTGTGGGTGCCGGGTAATGATGTCACATTAGCAACGCCCGGCTTCCTCTCCCTAGCGACTAGCCTCCTTGCAGTTTCTTCAGCCCAGGAACAGGACATGCTTTATAGCCAGGTGGAAACATTTCACACTGTAACCAAATGTCTGTGAAGTGTTGTCCCATGCCTCGTCTCGTTTGATCCTCACAGAAGTCCTGGAGTAGGTACATAGGAGACCGGGTGGAATCCTATTTTCTTTTCATTAGCTGGAAAATGGAGATTTAAGAAGCTTGGAAACTTGACCTGACTGAAAAGAAGTAAGAAATGGTGGACCTTGAAAATGACTTCAGGTTTTCTCACTGCGCAGAATATAGTCAAACACTGCTGCAGTTAAATATTTTACCCTTTGTTCTCCCTGCGTGATCTACAATAATAATCTGCTTCCTGCTGATATTTACTGCTGTGTTGCTGACAATTACCTGGAAGAGAAGTTGGGGTGCTTCACTGGGCTGGAAAAAGTTTAGCTAAATCAGGAAGCAGGCCTAATTAAGCAAGTTTATTCTCTATATATAAAAGGCTAAGTTGACGCGCGCATGCGTGATACATATAAAGCTCTTGCTGGCGCCAATCGCACGCGTGTGTTTCCATCTGTCATTGTCGATCGTGAATTTGGTTGACAATTTTATTATAGAGAAAGGGTGAATAGCGATATTAAAATATTTCTTCTAGTTAATTTCCTTTCAATGTGCATGAATTTATGCACCAGGCCACTAGTATTTTTTATAAAAAGGTAATAGTAGCTCGCACAACATCATGTTTACTTTTGGGAACTGGGGTTCAGGGACCAGTCCTGAGAACACCTGTAGGGGGTAATAGTCTCCCCAGTTTCCTCTGAAGGCACAGAGGACTAGCTCAGGATGACAAACTCCATTTCACAGCTGGATTCTGGAGCCCGGCGGCGGGGCCCGCTCCTTACACAGCATCTCTGTGTGGCCACACCGCGGCCGCAGACGGGAGGGGTCGCAGCAGAGAACATGCAGCTCAAAACACCTAAAACATTTACCATCCAGCCCCAGACGGGCACACAGTAGGTGCTCCGTAGATGCTTGTTGGATGAATGACTGAAGCAGCACAGTGCTGCTCGTGGTCGTAAAATGCATAAAGTCATCAATGAACCCCAACGTGTTACACGCCCCCGCCCCGCCGGGGCCTGAAGCTGATGACCTTGAACAAGTCATTTGACCTTTCTGAGGTTTGGTTTCCTTTTCCATGAAATAAGAAGTTGAACTAGACGATCCCGGGGTCGGGAGAGGGTGTCTTCTGATTCTTAAATTCTACGACCATATCAGAATCTCGCTGCTTCGGTTCTGTGTGAGCGAACACACGCAGACTCCTCCCGGGCCTTCCGTCTAGACGCCTCTGCACAATCATTAACTTTTACTGCGGACACGCCAGGCTTTAGTGCCGCAGCAGCGTGATCCCCGCGCTCTTCCCCGGCTCTCTGAGGAGGAGGGCCTGCAGGAGCCCAGCCGGGCTGTGGACAGAGGTTTTCCCGGGCTCTTTCCGGTGATCACCTCGGGAACGGCCGTGACATCGGCCCGGCGTGGAGCACTCTCAGGGCTGGAAACAAGCTCGCACGGCTATGGAGCGACCAAAGCTACTGTATCCTCGCGCCTGGACTCAAAGGAAAGCACAGGAACTCCGCGGTCACTGGCGACGTGTTTCCATCTCACGCGTCTTCCGTGGTGGCCACGGCAGTCACCAGGGCCCGGGTTTTACCTTCTCTCCGTGGCTCCGCAGAGGACGCTGGCCTGGGCCTTGAGGAGAAGGGCCCCCTGCTTCCTGGCTCCCTTCGTCAGTCCCCCCAGGGCCCAGGGCTGCGGGAACGAACCCCTTTTCTCTCTCCAGTTCCCCGACGTTGTCTCCCGTGAAGAAGTTAAACAGCAGCACCCCATGTTCCTAATGGAAGCCGTCCCTGACATTTCTAGAAAGTAACCGACTGGGAAACCCTGTAGCCGTGACACTGGCCAGTGGTTCATGGTGGAATATTCCCGGGGTGAATGTAGCGTCATTGAAAAAAGTTTGGGGAGGGAAAATGGAACCTTTTTACTTTTAACAGCTCGACTGAGATGTAACTCACCCACCATGCAGTCCGCCCACTGGAAGGGCACCGTTCCACAGCTCTCAGCACATTCCCAGGGCTGTGCAGCTGTGACCACAGTCCGTGTCCAAACATTCCCACCACCCCAAAGAGAAATGCGCCCCTCTCAGCCATCCCCCTCCAGCCCTGCCCTCTCCCCGCCCCTGGGCAGCCTGCTTTCTATCCGAGGACGTGCCTGCTCTGAGCATGTCATGCGAGTGGAATCCAACAATCCGTGGCCTCTGCCTCTGCCTCTCGCTCGGCATCATGCTTCCAAGGTTCGTTCATGTTGGAACATGTACCTGACCTTCACTCCTTTTCCTGCCAAATCGCAGTCCCTGATGTGCACAGACCTCGGGTGGCTCATCCATCCACCAATGGGTGAGTCCTTCAGGTTTGGAACTGGAGGGATCTGGCAGGTCCTCAGTCTAACGCAACCTCAATCTTACAGAGACAGAGGCCCAGAGAGGGTGGGGACTTACCCAAGGTGACATCGCCAGACTGGGAGGCCTGGCGCCAGAGCTTCGGTTTTTTAACACACGAGAGACACATCAGTTGGCTGCCTCCCGCACGCCCCCCACCAGGGCTGGGAGCCTGCAACCGATGCAGGTGCCCTTGACTGGAATCGAACCCGGGACCCTTCAGTCCACAGGCCTGTGCTCTATCCACTGGGCCAAACCAGGTAGGGCTATGACTGATTTTAGAGAGGAAAGGCGAGGGAGAGATAGAAACATCAATGATGAGAGAGAATCCTGCACGCCCCACACTGGGGATCAAGCCCGCAACCCAGGCATGTGCTCTGACCAGGAACCAAACCATGACCTCCTGAGTTTCGGTTTTTTAAAATCAGAAATAGTCCCAGCATACTGGAAAGTGAAGGAAAAAATCAAATGAACATGCATGGACCCACCACCCAGCTTGGAAGCCATCTTCCCATATTTGCATGTTATGTCATCCTCTCTAATAAAATGGTAATATGCAAATTAACCATCACTCCACTACACAAAGCCACGCCCACCAGCCAAGCCACGCCCACCAGCCAATCAGGGCGAGTATGCAAATTAACCCCAGCCAAGGTGGCTACAGCCAGAGAGCAAGGTTTCCCAGGTAACAGAGGAAGCCAAGCTTTCCATAGCCATTGCAGGCCTAAGCCTCCACTCAAGCTACAAAGTTTCAATTATAGAAGGTAAACAAATTCAAACAAATGGCGGCAGAATGGAGCTTGAGAGAGCAGGGCCAGGGTTGCCGACGACAACAGGGGAAGCAAAGCTTTCCGCACACCCTGACCGGGCTCACCCGCTTAAGGCTACAAAGTTTCAATTGTAGAAGGTGAATTAACTGCAACAGAAATGGCTGCCGCCCGGAGGGAGCAGCAGGCTTGGCTCCACTCCAGGCTGCAAAGTTTCAATTGTAAAAGGAAAATAAATTCCAGATACCAGGGCCTCCGCTTGGGTCGCCAGGGGGCGTGGCCGGCCTGCAAACCACCACAGGCCCCTCGCTCAGGCCGCCCCACGCCCCAAGGGAACCCCACCCTGATCCGGGACACCCTTCAGGGCAAACCAGCTGGCCCCCACCCGTGCACCAGGCCTCTATCCTATCTAATAAAAGAGTAATATGCAGATTGACCATCACTCCAACACACAATATGTCTGCCCCCATGTGGTCAAAGATCCTGCCCCCATGTGGACACAAGATGGCCACCACAAGATGGCCAACAGGAGAGGGCAGTTGGGAGGCACCCGGCCTGCAAGGGAGGGCAGTTGAGAGGGACCAGGCCTGCAAGGGAGGGCAGTTGGAGGTGATCAACCCTGCAGGAGAGGGCAGTTAGGGGTGACCAGGCCAGCAGAGGAGGGAAGTTGGGGGGCAAACGGGCTGGCAGGGGAGCAGTTAAGCATCAACCAGGCTGGCAGCGGAGTGGTTAGGGGGTGATCAGGCTGGCAGGCAGAAGCGGTTAGGGGCAATCAGGAAGGCAGGCAGGTGAGCAGTTGGGAGCCAGCAGTCCTGGATTGTGAGAGGGATGTCTGACTGCCCTTTTAGGCCCAATCCCCCAGGATCGGGCCTAAACGGGCAGTCGGACATCCCTCCAGGAGTCCCAGATTGGAGAGGGTACAGGCTGGGCTGAGGGACATCCCCCCTCCGTGCATGAATTTCGTGCACTGGGCTTCTAGTCCTATATAATAAAAGGCTAATATGCAAATTGTCCCCTCGACCAGGAGTTCGACCAGCAGGCAGGCCGGCCAACCGCCCATGTCCCCTCCCCCTGGCCAGGCTGGCTGGACCCCACCCATGCACGAATTCATGCACCAGGCCTCTAATCCTATCTAATAATAGAGTAACATGTAAATTACCATCACTCCGCTAAGCCCACGATTGGGCGGCGGGAGGCTGGGGGGCGGGACTCGGGGTGGCCTATCCGGCCATTGAGAGGCACGGATCCACTGCCACTGAGGGGGGCTACCCTGCTGTTGAGAGGCACAGGGGGCAGGACTCCCGCCCCCTGTGCCTCTCAACAGCCAGATCCGCGGCTGCTGAGGGGGCCTGCCACGGACACCCAGCTGTGCCTCTCAACGGCAGGGTAGCCAGGTGTCCGCGGCAGCCCCCCTCAGCGGCCACTGAGAGGCGCAGGAGGTGGGAGTCCTGTCCCCTGCGCCTCTCAACAGCAGGGTAGCCCCCCTCAGCGGCTGCGGACCATCAAAAGTGGGGGAGCTGGGTGCCTGTCTGCTCCGGCACCAGGCCTTTCAGAAGCCTCCACTGAGCTGGTGCCTGTCCATTGAGCTGGAGGCTTCTGAAAGGCCTGGTTCACCAGTGGACAGGCACCCAGCTCCACCGCGAAAAGCGAAAGCGTGTAGGGGACCCTACACGTGCATGATTCAATCATGCACTGGGCCTCTAGTTTAGAGAATAAAATATTAACGACACTTTTGCAGCTATGTACCCCCTCCCTGGCCCCTGATCCTGCCTCCTCACTCCCCCGTGAGAACGACTTTACTTCCATGCACATTTTAATTCTATCACTAAAAACACACGTATCTGCACACTATTTTGTACATGCACCCAAACTTTATAGAAATAGCATCACACCATATGTATGCCTCACTCTGTAACTTGCTTTATACAGTGTTGTGTGTTTGAGATTTATCTGTGTTGATACATGTAGCCGTGGTCTACTATATTCACTGTGTTACAGTATCTGTTTTTTAAAATCTACCAGCATAGCCCTAACCGGTTTGGCTCAGTGGACAGAGTGTCGGCCTGCAGACTCAAGGGTCCCAGGTTCGATTCCGGTCAAGGGCATGTACCTTGGTTGCGGGCACATCCCCAGCAGGAGGTGTGCAGGAGGCAACTGATGGATGTTTCTCTGTTATCGATGTTTCTAACTCGCTATCCCTCTCCCTTCCTCTCTGTAAAAAAAATCAATAAAATACATTTTAAAAAAATATTAAAAAAAATAAAATAAAATCTATCAGCATGTATGAATCGCTATGCCTTGATAAGTATTTAGATAAGGGGTCAACACACTGAGAAGCGGTTATAACTATCTTGGGCTTGGCAGGTCCCGTGTTCTCTGTTGCCACGGCTTCACTCCGCTGTTGTAGCGGTGACACAGCCTCGGACAACAGGAAAACACACGGGCGTGTTCCCATAAAGCTTCGCACCCCCAGGCGGCGGGCCTGACCGCAATGCTCTCGTTCACTGGGCATTGGGGTTTCCACTCCGGGAATCCCTTTTACTGCTTCCTTGTAGGAGCTCTTTGTAAAGTCTAAACCCAGGGTAAGCTTGTCAATTCCTCAGCATCGCTTACGGGACTTCTGATTGGCATTACACCGAGTTTATGCATTAATATTGACATGTACTAACATCTTTATACGATATTGACCATGTCCATGAACATAGCATAGAGCCCTCCTGTATGTTTCAGCACACACATTTTAAACAGTTTTATGAACTGCATACTTGGTGTTATACATTTTATAATTATGGATTTACCATTTCCTTTGTAAATGTCTTACACATCTTCTGCTCTGTTTATTCTTTGGTTATGTAAATTCTCTTGCTCTTGTACATGGCAGTTTTAAAATTATGGTGTTGCCGGTAGATAGGAATGCACGTGAGTCTTATATATTAATCTGAAATCCAATGACCATGTAAGCACACTTAGCTCCAAAAAGTTTATTGGTTCTAAAATTCAGTTGGGTTTTTATAATCATACTAGAGGCCCGATGCACGAAGATTCATGCAAGAATGGGCCTTCCTTCCCCTGGCTGCCGGCACCACCTTCGCTCTGGCTGGAGCCACCTTTCCGCCTTCCCATGCTGCCCAGAGGCCCGGAGCAGCTGGGGTGGTGCAGAACACATGCATCCCGCCCCAGTCCCGGCTGCTCGGTGCCTGCGTATGCAAATTAACCTGCCATCTCTATTGGATTAATTTGCATACTCACTCCTGATTGGCTGGTGGGTGTCGCAAAGGTACGGTCAATTAGCATGTTACTCTTTTATTAGTGTGGATCTGTGATCAATTTTGTTTTTCCTTTCCACCTGACACCTTTTACTAAATTGTCCTGTTCTTGATGCATGGGTTCAGGCCCGAATCCATCCCATGCTCACATGGAAGTGGTGAGCGTGCCCAGGCGGTCCCAGGCCTGGCCGTAGAGGAATGTTTCTCACCTCCAGGGTGACAGTTGCTGTAGGTTTTCAGCAGATGCCCCACCCTCCATGTATGGAAGGCCCTGCCTATTTCAAGTGTATTCTGCGTCTTGGCCCTGGTTTCTAAAATAGTTTTTATTAACTGATAGTTTATTACGGAAGTAAGGTCTGCTCAGAGAAACAGCAACCAAACAGATGAAAAATAGAATGACCTTCTCCAGCCCCAGCCCTTCTCTTCAGACAAAATCACTGTTAATACTTTGTCTTTCCTTCCGAAGCTTTTCCATGTCCCTACAAGCTGGTCTACTTGGGTGCCTGGTGCCTGTAAGCTCCTCCCCGCCTGCAAGGACACCCTGGTCTTGGACTTGGCTCTGACATATTTCTCTGCCTGTTTGTTTTTTTCTCGTAGGCCACTCTGTACATACCGTTCTACAGTTGGCTCCGTTCCAGTCTCTTGGACATTACTCTCTCTCAGCACACATTGGTCTACTCCGCCCTTTTTCATGGCTGCATAATATCCCGCTCCTTGCTTTGGATGCCCGTGATTGCTTTGACCAGTCCCCTGTGGAGGAACCTATTTACTAGTCTGTTTGCTGGCGCTTGCACACAGCACCTCAGTGGACATCTGTGGACATAGACCTTTGAACATGGGTGCAGGCACATCTGTAGGGTAAACAGGAAAGTTCCTAGCTCTAACCTCCATTGTCTGACCCTCACACCCCTTTTCCTGCGCACCCTGCTCTTCACGCAGGGAGACCCGGGAAGATGGGACTTGCTTCCGTCAAGGCCACGTGGGTCTTTGCATCTCCTCCTCTTTCTGGCAAGAAGACAAACTAGGGCTCAGGGAACAGACAGCCTGTCCCTGGCACCTGTCCCGTGGCACCGCTGCCTCCCAGCCTGTCTCAGCCTCTGCAGACTTTGGACCTAATTGTGTACCTAGACTGGCAGAGTGCCCTGGTCCTCCCTCCTCCACGGCCTGCCTACTGGGTGCTGGTACCCGCGGAATCCTCCCCACTGTCAGGGACGCCTGGTCTTGGACTTGGCTCTGACATTGGATTGCTCTTCCTCAGACCAACGAACTCAGATCCCCACACTTTGTCTCCTGCATGTGTGACATTTGTTTTCTTCTCCTTCTTATACTAACTGACCTCCCCCCAACCCCTTGGCCAGCCTGATCTTGGTCCCAGGCCGCCCCAAAACATGCCACCTTGGCATAAGGGCTGTTTCGGGCTGAAGGTAATTGAGAAAAAGAGACACAGGAAGGGTGCTCTGTCCTCTTTTGACCTGCTAAACGCAGGGCATGAACGCTCTGATGAAGGTGTACCCCCTCTCCCACATAGGAGAGCACCCTAATCTCCATGGAGATGGCACCGAGGTGAATCCGCATGAACAAACTCTTACCTAAACCTTACTTAACCTTCTCTACCATTAACTCCCCGTTCAGTCACCTTCCCACAATACACTGCACCTAGAAGCCCCTTTCTTTTATCTTGGCATTTTCCCACAACATACTGCTTTTTGTTATAATGCTAAGTCCCCAATTAAAAAAGGGTTTTCAGTTGACAAAATCCAACACCCTTTCTTGATAAAAACTCTCAGCAAAGTGGGAATAGAGGGATCATACCTCAACTCTCACCACTCCTGTTCAATATACTGGAAGTGCTAGCCATAGCGATCACACAAGAAGAAGAAATAAAAGACATCCAAATTGGAAAAGAAGAAGTAAAACTGTCCTTATTCGCAGATGACATGATACTATACATAGAAAATCCCAAAGACTCCATCAAAAAACTACTAGACCTAATAAATGAATTCGGCAATGTAGCAGGATACAAAATGAACACCCAGTAATCTATGGCCTTTTTATACACCAATAATGAACTCACAGAAAGAGAAACAAACAAACAAAAAAGAGAAAACAATCCCATTTACCATTGCACCAAAAAAATTAAGATACCTAGGAATAAACTTAATTAAGGAGGTAAAAGACCTGTACTTGGAAAACTACAGGACACTGAAAAAAGAGATAAAGGAAGACATAAACAAATGGAAGAACATACCATGTTCATGGATTGGTAGAATCAACATCATTAAAATGTCCATTCTACCCAAAGCAATCTACAGATTCAATGCAATCCCCATTAAAATACCAACGGCATATTTCAAAGATCTAGAACAAACTCTCCAAAAATTCATCTGGAATAAAAATTTTAAAAATGACCCCGAATAGCCACAGCAATCCTGAGGAAGAAGAACAAAGTTGGAGGGATCACAATACCCGATATCAAGCTATATTACCAAGCCATGGTTCTCAAAACTGCCTGGTACTGGCACAAGAACAGACGTACAGACCAATGGAACAGAACAGAGAACCCAGAAATTGACCCAAGCCATATGCTCAATTAATATTTGACAAAGGAGGCAAGAGCATATAATGGAGTCAAGACAGTCTCTTCAATAAATGGTGCTGGGAAATTTGGTTAGATACATGCAAAAAAATGAAACTAGATCACCAACTTACACCATACCCAAAAACAAACTCAAAATGGCTAAAGGATTTGAATGTAAGACGGGAAGCCATAAAAATCCTACAAGACTCTATAGGCAGCAAAATAGCAGACATATGTCGTAGCAATATCTTTACAGACACAGATCTTAGGGCAATGCAGACTAAGGGGAAAATAAACAAGTGGGACTACATCAAAATAAAAAGCTTCTGTACAGCAAAAGAAACCATCCACAAAACAACAAGAAAGCCCACTGCATGGGAGAACATATTTGCCAATGCTATTTCAGATAAGGGTTTAATCTCCAAAATTTACAGAGAACTCATACAACTTAACAAAAAGAAGATAAACGATCCAATCAAAAAATGGGCAAAAGGTCTAAATAGACACTTTTCAAAAGAGGACATACAGAAGGCCCAGAGACATATGAAAACATGCTCAAAGTCACTAATCATCCGAAAGATGCAAATCAGAACAACAATGAGGTACCATCTCACACCTGTCAAATGGCTATCAGCAACAAACGACAAGTGCTGGCGAGGATGCGGAGAAAAAGGAACCCTTGTGCACTGCTGGTGGGAATGCAGACTGGTGCAGCCACCGTGGAGAACAGTATGGCATTTCCTCAAAAATTTAAAAATGGAACTCCCATTTGACCCAGTAATCCCACTTCTAGGAATATATCCCAAGAAAATAGAAACATCAATCAGAAAGGATATATGCACCCCTATGTTCATAGCAGCAGAATTCACCACAGCTAAGATTTGGAAACAGCCTAGGTGCCCATCAGCAAATGAGTGGATTAAAAAACAGTGGTACATCTACACAATGGAATACTACGCTGCAGTAAAAAAGAAGGAACTTTTACCATTTGCAACAGCATGGATGGAACTGGAGAGCATTATGCTAAGCGAAATAAACCAGTTGGAGAAAGATAAATATCACATGATCTCACTCATTTGTGGGATATAATGATCAACATAATTTGATGAACAAGAATAGATCCAGAGACAAATGGCAGGGGAGGGGGCGGTTAGAGAGCAACCAAAGGACTTGTATGCATGCATATTAGCATAACCAATGGACACAGACACTGGGGCGGTGGGGGCTTGCCTGGGGTGGGAATGGCTCTGTGTGTGTGTGTGTGTGTGGGGGGGGGGTCAATTGGGGAAAAAGGAGACATTTGTAAAACTTTAGACAATTAAAATAAAGGGTTTTCATGTAAAAATGCATGTAAAAATAAAATCTGTGCCCTTTCTCCTATTCATCTGTCTTCTGTCAGTCGAATTTTATTTTATTTTTTTTTAAGAATATATATATATTTTAAGCATAACCAATGGACACAGACACTAGGGGGATGAGGGCATGTGCCAGGGGGGTGGGGAAGGCCAGCGGGAGGTCAATGGGGGACAAAGAGACATATGTACTACTATTTGTAATACTTTAAACAATTTTAAAAAAGAATATATTTTTTATTGATTTCAGAGAGATAGGGAGAGGGGAGAGAGATAGAAACATCAGTGAGAAAGAATCATTGATCAGCTGCCTCCTGCACGCTCCCTACTGGGGATGAGCCTGCAACCTGGGCATGTGCCCTTGACCGGAATTGAACCCGGGACCCCTCCGTCCACAGGCCAAAGCTCTATCCACTGAGCCAAACTGGCTAGGGCTGTCAGTCTAATTCTAATTTGCAGGCCCCAGGTACAGAGTTCAACAGGGTGGAGGGAAAGTGGTTCCTCCCTACAGTCCATGCTCTCAGCGCCGCCCAGTGCTGACTGGGCGCCCACAAAGGGCACTTACTCTGTCGCGTGCACAGTCCAACGTTCTCTGCCCTCCTGCCTGCGCAGTCTTTTAAAAGGAAAATCAGGTCATGTCCCTCCCTTTTTTAACCTTTTATGGATATTCACCACACTTAGAGAATCCCCCAAACACCACACCGTGTCCTGCCTCGCGCCTGCTTTCCACCCCCTCCAGCCCCTCCAGCCCCTCCACCCCCGGGGCCTTCAGGCTGTCCTTCCTCGGCTCCGGCTCCAGCTCCGGCTCACTTGCCGGCTTTTAACTTTCGAAGCTCAGCTGCATCCCCACACCCCACACCTCGCACCCCTTTCAAAGCAGGCGTTACTCCCATCACCGCCCCTCCTTTTCTCCTGCCCTCGAGAACGTCACTGGCTTTCCTTGAAGGAATTACCTGTCTCCTTCATGGGGTGTCCGCCAATAGGCCCCACCTTCCCGAGGGGGCTTGGCCAGTCAAACTACCAGCTCTGGAATTTGACCCTTGACCCTTGTGGTATCAGAATTGACAACAACAAAACAATGCAGCAGAGTATTTCAAAGGTGGTGCCCTATAGAGAACCCCTCCCCCCTTTTCACAGCCAGTCTGTCCTTCCCTGCCCCTCACTCCTGCCCCACTCCACCTCCACCTGTTCAGCTTTAACTTCTAGTCTATGAGCTTCCTGCAGCCTTCCCCCAGCCTCCCCTTCCATCAGGTTAGCCGGCTCCAGTTCTGTTCTTTGTATCAAAGAACCCTGCCTGGCTCTCTCAGCCGGCCCCCGTGGTCCCCTCCTTTAGCCTCCTCCACCCCGGCCCCCGTGGTCCCCCTCCTCTAGCCTCCTCCACCCCGGCCCCCGTGGTCCCCTCCTCTAGCCTCCTCCACCCCGGCCCCCGTGGTCCTCCTCCTCTAGCCTCCTCCACCCGGCCCTCATGGTCCCCCTCCTCTAGCCTCCTCCACCCCGGCCCCCATGGTCCCCCTCCTCTAGCCTCCTCCACCCCGGCCCTCATGGTCCCCTCCTCTAGCCTCCTCCATCCAGCCCTCATGGTCCTCCTCCTCTAGCCTCCTCCACCCGGCCCTCATGGTCCCCCTCCTCTAGCCTCCTCCACCCGGCCCTCATGGTCCCCCTCCTCTAGCCTCCTCCACCCCGGCCCTCATGGTCCCCCTCCTCTAGCCTCTCCACCCCGGCCCCCATGGTCCCCCTCCTCTAGCCTCCTCCACCCCGGCCCTCATGGTCCCCCTCCTCTAGCCTCTCCACCCCGGCCCCCATGGTCCCCCTCCTCTAGCCTCCTCCACCCCGGCCCCCATGGTCCCCCTCCTCTAGCCTCCTCCACCCCGGCCCCCGTGGTCCCCCTCCTCTAGCCTCCTCCACCCCGGCCCCCATGGTCCTCCTCCTCTAGCCTCCTCCACCCGGCCCTCATGGTCCCCCTCCTCTAGCCTCCTCCACCCGGCCCTCATGGTCCCCCTCCTCTAGCCTCTCCACCCCGGCCCCCATGGTCCCCTCCTCTAGCCTCCTCCACCCCGGCCCTCATGGTCCCCCTCCTCTAGCCTCCTCCACCCCGGCCCTCATGGTCCCCCTCCTCTAGCCTCCTCCACCCGGCCCCCGTGGTCCTCCTCCTCTAGCCTCCTCCACCCGGCCCTCATGGTCCCCCTCCTCTAGCCTCTCCACCCCGGCCCCCATGGTCCCCTCCTCTAGCCTCCTCCACCCCGGCCCTCATGGTCCCCCTCCTCTAACCTCCTCCACCCCGGCCCCCGTGGTCCCCCTCCTCTAGCCTCCTCCACCCCGGCCCCCGTGGTCCCCTCCTCTAGCCTCCTCCACCCCGGCCCCCGTGGTCCCCTCCTCTAGCCTCCTCCACCCCGGCCCCCGTGGTCCCCTCCTCTAGCCTCCTCCACCCGGCCCTCATGGTCCCCCTCCTCTAGCCTCCTCCACCCGGCCCTCATGGTCCTCCTCCTCTAGCCTCCTCCACCCCGGCCCCCATGGTCCCCCTCCTCTAGCCTCCTCCACCCGGCCCCCGTGGTCCCCTCCTCTAGCCTCTCCACCCGGCCCTCATGGTCCCCCTCCTCTAGCCTCTCCACCCGGCCCTTATGGTCCCCCTCCTCTAGCCTCCTCCACCCCGGCCCCCGTGGTCCCCTCCTCTAGCCTCTCCACCCGGCCCTCATGGTCCCCCTCCTCTAGCCTCCTCCACCCGGCCCCCATGGTCCCCCTCCTCTAGCCTCCTCCATCCAGCCCTCATGGTCCCCCTCCTCTAGCCTCTCCACCCCGGCCCTCATGGTCCCCCCTCCTCTAGCCTCCTCCACCCCGGCCCCCATGGTCCCCCTCCTCTAGCCTCCTCCACCCCGGCCCCCATGGTCCCCTCCTCTAGCCTCCTCCACCCGGCCCTCATGGTCCCCCTCCTCTAGCCTCCTCCACCCCGGCCCCCATGGTCCCCTCCTCTAGCCTCCTCCACCCCGGCCCCCATGGTCCCCCTCCTCTAGCCTCTCCACCCCGGGCGCCTGTGCCCGGCTCCGTGTTGGCAGACAGATGCCCTTCGTAGGGATTTGGTGAAGGAATAACAAAGGCACTTTCTCAGGAGGAAAGGGCATCTGAAAGGAGCAGGAGGGAGGCGTTGGGAACATGGAGCCAACAAGAAGGAGGAACTGCACCCCATACCTTCGTTGTGTGTCTGCGGCTTCCTTGGGCGGACACGTGGCTCCCAGCGGGCGTCCGGGAGGCGGCAGTGCAGCGCCACCGTAAACCGCTCAGCAGCGAAGGGTCCGATCTCCCCCTGAGCGCCGCGGGTTGGGTCCAAGGTAAACAGGTGGGTGCTGCTCTTTCCAGGAAAGGGGAGCTCACCTGATGAGGCGGGGCGGCCTCTACTCCGCTTTGAGCCATTTTCCCGATGCTGGAGACCAGCTGCCTCCGCTCCTGACCACATGTGCTGGGAAACGGTTCTTCCTCTTCCCACGCTCCGGGGACGTGTGGAGATGGCGCCGACCTGCACTTTCTGGATAGAAAACACACACGCACGGCCCTGGCCAGTTTGGCTCAGTGGAGAGAGCGTCAGCCTGCGGACCGAAGGGTCCCGGGTTCGATTCCGGTCAAGGGCGCGTACCTTGATTGCAGGCTCCTCCCCGGAGCGCGTGCAGGAGGCAACCAATCGATGTGTTTCTCTCACATCGATATTTCTCTCTGTCTTTCCCTCTCTCTTCCACTCTCTCCAAAAATCCATGGAAAAATATCCTTGGGTGAGGAGCGTGATGACAGAGGGGAGGCTGGTGCCAGAGGGGCGGGTCGAGGACCTGCTGGCTGCTTCTGAGCTCAAGGGCACTTACTTCCCGGGCTTCACCCCACCCCTCTCCTGAGGAAGCCCTGAGCCACTTCCTTCTCGCCCTCTCCCATTTCTCCCACCAGGATCGGGAGTCAAAGCTTCACTCCTTCAGCAAAGGATGACCGCTGGGCCCAGCCAGGGAGAGCGGCCAGGCCGGAATCAGCTGGCAAAGGGGAAGAAACGCCCCGAGGAAGAAAAGCACCCACATCTGTTTTGTCCTCAACTTGTGAATCTCTGGAGTCCGCATCGCTCCTCTGTTTGTCTCCAGACTCAAGAAATGAATATTCTTGGGGGTGCTGGGAAGGGTACACATAGGTTCCATGATATGGTGACAAGTTAAATATTTCCCCCTCCAAATGATTTATCAGATAATAAAACCTTATAGATCAGATTAACGGACGAGGCCACCCATCTTCATTCATCTAGTTAGATGCTACTGTAGAGAGGAAACACCTTCCCTCATTCCTCTTAGGTTCTGCACCTGGGGCCTGCGAATCAGACTGACGGAGGACAGATTAACGGAGAAAAGGCACATCGATTTTATTCGATGCCACTATTTTAACACGCCCAGAAGGCTTCCTGGAAAAGAAATAAAGACCCAAAGAAACAGTTAAATTTGGGGGGAAGGGGCTAATACTGGAGTACCATTTTAACAACAGGGCGTAGATTTTGGAGAAGTGACGAGGCAAAGGGAAAGAGGTTTGGCTTCCGGAGGCAGTAAATCGTGGGAGGGAAGTCTGTTGGAGAAAGGCGTGGAAGGCTGGGTTAGTTAGGAAGGTTGTGCTGATGCAGACTCGCCGTGGCGCCTTCCCCACCCGCCGGGGATGACGGCTGTTCTCTTCCTGGCTGAGCCAGGGCGCATCACAGGGGAAACGGATGCCCTACTTTCCGGCAAAGAGCTGGAGGGCCGAGTGCTCCGCCTTCGTCTGCTTTTTCCCAATGGCCTTCCGCCCGGCGTAACCCTCATGCCACAGTGGCATAGGTGGGGGTGGCATCTTTTGACCCCCCTTCAACATTTTAAAAGAAACTTGTACCCTCAAAACTGTACAGAAACCCAACATAGGGGACAGTAGGATGGTGCTCCCTGCAGTCACTGGCGGGTTTGTTTAGGGAACAGAGAGAATCCTTGAAGTCAACCCTGAAGCACTAATAATATACAAATGGGGGCTTCCAGAATGGTGACCAACATGTTTTTCTCTCATGTAAACAACGGGTTTTCCCTTCGGTCTTTCTCGCTCAGCGAAACTTGTGTTACGGTGTGTGTGTAAATTATTACAGACTTCACACTAGTGGCGTGGGGATGAATTACGGTTCATGATCAGAGCGGAAATCATGTCAGAGGGAGGTCTCATTTCTAGGTTTCCTAAAAGGCGGTTAGAACCCGTGGGGGTGGGGCCAGCGTTCCCCAGCGTTCCAGGGCCTTCCCGGTGCCTTCACCCCGCGTAGCCTCTGTCCCGCCAGTCAGCTGGGCCGTCAGTCTGGGAGCCCAGCCCCAGCGCCGGGGCCCCAGGGCAGGGGGCCTGGCTCTTGCCAGCTCTCTTTGGCACCAGTGCCCAGGCCGCCGGCCTCTCTGGAATTGTGCGTAACACAGGATGGAGGGTGGCTCTGGGCAGAACATGTTAATTCCCGACTCCGCCGCCTTCTCATCCATCCATCAGGGAAGGCGCAGACCGATCAGAGGAGCGATGCCCACTGAGAACAGCGGTCGCCAACTGGTGATCCGCGGACCCCTGGTGGCCCGTGAGGTCCGAAAGGTTGGCGACCGCTGACGTTTCCCTCAGAAAAGCCCAACCATTTCCGCAAAATTACACGCGAAACAGGCCCTCCCATCTCCTGACGTCTCAAGGTAAGAAAACGGAGTCAGAAGTCCGGATGGATTGGAGAGTTGTGCCTGCGGTACCGCTGGAAGTGCTTTGGCCTTGTTGCTCTTGGCGCTGTCACCCTCATACCGTTCTGTGAGGAGCGCCACAGCACAAAGGGCTGCTTTAGTAACCCACAGGCCAGACTCCGGGGCCGCTCCGCTCCTGGGGGGCTGGGTCTTGGCTCAGCACCCAGTGCGCGCAGGGAGGGAGCGAGCGCACAGTCAGCCCGCGTGGGAGGGAGGGGGGGAGGCGGCCTCCCAGGCAGGGGCTGTGCAGCTGCAGAACCAGGTTGGGGGGGGGAACACGACTAAAGGGTCCAGGATGCCCTGGCCGGTGTGGCTCAGTGGACAGAGTGTCAGCCTGCGAACTGAAGGGTCCCAGGTTCGATTCCAGTCTAGAGCGCATGCCCGGGTTGTGGGCTCAATTCCCAGCGGGGGGCGTGCAGGAGGCAACTGATCGATGAGTCTCATCATTGATGTTTCTGTCTCCCTCTCCTCTCTTCCTCTCTGAAATCGATAAAAATATATATAGTTTTAAAAGGGTCCAGGATGAGAGGGTCTTAGCGGGAGCTCTCTTAGGCGCCCCCCGCCCCCCCACCCCCCGCCGCCAGGTGATGGGTTTCGGCCTCAGCTCTCCCTTTGGTTCTCTGGCCCTTTGCACGTCCATCGAGAAGGCGCCCAGGCTGCTCACGGGAGGCAGGGCCCCGCCAGGCACTGGGAGCCACGGGACCCAGCCTTGCTGCGTGGCTGCAGCCCCTCCGCTCCCACCGCGGGCTTACTTTCTGGAAAGAGCAAAAGTGAGCAAAAGAGCATTATACGATGATCCTTTTACTTTCATCTTAAAAAAGAAAAAAGATTTTAAAAATTGATTTTTAGAGAGAGGAAGGGAGCGAGTGATGGGCTGCCACTTGCATGCCCCCAAGCCGCCCCAACGGAATTGAGCCGGCAACTTGAGCATGTGCCCTGACCGGGAATCGAACCAGCAACCCCTCGGTGCACGGGGGATTGGGGGTCGGAGAGAGGGGGGCGCGGGGCACACTCAACCACTGAGTCACACCAGCCAGGGTTGATTCTTCTTCTTTGAAACACAGCTGCTGGGCAAATGGGATTTTACATCAAGAGCCGAATGGGATGACTTCAGCCCAATCGGGCTGTTGGAGGATAAACATAAAATAAACTCAAAAGGCCCAGACCCTGAGGGACCGCACCCTCTAGCTGCTCTGAGCAAAAGTGAGAGATCCTCGATGGGATCCTAGGTGCTGAGCTGGGCCTGGGGCCAGAGCTCGAAGATCCCACCCCCCCCCCCCCCCCCCCAGCAAGGCCCCACAGGCCCCAACAAGCCCGTCCCCAGGAAAGGCATCAGGGGTTCCTGGTGAGGGACCTCCAGGCCTGAAGGCCTGCCCTCCTGGGCCAGCCCCGGGAAATGTCTGTAAGTCACCATGATTAACACGCCGCTCAGAACCCCATTCCCTCCACACCCCTCCTTTTGCCCTGGCTTCCTCGGTGGAGGGCACAGGCCACCCGTGTCAGGGTGCCGGGGAGGGAGCAGCTCCTGGGGCCCCCACCCCACCTGGCTTGGGGTAATGGTCACTTAGGAAGCGGCCCCTGTGCAGGGGGCTCCCGGAGGAGAGAGGGGTCTCACAGGAAGTGTGTGTCTGAGCCTCAGGATAAAGCGAAGGCCACGTCACTTTCCTCAAAAGGGTGATGTGGCTCAGTGGTCGGGCATGGACCATGAGTGTGTGTGTGTGTGTGTGTGTGTGTGTGTGTGTGTGTGTGTGTGTGTGTGTGAGAGATAGTTCAGTTCTGGTCAGGGCACATGCCCAGGAGGCAGCCTATCAGTGTGTCTCTCCCTCTCTGTCTCCCTCTCCCTTCCTCTCTAAAAGCAATAAAAAAAACTAAAAAAAAAAAATAGAACCCTCACCTTGTTAGTGTGACATTGCTGTGACCTCCCAGGGGACAGGCTGGGGAGGAGGTGGGGGTGGGAGGGGGGATAGGGGTGTGGAAGCTAAAGGGCCTGGCAGGAGGCGGTGGCCCACGTGGCTGTCTGCGCGCGGGCGGGCGGGCAGGGGTGAGGCCAGCTGGGAACTTGATCGCCCCCCTTCTGGGTCCCCAGGGCCTCCCGGGCTGCCTGGAATCCCCCACGCCCAGGCCGGGGCCAGGTCCCTGCGCCTCTGGGAAGCTCACGTTCAGCAGCAAAGCAAACCCGCCGTGAACCGCAGGGAAGGTTCTTCCAGGCACAGGGACAGGTGCCGCGCAGGCTCCCTCGAAAAACCCCAAACACCCTCAAACCACTGGGATCAGCGAGCCCGCGAGCCGGCTCCGGGGAGAGGACGCCCTGCCCAGCCCATGTCCTGCGCCCGCGGCCCCCCCAGCGCGGGGCCCCGCCGCCTAAACGGGGCCACGGCGGGGCGGGGAGGGGCCCCAAACCCCATTCCGCTCCGAGGCTGACCTCTGGGCTTGGACCCACATTTTCAACCGGGTTGGGCCTTTCTCCCTCCATCCTTCACCCGCATCCCCTACCCTCCCCTCCTGCTCCCCTTCTCTCCTGCTCCCCTCCCCTTCCCTTCCCTTCCCCCTCCCCTCCCGCTCCCCTTCCCTCTCTGGGACAGTGGTTTCAGCCCTAAAGTCCGCTCCAGCACCCACTCCTCCCATCCTAAGGAAACCCCACCCTCCACGCCCAGCACCCCCTTCCCTTCCCGCATCCCTCCCCAGCGAACCCACCGTCGGGCCTGCACCCTGCACTGGCCTCCAAGTGCCTTTCGAACCCACGGGGTTTGAACGTAAACAGGTGCGGGGATGTGACAGGAGCTCCGGAACCCTTCGCCAGATGCTCCACTTGTGAACATCTTGCCCCCTTGCTTTATCATTCTATTTAAATATATATGTGTGTGTGTATGTGTCTATTTGTATGTACGTATCTCATGTATGTACTAGTATCTATGTAATACATATCTGTACTATGCTAATTAGACCGGGAGACCATTCCAGATGTCCTTCCGGACAAAGCCATGGTGGCAGGACCGAGGCAGAGGCAGTTAGGGGTGAGCAGGCCAGCAGGGGAGGGAAGTTGGGGGTGAGCAGGCTGGCCAGGGGTGGGGGACCATAGGGGGTGAGAAGGCCGGCGGGGGGAGCAGTTGGGGGAGAGCAGGCCGGCAGGCAGAGTGGTTAGGGGCGATCAGGCAGGCAGGCAGGCAGGCAGGTGAGCAGTTAGGAGCCAGCGGTCCCAGATTGTGAGAGGGATGTCCAACTGCCGGTTTAGGCATAAACTGGCAGTCGAGGGGTCCCACATTGGAGAGGGTGCAGGCTGGGCAGAGGGACACACATACCCGTGCACGAATTTCATGCACCAGGCACTAATATATATATACATATATACATATATACATATATATACACACACACACACACATATATATATATATATATACACATATATATATATATGTGTGTGTGTGTGTGTATATATGTATGTATATATTTGCTTCCCAAACCATTTGCAAGTAAGTTGCAGACTTCACGGTTCCTTATCGCTAAATGCTTGGCTGTGTTTTGCTAAGACAGGACATGCATGGCACAGTTAGAAAAAAAACCCACAAAAACACCCCACAAACAGCCTCCATCAAGGACGTCCAGGGACCTCAGCCGCCCCATGTGAGGGCTGCAGGGTTCATTCGGCTGGACCTTCCTGTCCCTGGGTTTCTCGGTCTCTCTCTGCTCTGTCTCCCCGCTCCCCGGCTCCTCTCCTGCCGCCCTGCAGAGCTGGGACCCAGGGCTTTGCCTTCCGTCTCATTTCCAGCCTCTCCGTGCAGGAGGCCTGCGTCAGCCGTGGCCCCGCTCAGCCCGCACGGACTCCCCACCCCGGGCCTCCTCCCTGCCTCCGCCCCAGGCCCCGGTTCTCCAGGCATCACTCCCCGGCTCCCTGGCCATCCCCCCACACATGACTGTACGCCGGTCCTGCCGCACCGCTGTGGTCATGCTCCCTGCACTCTCACCTTTGACCCCACCCCAGCCAGACCCTTGCCCCATTATTGGCCACACGCCCTGCTTCCTTCCTTCTGACTCATCCACCTCCTCCTCCCGGCTCCTCCTTGCTCAGACCTCCACCCCCACCTGCCTGTGAGCTGGGCCTCCACCCGGAGCCCTTTGCCCATGTGGGGGTTCAGGCAGGCCTTCCCCCCAGGAGCCACTTGGGCAGGGGAGTTATCTTGAGCTGCAGGCAGTGGAGACCCTGCGGGTTTCGGGGGAAACGCTCACCTCCCCCTCAAAGAATTTCAGCTCAGAGCCTTGCCATCACAGGAGGTGTCTCTGGGGTAACGCCTTCTGACTTCTCTGGATGGCAGGGCAAACCTCTCCTTCCTGGGCATCTGCTTTCCTTACTGCCCTTCCTTCCTCTGAAGCCCCAGGTGACTCAGCTCAGAACGCCCTCCATCCCTCTTTCCCACTCTGTCACCCGTGATGTGGTGTGGGGACAGGGCTCTCTGTAAGTGGGGCTCCCGTGCATGGGCAGGGACTGAATGTGGTTATTTTCTAGTTAGCCTGTCTCAGGTCGGTGTCCTTATCAGATGCTCGTCTCCACCTATTTGATCAGGTCCCTGTCGTGACTGAAATCACTGTCCCCACGGTCCTCCCGCTGGATTCAGAGAGGACCCTCGGTGCCTGAAAAAAAAAAAAAAAAAGTAGCTGTCAGGGGAGGCGAGAGCATGTTCTGAGAAAAGGGTTATACTTTTCATCGAATTTCTAAGACAACCTGCGACCTCTCCCCAAAAAGAAAAGGAGCAAGTGGCGTGCAGTGTTAAAAAAGTTCAAGGTCATGATGGGATCCAAGACCACAGACTTCTGGCTCAGATCTCTGACGCCCGCAGGCCCAGCTCCACGGTTCCGGGCTCGCTGACCCGAGGCGCTGGGTAAAACTCAGGCTCCTTGGCCCGGCCCCTGCGGATTCTGACCCTGAAGACCTGCGTGATGGCGTCGGGGCGGGGAGTGGAGGGAGCCCCGGAATCTGCATTCAAGCGGAGGTTCTGATGCAGACACACCAGGCTGGATGCGGCCACGGCTTTCCTGCCTCCAGACGTGTGCACGGCTCCCTCTTTCTGGAATTCGCACCCACCTGACCACGGACAAAAGCCTGTGGAATCTTCAATGTCCAACTCACACCCAGCACCCTGGGGGACGTCCTCCCAGTCCTTCCTGCGTCAGGAGGTAAAGGCCACGTTGCTAACAAAGAGCCCCCGAAGCAATGGCTCCCCTGAGGGTGATGTTGCTCTCCCTCTGCCCCAGGGCAGCCAGGGGAGCGGGCTGGAATCTCACCCTTTCTGACCCTGTCCCGCTCCCGGGCACCGTACCCCTGGCTGGGGGGAAACTAGGTCCCGCCTCATGTTTCACGAGGCAGATCATCCCCCTGTTGGTCTTCATCACAGGTGGGGAGATGTACCCTGAGGTGCTCACAGACACTGGCCTACCTTCCGCAGGCTCAGTCCCACGGGAAAGACAGACAGTGAGCGAATAAAAGACACCAGTGAGTCCGAAGGGATGCCTGTGCGGAGAGGCACACGACGCCAGGGGGACCCAGAAGAGGGGCTTCCCCACCAGGAGCTGATTCGGGAGGGAGGGAGGGAGGAAGGCAGGGAGGGAGGGAGGGAGGGAGGGAGGAAGGCAGGGAGGGAGGAAGGGAGGGAGGGAGAGATGGAGGGAGGAAAGAAAGAAGAGGGGAGGCAGGGAGGGAGGGAGGGAGGGAGGGAGGGAGGGGCAGAGAGCAAGCGGGAAGAATCGGTGGTGCGTGCGAAGGCTCTGGGCAGGGGGGCAGGGTTCCCTGCAGGAATCTTTCTGGAGCAGAGAGAAGGCAGGCGGTGGGACGTGTGGGTGGCTTGTTTGTAGGGAAGGGGGCACTCCTTAGGGATCTCTGGCTCCTGTTGAGGATGAGAAAGCAGGTCAGAGGCTTGGGAAGCCAAGAGGGGTTGAGAGAGGCGTTTACAGAAAACAGCGTTTCCCAGGCTATCCCCGGTTTGAGGAGAAGGTATGTCACTGACAGAGATGTAAGGTTTTTCCGTTTCTGGTTTTGCGTGGTTTTATTGTTTTCAGGGAGAAGGGGAGAGAGAAACATCCATTAGTTGCCTGTCACATGTGCCCTGGCCAGGGACCGAACCCACAACCTGGGCAGGTGCCCTGCCTGGGAATTGAACCTGTGACCTTTTGGTGCATGGAATGACTCGCCAACCGAGTGAGCCACGCTGGCCAGGACGGAGCCTCTTATTTGAAGCCCGTGGTTTATACTGTGGACGAATGAGGGCCACGTGCCAACCTGACTCACTCAGGGGAGGCCTGCGTGGCGGCCTTGCAAACTCAGAGACCTCAAGTCACCACAAAGGATGGTCTGAAACTCAAACCTTTTCATTAAAAAGCAGTTTACAGTGGGTAGTCGTGTCCCAGGCCAGGATCTTCCCTGACAAAGATCAGCTTCGATCTGTACTGGGCCTCTTGTCTTTTTGCATCTAAGATGACAAACCTGTGGAACGTCAGGGTAATTTATAACTTCCCTTTTTCTGGACCCCTCAGGGCACAAGAAATGGCGCCAGGGCGGAGACCACAAACTCCCCCCTCACCTCCCCCTCATCTTAGTTATCTGGTTAATTGTTGACTGTTAACTATTCTGCACCCACCCACCTGTGTGAAAGAAGCTTGTGTCTATCACTTTATTTTTTAGCTAATCCCAGAGGTTCCCCCCACCCTTTGCCTTCTCCCGCCTCCCTAATCTATCACCAACAGATTTCACGTAACCCACTGCGTACGAAACAAGGTGAAAAACCGCCATTCTCTCCAGCATTATCCCAACCCACTGAGATTCTGCTTCCTGGCAGTTGTCGACAGTCTGCCTCAAATAAACTCAAAAATTCTTCATAGTTTTGAATGTTTTTACTTCAAACAGAATATCAGAGCCATGGGTACTTATAAATGCTAGACTGATTTTATTTGCTCTTTTCTGGAACAGTGGATTGATTTCAGAAGAATTTGGATAATCAGTAATCTATACTAATAAAAGGGTAATATGCTAATTAGACCGGATAGACTGGACGTCTTCTGGATGTCCTTCCGGACAAAGCCATGGTGGTGGGGCCGAGGCAGAGGCAGGGGCAGGGGCAGCAGGCAGAGGCAGCAGGCAGAGTGGTTAGGGGCAATCAGGCTAGCAGGGGAGAGCTGTTAGGGGTGATCAGGCCAGCAGGGGAGCCGTTAGGGGCATTAGGGGCGATCAGGAAGGCAGGCAGAGTCGGTTAGGGATGATCAGGCAGGCAGGCAGAGTGGTTAAGGGCAATCAGGCAGGCAGGCAGGTGAGCAGTTAGGAGCCAGTAGTCCCGGATTGTGAGAGCGTGCAGGCTGGGCTGAGGGACATTGGTGCACGGGGCCTCTAGTGTTAACACAAGAAACAGTCAAACCTGTAAAGAATTTTTGTGAGCCCTACCCGGTTTGGCCCAGTGCATAGAGTGTCGGCCTGTGGACTGAAGGGTCCCGGGCTCGAATTCCGGTCAAGGGCACATGCCCGGATTGTGGGCTCGATCCCTAGGAGGGCATGCAGGAGGCAGCCAATCAATGATTCTCTCTCATGATTAATGTTTTTATCTCTCTCCCCCTCTCCCTTCCTCTCTGAAATCAATAAAAATATATTTTTAAAAAAAAGAAACCTGCAATATTTAAAACAAAAACAAGAATTCTTGTGAGTTTATTTGACCCAAACTGTCGACAATTGCTGGGAAGCAGACTCTCAGCGTATTGAGATAATGCTCCGGTGGTTTTTCACCTAGTTTTATACCTTACATTCAAAGCAGGAGACCTCAGTGGTTACAGGAAATCCGTTGGAGATAAATTAGGGAGGCGAGAGAAAGCAAATGGAGGGGAAATCTCTGGGATTGGGTAAAAAGTAAAATGATAGACACACACTTCTTTTACTTAGGTGGGTACAGGAGAGTTAACAGCCAACAATTAACAAGGTAACAATAACCATGAAGGAATTTGTGGTATCTGTCCTGGTGCCCCGGGCATTTGGTTGTGCCGGGAGGGGTCCGAAAAGGGGAAGTTACTAGTTCCTCTGACATTTCATAGGTATGTTATCTTAGATGCCAAAGATAATCAGCTCAGTTAAGGTCAAGATTGACCTTGTCAGGGAAGATACCGGCCTAGGGTATGACTACCCACCATCATTGCTTTTAGTTAAAGTTTGAATTTCAGACCCTCCTTTGTGGTGACTTCAGGTCTCTGAGTTTGCAAGACCGCCACGCAGGCCTTCCCCGAGCTGGTCAGGGTAGCCTGTGGCCCCTTTCGTCCATAATTCTTAGGTAGGATTCCTGAATCTCACAGAAGGACAGGAGGACTGTCCCCGTCACTGAGTTAGTTACCATTTTATCCGGAGAAAACTCCAGGCAGTCCACAGTTTGCCAACGCGACTCTAAGTCACTTCAAAGATCTTCCCCGGCTCCCCACCCAGGGACCTTGCCTACTGAGTCTCCCATCAGGCGAGTGAGAATGAATTATCCACCAGAAGACAGAGGTCACCCTCCCTGGCTTCTGTTTAATTTTTTCCCCCTCCTAACTTGGAGCATCTAGAAGAAAGTAAGCCCAACCTCCCACTCACTCTGCCCTGCTCTTTAAGAGAGGTCACTGGGGAGAAAATGCCACATCCCAAAACTTGTGAAATGAAGCAACTTGCACATAAAAGAAACATTTAAAAAACAAACAAATAAAAAACTAGAGGAAGGGAGGGCAGGAGGGAGGTGCATAAAGACAAGGCTTTGAAATTAAAATACTTTTCTCTGTAAAAAGATAACTTGGACCTGGTTTAAAGGAGAGAAAAAAAAATCGAGGTAGAGTCAGGGCCCAAAAATTAAGACGTTTCCCCCTACAGATCCTAAGAGCATTCACGCTGGGGTGGGGGTGCACTGGTGCTCATTCCGGAGTGTGGAAGTGTGGCTGTGTAAGGATATCCCAAACCCGTGAATCCTGGGAATTTATCCCAAGGAAATAATTTGAATGAAAACAATAAGCTGTATGAACACAGTGCTTATTGCCTCATAAGCCTCTGCCCTGTGACCCTGGGTCCCAGACTGGCAGGGCACCCATGCCACCTTGCTGGTGCCAGCTGCCATTTGGCCCCAAGCAGCCTAGTTACAAGCTCCTGCCCCCACCTGCTGTCCCCATCTCAGTCCCTGTTGCCTGTCCCCTGAGGAGCCTTCCCTCCCCCTCCGGCCCCCTCCCTCCTCCTCGCCCGTCCCCCATTACTGGGCTTCAGGTAGTTCTGCTTTCCCACCAGACAGAATGGGCACAATCCCGGCCCTGCCGCCCACACACTGCATGACCACAGGCCCTTCCCTTCTCTGAGCCGCAGTTTCTTCATCTGCAAGATGGGGCGATAGTAGACCTGCCACTTAGGGCTGCGGTTCTGACGTAAAGCGAGACAGCTCACGTGGCGGTGCTCAGTCAGGCCCATCACGAGGGCAGCTCTCCGAGGGAGCTGTCATTAGCATCGTGACCACAGCCATCCACGCCCTCCGGCCCTCACTGTGGTTCCCGCCCTGACGTGGCCTCACCAGCCCCGAAGTGGTGCCCACTCCAGCCTCCCCCCGCCCACATCTCAGCGTGCCACCACCACACGTCTGGGGCTTGTCACTCCCCTCGGCTCTCGGTGGCTCACAACCACCTACAGACGGAAGCCTGAACTGTCCCAGCACGTCCCAGGCTGGTCACTCCTCCGCCTGCACCCCACCCGCCCGGCTTCCTTCCGCCTCTCCCCACTCTGCGTCAAACCCTGTCCATCTGCTCTGTCCTTCCCCACCCCTCTGTGAGGGGCCCACCACTGGGTGGACACTGTTTCCCGGCATCCCAGCCCCCCACCATCCCCGCCCCCCAGCATCCCAGCCCCCTAGCATCCCAGCATCTCAACATCCCAGCATCCCCGCCCCCCAGCATCTCAACAGCCCAGCATCCCAGCCCCCCCACATCCCAGCCCCCCAGCATCCCAGCATCCCAGCCCCCCAGCATCCCAGCCCCCCAGCATCCCAGCCCCCCAGCATCCCAGCCCCCAGCACCCCAGCATCCCAGCATCCCAGCCCCCCAGCATCCCAGCCCCCCAGCATCCCAGCCCCCCAGCATCCCAGCTCCCCAGCATCCCAGCCCCCCAGCCCCCCAGCATCCCAGCCCAGCTCAATCATCCCTGCGGGAGCTGGGCCTCCCGAATCCTCTCCAGGTGGCGCCGCTGCCCTGCTCCACCCCCATGTGATCCTGTGCCCTCCTCACAGCAGATCCCCATTTGTTCACCTCTGCACCCCCACCCCCAACCCCATGCCTCCAGCTACCCTCCGTAACCCTCAGTGCTTGCTGACTGCATTGTTAGTAACTAGCATTCTTCTGGGATTTCCATGCACAAACGCCCACCCCAGGCCAGAGGTCTCCCCTGCGGACTGTGAGAAGCTGAGGACAGAGACCTTCCGTGCCCCCAGCGGCTGATGCAGCCACAGACGCCTGTGACACGCGTTGTCTGACCGTCATGCCACTGCTTTTCCTGAGCATGAGCTGAGCACAGAGTGGGGTCCCCCTGCCCTTCTTGTCCCCAGGGCAGCCAGAGAGCGGCGCCACGCTGGCCCACCGCCCCTCGGGGGGAGATGGGCGCCCCACACGGAGGTGGGGTGGGGCCCAGGTGCCTTCTCCGCTTTCTCTCCCCAAGGCACCTAAGTCTCAATGAACCTGCTCCGTCCTGTTGGGAGAGAGGGTGCAACGTGCCTAGAATGGACGTGGGAGGGGCCTCCGACTACTCGCTGAGGAATGCTGGCGTCGCGCGTCCACATTCCCAGAAACGCGTCCTGGTGACGGGCGGTGACTCAGCCCTCAGAGCCCACGGGCAGGCAGCCGGGCAGCGCGCAGCTGGCCGTGGGCGCGAACCGAGTAAACACAGCCGGCTCTCAGCGCAGGAGGGGGGCCCAGGTCCCCGCTGGAGGGGGGCCAGGCCCAGTGCATCGGGGGAGCCCCCGCTGCCCGGATGCGCCGGCCAAGCCTGTGGTTTGCAGGGCCGCTTTGCAGAAGGTGGAGCGAGGCCTGGACAGAGCCGGCTCCTGGAGGGAAAGCCTCTTCTGCTCGGGTCCTCGGAGCCTGGCTCTAACTTGGCTCTTCTTCCGGGGCCTCAGACGTTCCCCAAACTCAGCCTCCTTTCCTGGTGGCGAGACCTGGAAAGCGGTGTCCGGGCAAGGACCTGGCGGGCACCTCGGGAAGGAAGCACCTGGTGCGGGACTTTCAGGACGTTCCAGGGGCAGCCACCTGCCCCCCCCGCCCCCGGCGGCCACGGCCAATGAGCCCTGAGCTGGCCTGTCCCGCCTGCACTGCGAGGCCCGGGGGTCAGAGCCTCCGTCCCCGCGGCCCCTCCTCCCAGCAGAGGGTCCTCTCCAGCCCGCCTGTTGGGGATCACTGTTCCAAGACCAACAGCCCCGAGTCACACCGGCCTGTGCACACTCCCCAGACTGGTTTGCAAACTCACGGTCACTCACTCGGTGGAGAGAAAACGAAGGTTCCGCAGAGTTTCATCAGAACCCACACCCACCACGGGCAGGGGTGCCCCACGGGCAGGGGTGCCCCCTGCACAGAGGGGTCCCTGAGGTTCCACCAACACCAACGAGCTGGAGCCAGAGGCCTGAAGGGGCAGGTGGGCGCCAGCCCTCCCCGCCCCGCGGCCGCTCAGCTCAGCATCTCCTGGCTCCCGACTCAGTGCTTTCGGGCAAACTGATAAAGAGGCCACTCTCCCAGCATCCCCTTCTCCCCTCGGACATGAGGCAGGGGGTGGGGGGCGGAGGCTTGGGGAGGCAGGGGATGGGGGCCCGAGGCTTGGGGAGGCAGGGGGTGGGGGCCGGAGACTGGGGAGGCAGGGGGTGGGGGCCGGAGGCTTGGGGAGGCAGGGGGTGGGGGCCGGAGGCTTGGGGAGGCAGGGGGTGGGGGCCGGAGGTTTGGGGAGGCAGGGGATGGGGGCCCGAGGCTTGGGGAGGCAGGGGGTGGGGGCCGGAGGCTTGGGGCTGGAGCCGGACAGACTGTGGCTCCCACTCCGCTTCCCCGCCGTGAGCTCACCGGGCTTTGCTCTCAGAAGCTGAGGACCAGGAATGATGGCAGCGCCTGCCACAGGGCTGTGACTAGGACGCGGCAGCTGTGTGTGTCCAGGGCCTGGAGCCGGACGGTCAGCAGCGGGGGCGGGTCGGGGGGGTGCCTCTGTGGGTGAAGCCACGGCCCCGGGTCTGAGTGCTAAAGGCCCACAGGGCCCAGCGAAGAGCGGGACGGTCCAGGGGAGACGGGAAGGCAGGAGGGAGGGTCGGAGACAGCGCCTCCGGGTCCCCAGTGACAGTTTGATGAGCGGGGAAGGAGGCTCTCCGCCCGTCCGCCTCAGAGCAGCTCCTCCTCAGGGTGACTGACTGCAGGGCTCCCCCTCGAACCTGAGGGTCCTTCCAGACACTGGGGGAGGTGGGGTCCCCCTCCCTCTTCCCTCACTAAGTCATGCCAGTCACGACCAAAGGCTGCAGGTGAGGAAGGCTGACACGCAAGCTGGCCTCCCCACGGCCTGATCCTGTGCCCCCCGGGCCCCCACAGAGGTCCGCAAGCCAGGCCCTGATTTCTGGGCGCCTGGTGGTGCAGACACACAGGCCCTACCTCCTCCCCCCCCCCCATTCCCCAACCCCCACCCCCCGGCGTGTCACTGAGAGAGCCAGCCAGGCCGATGGCTCAGGCTCCTGTGTTCCAGTTTCCCATGTTTCAGAGCAGGACGAGGCTGCCTGCTACCTGGAGGCCACGTGGGGGCTGGAGGGAGCTCATTGCCCCCCACAGTCCTGTGGGCTTGGCCACCGTCGCCTGAGGCCAGTGTCCCCCTCCATCCTGACTTCCTCCCTGTGAAAGGAGATTAGGTAACATGATGTCCAAGATCGTGTCCATCTCTAAAATTACCTCTGAGGCCCGGCCGGCGTGGCTCAGTGGTTGAGCATCAGCCTATGAACCAGGAGGTCACGGTTGGATTCCTGGTCAGGGCACAGGCCCAGGTTGCGGGCTCGATCCTCAGTGTGGGGCATGCAGGAGGCAGCCGATTAGTGATTCTCTCTCATCATTGATGTTTCTCTCTCCCTCCCTCTCCCTTCCTCTCTGAAATCAATAAAAATATATATATTTAAAAATAAAATAAATAAAACTACCTCTGAGATCATGGTCAGGCCCACCTTTCTGCCTGTGCACGCTCAGTGCAATAGACAACACAGGACCCTCCGATTCCCCAGCAACAGACACATCTATGATTCCTGATGGTGGGCACATGGGAAGGGATCCGTGTTTAAGTGCCATTCCAGGACCCGGGCTGCCAGCTGAGAGGTTTCATGGCCCCTCAGATCTGGGCAGCGAGAGGAGGGGTTGCTCACCGGTCCCTCTGCTGACGGGCAGGGCAGCATACGAAAGGCAACAAATAATCAGGAATATAGAAAATGACCCAACCCCCCTCCATGACAATGGGCCACAATCGTGGCTCCCTTTGAAGTCTTCATTATTGGGGAATAGATGGGAAACTCGAGGCTTCATTTAGCATCAGATCCTAAGCTAGCTGTCATCGCGCTGACCCCAGGGCCCACCGCGGGCCGCGGGAGGCTTGTGTGCCCTGCAGCCTGCACTGTTATTATTCCCCGAAAGGCCACAGAAATGTGTGTTTAATTATTTATTTATGTACTAGTAGCCCTGCGCACGAATCTGTGCACCTGTAGGTCGCTGCCGCCCCCCTGTAGCTCCCCCAGCCCCCCCCCCCACTCATAGCTTGCTGCCCTGCCCCCTCCTGTAGCTCTCTGCCCGCCCGCTTGTAGTTCACTGCCCCACCCTCCTGCAGATCTGTGATCTGGTCCTTATGCCTCACGGGGTAATGGATAATTAGCATATTCCTCTCTTATTATATAGGATTTGTGTATTTATTTATTTAAATATATATTTATTGATTTCAGATAGGAAGGGAGAGGGAGAGAGAGAAACATCAATGATGAGAGAGAATCACTGATCGGCTGCTTCCTGCACGCCCCCTGCTGGGGATCGAGCCCGCAACCTGGGCATGTGCCCTGACCGGGAATCGAACCCGTGACCTCCTGGTTCATAGGCTGATGCTCAACCACTGAGCCACACCGGCCGGCGACAGAAATATGTTTGGAAAAGGCACAAGAACACTCCAGGCTGGGAGCTGAAACGGCTCCCCTGCCAGACACGACCAAGTCCAAAGTCACCCCGAAAAGGAAGCGCCCCTGCTCCATGGCCCGGACACTGTAAACACCCCCAGCAAGAACTTCTTCAGAACTCTGCCCCTTCCTGCTCAGGGCAGCCCTGCCCGGCGCCGGAAACAGCCCCTCGGCCCGGCCGCCCCATGTGGGGAGTGTGACAGCTGTCGATGACCGACTGAGACCTTCTCTACCCAGAGCTGTGACGGGCCGTTCCCACCCATCTTCGAAAGCCCCTAAAATTACTCTCTCTTTTCTCGACAGTGAAACACAGAGCCTAAGAAACAGTATCTTCACCTTCAGAAATGCACCACTGCGTTTTGAAATTCAGGACAGAAAGTGAGTAGGCGCGTGGGGACCCACGATGCTTGTCTGTGAGATTCCCACACCAGGACACATATTTCCTGCACGGAAGACTGTTTTTATTTGTACGTTTGGAAAGGGCTTTTGATGAAACAGAGGACACCCAGGATGTCCTTCCCAGTGGATAAGTTATCCCGCATTATAAAAGTGTCCCAGTTCATGCCCGGCTCAGGGGTTGAGCGTCGACCTAGGAACCAGGAGGTCACGGTTTGATTCCCGGTCAGGGCACATGCCCAGGTTGTGGGCTCGATCCTCAGTGTGGGGCATGCAGGAGGCAGCCCATCGATGATTCTCTCTCATCATGGATGTTTCTATCTCTCTCTCTCCCTTTCCCTTCCTCTCTCTGAAATCAATAAAAACATATTTAAAAAAATTTTTTTTAAGTGTTAAAGTTCTTTGCTTTGTTACACGCCAGAGCCTGATATATTAAAACAACTAGCCGGACACGAGGGAGCGAAATCATGTTTTGGGAGAGAGTGTAGTGGGGATTTCAGAAATCCTGTTGTTTCGGACGGTCAGGCTGGCTCAGGAAAAGGGCACTGTGGGAAGGATGTGGGAAGGATGACCGACTAAGACCCGCTGTGGGAAGGATGTGGGGGCAGATCAGCCCCAGGAAATTAACAAAGGGCCATAGAGACTGTGTCGTAAGGACACATGCCTCCGTGGTTAAAAGCACAGAGACTGTTATCACTCCTGGTCCCGACTATTGCCCAAGACCTTCGCAAGGAAGGTATTTCCTCCTTTACTGTAAATGGAGGATTGGCCGCAGGTCCCCAGTGACGTGGGAGGAAATGACCGAACCTTCCATTTCAATCCTCCGGAGCGGATTTTACAGCAGGTGGGCAACTCAAGGCAGAGCCCGGGACTGGACTCCCCCCTCCTGACATGTCCTGGACCAAAGACTGACGGGCCTGCACGTCCGTTTCCCCAGTGCCAAGTCAGAGGGATTATCTTAACCCTCGTTCCAGAACCATCTCGAAGGACGCCCACGAGGCTCAAGATGCTTGACAGGCATTTGCTACAGGTAACTGTCACGTAGATCACAGGCCAGCCGGGCGGACGCCTGCAGCCCACCACCTGCAGCCTCGGGGCCGGTTCGCCTGGCTGGCCTCTCCACGGGCATTTGTGAACGTCCCCCCGGGCCCCCGTGAAACACAAGCCCAGGGGAGCCGGCACACACTTCCCCGGGGCCGAACTCCCGTCGTGTGGGCTGAGTTTGGAGGATGCTCTGCCCAGGCCGCCCGTAGTGGGCCTGCGACCAGGCTGCCGCCCGGGGCTGCGGGCAGGCGGTACCCAGCTGCTGCCCTCTCTCCTGGCCGCGGCAGAAAGTGTTTTCGTATTTTATTCCGCACACGTTTCCCTCCTGCCCCGGGCCATGATTCAGAGCATTTTACAGCGAGAGGAGCTTTGGGGATATTCTGGTCGTTTCTCATTTTACAGCCAGCTGGTCCTGGTACCACGTTTTCTGACTCAGAGCATCTTTAAAGGACTCCATTGGGGACAGCCCGCCCGCAGCCCCGGGCGGCATCCTGGTCGCGGTCCCACTGCGGGCGGGCCCGGGAAGAGCATCCTCCCGGCGGGTGGGACCGCGGCTGCTACCCGGGCTCAGGCCGGCCGCGGGACGGGCCTCAGGTCCAAGGAGGGCAAGGAGGGCAGTCAACCATCGTCCAGAGCCGCCATGTGCCCGGTGATGTCCACGCTGTGACAGCACCCTGGCCTCTGGACCAGGCCGCCTTCCCCCACGGCCGTGGAAAACACGGATTAGAAGTGTCCACAGCTCCTCCCGGGGGCAGGAGGTCCCGGCTCCCCGCACAGGTAGCGAGGCTCACCTTGTTTTTTATTTATTTTTTTTTTTATATTTTTATTGATTTCAGAGAGGAAGGGAGAGGGAGAGAGGGAGAGAAACATCAATGATGAGAGAATCATGGATCGGCTGCCTCCTGCACACCCCACACTGGGGATGGAGCCTGCAACCCGGGCCTGTGCCCTGACCGGGAATCGAACCATGACCTCCTGGTTCCTAGGTCGACGCTCAACCACTGAGCCACGCTGGCCAAGCAGGCTCACCTTCCTGTCCCTGCCCTCAGCCATGACCGCAGACACTGTCGTGGGCAGATGGCCTGGGCCATGACTTGCTGAGGGGAGGTCTGGGTGGATTCCTGAAACTGGAGGGGACCGGTGTGGAGCCAGCTGCAGGGCCGGGGCACCAGGGGGTCAGAGCTAGCTGGATGCCAACGCAGGAGCCGTGGCCCTGGTGCCCCGCATGTCCCTGGCCCGCTGTCCCGTGGGAACCCAGGCCTGGTGCCTGTGGCGGGCTGGTGCCTGACCGGCGTCTCACAGCCCTCCTGCCTCCTCCCAGCGTGTGATGCTGGGACCTACCCAGGGCAGCTGCTCCACGAGGGCACGTGACCTCTGGGCCCCTGGTGATCGGACCCGGCACACAGGACACAGAGGTGACTGCAGGGCATCGCACCCCGCCGCCCTCCCTCCCTCAGCAGCCCCGTCAGCGGGGTCAGCTCACTGAGCCTCAGTTTCCTCAGCTGTGAAAGGAAGTCCCTCGGGGGGCTGTGCGAGGCGGAAGGGAGCCAGCCCCCACACCAGGGCTCAGCCGGTGCCGGTGGGCTGTGGGCGTGCGGAGTGGGGGCTGCCCTGATGTCTGCACATGCCCGCCAGAGCCCAGGGAGCCCCCCCTGCGGGGACCCCGCCAGGGCCTGGCCGGCCGGGGACACACCGCGGTGAGTCAGCCGCGCCACTTTGACGGCTCTGACGAAGAACATTCTTCCCTGGGTCCGGCCAAGTCCACCTCCCACTCACGCCCCGGCTCTGCCAGGAGGAAATGTCAGAAAAACAGTCTTGAAAGAAGAGACCCAGAACGTAAATAACGATGGCAGAACCGGCTCCATCACAGACCTGGGTTCAACTTGCACCCACAGAATTCCCCTCCTCACTGCTTCCTTTAGAAAGCACAAAACAGCCTCGGCAGGGCTCAGTGCTGGAGCGTCGACCTGTGAACCAGGAGGTCACGGGTCAATTCCCCGTCAGGGCACCTGCCCGGGCTGCGGGCTCGATCCCCAGTGTGGGGCCTGCGGAGGCAGCCGATCCATGATTCTCTCTCATCATTGATGTCTCTCTCTCTCTCTCTCTCTCTCCCAGGGCAGCTGCTCCACGAGGGCACGTGACCTCTGGGCCCCTGGTGATCGGACCTGGGACACAGGACACAGAGGTGACCACAGGGCATCGCACCCCCGCCGCCCTCCTCAGCAGCCCCGTCAGGGGGGACAGCTCACTGAGCCTCAGTTTCCTCAGCTGTGAAAGGAAGACCCTCGGGGGACTGTGCGAGGAGGGAGGGTCTTTCTCTCTCTTTCTCTCTCTCTCCCCTTCTCCCCCTTCCTCTCTGAAATCAATAAAAATATATTTTAAAAAAAAGAAAAGCATAAAACAGCTCCTCTCCACCCTTTGAAGACCGTAGTGCACTGCCAGACCATGTGAGACCGAGGCAAACGCCACCACGTGTGCCAAGAGCCGGTCACCAGGGCCCAGAACAGTGACCTCGCCCCGCTTACTACGTGCCCTCCACCCTGTAATCACAGTGCCCGCAGGGAGGGTGCCCGCGAGGCCACAGCCGGGGGACCTCCCGTTTACAGAGCCTTCTTGGCGCCAGGCCTGGAGTCACGACCCACAGGCCCCTTCCCTGCCTCTGTGGCATGTCTGTGTGTCAGAGGCGCCCACGCGTGTCTGCAGACGGATGGGACAGCTTAGCTCTCGCTGTCCCTTGTTGAAAATTCCTTGCAACAGAGTTTCCTTGTTGCTGATGAGCCGGTTCTGTTGCACCACCACGTGAGTGTACTTAACACCCCTGCACTATGCACTTGCCAAGAGGATTAAGACGGCAGACCGGATGCGACGTGCCGTTTTCCACCGCGGAAACAGGCGGGAGGATAAATGTCCGGGTGACCTCACAGGACCAGGCCGCCTCAAAATGAGACAGGAGGCTGCAAACGCTCACGAGCGGACCCGCGACCTGCGTGCTGTGTAGACAATGCTGGCCTTCGCTGCAAAGTTCACATAAAAAGCAAGGACAGGAGGGAATAATGACAGGTGTCGGCGAACAAGGCCACCCGTGCGCTGGCGACTGTCTACTTGTGTGTGTTTGCAATTTTTCATAATTAAAAAAACTGGCGTGGACACATAGCACGCTGAAAAAGTTAGAAAGGATGATGTGACCATTTGGAGTGCAAATCAGTTAAAACCCAGAGCACACGTGTGGTCTCTGGCTGCCTCGGGGCGGGAGACGGTGAGTGGCCCACAGCTCTGGGCACGGCGAACGCTTCGGGGCTAGTGGGGCAGCACCAGCCACGCCAGGCCCTTCTGTTCCTCGTCCAGAATCCCCAACAGAGAGAAGGGCACACCTTTGCTCGGAGGCAGCGGGGTCTCCCCTCCCCGTCTCTCAGGCTGAGCATCTCTGCAGGCCCTGCGACCCCAGCTCTCCAAGGACTTGACTCCAGAGACCCTCATGCCTCTCAAGGTCAAGTGCAACCCCATCCTCCCCCACAAAGGGCCCCCTGCGCTCCCAGGCCCTCCCCAGGCCCTGCCATTCCGGGTCACACGGAAGCTTTCTGCCAAATTGTCCTCTGTCCCCTCGGGCGGGTCCCCTCTCTCCCCAAAGGGACAGTCCAATTCACCCCCCTCCACAGGCTGAACTAAAAGTGCCCTTCCTCCCTCCTACAAGAAGCTCAGATCTCAAAGTTTCCCAGGGGGTGGGAATGGACATGATCAGCACTTCCCTGTGCCTCCACCAGGGCGGAGCCAAAGCAAACACACACCCAGGACCCCGGCTTTTCCTTACTCTCCCAAGTCACATTAGCTGATTGTCGCTGCTGAAGTCCACATGCTTATTCCATCCCTGTCATCAGGCGAGAGGCTGGGCTGGTGACAGGAGGCTGAATAGAGGCTGCCTATAGTGGGAGCTGTGGGGGTGGGGGGGCGGGGGGCAGCTAGGAAAACAATGAGGTGGGAATAAGGATTGGGCTGTGGGGTGGCCGTGTCCTCCAGGAACTTTCTGTGGTTTGGGACCTGAGGGCAGGGCCTGGGGGAGGGGGGCGGGGACTGGTGAAGCTCAGGGGTCCCTGTAGTTGGTGGGCAGCAAGATGGTGAGCCAGGCCCCAGGGCGGAGCGGAGGGTCCGGGTGCCCAGGACGCCCTCCCGCACGCTGAGTCAGGGCCCTGTTGATTCAGGGGGAGCCTGTGCCCTGGGTAAACTAGGAGTGGCTGACCAGGGAGGAGGCAGGAGGGAGGGAGGGAGGAGGGAGGAGGGAGGAGGGAGGAGGGAGGAGGGAGGAGGGAGGAGGGAGGAGGGAGGAGGGAGGAGGGAGGAGGGAGGAGAGGGGCGGTGGGTGAGCCAGAGGCTGTGAGGTTCGGAGAGCAGGGAGGTTAGCTCCAGGGGGATCGGGAGTCAAGTGGGGTGGGGGTCGGGGGCTGGGAGACAAGGCCACGCTGGCCAGGAGGCTGTGGGCCACGTCAGTGGTTTGGGCGATGGCTTTCGATCCTGTCTCTCTGGTGACACTGCGGGTCCTGTGTTAGGGCTGCTTGGTGCCGGACGCCTCCTGGTGCCCCACCGAGAACTGTAATTCACGACAAACTTACTTCCCCTTCCCCCCGCCCTGCACCCCCTACCCTGCTCCACCCAGGGCCATCGGAGGTCCCCCAGGCTCCGCGCCCCCCTCCTCCTCCCCCCCTCTCCCCATCCCAGTGGTTGCCGCGTCATAGTCTCTCTTCCCTTGATCTGTTCCTCTTACTCTCTTTTTCCTGTCCAAGCTCCTTGCCTCCCTGGGACCGGGACAGTGCCTCTGCCTGGCCCCAGCCTGTGCACCCCCAGCCTGGGCACCCCCAGCCTGGGCACCCCCAGTTTGGCCCCATCTCCCTGCAGCTTCCCTCTCCTGTCCCACAGGTCCACACTGCCAACCAGCTCACGCTTTCTTGTCTCTGTTTTTTTTTCTCAAGTGTTTGTTTTAACTTCCAGCTTTATGGGCATCCCTGGGAGCAGGCACGAACCCCACCTCAGGCCTCCAGGGGGTGGGGGGGACCCCTCTTCACCACGCTGGGTGCCCGGCAGCGGGAGTGGGACAGATACCAGCCTGATTCGTTAGTTTTTCCTTATTCCTGAGAAATTCAGTGACACCCAAAGGAGCTGGTGCTCCCGCACCCATGTGGGTGACAGGGGATGAGACCAGGAGGACAAAGCAGGAGCCGCGGGCTGGCTGGGGTCCCCCTCGGGTGTCCCCAACGGCAGAGGCAGCAGCCCTGTGATCGCCCGGTGCCTCTGCTGGGACCTGTGCCACGGGAACCAAAGACGGCGTGCGGCTCTGCCTTCCACACTCTCAGAGAAAGGATGTAAAAAATCATGACGTTGCTTTTCAAAAAAAGTTTTTATTGATTTTTTTAGAGAGAGGAAAGGAGAGGGAGAGAGAGATAGAAACAGCAATGATGAGAGAGAAGCACTGATCGGCAATGATGAGAGAGAAGCTCCTGCACGCCCCACACTGGGGATGGAGCCCCCAACCCGGGCATGTGTCCCTGACCGGGAATTGACCTGTGACCTCCTAGTTCACAGGTCAATGCTCAACCACTGAGCCATGCCAGCCGGGCTATGACATTGCTTTTAGAATACACACTGACTCTGTCAATGCTCCAAAGCTCACCCCGATGAAAACATCTCTCACCACCCGCTGCCTCTTCCCTTCCCCTTTCCCAGCCCCAGGCGAGGGCTCTCAGAACCACAGCAAACGAAAGGACTCTACGTCCAGTTGCTTCGAAAACAGCTCGAGTGGCCCAGTCACTGTCCAAACAAGGGAAGGGCCGGTGAGTAAGCCTCTGATGTCATCATCTCGTGTAAGGTCATCGCCGCTAACGCCCCGCCAGCCCCACAGTTAATTCCTCCTTTCTGGATATTTCATCATTTCGGGCCATAAAAGAGAGGATGATGTAATGCGGGGTAAATGCCAAAGGCGCCTTTTCCAGAAGCAACAGCAGACACGGGCCGATGCCGCCGCCGGGTTCGCCCGGGCAAACGTTCAGCCGTCTGTCATCGACTCGGCCCTCACCTGGGACGCTGGTTCAGACGCAGGCTCGTGGCGGCTTTGATCCCTGACCTTCAAGCACCGCGGTCGGAGCCCGCACAGGGCGGATGCACTGGGGACTTCGTCTCCCGGGACAGGTGCCACCCCTGGGGGTCCTCCCGGGACCGCGGACCCCGGGTAAACTTCCTGCTGCCGTTTTAACCAGTCCCCTCCCGGTCTCCGCGGAGATGTTTAACGGCGCATCCCGAGTCTCTGAACGATGCTCTCCCTCCGTGGCCCAGTGGGGCTGACCTTTGGCCTCCGGGACCCTGCTTTGCCTTGTTTGCGCAGGTGGTGCGCGCCTGGCTCTCCGCCCCGTTTTGGAGCGGGGCATGTGCCGCTGGCTAGTCACAGCCCCCAAGGAGGGAAGGTGTCTTGGCCTTAGAGAGTGTTGGAACTATGACAGGCCCATCAGACACCAGACTCAACACGAGTGGCTTCGTGAGCTGGTCGTAACTCCCACCACAGACTTGAGGATCCCAGGGGAGGACAAGGTCTTGGGATGTCCAGGGTCCGGCTTCTCCTGCTGGGCCCCCATGGAAGCCAGGGTCACCCACAGGCGCGGTTTCCAGGGACCAGGGGAGAGGAACGTCCACTTTCCCCACCCACATGACCCTCTTCCTCACAATGTTCTGTCCTTCCTCCTCCTCCTCCTCCTTCTTCTTCTTCTTCTTCTTCTTTTTTTTTTTTTTAATATATTTGTATTGATTTCAGAGAGGAAGGGAGAGGGAGAGAGAGACAGGAACATCAACGATGAGAATCACTGACTGGCTGCCTCCTACAAGGCCCCGACTGGGATCGAGAATGCAACCCTGGCATGTGCCCTGACTGCCAGGGAATCCAACCGCGACCTCCTGGTTCATAGATCCACGATCAACCACTGAGCCCCGCCAGGCGGGGCCTCCTCCTTCTTGGAAACCTACTCATGTGCCACTTCTCCCCCAGGGGGATGGCTGGAACCTAAAAGAACGAGCCTCGGTGAGGATGTGGAGCAATCAGATCCCTCTCTGAAGATCAAGCAGGAGTCTCCCTGTGACCCAGCGGTGCCATTGCCAGGGATGTGCCCAAAGGAAACGGAAATGTACGTCCCCTCAAAAATCTGTGCACGTGTTCATAGAAGCATTATTCATGTCAGCCCCGAAGTGGGGACAGCAGGTGCCCACCAGCCGGTGAACAGACAAGAGAAATTCGGTCTGCCCACACCACGGGTGTCATTTACCGTGAAAAGGAAGGAAGGACTGAGACGTGCTACCACATGAGGCAGTTAGGGAACAGGATGCTTGGTGAAAGAAGCAACAACACAGAAAGATGCAAAGACCACGTGTCTAATAGGAAATGTCCCGAACAGGCAGACCCACAGACAGGAAGTAGATGGGTGGTGGTCTAGGGCTGGGATGGGAGTGGTGTGAGGGGCAATGGGGGTGACAGCTAAAGGGGACTTTGGTTTCTTTGGGGGATAGTAAGATGGTCTAAAATTGACTGTGATGATGGCTGCACAACTCTATGAATATATACTAAAAACTTTACTTATTTATTTATTGTTAATCCTCACCCGAGGATATTTTCCATTGATGTTATTTATTTATTTTTAAAATATATTTTATTGATTTTTTTACAGAGAGGAAGAGAGAGGGATAGAGAGTTAGAAACATCGATGAGAGAGAAACATCGATCAGCTGCCTCCTGCACACTCCTTACTGGGGATGTTCCCCCAACCAAGGTACATGCCCTTTCAGTCCGCAGGCCGACACTCTATCCACTGAGCCAAACCGGTTAGGGCTCCATTGATTTTAGAGAGAGTGGAAGAGAGAGGGAAAGACAGAGAGAAACATTGATGTGAGAGAAACACATCGATTGGTTGCCTTCTGCATGAGTCCCAACCAGGGCCCAGGGCTGGGGAGGAGCCTGCAATCGAGGCATGTGCCCTTCACTAGAATTGAACCTGGGACCCCGACGCTCTATCCACTGAGCCAAATGAGTAGAAATTGTAAACTGTAAATGGGCGAATTAAACGGCACGTGAATTATATCTCAATAAAGCTGTTAAGCCCTAACCGGTTTGGCTCAGTGGATAGAGCGTCGGCCTGCGGACTGAAGGGGCCCAGGTTCGATTCCAGTCAAGGGCATGTACCTTGGTTGGGGCGCATCCCCAGTAGGGGGTGTGCAAGAGGCAGCTGATGGATGTTTCTCTCTCATCGATGTTTCTAACTCTCTATCCCTCTCCCTTCCTCTCTGTTAAAAATCAATAAAATATATTTAAAAAAAATAAAGCTGTTACAAACCTATATATGTGTTGAGGCATAGAGAAAACGTTGGAAAGTATTTCTAACCAAAATGCTGCTGGTGGTTGTCTCTAAGCGTGGGCCTACCTTAGCTCTTGGCCAGTGCCTCCTAGTTAGTGCCTTGGGAAATGCGCAAAGACCCCGTGTGTGTGTGTGTGTGTGTGTGTGTGTGTGTGTGTGTGTGTGTGTGTGTGTGTCAGGGAAACAACACATCTCCCCGTGACTCCAGGACGGGCCTAACGCGCAGGTCAAAGGACGCGCACAGGTGGGGTCCCGCCCACGCACGACAGACAGCTCCCCCGTCTCTTCTTTGCATGAAACACTTGCAACAGCTTTTCTAATGTTGCCTTGGAGAGGACTCGTCTACAAGTAACTGATTTATGACTGCCGGTGACTTTCTCATCTATCATCGCGCAAACTTGAAAGTGCTTACATCATCGCGCAAGTTTTTGATACACAAGTGCAGTTACAGAAATGAACCCAGCCCCGTCAAAAAGCTCAGTTTTCTTTAAAAAATATCCATCATGCCGAAACCGGTTTGGCTCAGTGGACAGTCACGGGTTCGAATGACATCTCCAGTAGGGGGTGTGCAAGAGGCCCTGATTGGGTCAAAAATCTCTCTATCCCTCAGATGCACTCTGTAAAAAAATCTTTAAAAAAAAATATATCCATCACATTCTTTGAACACCATGTAGTTCAGTAAATGTCAATAACAAAGGGGGGAAAAAAAAAAGGTATGCTTTCATGCATTGGAATTTTTTAAAAACAGAATTCTAAATTACTCATGGCTCAAAAGATAAATCATAAGGAAATGTTAGAAATACCTGGAATAATATTTTTTTAAAAAACCCACATAGAACTTGTGTATTATAGTGGAAACTGCACTCAGAGGAAAATGAATCGTCTTAAATACTTATATTGGCAAAGAATAAAGGCTGAAAATGAGCTAAGTCCAACTAAAAAAGCTTGGGGGCAGAAACCCAAACTTTAAATCCAAAGAAAGAAAAGAGAGAAGGTAATAAAGGAAAGAGTAGGCATCAATGAATGAGGGGAGGAGCTTATCAAAGTAGAAAGAATTAATAAAGACAAATGCTGGTCCTTTGAAAAGACGAATAACAGAAAAATCCAGGAGATATTGATCAGGAAAAAGCACAACTATTTAACTATAAGCCCAACAGAAGGTATTTAACTACAAATACAGCAGAGATCTTTAAAAAAAAAAAAAAGGTGAGTGGATACAATAAACAGTTTTATGAAGATACGTTCGACAATCACATGAAACAGACACATTTCAAGAAAAATATAATTTATCCATGCTGACTCAAGAAGAAATGGAAAACTTGAATAGTCCTACAGTTACTAAAGAAATTATAACAATGTTAAAGGAGCTGTCACGGCACACGGACAGGTTCAGATACTTTTACAGTTGAGTTCCTCAAAATTGTCACCGAGACAGTCCTTCAAATCTAACCACAATTCTTCCAGCACGCAGAAAACAAAAAAGAGGCTGATCTCCGACTCATTCTATCCGCTCAGTCTACTCTTAATTTTTAAAACTGAGCAAGGTCAGTCAGAGAATAAGTCAATCCTATTCATAAGCATAGGCGCAAAATTCCTTTAAAAAATTAGCAAAATGAACCCAGCCATGTGTTTTAAAAGACAATGTCGTATTGTTCCAGGAACACAAGGTCGGAGCGACTTCAGAGAACCCGGGATTGTTATGGTGCAGTGAAAAATTAACTTCGCCTGAAGAGAGGCCTGGCCCTTGTCCCAGCTCCGGGGAGGCATCCTCTGAGCTCTGCAATGTCCTGAGGAACAGGACTGTCTTTGTTATTGCTGCGGCCACACTGAGCGTTTATGGTAATAAAGTGACTCAGTGGGGCTGGACTGCCCGAAAGACCCGCCATGGGATTAGAGAGGGGGGCACGGGGCCACTTGAAATCAGCCCAACCTCGGGGGGACTGGAAGGGGGGGGACAAAAGGTGGAGGCGATTGCTGGAAATGGAAGTCAACCACATGGGCCATAATCTGATTAGACCTGAGGCTTAGGTGAGCTTCCTGGGTGGGCTGCACCCTGCCTGTTGCCACACATTGGTGGGGGGCGGGGGGGGCGCGTAGCGGGGGCAGCCCATCCGGAGGAGGACACAGAGGCTTTGTGTGTGGGAACGCTGGGCATTCCAGGTTCTGCTCCGGTGTCGCTTCCCGTGGCTGGCTCGGTTTTGTAATCTTGGCTACAATAAACCATCCCCGTAAAGCCGGCGCTTCCTGAGTTCTGCGAGTCGTTTTGGTGAACCTGGGGGAGCCCAGACCACCCAAATCGGTAGCCAGCGGGTCTGAGGGAGGCGGGCACTGGGGACCCCTGACTTTCAGCGGGGGTCAGAAGTCTGGGGCGGACTTGGCATCCCGGGGGGCGGTGCCCCTCACTTCAGTGTGGCCAGCGTGGGGCAGTCCTGCACCCCCGTCACAGACTGAATGGGAAACGTCACTTCGTGACCTTGGTGGAGGCCCAAAGCTGTTGATAACCTTTCCTACTCATTTCGATAAAAAAAAAAAAAAAAAAAACACGTTAGGGAGCTAGTGTTAGCTAAAACTTCCTGAGTCTTGTGGAGAATACAAACAAATAAACAGTGTGGACAGGAAAATGCCCCAAGTGCCCCCTTTAAGATCAGGAGCAAGACAAGCCTAGACAGCAGGTTTACTCCCAGATTCTCTGGCCTTCGAGGGAACAACTAGCAAGAAAAGTAAGTTCCAGGCATCTACAATAATAAGAGGGTAACATGCTAATTAGACCGGACATCCTTCCGGACAAACCTGGGCCAGAGGGAAACCAGCCCGGGTCCCGGGTACCAGAGGGAAGCCGGTGCCGGCAGCGGGGGGAAGGAAGGCCCACTCTTGCACGTCGCATCGGGCCTCTGGTAAGGATTAGAAGGAAAGAAACAGGGCAGTTACTATTTGCAGGTGATATAATTTTCTATACACAAACCCCAAAAGGACAGGTAGAAATTTTTTAAAAGATAGTACAACAGCTTAGCAAGATGGCTGCCTCTAAGAGGGGCATTTAGCAATCAGTTGCATGTCATAACACAGATTAATCCTGGGCAAAAAACGCTAAATGGGGGGAAAGTTCCAGAAGGGTACATACAGCGTGAAGCCATCACCACAGAGCTCAGAACCCAGGAAGACTGAGCAATAAGCATTCTCGTGTGGGAGGGCCAAGCCCGCTTTTCCTCTGCTCACCGGCTGCCGACCGGCGTGCACTTGGGTTTCGCTTCGTCCCTAACATTGTGTCCCCTGTGGGATCCACAATGGCCGGGCTCCTTCAGGGCCCTCTGCTCGCCTGGGAACTCCCCTCCACCTCCCAGGTGATTGCTTCCCCACTCTCCAAGACACGCCCCCCTCCTTAGCCCTTAGCCCAGTGCACTAGCGCCCCTCCCCCTCCTGAGCCTCCCCCAGCCCCTCCCCCTCCTGAGCCTCCCCCAGCCCCTCCCCCTCCTGAGCCCCCCCCCCCCCCCCTCCTGAGCCTCCCCCCCCCCCCCCCCCTCCTGAGCCTCCTCCCCCCCCCCCCCCTCCTGAGCCTCCCCCCTCCCCCCCCCCCCCTCCTGAGCCTCCCCCCCCCCCCCCTCCTGAGCCTCCCCCCCCCCCCCCCTCCTGAGCCTCCCCCCCCCCCCCCCCTCCTGAGCCTCCCCCAGACCCTCCCCCTCCTGAGCCTCCCCCAGACCCCTCCCCCTCCTGAGCCTCCCCCCCCCCCCCCCCTCCTGAGCCTCCCCCCCCCCCCCCCCCTCCTGAGCCTCCCCCAGCCCCTCCCCCTCCTGAGCCTCCCCCAGCCCCCCCCCCTCCTGAGCCTCCCCCCCCCCCCCCCCCCTCCTGAGCCTCCCCCAGCCCCTCCCCCTCCTGAGCCTCCCCCAGACCCTCCCCCTCCTGAGCCTCCCCCACCCCCCTCCTGAGCCTCCCCCAGCCCCCCCCCTCCTGAGCCTCCCCAGCCCCCTCCCCCTCCTGAGCCTCCCCCAGCCCCTCACCCTCCTGAGCCTCCCCCAGCCCCTCACCCTCCTGAGCCTCCCCCAGCCCCCCCCCTCCTGAGCCTCCCCCAGCCCCTCCCCTCCTGAGCCTCCCCCAGCCCCCCCCTCCTGAGCCTCCCCCAGCCCCTCTGAGTGGGAGCAGCAGCAGCAGCAGCAGCAGCAGCGGGGGAACCTGCTGGAGACGAAGCCGGGCCCAGCAGCGCTGCTGAGTCAGGGCCTCTGGACGGTGGGGGGGGGGGGGGGGCGGCCAGCCCTGCGCTGAGCACAGTCTCCTCGGTTCTGAGCTGACGTTGGAGACCCTCTGCGCTCTACCTGGACCCCCTCCCTCAGGCTTCACGGAAACTCACAGGAGTGGCATCCCCCACGCTGCGGCCACTCGGCTCACCCTGCTCCCGCGCAGCACCCCTGGGCGGTACCCTCATCGCCAACTCCCACTCCTGGTGAGTCCTGTCAGCCCAGCTGTCCCAGGTCACCCACCTGCCTGGCTCCTCGGCCACACCCGTCGGAACCACCACCTGTCACTGTGATCCTGCAATGCCCGCCGCCCTGGTCTGCCCTTCCACCCCGACACCCGGCCTCCACGCCCCGCGGGGCCTCAGGACGCTCCCACCGGGAGCCCGGGAGCCCGCGCTGCACTGCTCGCCCTCCGCCAGCTGGCGCCTGGAGTGAATGTCAGAGCCTCCCCGCTTACAGCCCCGCTGGTCGGCTCCTGCCAGCCTCCCCGCGGCCCTTCGGTCCCACCACACCTGCTCCGGGGCTCCAGCTGCGCGCCCCTGCTCTCCTGAGCCCCAGGCTCCTCCCCGCTCAGGGCCTTTACACGCACTGCTCCCCCTGCGAGGGGCTCTCCCTCAGCTCTGCAAGGCTGGGTGCTGCTCGTCCTTCGGATCACAGTCTAACAACTGGGGTCTACTCGCCCCCCAATAACACCACCTGACCGGACCTCGCTGTTTGCTTCTCTCTCTGCTCCCCGCCCCACTGGAGCCTCACTGGGCAGAGAGGCCAGGGTGCTGCTCCCAGCCCAGCGTCTGGCGCAGAGCACGATGGGTGCTCGACTGCTGTTCGTACACGGGGGACAGGGAGGACGGGGGACAGGGAGGACGGGGGACAGGGAGGACGGGGGACAGGGAGGACGGGGGACAGGGAGGACGGGGGACAGGGAGGACGGGGGACAGGGAGGACGGGGGACAGGGAGGACGGCGGAAAGGGAGGACGGTGGACAGGGAGGACGGGGGACAGGGAGGACGGGGTGCTGGAGGACACTGCTCCCCTGCTGAGCTCTCACCCCCCTACCAGCGGCTCAGCTCAGCCTCCACGGCACAGACATGGCATCTGCGCGGCCCTCGAAGCCAGGTGTGTGCGTCTCTCCAGGTGGATGGTGTTGCCCCATCACGTCTTACCCGAGTCACGTGTTACTTAGCATCCCTGCTGCCTAGACAGCCTGCTCCCCAGAGGCTGAAGGACGAAGAGTCCTTGAACCCTCTGACCTGTGCTGTGGATGAAGCAGGACGGTTTCCTTCACCTGCTCAGAGCCCCTGGTCAGATAAACCGCGTGTCTCCTTCCCCGCAGATCCCCGCACTGCCCTGGGCCCTGAGCCGCTCGGAGTCTCTGCAGACCCTCAGCCCGCTCCACCTGCACGGCGGGCCCGAGCTCGCCTTCCCCAGACTGCCTGCCGAGGGAGCCCCGAAAACGCGTCTCAGATCAACCAGGTCGGAATGCTCCGGCAGCTTCTCTGTGGCTGGAGGTCAAGTCCTCGACGTCACAGGGCCTGGCAAGCTGGCGCCTTTGCGAGCTGTGATCCCCCCACTGCGCCCCCCCCCACCCCCTCAACTCGGGGGGCTTCTCTCTGCTCGGATCTCCTGGGCTCTGTCCTCCTGGCCCGGCCCCTTGTTTTCTGGTGCAACCGGCACCCCAGTGTCCCCCACTCTGTGAAGCCGCGCATCCTGCTCAGCTCCGCCCGGCGGTGAAGGCGTCTCCCGGAAGGAGCCACGCTTAGGAGGGCAACCGCCTCCACCTGCATCGCACGCACTGGGGGAGCAGCAGACACAATCCCGGGGCCCCACCTGCCCTTCCCACCGGCTCCCCCAGGGAAGACCCTGCCCCGGACCCGCAGGGTAGAACGCGGAGCTGCCTGCAGTCAGGTGCGCCCCTGCCCCACGGGGGATGGTGGAGGAGGGATTCGGACAGAAGGCCTTTAGCCCCAACCACACAGCCCTGGCCATCACCGGGGACAACTCCGCCACCTCCTGCGTGGGTGCCCCACAGCTACAGACTGGGCCCCTGGGCCCCTGGAGTCCGCTCCCTGGGACCAAGGGGACCCAGACACCTGCTGCTGTGTGCACAGGGTCCTCGACGCGCATTCCTGCAGCTCGCACGTCCTCCCCGAGGAAGAGGGAGGGACAGGCGGGTCCTGAGCAGCCTGGGGCTGCGTCTCCCCCCTCAGCCCCCCCCCCCCCCGTGCTGTGAACCAGGCCGGACGTGGGGGCCTGTGCGGCGGCCCCTCCGCAGGGCTGAGGAGGTTGCATTTGAACAGGAGGAAACTTTGGCCTTTGCCACTTTTTATTTTTTTATATTTTTAATTAAATTGCCCGGGTCACTGACACCCTGCAAAGACTACGAAAGGCAGCCTGGCGTCTCCTTAATGATACACCATCTGTTTATTCACCCGCGGTCACGTGATCTCCACAGACCATCCCGGCTCACTGGCCTGGACCAGTTTGTGGGTGAAACGCTTGGGGCGGGGCCAGAGCCAGGCCCCCCCCCCCACTTTCCTTCTTCTTCTTCCTCATTTTAAATGGGCTGTTTGACCCCAAACTTGTTGGCGGAATTTGTTACTGCTCACGGCACCTAACCACCCCATTTCCACTGCAGTATTTTAGTCCGACTTCTGACAGGGAAGACCAGATACGATGAAATAGTTCCATGGGGGGGGGGGCACACAGGAGGCATTGGGGGCAGGACCACCCACCGAGGCTCAGCAGCTGTGGAGGGATCCGCTCAGATCCCGCCAACACCCCTCCACATACACACCTACCCCCCCCCACCCCCCATGGTAGCAGCCGAAGCTGGAGAGCCTCCGACCTCACCCCGGGGGCTGCGGCCTCATCTCCGCACCTCCAGCTTTCACCGCAATGGACTCACCTCTGGGACTACGGGATTAACCCCCTGAGCAGTGTTGCACTCCGGGTATTTTTAAGAGCTTTGAGTTTATTCATTTCAGTGAAGACTGGCCCCCAAAGGAGGAGCAATGGAGGCCGAGGTTCCAGTGGGAAATGCCACCGCCCACAGAGCTCCCCTCTCCAGAGGCTGCCTCCCCACACCTTGCTCGCGCAGGCGCGGTGGGGACCGATGGAGGAGACTGATGCTCGCCTGGAGCACCGGGCACGGGGGCGGCAGACTGGGTAAAGGCATTTGGACTCTCAGAGCTCCAGTGCCGAGCGGCCCGCCCTGCCACGCGCCCTCGCAGCCTTAACTCTGAGAAGCCGGGCCTCGGCCCCGTGTGACACTGTGACAGGTGACAGGCCGCTGGTGTGATCTGTCCTGGGAGCGCACGTCTGGGGAGCCTGAGCAGGGGCTGGTGGGTGCAGGGGCGGGTGGGTGCAGGGCCAGCTCAGCCCCCGCGATGCTCAGGCCCCGCCCAGGTCAGCCATGGCCGCTCGCAGCCCTCGAGCACACAGCGCTCAGGCTCCCCGTCTCCCCTTCCTCCTCTTCCAGCAGGCCCACTTTCTGGCTGTGAGCAGGGAGAGGGGTGGGGGGGAGGGTCTGCACACTCTCTGTCTGACGTCAGCACTTCCGTGGGCCCCCGAGGACAAGGTTTAAGGTTTGTGTGTGCATGTGGGTGCGTGTGCACGTGTGTGTGTGTGTGTGTGTGTGTGTGTGTGTGTGTGTGTGTGTTACGCCAATAGAAAGAGTTCTTTGTGGAGAACATGGCTGCATGGGTGACTCACCCGTGGGTGCCTCACACTGAGGGCTCGTGAAATGCCTCTCCCATCCTCAGAGGACCAACTGCCTGGAGCCTCTCTTATCAGCGTGGATGGGAGCTGTAGCCTGTGAACCGGTCCCCGTGCCTGCAGAGGGCACGCACCTGGCTCCTGGGCCCGAGGTCCCCGAGGTCCTCAAGGTCCCGCACCTGCAGAGGGCATGCACCTGGCTCCTGGGCCCGAGGTCCCCGAGGTCCCGCACCTGCAGAGGGCATGCACCTGGCTCCTGGGCCCGAGGTCCCTGAGGTCCCACGCCTGCAGAGGGCACGCACCTGGCTCCTGGGCCCGAGGTCCCCGAGGTCCCGCACCTGCAGAGGGCACGCACCTGGCTCCTGGGCCAGAGGCTATTGTCTGTCCCCTCCCGAGGGAGGTGCGGCCATTGTTCCTCGTCTCCCTTTATCTCTGCGGGGACTCAGCTCTGCCGGCCAGGCCAGGTGCGCGCGGGGACCTGGCTGGGACACGGTGCTTGGAGGGCTCTCTGGACAAGCCAGGAGAGGGCGGGTCACAGTGTTTGCGTGTGGATTGAAACCCAGTCCACCGTCCATGCCGACGCGGTTTGGGTAAAGGAACCCGTCCTGGAGCTGAAGGAATTCGTGTCATGTTTCCTTAAATCACGGGGCTCATGAAAGTGACAGGTAAGCCCTGGCCGGTGTGACTCAGTGGATAGAGCATCAGCCTGTGGACCGTGGGTCCCGGGTTCGATTCCGGTCAAGGGCACGGACCTCGGTTGCAGGCTCCTCCCCGGCTTAGGCCCTGGTCAGGGCGCATGCAGGAGGCAACCCATCAATGTGTTTCTCTCACATCCATGTTTCTCTCGGTCTTTCCCTCTCTTCCACCCCCTAAAAATCAATGGAAAAATACCCTCAGGTGAGGATTTTTTAAAAAAAGTTACAGACACCAGTGACGTGTGGCAGCAGGGAGGAGCGGAGCGCAGCGGAGTGCTTTCCGAGCGTGGGCTGAGAATCCCCGTCCAGCGCCGGCAGTCATTTCGAAATAAGATAAAGACACAAGAAGACTGTGACTGTGGTGACAGCTGTGTGACCATACAAGGACCGTGACAAAGAAGGACAGGAAGGCGGCCAGTGCGGCCTCAGCAGGGAGCCCCTGGGCGTGGACAAGAGCACCTGCGTCTGGAGAGGCCTCGGGCTCTGTGGCGCGCTGTGCCTGGCACCTCCCTCCGCCTGGCACCTCCCTCCGCCTGGCACCTCCCTCCGCCTGGCACCTCCCTCCGCCTGGCGACTGCCGCTACCAGGACCTTCCGGGCCACACTGGACGCTATTTAGGATCAGGAGGCTGTAGGGGACTGTGGCTGGACCTAGCCCGTCCTTACCCTTTTGCTTTCTTTTTTTCAGAGAGGAAGAGAGAGGGAGAGAGAGAGAAACATCAATGATGAGAGAGAATCAGTGATAGGCTGCCTCCTGCACGCCCCACACTGGGGATTGAGCTTGCAATCTAGGCCTGTGCCCTGACCGGGAATCGAACTGTGACCACTGAGCCATGCCGGCTGGCCTTGTTCTTTCTTAACAAAACAAACAAACAAAAACATGCCCAGGGCCATGGTTTGCGAAGCCCTGGGTCAGCGGGTGAAGGGCGAGGGTGGGGGTGGTGGGAAGGGGCAGAGATTCCAGTCTTGGGGGTCGTGCTGATGGACAATGTGTCCTCCGGGCGACGGGAGGGGCCATCCAGGCCTCTGTGAGAGAGAAACCTGACTGGAGATGCTTAGGGTGGAGGAGGCAGGGCAACTCCCGGGGCCATGGTGAGAGGGGAGGAGCCCCTGGACTTGGGCACCAGCAGAGGGAGGGACAGGAAGGTCCTACAGGTGTGCAGGTGGAGGACCAGTCCCCGTGTGACCCCGTGTGACCCTGTGTGACCCCGTGTGAGTCTCGGGGCCTGGTCGTAAGTGTAGGGGAAACAGAGAAGGCAACGCTGCCTGAGGTTTCCAGATCCGGGGCTGGTGCAGATGACACCCGAGTCCTGGGACAGGAGGGGGCCCAGATGGTCTGTGTGTGGGTCTCTCACACCAACACCAGCGAGGTGTCGGGGTCAGTGGGAGGGACCAGGCCTGCAAGGGAGGGCAGTTGGCGCCTGGGAAATGGGCTGCCCAGAAACCTGCAAGGCCACGTACTGCCGTGTTCCTGAGCCAGGCCGGCCGCCGGGCAGGAGGTGCCGATGGCGTGTGGCTGCTTCACTGGGTGGTCCCCGCCCAGCATCCACACAAATCCCCTAGAACAGCGGTCGCCAACCTTTCGGAACTCATGGACCACCGGTTGGCACCGCCACCCTAGAGCGTGGCCTGACCCAGGGCAGGCATTCTAAGTTAGCAGGAGGGTTGGGGTCTCACTTACTCGAACCAGCTCCGGTGCTAGCCAGCTGTGTGCCGGGAGCACATTGTCTCCATTTATCTGGGCCCCTTTCACCCGCCAACGAGGGGGACCCGGCTCTCCCAAGTCGCTTCGATTCCCCCCAACTGCCCTCCCCTCCTGGCCTGATCGCCCACAACTGGCCTCATGCTTTCCTTGGCCAGCGCAGGGAAAGGAACGAGGACTGCGTGGGAAAGCCCTGACTCTATAGTAACAAGATCCCTGCGTGTGCGCTGATCTTCATAGCAGCCCTTAAAAAAATCCTATCTAATAAAAGAGTAATATGCAAATTGACCATCACTCCAACACACAAGATGGCTGCCACAAGATGGCCAGCAGGGGAGGGCAGTTGGGAGGGACCAGGCCGGCAGAGGAAGGAAGTTGGGGGTGACCAGGCCAGCAGGGGAGGGCAGTTAGGGGTGACCAGGCCTGCAGGGGAGGGCAGTTAGGGGCAATCAGGCTGGCAGGGGAGCAGTTAGGCATCAATCAGGCTGGCAGGGGAATGGTTAGGGGGTGATCAGGCTGGCAGGCAGAAGTGGTTAGGAGCAATCAGGAAAGCAGGCAGGCGAGCAGTTGGGAGCCAGTAGTCCTGGATTGTGAGAGGGATGTCCCAGATTGGAGAGGGTATAGGCTGGGCTGAGGGACACACACGCCCGCCCCCCTGCATGAATTTCATGCACTGGGCCTCTAGTAAAAAATAAAAATGGAGCAGCCCTGGCCAGTGGCTCAGTCCGCTGGAGCATCGTCCCATACACCAAAAGGCTGTGGGTTTGATCCCGGTCAGGAAACATATCCAGCTTGCAGGTTGGATCCCTAGTTGAGATGCGTATGGGAGGCAACCAGTCGATGTTTCTCTCTCACATCAATGTGTTTTTTTCTCTCTCTCTCTGTAAAGTCAATAAAACATATCAATGAAAGAAAGAAAAAGAAAGAAAGAAAGGAAGAAAGAAAGGAAAAAGGAAGAAAGAAAGAAAGAAAGAAAGAAAGAAAGAAAGAAAGAAAGAAAGAAAGAGAAAGAAAGAAAGAAAGAAAGAAAGAAAGAAAGAAAGAAAGAAAGAAAGAAAGAAAGAAAGAAAGAAAGAAAGAAAGAGCAGATAAGGATACAAGATTCAGCTGGCTCAGCCTTGTCTCAACTTGGAAGCTGAGGGACAAATCCATATGCATAAAATTTGATGGCGATCAGCCCTCATCCGCTCGCTCCACAGCTCCGCCTGTTAACTACGACGCAGCACCAGGCTCCCCACTGTTAACCAGAGGGCTGACACAAACAGTAATACGTAGGATGTGTGTCCCTTAGCAACAGAAACTGAGGGACAGAGTCACCTCCAAGCTGGGCCGCGTCTCCAAACCAGCTGATGGGTTTCCGTCCTGTAGACAATGCGCTCTCCGTACCCCACCGTCCCTGGGCCTGGCCGCCGAGAATTCTGAGTAAAGGTCTCTGCTCAGCTGAGTACGTTTATTACCCTAAGTCCCAGTGTCACCACGCCTGTCACTTTATTCTTATTTCCATGGTTTGGGTTTACTGAGGTACTGATTCTTTAAGTGCATTCATTCATTCATTCATTCATTTGAGCAGTTTTTGGTTTACAGAAACAATTGAACAGAGAGGACAGAGTTCCCATCTACTCCCGCCCCTCCCCCCCCATACGGTTCCCCTATTAGCAACCTCTTGCATGAGTGTGGTACGTGTTACAGTTGATGAGCCAGCATCGATGCATGACTACCAGCTACAATGTAGAGTTTGCAATAGAGTTCGCTCTGTGTTGTACGTTCTGTGGGTTTGGCAAACACAGAGTGGCATGGACCTATCGCGGTTTCATACTGAACAGTTCCCCTACCCTAAAAATCCCTGTAGCCCGGCTGGCGTGGCTCAGCGGTTGAGTGTTGACCTGTGAACCAGGAGGTCATGGTTTGATTCCCTGTCAGGGCCCATGCCTGGGTTGCGGGCTTGATCCCCTGTCGGGGGCGTGCAGGAGACAGCGGATCAATGATTCTCTCTCATCATTGAAGTTTTTATCTCTCTCTGCCTCTCCCTTTCTCTCTGAAATTAATAAAAATATATATTTTAAAAAAATAAAATAAAAATCCCCTGTATTCCACCTATTCATCCTGCCCTTCCCCGTAACCCTTGGCAACCCTGATATTTCTGACTTCTCCTTAGTCTTGCCTTTTGCAAAATGCCATGTAGTTGAATCACACAGTAGGCAACCTTTTCAGACCGCTTCCTTCACTTAGAAACATGTGACTGAGGCTCCACCTATCTTTTTGTGTCTTGAAGGCTTGTTTCTTTTTATCACTGAACTAGAGGCCCGGTGCACGGATGCATGCACGGTGGGATCCTTCGGCCTGGCCTGCTGCTCTCTGACATACCCCGAGGGGTTCTGGATTGCGAGAGGGCGTAGGCCAGGCCGGGGACCCCACTGGTGCACAATCAGAGCCAGGGAGGGACTGCAGGAGGGCTCCAGGGCGTGTCTAGACCATCTGCCCAGTCCCGATTGGCTGGACCCCAGCAACAAGGTAACCTACCGGTCGGAGCATCTGCCCCCTGGTGGTCAGTGTGCATCATAGCTACCGGCCAAATGGTCGAAAGGTCGAACTGTCGCTTAGGCTTTTATACATATAGATTAGGCTTTTATATCTCTATTACAAAAACCCAGTGGCCCTAACACCGTAAGGACCAAACACTGGCGCAGGTGGGCGGGGCTGTGAGTACGGCGAAGTGCACGCAGGTGGGTGGTGCAGTGGGCGAGTGGGAGAGGAACACGTGGGGCTGCGTGATTTCCCGAGCTGGGCTTCTAGTATATAGATAATATTCCACAGCCTGGATGGGCCACTGTTTGTTTATTCATTCACCTGCCAACGACATCTTGATTGCTTCTGTGTTCCTGGAGACGATGAATAAAGCTGCGGTTCCTACTGATTTTGTTACTCCTGCTTCACTGCAAGCTGCCTTCCTTCCTGAAGAAGGAAGCCCCGTGCCCTGGGCTGTTCTCGGCTGCTCCCCGGTGCCCACGGCCATCCTTCCAGAGCTTCCTGAGAGGCACGCAGAGCCCGGGAAAGAGGGTGCTGGAGACGGGATCCACACACCAGCTCTCTCCACCGAGGCTGTTGGAGGAGAAGGCTCCTTGTCTGCTGGCCTGGGGCGCCCCCTCCCCCTGCGCCCCCCGCTGTGCTGGAAACGGCAGCCTCCCCAGACAGGGGGGCTCATGGGCCACCTGCCGTCTGCAGCTGGCGGAGCCCAAGGAGCAGAGGGGACGGCTCAGGGCGGGGCCCCCGATCGCGTCAGTCCCAGCCCTGGAGAGGCCCCACGGGGTGGGGGGCCGCCCTGGGCACCAGCGTCTCCGAGTCCCGTGGGTGACTGGATGCCGCTAGGGCAAGACCCCGGTCCCACGCGGGACGGAGCTTGTGTCCCGGTTTCTCGTTTTGAGAGGGATTTCTGAGCGCTGGTGGAGGGGAAAGCAAACGATTGGACAAAGCCACACGGAATGGCTTCCTTTCCTGGGAACTTTGCTGGAACGTTTTAGAAATGACCCAGAGAGAGAGCGAGTGGGGTCAGTTCCATGAAAATACTTGTTGCTTTGAAAAGAAGTTACAGATAAAGGTCAGGAGAATGGGAGCCAAGAGCAGTGGCCTTCAGCCCACGTGTGACGAAGGGACCCAGACCGGCACGCGCCGGCGGGGGTGGTGGGAGTGCCGCCAGACTCTCGCTCCTGTGGAGCTTCTTTAAATTATAGGACATAATTCTGTTTATTGTCGCCATTTCCCAAAATACCCCCTTTACCCAGCACCTCACAGCCTGCCCATCGTCTTCACCGTGTGAGCAGGGAGGTCTGATCCGGGCACTCACCAGCAGCTACACGACCTTGGCTGACGCATCTAACCTCTCCGGGCCTCAGTTTTCCCATCTCTACAATGGACGCACTATCATCTATGTTACTATGAGACCCCACGGCGCTCACATATGGGTGGTGTCTGAGCTGAAGAGGGTTCGTCAGGGCTGTTTCCACGGTAACAATCTGCCCGATTCTTTTTCTTTCCAGCGAAACGCAATCTCCACTGTTGGCCCGCAACCCGGGCGTGTGCCCTGGCCAGGAGTCGAGCGGTGACCCCTTGGTTCCTGGGTCGATGCCCAACCACTGAGCCACACCTGCCGGGCTCTTCCTCTTCTTGCAAGGGCGCCAAACCATCCGATTAGAACCCCAGCTTTCTCACCTCATTTAACCCTAACAACCCGCAAAGGACCCTTCCTCCTCATACAGCCGTGGTTCTCAACCTTCCTCATGCCGCGGCCCTTTCATACAGTTCCTCGTGTTGCGGTGACCCCCAGCCATAAAATTATTTTCGTTGCTACTTCATAACTGTAATTTTGCTACGGTTAATGAATCGTCATGTAAATATCTGTGTTTTCCGATGGTCTTAGGCGACCCTGCTAGCGGTTCTCAACCTGTGGGTCACGACTGCTAAGACCATCGGAAAACACAGATATTTACATGACGATTCATTAACCGTAGCAAAATTACAGTTATGAAGTAGCAACGAAAATAATTTTATGGTTGGGGGTCACCGCAACACGAGGAGCTGTATGAAAGGGTCGTGGCATGAGGAAGGTTGAGAACCACTGTCACAGTCACGCCAGGGATCAGGGCTTCAACACATGCATGTTGGAAGGGAACATGAGTCCCAGGACACATCCTGCTCTCACACGTGGGTCCGTCCCCCTGAACACGCGGTGATGGGAGAGGTGAGGTCCCACGGCCGTGGCAAGAGCCCCGTCTAGACCAGAAGTAGAATGAACTGGAATTCACGCCTTAAGCCTAGGGATGGAGGCCAGGCTCCGTGGACGTCCTAGACTCGAGAGAGCGATGAGAAGTGACTCCTCAAAGCCCCAACATCTGCTCTCTGTGCCTGGCGCCCCTGCATACGGCGTGAACCCTCGTCAACCCCGGCCCCTGTGCCCAGCGCTCTACTCTGTGCTCCCAGGCGGGGGGTGGAACCCTGCCTTCTGCGCCTGAAACCACAGGACGGTTGGGCCTCCGCGCGCTGGCGGCGGAGGCAGAGGACCCACCACGTAGAATCCGTGCTCTCTGTGGCTTCACATCACAGCTGCCTCTTCACTTCACCGCGGCCCGCCGTGGGCTGCGTGTCGGGAGGGAGCGCTGCCATCCATCACGCGTCCTTCTAAAGGGCTTCTCGAAACTCAGGAGACCCTTTTCCTAATCAGGGAGCCGTCCCAGCCTCCCGGGCACTGAGCAGACGGACAGACGGACAGACGGAGGGAAACGGGCAGGGCCCGGGATTGGGCCAGGGACTCCTTCCAAATAACAGGAACCAAGGGTTTTGTCATTGTTGTCTCAGAAGGACATAAATCATAATGACATAGGCCCACGTTCAAGGTCTAGAACCAAACAAAGCAAGCGGCTCACCAGTGTGCTGGTGTTGGCCGGTTGTTCTTTGACACCCTCGTCCGACATCTCCCTGTCCCCCTGCCTCCTCCCCATCCCCCCCATCCCCCCTTCCCCCAGTGGTCACCAAGCTCACAGCACTGACGCAAAGACACAGACAATCCTGAACCAAAATTCATGACTAACTTGCGCTGGAATACAGAAAAGTGTCCCACAATATCACATGACTTTAAGTCATGCAAAAGCCATGGCCATAGCCCGGCCGGGTTGGTTGGAGTGTTGTCCCGTACACCCAAAGGTTGTGGGTTCAACTCCAGGTCAGGGCATACACTAGTTGCCGGTTAGATCCCCAGTTGGGGTGTGTACAGAAAGCAACCCATCAATGTTTCTCTCTCTCTCTCTCTCTCTCTCTCTCTCTCTCTCTCTCTCTCTCAAAGCAATAAACACATCCTCAGGTGAGGATTAAAAAAACAAACAAGCCGAAACCGGTTTGGCTCAGTGGATAGAGCGTCGGCCTGCGGACTGAAAGGTCCCAGGTTCGATTCCGGTCAAGGGCATGTACCTTGGTTGCGGGCACATCCCCAGTAGGGGTTGTGCAAGAGGCAACTGATCGATGTTTCTCTATCATCGATGTTTCTAACTCTCTATCCCTCTCCCTTCCTCTCTGTAAAAAATCAATAAAATATATTTTAAAAAACAAAAACAAAAAAAAGCATGGCTTTGTATACTTTCCAAATGTCATCGCTATAACATCTATTGTCGAGCTAGAGGGTAGAATCTATATTGTTTAGCAGTTTGCAAGTTGGATGGATAACGTTCCAAGTACAGACACACTGTGTGGGCCTCCATTCCTGCCCCTGCCCAGGCCCACAAAGGCTAGGACAGGCCCACCTGCCCAACAGCCGTTCCAGGCGCCTGTTCTCTTTCTGCTGCCCCACCCGCGACCCGGGCCTCGCCTTCATGTCTTTGCCTCACTGCCTCAAGGTGGCTGCTCCAGCTCCAGCTCCAGCCTCAGCCGGCGTTCCAGGCAGGAGGATGAGACAGAGGGGAGGAAGATAAGCTGGTACCACATCACCAAAGCAAAGAATTTCCCGAAATCCCCGGGGCTTCCCGCACAGGCAGAGCCACGTCACCCGGCCGCCCTGGCTGCAAGGCCTGGGAAAGGTGGGTGTTTCCTGAGCTCCGCCACCCCACCTCACACATCCTTTTGTGCCTTTATTGCCAGAATGTTCCACGTCGGGGGCCGGGGCAGCTTTCTGGTGGGGAGTGAGGCAAGGACACAGCTAACGTGGTGGTGCAGGGTTTGCATAGCAAGATGCTGGTGTTCCAATGATGGTTTTTCAGGTTGTTGTTGGGGGCGGGGTGCATGGAAACTCCAGAAGTGGGGGGAGGGTGTGTCGGAAACTAAAGCCACCCACACCTTCCCTCGCTGTGGCAATCGGTGGATTTCTACGGCAACCCCCAAACCTCAACTTATAGGAAAACATTTACTCCAACTCGATCACATTTCAGGAGAGACCCACAATATTTAATTTCCTCTAAAGGAACTGTATCGGGATCAGGACGATTTACCAACACATTTCAAAGTGAGCTGTTGGAGGGGTGGTGGGGAGGGAGGGTGCGCAAGCAAGGGTGGGGGTAGGGGGATAATAAAATTAAATTAAATTTAAAAAAAAAAGATTTAAAAAATAAAGTGAGCTGTTTTGTGAGAAATTGAGATGCAGAGTGAAGCACGTATGATGGCATCAAATATAAAGTTGGTTCTAGGAAGTGTCTGGGATTTCTGCAGAATTGTAACAACGGAGGTTTCGTGACACACAGGTAACTCCCACCTGTTGCTTCTGCGTGACAAGTACAGAGAGGAGGTTCCAGGCGGCGGTGCGGGCTGCTCGGCAGAAACACCGGGCGTGGAGGACCTTTATTCCTAACAGGTAACCGCAAAATCGGACGTCACCTTTTACTCTTGGACAAATGTAAGTCTGTCCAGTGAAAACGACTAAGAAATCCAGGGAACCCCTGTTCTGGCCAGTGTGTAGAAGCGATGTCATTCTTTCTCTTTAGCATTTACTTTAAGCGTCATGTTGCTTGGGCTTCCTTGGGTATAAACGCTAAAATGGAAATGATTTCACCGCGTGCGTTAGCCGCCAAGGGGTGAGCTGGAGGTCCCTGGCGCCAGCCCCACTGACCCCAGAGGCACTCAAACGGAGTGGGGGGGAGGTACGGGGAAAAGGGGGTTAATGGGGGAGGTGGGGAGGGGACATCTGTAATACTTGCAATAATAAAGATAAATTAATAAAAAAGAAGTTTAATAATTGTTCTACTTAAAGAAAGAAAGAGCCCGGCCAGTGGGGCTCAGGGGTTGAGCCTCGACCCATGAACCAGGAGGTCAGGGTTCGACTCCCAGTCAGGGCATAGGCCCGGGTTGCGGGCTCCATCCCCAGTGTGGGGCGTGCAGGAGGCAGCTGGTCCATGATTCTCTCATCACTGCTGTTTCTCTCTCTCTCCCTCTCCCTTCCTCTCTGAAATAAATATATATATATATTTAAGAAAATAATATATAATAATAAAAGCATAATATGCTAATTAGACCGGACAGCCGATGACCTTCCGGATGAAGCCGGGGCTGCGAGGGCCCAGGCAAGCTGCGGCTGCAAGGGCCGAGTGCCTTGCACGAATTTCGTGCACCGGGCCTCTAGTAATAAATAAAAGAAAGAAAGAAATGCCAGCCCACTCTGCCTGTGATCGTGTGACCCCTCAGTGGCCAACCTCATCCGCCCGCCCCTTTCCAGTATCTCAGGCCCCGCGGAGGGGCTGTCCTCCAGCACGACTCTTCCTCCGTCTGACGGGCTGGGGGGGTGGGGTGGGGGCTGAGCCAGGAATGCTGTCACTTTGTAACCAGAGAGGACCGTCCACCACGGGGCCCCCGGCCAACGTGGACTAAGCTGCCCCGGGAACGGGTCAGCGGCAGCTGCAGAAACACAGTTCTGTTTGCAAACCAAGTGACCGCACCGCCCGCACCCGGTGTCTCCGGAACATTCCCGGCCGGTGACTCGGCGCCCTCCCTGCAGAGTGGCCACAGAGACAACCAACAGCCCGCCCTGCCGCCCTGCCCGGCCTTCCACGGCGCTGGGCGGAGCTCCATGTCAGAGGATGTGCTCCTTGGGCTCAGGTTTCAGGCCTTTTTGGGGTTTTGAAAGCCGAGAAGCTGTCCACTTTCCAATCGTAGGAGGAGCTGGCCTTTTTCTGCCCAAAGGGAGCGTGGCCGGCGCAATTGCTGCCCGTGACCATGGCCTCCTCCCAGGGGCGCCTGGGCCTCCTTTTAGGGAGTTGATCTTGCTCGCGGGGCCCCCTGAAGAGGCGGAAAGGCCTGGCCCTGCCTCCCACAGAGGGTGGAGACGAGGGCAGGGCGGCCGGCTCTCTGGAAACACCGTTTCCAGCCCGATGCCAGCGCCACCGCACCTCCGCCCCCCGCGCCCCGAGGCCCCCGGCGCAGCCCCTTCTGCTGGAACCGGACCTGATGCCCTCCGTTCCCAGGAGCTCGCGCATCGCTGCTCTGCTCCTGCTCCAGCTCCAGCCAGACCGTGTCTCTGCCCAAAGCACGTGGCTCTGTTCCACGCAGACCGGGGTCTCTTCACCTTCGTGGGCTGGGGATGGGATGACTGCGGTGGTTTGCGCCACGTCATCTCGGCCACGCGGGAGCCAGACTCCCACACACCCCTTTCCCACGCGGGCTCTGGGTTCGGAGTGCGGTGAGGTGGCCGTTCCTCTCCCAAGGTTGTTAGGACTCGATGCCTGACGGACAGACAGACACACAGAGGGCCAGTGAAGTCCAGCTTGCCCGTCTCCTCTGTCCCCGCCCAGCCCTTGTCCCCGGCCATCACCTCTGCTGGCCGTCAGCAGCCCTCAGCCAACCCCAGATGCCGGCTGCAGTCCCTCGGACCCACGCGGTTCTTGCTCGGGGACTTGGGCTCATCGTGTTAGGGTGTGAGGGTGACGCTGGTCTCGCACTAGGTCAGGGGAGAGTCCTCATCTGTGACAGGGACATGCTGAAGTACTCCGGGGAACATCATTCCCTGGCTAGGATTTGCTTTAAAATCGTCCTAAAAAAAGATTGTGGTGGGGAAAATGAAGGAAACCACTTTGAAAAACGGTAATGATTGCCCAGCCGGCATGGCTGAGTGGTTGAGTATCGACCTATGAACCAGGAGGTCACAGTTCGATTCCTGGTCAGGGCACAGGCCCGGGTTGCGGGCTCGATCCCCAGTGTGGGGCCTGCAGGAGGCAGCCGATCGATGACTCTCTCTCATCATTAATGTTTCTCTCTCCCCCGCTTCCTTCCTCTCTGAAATCAATAAAGATATATATATATTTTAAAAAGAGGGTGGAAAACTAAGTGTGGCCAGAGGTTGATGAGCACACACCCAAAAGGAAAAGGAAAACTCACTATCACTGTTAACTGTGAGGAATGCATTTCAACACGTGTGAGCTGGTCTTGTTCTTACACGCCAGCCTTAAAAAATAAAATAAAAAAGTCTGACCGTGGAATTCTAGATGCGTGCAAGCTGTCGAACGTTTTTAAGATGACGTTTGGGGGACAAGGTCTTGGACATAAGGGCGTACTTTTAAAAAGGTATCATCTAAACTGAACTTTAAGATATTTAATGGAGACATACAAAGTACTTTTTTAGGAAAATGTAGAAATCCTCTTTCTCTCAGGGATTGTTTGGTCAAGAGAGAAGACGATGGCGTGGGACTGGGGCCAACCAAAACAGGAGGCGGAGGATGGCGTGGGGCCCGCGGCTCTGTTCTAGAATGTTCTTCAAGGCTAAACTTCTTGGAAAGGAATTTATTTCTTCCACTCTCCCCAAGCACCACTTTTGGGTCATTTTAGGATCTCAGCTGGTGGCCACAGCTTTTGAGGATTTTGAGCCAAAGCCTTTCGTTTAAGAAAAAAGGCGGAGAGGGAGGGGGGAGGTTATTAAAAAGTTTGTTTTGTTTTGTGTTTTAAGTAGGAGGAGGTGATATGGACAACATTCAACAGAAGGACATATTTTATGTTGGAAAAATAAATGACCAGTGTTCACAAAATGTGCAAAGTCAGTAAATTCAGACAAAAATGCGAACTTGACAGGGAAACAAAGCCGCGAGGAAAAATACCGCATGGTGTGTTAAGACAGATAAAAGCTACGTCTAGTCCCTGTGCCAGGATGGGGGCGGGGGGGAAGGGCCCGAGTCGGAGAGTCGGCTCACACGAGGGTTCCCCAAGGCCAGAGAGGGAGGCGCCTGTGGACTCACAGCCATAAAATGAGGGGGTACTCCAAGTGCAGAACGCCAAGAAGCCCCCAGACTGAGCGGGGCTCCCCCTCCCCCTTGTCCCACAACGAAATGATGGTAAAATGGGCGGGGATCCGGTAGGAAGCAGAGGCAGGCATGGAGTCTTCTAGAAGGTTCAGTTGCTGGTGGTTTTCTCTGTGAAGGGGATCAGGACACCCCCTCCCCCCAAAAAAACACACCTCTTCACCTTAAGAAAGTTTTTGAGTTAAAAGCAACTGAGAATGAGCAGATGCAGCGTTCTCTGCCCTCCGTTACTGCCTCAAACAGTGGTCGGCAAACCGCGGCTCGCGAGCCACATGCGGCTCTTTGGCCCCTTGAGTGTGGCTCTTCCACAAAATACCACGGCCTGGGCGAGTCTATTTTGAAGAAGTGGCGTTAGAAGAAGTTTAAGTTTAAAAAATGTGGCTCTCCAAAGAAATTTCCATCGTTGTGCTGTTGATATTTGGCTCTGCTGCCTAATGAGTTTGCCGACCACTAGCCTAAAAGAAGGGAACCATTTCCCTCTGTGGAGGTGTCTCCTGTCCCCGCCCCCCAAACCTCCACTCCACCCCGGACAAGGAGGGGGAGCACTCTGTCCCTGGAGATCAGAGTGACACGAAGGCGGGTCTGCAGGGACAGCCCTTAGAAGAGCCACACCCTCATTAGCCCCCCGTGTTCCCATTCCCTCTCTTGCAGCCCAACCCCCCCGCCTTTCCTTTGCAAGCCCCCACCCCCGAGGCCACCACCTCCTGGAGTTTCGCTTTTTCCGGGGACGCCGGAGTGTGTACATGCTAATAAACAGCGGGTGCCTTTGTCCCTGTTAGACGGTCTTTTTAAGTTTAATTCCCAGGCCTTCGTTACTGAACCTAAGAGGCAGAGGGAACTCTTTCCTCCCCGACACCGGCAGGCGCGGCTACCTCATTCAACACGTCAACGAGAGCGCTGGGTCCATGACCAGACCCCACGGAAACCATTCACTCGGGGAAGTTGAGCCTTGGGGCAGGCCTAGCCGGTTGGGCTCCGTGGATAGAGCGTCGGCCCTCGGACTGAAGGGTCCCGGGTTCTATTCGGGTCAAGGGCACTTGGTTGATGGGGTGCAAGCAGGAGTCAACCAATCGATGCCCCCCTCTCACGTGGATGTTTCTCCCTCTGTGTCTCTCTCCCCGCCCTTCCACTCTCTTTAAAAATCAAGGGAGAAATATCCTGGGGGAGGGTTAACAACAGCAAACAGCACGTGGCCTCTGCTGCCCCTTCCCCTGCCTCTTGCCCTCTTCCCTCCCTTTCCCCTCGCCTCCTCCCTTTCTCTGTCCCTTCCTGTCACTTCCTCAAACTTCATTCAGTCCTGAAGTCAGGGGAGATGGTAGGATGGCAGCCTGGGCAGGGGCTCAGGTGCACCCAGGGCCGGACAGGGTGTGAGAGGGGGACAGGGTGTGAGAGGGGGACAGGGTGGCAGAGGCTCAGGGGAGGAGGGGCTGTCCTGGAGTCACCTCATTAGAACAAAGACGCCCCACTCCCCAGGAAGTGACAAGGGACTCAGCGTTCTGGGTTGGGAACCAGGACCACATACCAGTTCTGAGAACCGGAGAGGCCGGTGTCTCATTGTCTCACAGGGGACAGGGCAGCGCCCGACGAGCTCCCGCCGTGTGGATGACAGAGGGTTACCCCGACCCACACAGGTCCCCACGCCTGGACGAGGGCGAGGAGCCCGGCACCGCTGCGGGGCCTGCCGTGGCTCCCGCGTCTGCAGGGTAGGCCTGGAGGCCCCGGGCAGTGAGGCCCGGCCCGACCCAGAGGCCTGGTGCCCCGAGAGCGGCAGGGGAGGCCTGGAACGGAGGAACAGCCGGAGCTCCGAGCGCGTGGAGACCACAGCCCCCCACGGAGTCCCCGGCTCCACGTCACCCAGCCAGCCAGGGAGCAGCCCTGTGCCCCTCTCGCTGCTCAGTGACGGACGGCAGGCCCTGAGGCATTTGGCGGTTTCCTAAAACGACTGGATTCTGAGCCTGCACCTTGGAGAGACCTGCAAACGGCCCGCAAAGCAGTTCTCACCGAGAGCTGGGCATCCAGGCCACCCAAGGCCATGGCCCATGGCCACACCCACACCCACAACCAAACCCACATCCATGGCCCATGCCCACACCCACATCCACAACCAAACCCACATCCATGGCCCATGGTCCACACCCACACCCACGGCCCATGGTCCACACCCACACCCACATCCATGGCCACACCCACACCCACAACCAAACCCACATCCATGGCCCATGCCCACACCCACATCTACAACCAAACCCACATCCATGGCCCATGGTCCACACCCACACCCACGGCCCATGGTCCACACCCACACCCACATCCATGGCCACACCCACACCCACAACCAAACCCACATCCATGGCCCATGGCCACACCCACACCCACAACCAAACCCACATCCATGGCCACACCCACACCCACACCCACATCCATGGCCCATGCCCACACCCACATCCACAACCAAACCCACATCCATGGCCCATGCCCACACCCACATCCACAACCAAACCCACATCCATGGCCCATGGTCCACACCCACACCCACGGCCCATGCCCACACCCACACCCACATCCATGGCCACACCCACGGCCCATGGCCACACCCACACCCACACCTACACCCATGGCCACACCCACACCCACGGCCACACCCACGGCCCATGGCCCAGGCCCAGGCCCACACCCACAGCCCATGGTCACCACCCACACCCACGGCCACGGCCCATGGCCACACCCACACCCACAACCAAACCCACATCCATGGCCCATGCCCACACCCACATCCACAGCCCATGGTCAACACCCACACCCACGGCCCATGCCCACACCCACACCCACATCCATGGCCACACCCACGGCCCATGGCCACACCCACACCCACACCCATGGCCACACCCACACCCACGGCCACGGCCCATGGCCACACCCACACCCATACCCACACCCATGGCCATGGCCCATGGCCACACCCACGCCCCACGGCCGCGGCCCACAGCTCCTGAGCAGCTGGCTTTCCCTGGTCAGCATCTGCTCCGGGAAGATGTGTGTGGAAGGGAAAGAACCAGTGTTCGCTCCACAACAGGGGCAACTGTTCTGAGCTGCCGCCTTCCCCGACATGTTTACCTTTTCTTCACAATCTCACAGGAAGTGAGGGTCACGGGTTTTTGATTCCCGCTTCCCCTCTGGTGAAGGCCAGAGGAGACCAGTTGTTTTTCTGGTTGCTCAAAAAAAAAAAAAAAAAAAAAAAAAAAAAGCAGTAGGTAAATAGGTAGGACATTCCCACGTGGCCAGACTCCAGGGCACAACTTCGGACTTCCCCAGAATCCCCAGCACCCACACGGCGCTGAGCGAGCGGCTGAGCGGTCAGCCTCGCTCTGTTCTGTCTGTCGGACGTGGGTGACCGGGACAAAGAGCTGGACAGAGATCAGGTTCCTGACCGACCACAGGCAAGGAGGGCGGGACACGCCTGCGAGGGCTGGGCAGGCGTCGAGGGCTTCACCACACTCTCCTCCTCGCTTTCCGGGTCTAGCCCAGGCCCCTGTTCGGCCTCTGCCTCTAGAAGGCTGCACTTGCTGAAAGGCCGGGCCTGGCCTGGCCCCTCGGGGGGAAGTCAGGTGTGAATTCTAGCGCCAGCTCCACACCGAAGGGCAGAGGCAAACCTCCCAGCAGCCCTGGCCGGGCGGCTCAGTTGGTTGGAGCGTCGCCCGTACAAGGCAAGGTTGTGGGTTCAATTCCCATCAGAGCAATGCTGAGGTTTGCAGGCTTGATACCCAGGTTGGGGTGCAATCGATGTTTCTCTCTCTCTCCATCTCCCCTCCCCTCTCCCCAGAAAAACCTCCCCAGGGTTCAGTCTTCTGAACCTAAAGTCGGGTAACAGAGAGGAATACCTTTTTAAGGACATTTCTAACTTTTTAATTGCCCTGAAAAACGAACAAAGAAATTATTCCAAAAAATTGAAGATTTATAATTCCGTGTTAATCAAGATTGTCATCACGAAATAAAATTAGTGGTGCTCGATACATACACAAATTTCTGTACCCAACGCCCAGGCTCTGAATTCGGGGTGCTTGGGTTCAATGGTCTCTGTCTCTCCTAGCCATGTGCCCCAGGGGGGAATACTTGACCTTCCCGTGCCTCGGTCTCCACGTCTGTGAAATGGGGGGATAGCAATATGTATTCCACTCGTTTCCGCACGGATGGAACGAGTGAACACAAACAAAGTGGTCCCGCACACAGGAAGCTCGTCCCCGTTGTACCGCTAGAGCAGCGCAAGGAAGTGTTTTGTTTTGTTTTAAAATGTATTTTATTGATTTTTTACAGAGAGGAAGGGAGAGGGAGAGAGCGTTAGAAACATCGATCAGCTGCCTCCTGCACACCCCCCACTGGGGCTGTGCCCGCAACCAGGGTACATGCCCCCGACCGGAATCGAACCCGGGACCCTTCAGTCCGCAGGCCGACGCTCTGTCCACTGAGCCACACCGGGTAGGGCGCGCAAGAAAGTTTTGTATTTCGGAAAGAACACGAATATGTTTTTAAAGAAAAAAAAAATTAAATGGACAAATCCACACCCAGAACAAAAACAAGCCTCTTTTCTTCTCCAACGATGGGAACGTGCAGCAGCTGAGGCCAGGGGAGCGCGTCGCGGGGGGCGGGGTGGGGGGGGCAGAATCTGCGCAGGAGGCGACCACCGGGGCCTCTGCGCCCTGGACACCCGCCTCTGTGCGGGGGCAGCTCACCGACCCCCCTCCCCCTCCCCCTCCCCCCCCCCTGTGCTGTGCAGGGGGCAGTAGGGTGGGGGGGTGGGGGGTGTGGGGGGTGGGGGGGGGGGGGGGGGGGGGTGGGGTGGGGATGGGGGGTGGGGGGGTGGGATGGGGGGTAGGGTAGGGTGGGGTGGGGGGGGGTGGTGGGTGGGGGGGGGGGGGGGGGGGTGGGAGGGTGGGGGGGGGGTGGGGTGGGGGGGCAGTGGGGGGTGGGGGGGGTAAATGACAGAACGCCACCACTGTGCGTGGATGGCGGCCGCGAATCCCCATCGAACGCGTCCTGCCCAAGGCAGGGAGGGAGGGCGGGCGGGCGCGGGGGCTGAGCCAGTGGCCCGCCCCTCGGCCTGTAGACACGACGCCAGGGCCGCCAACGGGGGCCTGCGCACGCCTCTTGAACATTAAGGGACTGAAAGCGCAGCAGCAATCACACTGGGTGAGTCCTTCCTTGCGTAAAACCTCTGAGTTAATTCATTGAAGGTATCAAAAATATACCCTGTAAACCAACACATCACTTACACCTGCCTCCCACCACCGCGGCCACGGTGTGTGAACAAACAGGTCCCCGAGCTGCGCTCGCCCCAGGCCGCACCCGGCCCTTTCGCCGCCCGTCTGGCCTGACTTGGTTTCCAGCAGTTCTCGTGGGCCTGGGCAGCCCGTGGGGACCGCCTTCTAATCTTTTAAGAGACACCAGAGCCCGGCCGGCGTGGCTCAGTGATTGAGCGTCGACCTATGAACCAGGAGGTCACGGTTCAACCCCAGGTCAGGGCACAGGCCCGGGCTGTGGGCTCGATCCCCAGTGTGGGGCGTGCAGGAGGCAGCCGATCAATGATCCCCTCTCATCATTGATGTTTCTCTCTCTCCCCCTCCCCCTTCCTCTCCGAAATCAATAAAAATATATTTTTTAACAAGGAAGGAGCTCAGAAGCAGTTTCCCATCATGCCACCACCCAAGAACTCAACCCAGTCCCTACCTTGATTTCAACCTTGTGATGTCCCCAGCTGACTTGTTACCTAGCAACACTTATTTTCCAGACCAGTCACGCCTGCACGGAATGTGCGTCTTTTTCCTTTTATGAAGCGAAATCTTACGGTCTGTACTGTTGTCTAACCAGCAAGTTAAAGATTCAGTTTGCCAAATTCCACCAAAACAGGCCAGAAACAATGTGTTAGAATTTTCTCTGGAGTAACATCGAATCTAGAGACCTGCTGGCCGACAATCGATATGGTTAGGAGGCAGAGCGATGAGTCAGAGCAAGGCAAACACTGCACGATATCACTTGTATGTAATATAATATCATTAAAAACTCTTACATTTTTATTCTCATAGAAACAGAGGGCATGGTGGTTACTGAGGCTTGGGGGCGGGGGAAACGGGGAGATGGTCCAAGGGTCCGAACTTCCAGCTATGAGTACATTCTGGGGATCTGATGCACTGCATGGCGGTGCTATAGAGCGACACCATCCTCTGTGGTACCTGAAAGTTGCTAAGAGAGTAGATCTGACTAGCAGATGTTCTCACCGCAAAAAGGAAGTGGTGGCCATGTGGCAATCGGTAAGCCTATCAAGTCAACCCTTGGCAGGCCTTGAAGTGACACGGCGTTGGACCTCAATTAGACCTCCATAAAGCTGGGGGAGGAAATGAAAGGGAAGTTGTGGCTGCAAAGGCGTGGCCTAACTCTCCACTTCCCTAGCCTCGGTCCTTCACCTGTCAGGCAGACTTCACAAAGCTCTCTATAAAAGTCTTGCTCATTTGTGTTGTGTTTATTCCTGCGTGTGATTGCAAAATAGGATCATTTTTATGACCCATTTTTTTGCAGCGACGTTGTGCAAATGCCTCTGATGTTTGCGTTCAGACTTTGCAGCAGCTTTTCTAAAACCCTTTATTAATCTGTCTGTATATTTCTTAGGAATTTCTAAGGAGCCTGTTAAATACATCCCCGAATAATTTGTTTCACTCTTTCCTTTCTAATTGTAGAACTTCCTGTCCTTATCTTCTTGACAACCCTCTGTTACCATGTGGATGAGAAAGGGTAAGTGGGTGGATGTGAGTTTTTCCCAACTAAAAAAAAAATCATTAAAGTTTTAAAGACAATGTTTTTAATGTTTTACCAGAAAGTTTAACATTTGCTGTAAATTTTTAAAAAAATAAATTGTCTTCATTATATTAAGGATACTAGAGGCCCAGTGCACAAAATTCTTGCACAGGGGTTGGCGGGGGGGGGGGGGGGGTCCCCTCAGCCCAGCCTGCACCCTCTCCAATCCAGGACCCTTCGGGGATGTCGGACTGCCAGTTTAGGCCTGATCCCGGGGATTGGGCCTAAACCGGCAGTCAGACATCCCTCTTACAATCCAGGACCACTGGCTCCTTACTGCTCACCTGCCTGCCTGCCTGATTGTCCCTAATTGCCCCCGCTGCTGGCCTGGTCACCCCTTACTGCCCCCCCCCCGCCAGCCTGGTCAGCCCTCACTGCCCCTCACCCCCCGCCAGCCTGGTCGCCCCACGCAGCCTGCTGCTCAGTCATTTGGTCGCCCCTCACTAAGCCCCCTGCCGGCCTGGTCGCCCCACGCAGCCTGCTGCTCAGTCATTTGGTCGCCCCTCACTAAGCCCCCTGCCGGCCTGGTCGCCCCAGGCAGTGTGTTTGGTCGTCCGTTCAGTTGCAATGGTCACTTAGGCTTTTGCTATTATAGATGCTCTTCTTACAGTTTAAGATTTTTTTATTACGGATGACTGAACGTTAAATTCTATAACTGCCTTTTCTTCAGTTACATAGTTTTTCTCCTTTGATAGATTTTCCCAGGATAAACGCTACCTTTCCTGTACATTCCTTGATTGTTTGCTGAGGTCCTGCTTAGGATGTTTACAGCTATATGCTCCGGTGAGACTGGCCCGGGGTGGCCCTTCCTTAGAGCGTCTTGTGGGAGTTTGGTGTCCTGATGACCCACCCTGATGTGGGCTTCAGCAGGGTGGCCCAGGAGGGTGTCCTCATCTGGATCACGTGGAAGCGTGTGTGCGAGGCGGACTGCTTCCTCCTTGACTGTTGGTCAATCTTGTCTGCGGGATCATCCGGCCTTGACGTTCCTCCAAGGGGACTTATCTGTGCTCCCCCTTCCTCACTGGGCTTCGGAGCTCTCGGGGCTGCATTTCTCCCTGAGTCGGGCGGCTGCGTTCTGTTTTCCTAGGAAGTGACCCATGTGGGGTCTCACAGGTATTTCTAGGAGCCTCTCGTCACTTTAAGCTCCGCTCCGTCTGCACTCTGACTCGAGGGTGCCTCTGGGACCTTCTGTTCTTCCTTGGTCTGTTTTCCTGGGGGCGGGAGGATATTTACTTGTCCTTTGCTCTTCCCACAGAACCAGCGTTTGTCCTCATTAACCATATCTTTGTTTCCTGTCACTGATCTGTTCCAATTCTCAGTGTCCCCTTCTTCCTGTTTTCTTTGAATTTAGTGTGCAGGTCTTACTCTAGCTTGTCACCCTGAATACTTGGCCCACAAATGAGCAACATTTCTTCTTTTGCCATTAAGCATTTACAGCTAAAATGCTCACTCTAGTGATTGCTTCATCCTTCCAACTTAATATGTAGTATTTTTATCATTCACTCGCAAGTAATTCCTAATTTCCATGATATTTTACTTTACATTAAATTATTCAGAAGTTTTCTTCAGTTCTCAAAGTACAGAAAATGGACACAATTTTGTTATTGATCAATAACTTAGTAACACTATGATCGGAAAGGGGGGCTGCAGAGACCAGTCCTTGGAGTTTCCAGGCACCGTGGCCACGACGAGTCTACGTGCTGGGCCTTTGTTTGGTCGTCTTAGTAAGCTCTGAGCACAGTAGGTCTCCAATGGACACTGAAATAACAGCAGATTCCATCCTTGATAACCACCGACTTAAAACAACTAGGTAGGTGTTGCCTTTGTAGCTGTCTGTGGGCAAGGCAGCCGAGAATTCCTTACGCTGTGACATCCCTGCCGGTGACGACACGGAATGCGATGCCGGAGCAGGTGCCGCGTGTCCAGCTGTGGATGCAAGCACGTCCAGGGGTGTCTGAGGAGGCCGAGCAACCGGATGCAGGAGGCAGAGGTCACCGTGTCCTCGAGGCCTCGGGCGCTGTCCTAAGCCTAATCTCAGTCCTGTGGCCTTCTCTCCCCGTAAGGCAGTGGTCGGCAAACTCATTAGTCAACAGAGCCAAATATCAACAGTACAACGATTGAAATTTCTTTTGAGAGCCAAATTTTTTAAACTTAAACTTCTTCTAACGCCACTTCTTCAAAATAGACTCGCCCAGGCCGTGGTATTTTGTGGAAGAGCCACACTCAAGGGGCCAAAGAGCCACAGGTGGCTCGCGAGCCGTGGTTTGCCGACCACGGGCCTAAGGGAAGGACTTCTTCCCCTTTCTGTCCCCAGGAACTCTCCTCACCTAATTTCCCTTCCAGCTTCTGGACTTCACCAGTCCGTGGTCAGTGTTAAACCCTGAGGCGGGGCGGAGGGGGGGGCGGGGGAGATGTCCCCCTGCAAGACAAGACAGCAGTGGTTAGAGCAGGATAGTTGTGATGGTGGCATGGGGAAACGGCAGGAGTGACAGCTAACACCACAAAGAGTGATGTCTGTGCAGAACCTGGGAGAGGACAGGGGTAGTGAGCAACCGGCGGAGAGGCAGCTGCGTGTGCGGTAGGAAGCCACTAGAAGGCCCCCCTGACGGTGTATGTGGCTGCTGAGTGAGCGAAGCCCGTCTGAGAAGGGCAGCCACGGGTCAGATACACGGTGACGGGCGGAGGCTAGATTCCGGGTGGTGAGAGGTCGTATTATAAAGTTGTATACCTAAAATTTATATACAGTTATTGACCAATGTTACCCCAATAAATGTAATATAAAAAAGGAAGAGACACACACTGTTTGCTTCCACTTGCATTGGGCCCTTAGAGACGCCACATTCACAGAGACAGAAACTAGAAGGGAGGGCCCAGGGCCTGGGCCGGCGGGGCGGGGGGCTGGGGGGAGCGGAAGCTGTTGTCTCCTGGGTATAGAGTGTCGGCTGTGCGCGGTGAGCAGCGTTCCGGAGATCTAAACGCAGACAGCAGGTACTCTCGGGGTCTGGCTTCCTTCACTCTGCATGCTTTTAAAAGTCAAAGGTGTCCGTCATTCATCTGCTCCTTTGTACTGCGAAATCACGTTTCACCGCATGGGCATGTCACGGTTTACCCACTGACCTGTGGGTGGACGTTTTGGTTGTTCCTAGTTCCTTGGCAATTATTATGAATGAAATTGCTACGGACATTTGTGTACAAGTCTTCTTCTCTTGGCTAAGTACGTAGGAGCGGAATTAAGTCATATGCATCACTTTGTGAGGTTGACAAGCTGTTTTCCAGAGTGGTTTTACCAAACGATGCTACAGCCCGCCACGGAGGAGGGTCCGGGCGCTCCGCACGCCTGGCGGCACTGGCTAGTCTCATGTCCTTCGCGGTCAGCCCTCTGGTGAGTGTGTGTGGCTTTAGTTGCACTTCCGGATGCCTAACGATTGAAGCATCTTTCGTGTGTTTACTGTATTGCCAATACTGTCTCCAAGCCTGTGCCTTGCCTTTTTATTTTAACAGCACCTTGCCCAAAGTAGAAGCTTTTTATTTTAACCAAGTCCATTTTTAAATTTTTTTAAAAATATATTTTATTGATTTTTTTTTTTACAGAGAGGAAGGGAGAGGGATAGAGAGTCAGAAACATCAATGGGAGAGAAACATCAATCATCTGCCTCCTGCACACCCCCCACTGGGGATGTGCCCGCAACCAAGGTACATGCCCTTGACCGGAATCGAACCTGGGACCCTTCAGTCTGCAGGCCGACACTCTAGCCACTGAGCCAAACCAGTTAGGGCCATTTTTCAAATTTATTTTTTAATGGATCATGTTTTTTGTGTCTAGCTAAAAATTCTTTGCCTACCCCAAGGTTTCAGAGATATTTTTCTTATATGTTCATCTACAAGTTTTATATTAAGGGATATGACCCATTTTCGAGTTAATTTTGCATAGGGTAAAAGGTAAACAACAAGATTCCCATTTTCCATGTGGCTATCCAGTTTTTCCTGAACAATTTGTTGAAAAGAACTTATTTTCCCCAAACTGAGTTGTCCTGGCCACTACGTCAAAAATGTATTGCCTATGTATCAGTACTCACGATATTGTTCCATTGATTATATGTCTATCTTAATGCCTATACCACACTGTCTTAATTGCTATAGACAATTATTAAATCCTGACATCAGACAATGTGATTCTTCCAACTTTGTTCTTCATTTTCAAGATCATTTTGGCTCTTGTAGGCTCTTTGCATTTATAAACTTTAGGATCAGTTCCTCAATTTCTACAAAAAACCTGCTGGAGTTTTAGTTGGGATTGCATTGATTCTACAAATCAATTTGTAGATTATTGAGATATACACACACACACACACACACACACACACACACACACACACACACTGAGTGGCCAGATTATTATGATCTCTGAATGCATAATAATCTGGCCACTCAGTGTGTGTGTGTGTGTGTGTGTGTGTGTGTGTGTGTGTGTGTGTGTGTCTATATATATATATATATATATATATATATATATATATATATATATATATACACACATGAGGCCCGGTGCATGAATTTGTGCATGGGTGGGGTCCGACCAGCCTGGCCAGGGGGAGGGGACATGGGCGGTTGGCCGGCCTGCCTGCTGGTCGAACTCCTGGTCGAGGGGACAATTTACATATTAGCCTTTTATTATATAGGATATACACTGAGTGGCCAGATTATTATGCGTTCAGAGATAATAATCTGGCCACTCAGTGTGTGTGTGTGTGTGTGTGTGTGTGTGTGTGTGTGTGTGTGTGTGTATATATATATATATATATATATATATATATAGAGAGAGAGAGAGAGAGAGAGAGAGAGAGACTTTGTTCCCATGAATATGGTCTATCTACCTATTAATTTACATCTTTAAATTTTCTCTCAGCAATATTTTGAAATGTTCTGTATACAGGTTTTGTACGTATTTTGTTAATACTGTCCCTGAGCACTTTATAGTTTTAGAAACTATCATAAATGGTATTTTTTATTTGAAGTTTCAATTGTTCATTACTAGTATATAAAAATTTAATTGATTTTTGTATAGTGATCCTGTATCCTGCAACCTTAATAAGTCAGTTATACCCAATACTTTTTTTGATAGATTCCTTGGGATTTTGTATTTACACGATCATGCTGTCCATGAGGAAAGGTCGTTTTCGTCTTTCCAATACGTGCGCCTCTGTTTCTTTTCCCTGCACAGCCTCGGGCTGCCTGCACCCGCTGACCAGGAAAGGGGAGGTGACCCTTGTCCCGCTCCCAGGCTCAGGAGAGGCTCAGCGTTTCCCCAGCATGGATGTCAGCGGTGCTCAGACCTTTTGTAAATGTCCTTCCTTAGGTTGAGGCAGACCTTTCTGTTCCCAGGTGGCCAACAGTCTGTGAACGGGCATTAAGTTCTGTCAAGTCCAGTGTTTTCTGAGGGTGGGCATCGTGGAGCTGCTGTGTGTGAGAGTTAACACCGCAGGCCTGAGGCCGTTATCCTGTGCAAGGTGGGCCTCGGGCTGCCACCTGAGGACTTCTGGGAGGGTCCCCCAGCCCCCAAACTCAGGGGCGTGGCTCGCTCTGCCTAACCTGTTTGTGCCAACGGCATGGTTTAAGCTGAACAACCGATTCCCTTCTTGGCATCTGGAATGTGTGCCAAGCAGAGGTTGCCTAGGGGACCAGCCCCAATAGAAGCCCTGGGAGGAGTCTGCAGTGAGCTGCTCTGGGAGCCAGCAGCTCCCGCCTGCGTCACACCTGCTGCCGGGCGTGCAGCGCAGGGAGAGGACTTCGGAAGCTCACACCTGGCCCCGTCCAGACTCCACCTCCTCGCTGGCTCTGCTCTATGTCCTTTCACCGTAACGAACCTCAGCCAGGAGTACGCCTGTGTGCGAAGCCCGTGAGTCTCAGGGAACCCTGGAATCTGGCTTGGGGACGGCCAACAGAAATAGCGCCTCGTTTTCCTCCTTTGTTCTGTGTTATATTAACTTATTTTGAACATTAAACAGTCTTGCACCCCTGGAAGACATCCACTCGGCATATTACCTCTCTATGTAGTATTCTCTCTCTATGTCTGTAAACAGGTAGAGTTATTTATAATAGTATATATAATTATTACATAAATATGTATTATACGTTATGTTATTGATATTTTGTTAACATGTTAAGTATTTTGCATCGATATGAATAAGGGATATCGATCTATAATTTTCTTTCTTTATAATAAGTTTGACAGATTTAGGTATCAGAGTAATACCTGTCTCATAAACATTAGTTTGAAAGTGTTATTTCTTCTTCTGTTTTCCAAAATATTTGTATAGGATGGGTAGTATTTCTGTTTTAAATATTTTATAGAATTCTTCAATGAAGCCATCTGGGCCTGGTGTCTTCTCTGTCAGCAGTAAAATGGCAAATTTAATGTATTTAATAGATATAAGGCTATTAAGGCTTTCTATTTCTTCTTGAGTCAACTTCAATAATTTGTAACTTTCAAAGAATTTGTTTCATTCATAAGTTGTCAAATTTATTGGTATTGATTGTTCAAAATATTCCCTTATAATCTTTTTGGTTGTAGGATTCATGGTGATATCCTTCTTTCATTCTTGATATTGATATTTTGTGCTTTTTATCTTTTTTTTTTTTCTTGATCATTCTGGCTAGAGGTTTATCGATTTTATTAACTTTTTCAAATAACTATTGGTTCCATTGATTTTTCTCTATTGTTTTACTATATTCTATTTTGTTACTTTCCACTTTTATCTTTACTTGTGCTCATGTGTGGTTTAATTTGCTTTTTGTCCCCTAATCTCTTAAGGTGGAAACTTAGATCATTCATTTTAAAGACTTTTTTTCTTAATATATGTATTTGATGCTATTAACTTCCCTCTAAGCACTGCTTTAGCTGCATGTCACACATTTTGATATTTTGTGTCTTCATTTTCATTCAGTTCAAAATATTTACTAGTTTTCGCTGTGATTTCTTCTTTGGCTTGTGGGTTATATAGAAATGTATTTATTTTCCTAACATTGGGAGATTTTTCCAGAGCTTTTTCTGTCCTTTGTTATTGTTTATTTGCTTAACTTGAGCTGAGTTCCAGAGCAAAGGGTTGTTAACAGTTGGTGCTGTCCCCTTGGCTGGGAGCTTCCCAGACACACTATTTCATTTACTGAGCCAACAAACCTTTCTGTGTTGTGTCTGCCGCAAAGGTACATTTCAGACACATGTTCTGAACTGGTGAAATCTTAATACTAATGTTGACATTTAATATTGTATACTTAAAGCAAAAGTAGTAATTAATTTTAAGTTTCAACACTTGGACCCTTGTGCTTTATTAAACTTTTGGACTTTAACCCATGCTTAGATCATTTCATTTGAACCTAAAAAAACGAGCAAACAAAACACACACACACACCCACCAAGATCTCCGAATCGGTGGAGCACAGAGAATGTTACGGCAACGAAGCTACTCTGCACATCCTTAATGGTGGGCCCGGGTCCTGGCACATTTGTCCAAACCCTTAGAACACACAGCAACAAGCGTGAACCCTGATGTAAACTGTGGACTTTGGGCGATGAAGGTGTGTCCACGTAGCTCATCAATTGTAACAAAGGTACCACTCCAGTGCGGGTTGCTGATAGCAGGGGAGGCTGTGCCCACGTGCGGGCGGGGCGGACAGGGGAACTCTGCACGTTCTGCTCAATTTCACTGGGAACCTAAAAGGGCCCTAAAATAAAAATAAAGCCCCCCCCCCCTTTTTTTTTTAAGTAATGGTAAGATCTCATGCCATTCCACGTGCTGGATTAATGTTGAATACTATTTTCACATTTGTTGCTGCTACTAAATTACTTCAGTTTCTCTAAATTACTTCAGTCACATGGTTTCCAGTGTGATTTTTTAAATATGTTTTTACTGATTTTTAGAAGAGAGGAGGGGAGCTGAGGGAGAATCACTGATGGGCTGCCTCCTGCACGCCCCCTACTGGGGATCAAGCCCGCAACCCGGGCATGTGCCCTGACTGGGAATTGAACCCAGACCTCGCCGTCCCTAGGTCGACGCTCAATCCACTGAGCCACACCAGCCGGGCCAGTGTGACTTCTTAAAACCCCCCTGACACTTTAATAAGCTTGACCAGGTGGCAGTAAAACTGCTCGGCTGGAGCCTGTGTGATTTTAGAAATGGAGCCTTTGAGGACGCCATCCAGTCCCTGGGGTGTGAGTCAGCCACTCCATTAATCTGTCTCAAAGGAAAAACACCCCCTCCCCTAGCCTCTGGCCGCCCTCCCGGGGGACGGTGTCAGATGAGCTCTCCCTGCAGCGCAGGGCGCTGGGCGAACACAGCGGCGCTGAGTCACGATGCCGAGGGACACGCAGGAAAAATCAGTGCCTCTCAGGCAGTTCCTGTTGCCTAATATGGACTCTGAGGCCGATGCTGGAACTCAGCGCCCCACCCGTGAGCCAGAGGAACACTTCCCTGCGAGGCGTCGCCCTGATTTCCTGGTCGCAGGGACCAGCCACCCGGCAGCTGTCTGGGGAGCCGCCTCGCTCTCCTCTGCGCAGGGGCCCGGCCGCGGGACCGCCCAGCGCACGCCCCGGCCAGCGGGCTGCTCTGCCTGGGTTTGTTTTCTCTTCTGTGTGAAGAATCGCAGTCCAGGTTGCCCTCCCTCCCAGGGGGGCCCCCCCTTCCCCCCGCCCCTCGTCCTGCAGGTGCCGGGGTTTATGGCTTTTAGAAGCAGAAACAAGACACAGAACAGAGGACGCCTGTGTGGGACCTGGAGGATGCGGGCCGCTCCGGGGACAGGGCTTCCCCGCATAACCGCTGTGACCTCGCAGCCAGCGATCCCATTGCCAGCCCTTCGGCTCCACATGGGCTCAGAGAGGTGGGGTGGGTACAGAGCCTCCCCGTCCCTCAAGGAGCAGAGAGAATGCAGCTCCAGATGACAGCTTTCGGAGAAATGAGTCAAACGTGTAAAAAGCCATAGGAAAGGAGGCCCTTTCCGAGGAAGTGACAACAGATTCGCAAACGCAGTGACTCACACGCTGCCTGCCAACGGCCCGGGCGGCTGAGTCACGGAGGAAGCCCTTAAACCCCACAGACCGAGGCCCCTGTCAGGAATCCACGCCGCAGCCTCCGCATCGCCTATCCGCCGACCTCACATGGCCTCGCCGAGGCCCCGGCCGGGCACCGGCTGTACAACACCCCTTAGAAGTGCCTGTTTAAAAGCCTGATTCAGCTCTGGAGTTCTTTCGAGCGAATCACGAGTCTGGATGTTATAAATAATCATAAATGCATTAGAAACAGGCGTTGATTAAAAATATAGAAATGTCGCCCGGCCGGTGTGGCTCAGTGGTTGAGTGCCGACCTATGAACCAGGGAGGTCTGGGTTGGACTCCCGGTCAGGGCACATGCCCCGGTTTGGGGATCGATCCCCAGCAGGGGTCGTGCAGGAGGCAGCTGATCAATGATTCTGATCATTGATGTTTCTCTCTCTCTCTCTCTTTCCTCTCTGAAATGAATAAAAATAAAAAATAGAGAGAAATGCCTTCTAGCAGAAACCTGTATTCCTGCATCCCTCTGTAGAAGGTGGGTCCCTTGAGGAAAGACACTGAACACCAACCGGAGGAAGGAGGAAGCAGCCTTGACCACACGTCTGCCAGTCAAGGAGGAAATGTTCCAAGTAGAGAGCTACAAGGTGGCTCATTATACAAAAACCATTAACAACAGCTCTGGCCGGGTGGCTCAGTCGGTTGGAGCGCCGTCCCATGCACCAAGGGGTGGCGGGTTCGATTCCCAGTCAGGGCACACACCTAAGCTGCAGGACTGATCCCCGGTTGGAGCTCATACAGCAGGCAACCGACCAATGTTTCTCTCACATCGATGTTTCTCTCACTCCCCCTTCCTCTCTCTCTAAAAACCAATAAAAACATATCCTCAGGTGAGGGTTTAAAAAAAAAATTAACAACAGGTGGAATTCTCTAGAGACCGGACCTGAATTATGCGGCCCAAGAATCTATATTCTGCTGTTTCAGAAGCAGAAACGAATGGGTGACCCAAGGGTGTTTCCAAGAAATGGTGACCAATGTCCACTCCAAGATTGTAATCAACTTTGGAACCAGCTCAGACGCACGCCCAGTGTCAAGAACAAGTGGCAGAGAACAGCAGCGACCGCGGAAAGCGTGGAGACAGGGAAGGAGATGCCGTCGGATTTGAATGTTGGGCGGTTCCCCCCCCCACTTTGCAGAAGGGCAGTTTTGCTATCGGCACTTAGGGAGTTGGAATATAAATAAACAGTAATACGTCACCTAGACCCGTGGTCGGCAAACTGCGGCTCGCGAGCCACATGCGGCTCTTTGGCCCCTTGAGTTTTTAGCAAAGGCCAGCTTAGGAGTACCCTAATTAAGTTAATAACAATGTACCTACCTGTATAGTTTAAGTTTAAAAAATTTGGCTCTCAAAAGAAATTTCCATCGTCGTACTGCTGATACTTGGCTCTGTGGACTAATGAGTTTGCCGACCTCGGACCTAGGCCCTGCAAACATTATGGGTTTTACAAGGCGGCCTGCGACCTTCCTAAGATTTGCTAGCTGGGTGTCCACGGGACAGCGTGCGGAAGATCAGACCCACGGCGGGAGGGGGGGTGAGAAAGGCCTGCTGAGTCTTGTCAAGGGGGTTTCTGATCCCGTCGCTCAGGGCAGAGGCTGTTTCCCCCGAGGCCTGGAGAGGAGTCTGTCCACAGACACTGCCCCAGGGGGCTGCTTGGTAGAGCGGGAGGACGGAGACCTGACAGCCCGAAGACTGGGTGCCGTCCCCACGCGGCCACTACGGGTATGAGGCTGGGGAAGTTCCCAACCTCTCTGGGCCTCCGTTTCCTCTCTGTGAAAGGCGGGCAGGCAAAGGGCCTAACAGGTGGCCACTGAGGGAGGGAGATGTGGAAAAGCATGTGCGGCCCCCTGGGTGTGAATCCTACAGCTACTGGCACTCATTCTTCTCTCTCTTTTTTTTAATCCGCGATTGAGCATATGTTTTTATTTATTTTAGAGAGAGAGGAAGGGGGAGAGGGAGAGAGAGACACACATTGATGGGTTGCCTGCCATACTCGCCCTGACCAGGGACCGAACCCGCGTCCTAGTATGTGCCCTGACTGGGAATTGGAACGGGATGATGCTCCAACCAACAGAGCCACCCACCAGGGCTTGGCTCTCATTCTTCATGTCTGTGGTCACTCATGGTTAAAGTATGTAAGAATTCACAATGATTCAGAGGAAAAGATACTTTCCTAGTCATTATCGAGGACACTGGGTCTGAAGGTCATGTGTGTGAGGACTGCATTCCACATGAATAAACGGCGCTGCACACTCACACCTGAGGTCCTTCCAGTCGCCTTAGAAACGGTCATGTGCAAATACAGATGCGTTGTACCCCTGGCTGGTGTGGCTCAGTGGATAGAGCGTCGGCCTGGGGACTGAAGGGTCCCAGGTTCGATTCTCTTCAGGACACATGCCCAGGTTGTGGGCTCAGTCCCCAGTGGGGCGTGCAGGAAGCAGCTGATCCATGATTCTCTCTCATCATTGGTGTTTCTATCTCTCTCTCCCTCTCCCTTCTTCTCTACAATCAATACAAACACGTTTTTTTAAAAAGACATGTGTTTCATGTATGTAAAGAGCAGACGGTGTGTCCTGTGTCCTAGAAACCACTCCCCAAGCATCGTAAATACTCAAAACCCCTTGTTGAGAGGAGTGCTTACAACAAGGAGCTTATGGGGCTCCGATGTGTTCCTGCCTTCTCCCCGCTCCGCCTCATTCCCGGGGGAAAGCGCCTCCCGCCCGGCCGACTGTCCGTTCAGCCACAGGGTGAGCGCTGGCCCCTCTGATTTACAGCCTTTTCCTGCGAGCCACCCCGCAGGCTGGAAGCAGGATGTTCCGTCCACATTTGCTTTACTTCTCCCCTCTCGCCGGGCCTGTAACCCTTTGCACTCGCTTGCTTTTTTCTCGATTCCTTTATTCTAATGCTAACCGTGTCGAGTCACACTCGACATCCGAGTGCAAAAGGTTAAGTCAACTGAGATTCAGCAGCCAGAATGCCCACGCTGCCCTGTGACCTCCGGCGAAGGTCAGTGTGTCACAGGCTGCCCGTCTGCGGACCCCTCGCCCTCCACAAGCCCACGCATGTCCAGCGATGACGTGAGGGCACCGGTCTTGGTGAGAACCGCTCGTGTTTGGGGAGCCCAGCCGTTCCCCTCCACAACCCGAGTCCTTGGTGGCCTGCATGCGAGTGTGGTATCCAAACTTTTGGAGTCATTCCCCCCAAAAAAGCCTTGTTACGTCTCTGTCAGGATGTAACACGCGACGGGGGTGGGGTGACTCCAGGTGCGAGTGCGAGAGGCCGTGTCCGGATGGAGTGAGCAGGGTGGTGCAGTCACAGCTCATTCGGAAGCCAGCACGTATGTGCGTGACCTTTGCTTCCCCCCCCCGCCCCCCTGCCAGTGCGCAGGGCTCACGGCCAGGCTGGCACAGGGCCGGCGCCCACGCGGGAGCCAGACGGCTCATCACGCTCCGAGATTAGGTGGCTCTGAGCGGACGAGGTGGGGACAGGCGCTGGGCTCACATTAACCGCAGCGGGAGGTCAAGGTCCCTGCCCAGAGGAGGCCTCTCAGGTGATAACCTGCCGGGTGGGGAGGGCACCGGCCGCCCACTTCCTGTCGATTCCACCCTCAGACAAGTCGCTGCCTCCTCCCTTCACTCACCCCTGGCGTGTGGGCGGCTGCTCTCGGGTCAGAGTCCTCAAGCCCGGTTAATCTTTTTCTTTTTCCCAAATATATTTTTATTGATTTCAGAGAGGAAGACAGAGGGAGAGTGAGAGAAACATCAATGATGAGAGAGAATCATGGATCTGCTGCCTCCTGTACGCCCCACACCGGGGATCGAGCCCGCAACCTGGGCATGTGCCCTGACTGGGCATCAAACCGTGACCTCCCAGTTCATAGGTCAACGCTCAACCACTGAGCCACGCCGGCTGGGTTGATTTTTTCTTTAAAACTCATCCTTGCCTGTCTCCCCTGCGATGTTATATCCCTGCTGATCCTCCCTCCTCACCTCAGCCTCTGCGTGCTGTTTCACGTCTCCTTTCCTTCCCTCTTCAGGGCATCCTCCTGGTCGCTGTAGGACTGGGGCCCAACAGCGCCCTTTGCAGGGGTCACGGCTCTGCTGGAGACCTTCCGGACCCTCCGCGGCCTGCAGACTCCGCGGCCGCCCTTCCAGGCGTGACATCGGGCCCAGATCTGCTCGCCCGGTCTCCCCTGGCACTGCCCTGCTCCCGTCCAACAGGCGGCGCCCTCACAGCACAGCCGTCCGGTCTCAGGCCCGGAGCCCAGGACATCTTCCTCTCCTCTGTGCCCATGAAGTCCCACTGACAGGTGTGCCCCTGGGAGCCTCACCCAACCAGCACTTGGGTGTTTTCACCCTCATCTTGAATGCACTGCGGGCCCCCGCTCAGACGAGGCGGGCACATTGGGGGTGGTGTGCCTGGGGATCGGGCCCCCGCTCAGACGAGGCGGGCACATTGGGGGTGGTGTGCCCGGGGATCGGGCCCCTGCTCCGTGTCCGCTCCTGCTGACCCTGCCTGCGGATTCTCCTGCCCCCGCCTCCGCAGCATCGCCCTGATGGCCATGACACATATGGCACACTGCCCGCGTTTACAGGTATTTCCCTGTTAGATTATAAGCGCCTTGGCAACACGGACGGTGCTTTACTCATCTTTTGACGCCCCACATGGGACATTATCACAAAATCATTATCTGTCGAATGAATAAACTCAGCAGTTAAGAGGCCCTATCAGAGCAGCAGACCTCCTGACCCCGACTGACAGAGGAGCCCCCTGCCCTCCCCTTGGTCAGCATCACACCCACCATCCTGAGTCTTTAAGAAAAGACCAGCCCGGCCACGTGGCTTAGAGGCTGACCATCAACCTATGAACCAGGAGGTCAGAGTTCAACTCCTGGTCAGGGTACATGCCCAGGATGCAGGCTTGATCCCCAGTGGGGGGGTTTCAGGAGGCAGCCAGTCAATGATTCTCTCTCATCATTGATGTTTCTGTCTCTCCCTCTCTCTTCCTCTCTGAAATCAATAATAATAATAATAATAATAATAAGATGCTTTAAAAAAAAAAAGTCCAGCCCAGCCAGCATGGCTCAGTGGTTGAATGTCAACCTATGAACCAGGAAGTCACGGTTTGACTCCTGGTCAGGGCATATGACCAGGTTACAGGCTTGATCCCCAGTGTGGGGCATGCAAGAGGCAGCCAATCAATGATTCTCTCTCATCATTGATGTTTCTGTCTCTCTCTCTCTCTCTCCCTCCCTCTCTGAAATCAATAAAAATATATATATTTTTAAAAGTTCATATGGGTTCACCTTGTTATTCATCAAAAGTTGTGCGAAATCACGTGAGATTTCACAGCTTTGTTAGATAAAATCGAAGTATAATAGGAAAACAAACCTCACCTATTTCAATATGCCTCCCATTACCCGTGGCATTTGCATTGGAGGCCGACCGTGCCAGCCTCCTGAACATGCTACTCAAAAACGCGAGCTATTCAGGTCAATGTCACACCTGAGCAGAGGGAGGGGGTTGGGGAGAGGACGGCTGCCCCGTGCCAGCCCCTGGGCCCCGACGGGCCTGCTTTAACACACACCCGCTCTCTCTCCCTCGTCCTGCTAGCGGTCCATCCCTTCCCCGGAGGCTCTGCACAGTCCCTGTTCGCAAACATCGCCCCGTCCTGAGAGTGAACGTCATCCCACTCGCCATTCATCTCCTTCCAGCCGCAGAGCCGTCTCCTCCCGGCCGCCCACGGCTTTTCCGGTCCCTGAACCTTCTGGGTGCGAAAGTGCCATGTGTTTCTCGTAATCGTGACACTAATGGGTCACCCCCGCGGTGCTGTCATGCCCAGTTCAAAGACTCTCCGAGCACTTTATGACCACCGGGTTATTAGCATGTCATTAATTGACATAATAATTCCATAATGTAATTAACAATTACGCTCTCCACGGAGGAAAGCAAAGCTCGGGAACATTAGGTAACAAGCCCAGGACAGCACAAGGTCAAAACCAAGGCCGCGCTGGAACCACGGCCTCCGGAACCAGGGCTGTGCGTGCAAGGCCAAGGCCACACTTCCTCACCTGCCCCCTGGCGAGCTCAGAAAGATGCCCTGAGGAATCGGAACGGGGCAGCGCAAAGAGAATGCCATCTGCTCACACAGTCCTGGCCGGTGTGGCTCAGTGGATAGGGCGTCAGCCTGCGGACCGAAGGGTCCCAGGTTGGATTCCTGTCAAGGGCACGTACCTGGGTTGCAGGCTCCTCCCTGGCCCAGGCCCCGGTCAGGGCGTGTGCAGGAGGCAACCAATCAATGTGTTTCTCTCACATCGATATTTCTCTCTCTCTCCTTCTCTCTAAAAATCAATGGAAAAATACCCTGGGGTGAGGATTAAAATAAATTAATTAAAAAGCCAGCGTCATACATCTAGTCCCAGCTGCTCGGTTAGCTGAACAATGGCCGTGCCGCCTATGTCCCTCCATCCGGGGAGCCCCGTCTCTGACCCCTGGACGTGGCCTTGCCTCCCTCAGAGCTCCTGTGCGGCCTGCTCTCCATGGCGCTCGGCTTTGGGTGCTGAGGCCGTTCAGATCATGTCACTGCTCCGCTGAACCCCCTTCCGCCCCCACGGCTCCCTCACCACGCGGAGCAGAAGCCAGAGTCCTCACGGCGAGGCCTCCATGACAGGCCCTGCCCCTCCGTGTCCCCACGCCCAGCCCCGTGCCCCTTCCTCCCCACATTCCGCCCGCTCTGGGGCTCCTTGGCACGATCCTGCCCCAGGGCCTTTGCGCACGCTCCCCCTCGGCCTGGAATGTCCCCCCAGATGGCCATGTGCCTCAGTGCTGTGGAGGTCTTCACTCAGCTGTCCCCTCCTCAGGGCCCCCCTGCCGCTACCAGCGTGTTCAGGCCCGGTCCTTGCCTCACGTTTCCCCTGGTGTTTGGCACCATCCGACACGTTTCACTTATTTGTCCTGTTCATTGTCACTCATTGCCCAGGACAGCAGCCCCGTGGACGCACGATGGCACACGTCTTGGGAGGGGGCGGTGTGCCGTCGTGACTAATCCCACCGTGAACTGAGCTCGCTGGCTCCTTCTGCTGCCGCTGCGCACGATCACAGAGCCCTTGTGATTTGAATTACTTGAAAACTCAGAATACTATTAATTTCCGGTGAGTCATTCCAGAACCATGGTGCTCGGGGGAGAATTAAGAGGTTTTCCGAGCAGCTCCGAGAGCGGCCGGCGAGGGCCCAGCGAGAGGGCCATCCTGCTCAGCTCATCTTCCCGCTCAGAAACCACAGGGGCCCCGGCTGGCGCTGGGGCTGCGCCCGGGTCGTTCCAAGGAGGCTCCACCGCGGAGATGCTTCTTCAGAGTGTTCTGGAAGAAGCTCATGTCCATTCCAGTTCATACTTCTTATTTTTTTTAAAGCATTTATTATTTTCAAGGTTAGAAGTGACTATATTATACCAAAAAGGTTCTTACAAGTTAGGCAATGAGATTTTTAAAAAAGAGCGAGAGAGAGATTTAGAAATAACACCCCTCGGCGTGGCCCTGGGCAGCCATTCGGCCACAGTCTGTGCACGTGTTGGAGGTGAAGGGGCCTGTTTCCTTGTTCAGGCGCTGAATGCGAGGCTGACTCTGTCCGGTGCAATCGGCGGGGGGTGGGGGTGGGGGTCGGGGTGGGGGGGATGGTGTGCAGGCAGCTCCGCAGGGCGTGGCCACTTCAGCACCCACCTCGGCCCCCACCGCATGGCGCAGCGGCCCCCAGATCTAAGGGCTGGCACCAGGCAACTGGCATCGCTTCGATGCCACCATCCATCCCTCTGGGGGCAGAGCCCAGGCCGCACATCAGCTTTGGTCCCCACTTCTTCCCTGCTGGTCCCTTCCCACAGCCCTCAGCCCCCTCCACACAGCCACAGCCTCAGCCCCCAGCCCCCAGCCCCCTCCCCACAGCCACAGCCTCAGCCCCCAGCCCCCCAGCCTCAGCCCCCACAGCCCCCAGTCCCCAGTCCCCTCCCCACAGCCACAGCCTCAGCCCCATCCCCCAGCTCCCAGCCCCCAGCCCCAGTCCCCAGACCCCTCCCCACAGCTTCAGCCAGCCCTCACCCAACCCCCTCCCCCAGCCCCCCAGTCCCCAGCCCCCTCCCCCAGCCCCAGTCCCCAGCCCCCCTCCCCCCACAGCTTCTTCCCCACAGCCCCCCAGACCCCGGGACAGCTGCAAAAGCCACGGTTTGCACTAGGCAGGCACGGTTTTACTATCAGGGCTACTGGCTTTGAAGATCCCCGCATTTCTCACAAGATTCGCAGGAAACAAACGGGATGATGATTGAGCTGCTTCTCAGGAAAGGCTCTCTGGTGGCATCTGATGTGTGTTAAACGCACTGACCTCCTCCCACAGGCCTCCTCCTTCCTGCCTCTTCCTGGGGCCTCGGCAGCAGTGGGCTTGTCATAAATGCTCAAGAAACCATCACTGAGTTAGGGGGTTTATGGGGTGGATTCCTCAACATCGAATACCTGAAAGGACATTTATCTTCTATACAGAGAGTCTAGCTGTGTTTTGACACTGAGGTGTTTTATTTTGGTTGTTGTTTTTAGATTTTTTAAAATTGATTTTTAGGGAGAGGAAGGGCGAGCAGAGGGAGAGAGAGAAACATCGATCGGCTGCCTCCTACATGCCTCCCACCGGGGATCGGGCCGCAGCCCGGGCACACGCCCTGACTGGGAATCGAACGGGCGAAGTTTTGGTGCACAGGCCGATGCCCAACCACCTGAGCCATGCCAGCCAGGGCTGGACACGAGCTTTTTGAAAAAGAGCACCGTGAAGAGATGCACGCGGCAATGGGTAGAAAGCTGGATTATTTTAAATCATTTAAAATGCACGCGGCATGGCCATCGTAACACCAAGCAGCATCCACTGGAAAAAAGGCCAACCGCACACGAGCCGGAATCTCCCCTTCACGCCCCTGCCTTTCAGAAACCGATCGCGCCGTTCACACAACCGAACGCCACGGACAACAGGACAACGAGCTGCGATTCGCAGCCACTGGATGTATTTCAAAAACGTTAATTACGCTGGAGAGGCGTCACACACAAGACTGCCGGCTGCGTGGTTCGTGAACAGGAAGTTCCAGGAGCCGAACCAGGCGATGCTAGAAAAGCAGGCCCCAGGCTGGAGCAGGAGGGACTGGGGACGAGGGTCCAGGCTCTGTGGGCTGCGGGGTTTGCTTTGCCCGAGGGCACACATCTGCACCTGGTTAACGAGGGGCCTGGGGAGCATTCGGGGGGAGGGACACAGGGAAGTGTCCATGGACCTGCTCATTGGGGTGAAGGAAGCAGGAGGGACGAGCCAGAGGCCGGTGGGTTTGGTTCCCGCCGGAGTCAGTGGCGATTTGGAAGGCGGCCCTGCTCCACAGGTGCACGTTCCCCCCGCCCTCCCCCCCCCCCCCCACCACCACCACCACGAAAAGGAAATACAAATATTTAAAATCAACCTCGATGTGGAGGAAGCCTAACAGGAAATACCAAGCCAGTGTGGCTCAGTGGATAGAGCGCCAGCTTGCAGACCCAAGGGTCCCGGGTTCATACCTCGGTTGCAGGCTCCCCGACTGCTGGGCCCTGGGTAGGGCTCATGCAGGAGGCAACCAATCAATGTGTTTCTCTCACATTGATGTTTCTCTCTGTCTTTCCCTCTCTCTTCCACTCTCTCTGAAAATCAATGGAAAACTATCTCTGGGTGAGGATTACCAAAAAAAAAAGAAAAAAAGAAAAAAAGGAAGGAGCATGTCCAGAATGCACCTGAGGTGTGGAAACGGGCTCCGAGTCCCAGCCTCAGCCTCAGCCTCCCATTTCATACAGGTACAACCTCGCACATGGACGGACGGATGGACACAGCTGTGTGTGTAGATGTGTGTGTCAGTGACACAAACACACTGAGTGGCCAGATTGTTATGATCTCTGAACGCATAATAACCTGGCCTCTCAGTGTATATCCCATAGAATAAAAGGCTAATGTGCAAATTGTCCCCTCGACCAGGAGTTCGACCAGCAGGCAGGCCGGCCAACCGCCCATGTCCCCTCCCCCTGGCCAGGCTGGCCAGACCCCACCCATGCACGAATTCATGCACCGGGGCTCATACACACACACACACACACACACACACACACACACACACACACACACACACTGAGTGGCCAGGTTATTATGCATGCTGAGATCATAGTAATTTGGCCACTCAGTGTGTAGTCCCCGGCTCCCTCTGGTCAGAGGGCCTGAGGGCAATGGCACTCCTTTGGCAATAAGCACATTCATGCCCAGATCTTGGTTTCTAAACACCATCCTCAAAAACAAAAATAAAAACAGAGCTCCTTAGAGGACAAACTAGGGAAAATACAAAGTGAGCCTGAAACTCAGGAAGTGCTCAGGACATGATGGGTGTGTGAGGCCGGAGCTAATCTGACGGAAGCGACCATCTGAGCGGCAATATAAGTAACGGTGACACCGGATAAACCCAAAGAGCAAAATAAATACCCTGACTCCGCCCTGAAATGAGAAAGCAATTGGATAAACAAGTAAATGGAGACCAAGGGCCAACTCTTCCTGCCCCTGGACTCTAGCTCGTCAGCGTACAAAGAACGAGGGATGCGGGCAAGTGCCCTCGGAGGATTAGAAACAGCCGTTGCAGGCAAAACCCTCAAACTAGTCAGTGCAAGTTTAAGGAGAAGCAGGATATATGCATGGTCTCAAAGTACCTCCTCCAAAGCAAAGCAAAAAATAGTAAACTCACAGCACAGCTCCCTGGCCCTCAACCCTTAGCCAATGACAAAGAGCATCGGTCGGAATTCCACAGGGTACCATCCCGGACCCCTCCCCCACATGAAGAACTGTGAAGGCCATGACCTCACATCAGTGCTAAAAACACATCATCTCACCAGCCGGTGTGGCTCAGTGGTTGAGCGTCGACCTATGAACCAGGTCATGGTTCGATTCCCAGTCAGGGCACATGCCAGGTTGCAGGCTCAATCCCCAGCAGGAGGCAGCCCATCAATGATTCTCTCTCGTCATTCATGTTTCTATCTCTCCCTCCCTCTCTGAAATCAATAAAAAATAAAATAAATGCATAACCTCAATGTAGTCACGAGAAAAGTGCAGACAAGCCCAAACTGAAGAACAAGCAATAAAATCTAGGAGACGTCTAAGGGGTCACGGTTACAAAAGACACAAACTGAGGAACTCTCAGCGGTTGGGGAGCCCATGGGCCCAGCACAGAGAAGGGCCTGAGAGGGAGGTTTGATGAAATTCACGGAGGACCTGGGGGGGGGGTTGTGGATCATGTGCTAGAAGTGGAGGCTTGTGGGTTTGAACACTGTGCGGGGATGACTCTAAGATGCTAACATAGGGGGAGCTGGTGACAGGTATTGGGAATGCTCTGTATTATTCGTGTAGTTTTCTTGTCAGTCTAAAATTATTTCAAAATTAAATGTTAAAAAGATGGGTAGCTGGATGGGTGGTTATGTGATTAACGCACCTATTAAAAAGCTCCTTCTAGGGCAGTGGTTCTCAACCTTTCTAATGCCGCGACCCTTTAATACAGTTCCTCATGTTGTGGTGACCCCCCCAACCATAAAATTATTTTTGTTGCTACTTCATAACTGTAATTTTGCTACTGTTAATGAATCGTCATGTAAATATCTGTGTTTTCCGATGGTCTGAGGCTCTACAGCAGCGGTTCTCAGCCTGTGGGTCGCGAGAACTGCTAGCAGGGTCGCCTAAGACCATCAGAAAACACAGATATTAGCAAAACGGTAGCAAAATTACAGTTATGAAGTAGCAACGAAAATAATTTTATGGTTGGGGGTCACCACAACATGAGGAACTGTATTAAAGGGTCGCAGCATTAGGAAGGTTGAGAACCACCGTGGGGCCTCGGTAATGGGGGGTTCACTGTCCAGTTCTTCCCACTTTTCTGTAGAGTAGAGGCGGCCCATCCATGATTCTCTCTCATCACTGATGTTTCTATCTTTCTCTCCCTTCCTCTCTCAAATCAATAAAAATATTTTAAATAAATAATAAAATAAAATGTTGGAAACACCCAATTAATGAACTAAATGTAACTTTCATTCTGGTGGCAACTTAATGGTTCCTAATTGGACATACAGACCTCGTGCCATCAGCAACCGGGCGCCAGCCAAGTGGGACGGAGCGACTCTTGCTGACCCAGGGGCCCGAGGAAGGAGGGCCACGTTCCCGAGGCGGGAATCAGAACAGCGCAATCCGAACAACGCGGCCCGGCGGACGGCGGCCAGAGAAGGAGACTCGGAACTGGGAAGTGGGCGTGGGATTCCCAGCAGGAGAGGATCGATCTCCTGCACTGTCAGGCCGCAGAGTCCGCTCGGTGCTCAGATGTCTCAGTGGAGACGGCCCTGGTAAGACGCGCAGGCTCTGGCTCCCACGCAAAGCCTGCCCTGGGTGCAGACCGGCCTTATCGGGACCGATTAGAGGAGGGAGGAGGCGCGGGCCGCCGTGCCAGGGCCGGTGGAAGTTGGTACAGCTGCCTTATTGAATGTGATTTAATTGCTAAATAAACTGATGCGGTGAATCAGCCCGCCGTAAAATGATGTAACCAGCCATAAATCTGTGCTGTAACCTTCGGGGCGCGGCATGAATGTGCGCTCTGTAACCCACATCTCCACCACGGCGCGCGGGAAACCGTGGCCGGGTAATGAAATACACACATGTTCCTCGGAGACCGGGAACGTGGGGACGGGGAGGGAAAACATGATCTTCGCTCGGAGAGTCCAGGTCAGGAAGCTCCTGCCGATGATTCAGAAAGCTTCTGCTTCCCGGGGCGGGACAGGAAGCGCGGCGGGCGGCAATGCAGCGTGGGGGGGGCGGGGGGAGGGGGAGGGAGGGGGGGACGGCACTGAGGGGGAATTCCAGGCCGGTCCTCGGGGAACAGAGAGGAATCGGACCCAGAAGGGGGGCCTTCAGCTGCTAAGTGCTCGCACGCTGTAACCAGCCACCGTCTCCGGCTGGAAGAGGGCGGGAAGCCAGGTCCCCGGGGCGAGCGGCCTGAGTGCGGCTTGGATAGTTTAGACCTGACAGACCGCATGTGGAGAGGAGGAGATCTGGTCCATAATCATGACCCTTTCAGAGGCTTGGATTGAGTCCTAGGAAGTTAGTAATTCTAAATAATAAAGACTTTTTAATCCTCTCCTGAGGATAGGTTTTCATTGATTTGAGAGAGAGAGAGAGAGAAACAGGAATTGGATGCCTCCTGTACGCCCCGCAACTAGGGATCAAACTTGCAACTGGGGTATGTGCCCTGACCAGGAATCGAACCCACAACCTTTTGGTTAGGAGACGACGTTCCAACCAATTGAGCTACACCAGCTAGGGCAAGAATGATTTTTTAAAGCCAATAACAGTGCTCGGCCGGCGTGGCTCAGCGGTTGAGCATCAACCTATGAAGCAGGAGGTCGAAGTTCAAATCCCGGTCGGGGCACATGCCCGGGTTTCAACTTGATCTCCAGGACGGGGCGTGCACAGGCAGCCGATCAACGATGCTCTCTCATCATTGATGTTTCTACCTCCCTCTCCCTCTCCTTTCCTCTCTGAAGTCAATAAAAGGATATTTAAAAAAACAACAACAATAATAGCTAATATTCAGCAAACGCTCCAATGTACCTGGCCTTATGCTCAGCAATTAGCTGTATTAACTCAATCATTTCCTTCCAGAGTGCTCGCTGAGCCTCAACAGGACGCAGCGCTGACCCACAAGCTACTGGCAATTCTAAGAGACACAACGATGACTACTTTGAGCCTCCTCCACAGTTCTCTTCCTCTTTTTTGTTTGGACACACTGAAGGTCTGCTCAGGGGTGAACTGAAATGATTCTAGCATTTATTTCGGAACTGCCGAGCGGGGCCAGGCCTCCCGCACTGCTCTGTTCGTTCCCACAGCAGCACGGCACACTCACGCCACGCTGCTCCCGTCCCCAAGGAACAGGCATCTCACAGAGGACGGTCCTTCTGTGACAACCTGGACGCCCGCCCGGAAAAGGGTTCGAGATGCCACAGACACATTCACTCACCCTGAGTCTCTGCTGCAAGAATCCGATGTGTCAGAGCACACCCCATTCTAACAGCAGCCCATAGCCATATACGGGCCGCCCTCGGGTTACGTCGGAGATCCGTTCCCACAGCGCGATGTAACGCGATTTTCGCCGTAAGTAGGAACCCACCTACATAAGCACCTACATCACTCACATGGAGCACATACACAGCAGTAATGAAGTGAAAGAGTAAAAAAAAAATAAAAGAAAGATAACAATTCCTGACCTTTACTTGTGGTAAATAAATAATAAAAAACATAAAGCACATATGTACATACGTCGAAATGACGGAACTTTTTTTTTTTAATAAATAAATGGGAGATGGCGACGTAACCACGAAACAACGCGCATCGAGTCCGACGTAACCCGAGGACTGTCTGTATATATAACTGATTTCAGAGAGGAAGGGAGAGGGAGAGAGAGAGGCAGAAACATCAATGATGAGAGGAACATCATTGATCGGCTGCCCCCGGCATGCCCCCTACTGGGGATGGAGCCCCCAACCCCGGCATGTGCCCTGACTGGGATTGAACCATGACCTCCTGGCTCAGAGGTCAATGCTGAGCCACTGGCCACACTGGCCGGGCACCATAACTGTATTTTTAAAAGAGGGGAAGATGAACATTAATCTCGTTATATAATTTTTTAAAAGGTCAATTAACTAACGTTTTCCTGAAGTCGGACATTACGTAAACACATTTGTTTTCTTAGCCCTGACACTCCATTTCTCCACACCTCTTCCGTCTTAAACTTAAAAACAAGCACTTGGCTTCCAAGATTGATCGCACTGGTGTCCCCACGCCTGGACTAAACTGTTAGTGTGAAACGCAAACCACGGTTACGTAAAGCAATGGTCCCGCTCTCCCGAGTACGACAGACAGCAAGTCCCGGGCACCGGCTTCCCCTCCCCACGCAGCGTAACCACCCGCCGAGCCTGACCCCCGCAGGACAGCGAACCACCCCACGCATCCAGGCAACAGATTGCTTAATGGAGCTCAAGACGTCTGCTTTGGCCTTTGAACATTTAAGACTCCCTGACTCGGCTTCCAATTATAAAAATGGGGTTCGGCCTGGCCGGTGGGGCTCAGTTGGTTGGGTGTCGTCCCGTGCACCGAAAGGTTGCTGGTTCGATTCCAAGTCAGGGCACGTGCCCGGGTTGTGGGCGTGGTCCCTGGTCGGAGTGTGTACGGGAGGCAACATCTCACATCGATGTTTCTCTCTCTCCCTCTCCCTTCCTTTCTTCTTTTTTCTCTAGAAAAATTAATAAAAACCTTTTTTCTTTTTTTAAATGAGCTATGACCTCTGCCAGCTCAGTGAGGACCAGGCCGTGTTTGTGCATCTACACCAGGGCCACTGCGCCCGCTGTGAGCCCTCAGCTTCCTCCAGAGCCTGGCGCTACCCTGTCATCTGGGGGTCACAGTCTCACCCCAAACACACCGAGTCCCCGTTTGTGCTCAAGGCTGCAAGCCTCAACCTGCCTCCTTTCTCCCCACCAACGTCCCTGTGTCGGCACCGGTCCTTCCTTCTCACTCGGGGGACCAGTGTTTCTCATTCTAGTCCCCATGTGTTCCCTGCTGGCCTTGACCTCCTCAAGCTCGCTCTCCTCTCTCTCTCTTGCTCTCTCTCTCTCTCTCCATTGCTCCTTCCCTTTGCCTCCAAAGAAGCCCAAGTACTCAGCACCTGAAGGAAAAGCTTGACCTTTTGCAGGATGACCCTAAACTCCTGGGCTCTCTCCCCTCCCCCCATCCCCCAACTGGTGCTAATTTCCGCGCCCACAGAACTCTCCGACCCGTCTCTCTGCCCCACTGCAGGCTGTGGTCCAGCCATCGCCTGGGACCCACTTCATTTCCAAAGGCAGAACTGCGCGGGCACCGCTCGTCAGCAGCTCCCAGGGGTCGTAGACTGAAGTCCTCACTCTCCCCCGGGAGGCCCGGCAGGCCCCTCGCTGCCCCTCTGCCCATCCACACCCGCAGGCTCTGCCCTGCTTTCCCGCCGCGGCCTGAGTGCCCTGCCCTCTGCCCCATCCGCTCGTCCTTCAGGTGTGGGCCCCAATGGCACATCCTCAGGATCCTTTGTCTTTTTTTAATCCTCATCTGAGGATGTCCTCCATTGATTTTTAGAGAGAGTGGAAGAGAGAGGGAAAGACAGAGAGAAACATCGAGGTGAAAGAAACACATCGATTGGTTGCCTCCTGTACCGCCCCGACCAGGGCCCGGGCGGGAAGGAGCCTGCAACTGAGGTACGTGCCCTTCACTGGAATTGAAACCGGGACCCTTCGGTCCTCCGGCCGACGCTCTGTCCACTGAGCCACACTGGCGAGGGCCACAGGGACGTTTACTGACCCGATTCGGTTCTGGGCACCACATTTTCCCCCGCCCGCAGGCACCAACCCCTTTGTCATGTCACACTCACTGTGTCGCTCTCTGATCAGCGCCCATCTCTCCCAAAGACCCTCCAATCCGCCAGAGCCAAGCCGGCCCCTGCTCACGGGGTGTCCACAGAGCATGTGTGGGTGCAGTTCTTCTCGAGAGCCCAGGAAGTACTCTTGTCAAATGTCACATTCCCAGCCCGGCTGGCGGGGCTCAGTGGTTGAGTATCAACCTAGGAACCAGGAGGTCACAGTTCGATTCCCGGTCAAGGGCACATGCCCGGGTTTCAGGCTCGATCCCCAGTGTGGGGTGTGCAGGAGGCAGCGGGTCAATGACTCTCTCTCATCACTGATGTTTCCCTCTCTCTCTCTCTCTCTCTCTCTCTCTCTCTCTCTCTTCCTCTCTGAAGTCAACAAAAATATATTTTCTAAAAATATCCACATTCCCGAAGGGCAAGGCTAACCTCACTGTTCCTGCTCTCGGATCCCCAGTCGCCAGTCATCCCAACGCATCGCCTCCCAAGCGCTCGCTCTTCTGACTGCGCTTCTGGAGGTCACCAGGCCCCCCTGGAGGTCACTAGGTCCTCTGGAGGTCACCAGGCCCCCCTGGAGGTCACCAGGCCCCCTGGGCAGCCCATCCACGGTGTCCTGTTCATCCCATCGGGCCTCCAGGCCCCATTAGCCCCTCCGGCCACGCTCCGTGCCCTCCGCACCCTCCTGGCTGTGGGGCAGACTCCTGAAATGCCGAGTCCCCTCGGGCTGACCTTCCTCCTCTCCTCACTGGCCCTTCACCCGTGGACACCGCTAAGCCTCTGACCAAAGCCATGGACACAATCCAGCCAGCACACCACATGGAAACTCAGAAAACTGCGTATCCTTTCTGGTGGTCACAGAGCCCTGAACCCCAATCATCTGAGCCACCGCGGGTCCCAGGTCAGGAGCCCACAGCCTTTGCTCCCCCCGCAGGGCCTTCAGCTCCATCTCCCACTTCCAACACCCCTGCCCCTGTGTCTGCCATCTCTCTAGCCCTGACTTCTCGTGAACACAAGCCCTGACTTCGGCGATTGCTCTCTGTCCCACCAGCAGGTCCCCGAGGACACCCCTCACTGCCCAGCTGCTACTCCTCCTGCTTCCTCCGCGCAGGCAGCCGCCCCGCCGGGCATCACTCTGGTTTCCAAGGCTCCTGGGCTTCCCCCACGGCCGCGCTATCCAGTTATCCGGGTCCTTTCCCAGAGAAGGAACGCTCATTTTCTCAATCCCACTTTCAAATCATTTTTCAAAATGCACTCACCCTCTTTCCTGCAAACAAGCCAATTTCAGGACAAAGTGAGCGAATTACTAAACAAAAAACATGTGAACATTTCACCCAGCTCAGCAGATGCCCACCCTCAGCCCACAGGAGCGCCCCGAGGTGCCGAGGGCCCAGGGAGGGGACGGGGTCCCAGCGGGAGAGGAATTAACGCTGTGACCCCGGCACCCGGGCCACCCCCGGCGCCCACAGGCCCTCCTAGGGTGTCTAGGCACCTGACGCCCCAGTTATTCCCCAAAACAGCACGTGGCTGCCTCCTCCCTGGCCCCAGCACTCAGCTCCAGCGAGTCATCCGCCGCCTGGCAGGCGCCCGCTCTGCTTTGACTTTTCAAGTTCTTCCTCAACAAATGCCGTGTCTGGGCAGCGTGTCTCTGCCGAGGGGACGGGCGGAGCTGCGCCCTCTCCGCAAACCTCAGCTCCCGGCCGAGCTCCGTGCACCGTGCGTGTCGGCGGCAGGAAGGAGACGGAGGGGACGTGACCCTGGCCTCCGCCTCAGCGTGTTCACAGGCTGTGGAACGATTTTTCTGAAAACAATTCTGAGACTCAGTGAGCTGTGCTGGGCGGGGAGGCGCGGGCGTTGGGGTCCCAGCCGAGGCCGCGGTCACGCCTTCCTGTCTCTGGGACGGCAGCCCCCTGCTCTCCGTGTGGCCCGGGACGGTCAAGGTCACAAGTAGCCGTGCCCTCAGGTGGGAAGCTTCCTGGGCAGGAGCCGGTCCTGTCCAGGGAAGCCGCCCCCGGGCCGCTGGGAGGAGGAGAGCTTGCAGAGAGGAGGGAGGCCAGGGATGGCCGTCCTGTGCCAGGAACAAGGTCTGGCAAAGGCCGCTCGGCCCGGCTTCCGGGAAACCCCAGCCGATCACAGCCAAGCCGCCGTGGAACCCAGCCTCATTCCTGGATGAAGCCATCATTTGTGCACCCAGTACAGGCTGCGGGACCTCCGATGGCATTCGCCTCCCAAGAGCCTCAGTGTGAAGTACGTCCTCCGAGGGGTGGGGCGGGAGCGAGTGTCCCTGGAACGTGCCTCCCTGGTGCGCAGATGACCTCGAACTGAGATGAGTGAAGCCCAGCAAACTCAGGCACCTCTTTTACTCCCCTTTTTTCTTAGAGATTCCGGTAGAAAGACCTGCTTCAGGGGGGAACGTTGGTTCATCACCTGAAGAATTAACGCCTGGCCGGCTTGGCTCAGTGGTTGAGCGTCGACCTATGAACCAGGAGGTCATGGTTCCATTCCCGGTCAGGGCACATGCCCGGGTTGTGGGCTCCATCCCCGGTGCGGGGCGTGCAGGAGGCAGCTGATCAATGATTCTCTCTCATCATTGATCTTTCTCTCTCTCCCTCTCCCTGCCTCTCTGAAATCAATAAAAATATTTTTTTTAAAAGAATTTACAGCCAGCATCGGTCAGGAGGCTCCAAGCCTGTTAGCTGGCTATTCCCTCGCCTCTGAGTCACCCGGCAAGAACTTCCCTCTGTTGACTCCCTGTAAGCACCCCTTCTCCCTCTGAAACCTGGCACCCGTCCCCTCCTTTCTCCTTTGTGCAAACGCCATACGGCCCCATGTTGCTCACTGGCTCCGGGATTTTCAAGCTTATGTGAACTCCCCGAACGCTCAGCCTCCTTCCTGAAAACAAACCAATTCCAGGACAGACTGACCGAAGGAACAAATGAAACGCGTACACTTCGAACAGAGGAGCGAGGAAGTCACACAATAGATCCTTTTATTCTCCATTAACCTGCTGTATGTTGAGTTATTCAAGCAGCCGGAAGACTAGAGAGGTCGGGGGGATGTTATCCCAGCCCCAACCAAGGTCTTTATTTTGTATCTATCCTTATTGATTTCAGAGAAGAAGGAAAGAGAGAAAAACATCAATGATGAGAGAGAATCATTGATCGGCTGCCTCCTGCATGATGGGGGAGTCAGAGGGGTGACGGGGGTCGAGCCTGAAACCCGGGCATGTGCCCTGACCAGGAATTGAACTGTGACCTCCTGGTTCATAGGTCGATGCTCAACCACTGAGCCACACCAGCCAGGCCAACCAAGGTCTTTTTACAGCAGTTGAGAAATAGTTTGGAATCAGGAATAGCAGTACCTGTGCCTAAACCCCGCCTGATGAGCCCAGTAAGGGCCAAGGGCCATCTTGATATTTATATCACCATTCGCTTAATATAATCTATACTAATAAAAGGGTAATATGCTAATTAGGGTGGATGTCTTCCAGACGACCTTCCGGATGTCCTTTCGGACAAAGCCGCAGTGGCTGCGAGGGCCCAGGCTCAGGCCGGCAGTGGCAGCAGCAGCGGGGTAATGGGGGTGGCGCCTTCCCCGGTGGATCAGGGGAAGGCGCAGCCCCCATTACCCCGCTGCAGAGGGAGGCCAGACTGCGGCTTAGGCTGGGGGCCCCCCCCATTACCCCGCCCCCATAAATCCCACCTCCTGCAGAGGGAGGCCCGACTGCAGCTTAGGCTGGGGGCCAAGGCAGAGGTGGTTAGGGTCGATCTGGCTGGCAGGGGGGCAAGGTAGGGGAGATCAGGCTGGCAGGGGGGCAAGGTAGAGGCAATCAGGCTGGCATGGGGACAAGTTAGGGGTGATCAGGCTGGCAGGCAGAGGCAGTTAGCCTAAACCGGCAGTAGGACATCCCCCGAGGGGCCCCAGATTGAAGAGGGTGCAGGCCAGGCTGAGGGACTCCCCCCGTGCACGAATTTCATGCACCGGGCCTCTAGTCCTATCTAATAAAAGAGTAATATGCAAATTGACCATACCACTGCTGCACCCACAAGCCATGCCCACCAGCCAATCAGGAGCGAGTATGCAAATTAACCCAACCAAGATGGCTGCAGCCACAGAGAGAGCAGGAGGCTTGAGTTGCCCCCGGCAATGGAGGAAGCCAAGCTCCCGCAGCCCTGGCCTGCCTTGGCCTCCGCTTAAGACTACAAAGTTTCAATTATAAAAGATAAATAAATCCCAACAAAAATGGCTGTGGCCACAGAGTGAGCTGGAGGCTTGGCTCCGCTCAAGGCTACAAAGTTTCAATTATAGAAGACAAATAAATCCCAGATATCAGGGGTCGCTGGAGGATGTGGCCAGCCTGAAAACCGCTATAGGCCCCTTGCACAGGCCGCCCCACACCCCAAGGGAACCCCACCCTGATCCAGGACACCCTTCAGGGCAAACCAGCTGGCCCCCACCCATGCACCAGGTCTCTATCCTATCTGATAAAAGAATAATATGCAGATTGACCATCACTCCAACACACAAGATGGCTGCCCCCATGTGGTCAAAGATCCTGCCCCCATGTGGACACAAGATGGCCACCACAAGATGGCCAGCAGGAGAGGGCAGTTGGGAGGGACCAGGCCTGCAAGGGAGGGCAGTTGTGGGCGATCAAGCCTGCAGGGGAGGGCAGTTAGGGGTGACCAGGCCAGCAGAGGAGGGAAGTTGGAGGCAACTTGGCCTGCAGGGAAGGGCATTTGGGGGGCACCAAGGCCTGCCGGGGAGAGCAGTTTGGGGGGACCAGGCCTACAGGGGAGGGCAGTTAGGGGCAAACAGGCTGGCAGGGGAGCAGTTAGGCATCAATCAGGCTGGCAGGGGAGTGGTTAGGGGGTGATCAGGCTGGCAGGCAGAAGCAGTTAGGGGCAATCAGGAAGGTGGGCAGGCGAGCAGTTGGGAGCCAGCAGTCCTGGATTGTGAGAGGGACGCCTGACTGCCCGTTTAGGCCCTATCCTACCGGGATTGGGCCTAAACGGGCAGTTGGATATCCCTCAAGGGGTTCCAGATTGGAGAGGGTGCAGGCTGGGTTGAGGGACATACTCCCCCTCCCCGTGCACGAATTTCGTGCACCGGGCCTCTAGTCCTATATAATAAAAGGCTAATATACAAGTTGACCAAACGGCAGAACAACCGATTGCTATGATGTGCACTGACCACCAGGGGGCAGGCACTCAATGCAGGAGCTGCCACCGGTGGTCAGTGCACTCCCACAGGGGGAGCGCCGCTCAGCCACAAGCCCAGAAGCCGGGCTCATGGCTGGTGAGCACAGTGGCGGTGGCGGGAGCCTTTCCCGCCTCCACAGGAGCACTAAGGATGTCTGACTGACGGCTTAGGCCCATTCCCCACAGGCTGAGGAACCCCTCCCCCCGCCCCCGGCCAGTGCACAAATCTCGTGCACCGGGCCTCTAGTTCACTTACTATAAATGCATGTTGCTGTGAAAAAGCTCCTGGATTTACTGAGTTTCGAGTCCTGCCAGCAGTTGCCTTGGCAGAGCCAGACTGACTGATCTTGTGGGCCTCCTACAGCCCACAGGCCGGACGTTCCCCGCCTGCCGTGAGGTGACAGCGAGCAGCAATTGGTAGACAATAGCAAAGCGAGGAGGTCAAGTTCAGAGCTGCTGCGGCCGCAGCCTGGTCCCGGGCCAGCCCTTACAGTAGGAGGTGCGCTCCAGCCGGTGAGTCACCATGCGGCAGGCTGCAGCCCCTACAGCACTGTAGGCGCTGAGATCCGGTGTTCGCGCTCAGGCCGTGGGAGCAGAGACTAACACGGAAGAGAGGGCAGCGCAGCTGGGAAACCAATTCCCAGCCGCAGAGCCTCCTGCCAAGTCTGCTCTGTCCGGGGCGGGGAGGCCGCACGCACGCGTGCTTTCTGTCCGGCAAGCACTGCTCCCGCCTCGTGGGTCATGTCCCGCCGACAGCGACACTCAGCTCCCGCTCCGTTTTGTAACATGAAACATGACAAAAACATGTCACTGGACATGCAGCTCAAAAAATCCCTGTTAGCCCTGGCCGGTGTGGCTCAGCTGGTTGGAGTGTCGTCCCGTGCACCAAAGGGTTGTGGGTTCGATTCCCAGTCAGGGCACATGCCTAGGTTGTGGGTTCAACCCTCAGTCAGGACACATGCCTAGGTTGTGGGTTCAATTCCCAGTTAGGGCACATGCCTAGGTTGTGGGTTCAATCCCCAGTTGGGGCACATGCAAGAGGTAACGGATCGAAGCTTCTCTCATTCTTCCTCTAAAAAATCAATAAACATATCCTCGGATGAGGATTAAGAAAAATTCATCTTCGTGTATTTCTTTTATCCTTTTTCGAACACTGCACTTTCAGCAGTTTCGAGACTCCGGATAGAGACTGTGTCCGTGCCCGCTAGTTGGGGGGGGGCAGCCTTGTACCACACATAACGCCACGCAGCCTCGTCATCTGTGCAACTGAAGGAAATGCGGACCTCGGCAGACGCCAGGGACGGAGAGGGCTTATCAGAACCACGAGAACTCAAATCCACACTCGCTTGCTTGATTTCAAGGGAGCGGGAACAGCCTCGCCAGGGAACCCTGGGAATTCTTGGAAAACCATTTGAATTCCAACAAAAGCCCTGAAATCGGCTGTTGGAACAGTGCGTGCATTTTAGGAATGATGGCTTATCCTTCAGTGCTTACAATGGAAGTAATTTTGGACCAGGCAATGTGTTCTCCACATCAGCCGCGTGCGAAAGCCATTTTTCTGGACACAGATGTTCCGGACACCTCCCTGCCGACCAGCATGAACCCCGGTGGCATGCCCAGGCTGCCAGCGCCCCTCTCCTCCCAGCAGGCTCTTCCTTGAGATGTTAGTTATCAACGACTGGCAGTGGGCGTTGCTCCGTAAAGAATGCTGTTCTTGTAGCAAAATTTATAATCCAGTCCAGGAAAAGCATCCAGACTAGTGTGGGTGCTAAAAAAATAATAATTTGCCTCCCACCTTCTAATTTCTTCTAGCTGAGCTAATAATCATATTAACAGAGACAGATTAACGGGACAAAATAACATTTTAATACATGCACAGGAGGAATTCTCATAGGCACGAAAATTCCAAGTACAGTGAGGCAGCACTGGGTATATATGATATTTTGGACAAAGTGAAAAGGGGTCTTAGATTTAAGAAGTGAAAATAGCCCGGCCGGCGTGGATCAGTGACTGAGTTACCTATAAACCAGGAATTCATGGTCCGATTCCCGGTCAGGGCACAGGCCCGGGTTGTAGACTCATTCCCCAGTGTGGGGCATGCAAGAAGCAACCGATTGATGATTCTCTCTCATCATTGATGTTTCTGTCTCTCTCCCTCTCCCTTACTCTATGAAATCAATTAAAACATACATTTTAAAAAATTAAAAAGAAATGAGAATGGCCCTGGCCAGGGGGCTCAGCTGGTTGGAGCATAATCCTGTGCACTGAAAGGTTGTGGGTTCGATTCCTGGTCAGAGCACATACCTAGGTTGAGGGTTTGATCCCTGGACGGGGGCCTACCAGAGGCAACCAATCAATGTTTCTGTCTCACATCGATGTTTCTCTCTCTCCCTCCCTCCCTTCCTCTCTCTAAAATCAATAAAAACATATCCTTGGGTGAGGATTTAAGAAAATAAGAGAAGGGAGAATAGGCGATTTACAGGTAGTTGAGGAAGAGGAACACACCCGGCGGAAATCCTCGCTAGGCGGCTCATGAACATGGGACACGGGGTGTTTAGCTAGCAGGCTCCTGCCCGAAGCTCTCCTGTTTACCACACTTCATTCACGTCAGATTCAAGGCGCACATCCTAAGAGCTTCCCGAAACTGGTGTTTCCCTCTGAATCTCATGGGCAGGAAAGAGGCGGGGGGTCAAAGGTTCTTTCTGAGTCTCGTTTCTTAATGATCAGCTTAAAAATCAATATCCTGCGGGGACAGCATGGATCAGTGGTTGAGCAACGACCCAGGAACCAGGAGGTCACGGTTCGATTCCCGGTCAGGGTACATGCCCAGGTTGCGAACTCAATCCCCAGTGGGGGGCGTGCAGGAGGCAGCCGATCAATGATTCTCTCTCAGCATTGATGTTTCTATCTCTCCCTGTTCCTTCTTCTCTGAAATCAATACAAATATATTGCTTTAAAAAATCAATTTCCTAACAAGGCAGGTGGCCAAACTTTGGTCCCTTTGGTTACTCCAAGGTATAAGTAACATTATTCTGTTTGGATCATTTTTATGTAGTCGGATTCCATCGGCTTGCGGCTTTGCAGCATCACTCTAGCCCGTGGCCTCCTTGGCCTGTGCGTGAGCTGAAGTGACGGCCAGGGAGTTGTGCGAAGCAGAGACTAGTTTGCAGTGGCCGAGGGAACGTGCCAAGTTAGGAATATCTCACCAAGAATCACATATATGACAACCTCGGCGAACTGGAACTCTGCTGGGCGGAAGGGAAAACCAGAAGACATTTCAGCAGTTGAGATGGAAGTGGCAAAGCCAATGCACTAAGTGTCACTTCCCCGGGAGAGAGGAAAGAGCCCTACGAGTGCAGAACAAGCCAGAGACCTCACCCTCCCGGCTCCACCCAGACAGAAAGCTCCGGCACGTAGTAGGAGGCCAGAGACCTCACCCTCCCGGCTCCACCCAGACAGAAAGCTCCGGCACATAGTAGGAGGCCAGAGACCTCACCCTCCGGCTCCACCCAGACAGAAAGCTCCGGCACATAGTAGGAGGCCAGAGACCTCACCCTCTCGGCTCCACCCAGACAGAAAGCTCCGGCACGTAGTAGGAGGCCAGAGACCTCACCCTCCGGCTCCACCCAGACAGAAAGCTCCGGCACATAGTAGGAGGCCAGAGACCTCACCCTCCGGCTCCACCCAGACAGAAAGCTCCGGCACGTAGTAGGAGGCCAGAGACCTCACCCTCCGGCTCCACCCAGACAGAAAGCTCCGGCACATAGGCCTCAGCACTCAGTCCCTGGTGAGTGATGGACAACAGCTGCTCTGCATGATGGCCCAGACCTCAGTGATCGCATGGCATTGCATGGCGTCTTGCGCCACGTCAGTTTTCCCAAAGCTCTCTGTAAAATAAGTCCCTTCTCTGATGACGCGAACACAGCCCTGGACCACGGTTCTGTGGGCTCGGAAAGGAAGTTCAGGCTCCGGCGACCCTGGGAGACGTGGAACCCTGTTGGCTGCAGCGGAAATGGCCGGGGGGGGGGGGGGGGGCGACTCTGTCCACAGGGCAGTGTTGGTCATTCCTCGGCCCATGGACCATCTTTACTGCAATATGGATGACCGAATACTGTCCCCTGGGAGGCATGACTTTAGAATGCAAAAACAGGCGGGACAAGGAACAGTCATCTCAAATATGTGGCCACGGAGCCCCGCCCCTGCCCCCCGAAACTCACCCTCCCAGCGGCCTTCCCTTTCCTTGTGGGCAACCCCATCCTCAGTCACCCCGGCCAAAACCCTGGGCGCCATCGCTCTCCCGCCCGCCCCACATCCAGGCCACAGCACGTCCTCTGGCTCTTCCTCCAAAACCGTTCTAGAACCTCCTGCGTCTCAGCACCCCGTCCGCGGTCACCACCGCCCTCGGCCCGGCCCATCGCCGCTCCTCGGCCAGGCCCTGCGCTCCGGGCCCCCTGAGCCAGTTCTGCACGCGGTCCCTCCTGCGGAGGAAAAGCCCAGGTCCTCACCTCCTCCCGCTCCCGCTCCCTGCCCGCCACCACCTCCTTACCCGTCCGGCTGCACTGCTGTTCCCTCCGCCTGGAATGTTCTTCCCGACGTCCCTCCAGCCGGCGCCCAAGGAGGGTCTTCCCCGGGACCCAGACCTCACTCCGGCACGGCTCCCGCTCAGAGGCGCCTTCCTGCCCGGCTCCTCGATTTGCTTTCCAACATGATCATGACTTCTCCTCTTGGAAAGAGCTTCCCTCTCCCAGGTGCTTCCGACCCTGTTTCCCGGGGTTCTCACCACCATCGAGGGCATGAGGCCACACGGGTGTTGTAATTCCCACGGGACCAGTGATGAGAACGGGCTCCGGCGGTCAGAGCAACTGGTGCGATGGCGCACAAGGGAGAGGAGAGGTTCCACAGGTTTCCCACTTCAAACGCACCCTTTTGCAAAGCAAATTCACCTTCCTGCAATTGCTTTGCAAACGGGTGAATTTAAAGTGGAAAACCTGTCGACATCTGGTCTGAGCTCTCCCCACGAACGCCCAAGTTCCTCGTTTACTTCACGTCCAGGTTGATTAGCCTCACTCCCTTCTCCAGCCCTGGGTACGGACCGGAGGACGTGCAGTGGGGTGAGGACTTTCCAGGATGATACGCAGTGAGCGAAAGGTGAGTCAGTGCTCGAGAGGACCGGGGTTTGCCACCCCAGAGCTGCCTTTCGGGATGTGATTTTTTTAAATTGATTTTTAGAGACAGAGGAAGGGAGAGGGAGAGGGAGAGGGAGAGAGAGCAACATCAATGTGAGAGAGAAGCATGGATCACCTGCCCTCTGCCCCAAACCCGGGCATTGCCCTGACCCAGAATCAAACCGGCAACCTTTGGGTGCATGGGATGGCGCCTAACCAACCGAGCCACCCGGCCAGGGCTGGGATATGACTTCGAAGCTGGTTATTAAGAAACAAAAGACTCAGGAAGAAGCTTTGACACCCCCCACCCCATTCCCCCCACGCCCTTAGAGACTCAGGAAGGAAGACTTAGGGTGCCACCTTAGCAGCGGAGTTCCCCTGAGTGCTGGGCCTGCTTACTGACCGCCGTCCCCCTGTTCTGTTGCCTGGGAACACTTACTGCCCGGTGTGCTCTGCTTTTCCTCAACTACAGCAACCACCACCCTCACTTCTGAAATCACAGACCCCGTCCACGCCCCCTTTTCTCCTTGGTCCAAAGTGGGGTACACACCCAGGCTGCCTCACTGTCTTTGGGATTTTCATGCTTATGTGAACTCCCAGGCACATGCATTAAAACTGTATTTTCTCCTGTTAATCTGTCTCTGTTAACTTGACTATTCGCTCAGCTAGGTGAGCTTGGAAGGTGGGAGGGAAAGTGCTATTTTTTAGCTTCACCGTGCTTAGTAGGTAAATTCCTAGAGGAACCGATCAATCAGATTCCATGTAAACACTCGCGGGCTGGCGAGGCTGAGTGGAGAACCTCCCAGCGCGACTGGAGAGCCTTCAAGGAAAGGGAGGATGAAGCGTGACAGGAACGAGCCCTCCTTCCATGGCCTGGGACAGCCAGTATGTTCTCCTAGGAGCACATGCTGTGTCTAGTTAACCAATTAGTCACAGGCTAAACGAAGCAACTGAAAAACAACCCAAGGAGAGGCCCACACACAGGTGCTGATCATCAGGGAAACGTAAATAAACGAATCCCAAAAGACAAAAAAGTAGGAAAATGAAATCATCCAAAAAGTAAAAAGGGCCACTTCATATGACTTTTACCCAACAGGTTAACCTCACAGTCAATGAGAAGGAAACACACACCTCTGGGGAAGAGAGCACGCACACCCGTGCGCAGATCACCGTGTTTGCAAGTACACTCCCTGAGCGCGTGTGGGTGCGCGTGGGTGCCGGGCGCTGGGCCTGCAGCCTCAGCGATCCTTATCGTAACCTTAGGAATTCAGAGGTGCCGTCCTGGGTTCGGGGTACAGTGGGTTCCAGGCACCGCACGGCCACCTTGCTTTCTGAGGCTGGAAAGGTCTAGAATCCTCTCCAAGCACAGCCTGTCAGAAGCACCTTTTCTCCTGAACAAAGGAGCAGCCATTTCGAAGGTGTCTAACCTGAAAGACCAGATTCCCAACGAGCAGCCCAGGCGCCCACAGGCCCCAGCCCCTTCCCCCAGGTTAACCCCTTCCCCCCCCCCCACCCCCCCAGGCCCCAACCCCCCCTCCCCCCACCCCACAGGCCCCAGCCCTTTCCCCCGGGTTCCCCCACCCCACACCCGGGTTAACCCCTTCCCCCCCCCCCCCACAGGCCCCAGCCCCTCCCCCGGGTTAACCCCTTCCCTCCCCCCCCCCACAGGCCCCAGCCCTTTCCCCCGGGTTAACCCCTTCCCTCCCCCACCCCACAGGCCCCAGCCCCTCCCCCCGGGTTAACCCCTTCCCTCCCCCACCCCACAGGCCCCAGCCCCTTCCCCCGGGTTAACCCCTTCCCTCCCCCACCCCACAGGCCCCAGCCCCTCCCCCCGGGTTAACCCCTTCCCTCCCCCACCCCACAGGCCCCAGCCCCTTCCCCCAGGTTAACCCCTTCCCTCCCCCCACCCCACAGGCCCCAGCCCCGCCCCCAGGGTTAACCCCTTCCCTCCCCCCACCCCACAGGCCCCAGCCCCTCCCCCCTGGGTTAACCCCTTCCCCCCCCCCACCCCACAGGCCCCAGCCCCTTCCCCCGGGTTAACCCCTTCCCCCCCCCCACCCCACAGGCCCCAGCCCCCCCCCCCCCCACAGGCCCCCAGCCCCTCCCCCCAGGTTAACCCCCCTTCCCTCCCCCCACCCCACAGGCCCCAGCCCCTTCCCCCGGGGTTAACCCCTTCCCCCCCCCCCCCCCACAGGCCCCAGGCCCCAGGCCCCTCCCCCCCCCACCCCACAGGCCCCAGCCCCTCCCCCCACCCCACAGGCCCCAGCCCCTCCCCCCGGGTTAACCCTTTCCTTCCCTCCCTCAGGCCCCAGCCCCTCCCCCTCCCCCCCCCCTTAACCCCTTCCTTCCCTCCCTCAGGCCCCAGCCTCTCCCCCTGGGTTAACCCCTTCCCTCCCCCCACCCCCAGGCCCCCCCACCCCACAGGCCCCAGCCCCTCCCCCCAGGTTAACCCCTTCCTTCCCTCCCTCAGGCCCCAGCCCCTCCCCCCCTTAACCCCCCTTCCCTCCCTCAGGCCCCAGCCCCTCCCCCCCTTAACCCCTTCCTTCCCTCCCGGAGGCCCCAGAATGCCACCTCCAAAGCCATGCAGGTTCTTTGCATGTTAAGAATCTCGCTCTCTGGTGAGAATCCTCCTGTCTGAGCACTTTTCCGGGGGGCAGGGAGCATAGCCTTCCTTTACATCCGCCATCGTTCCATGGAGTCGCCAACAGGAAGACTCGGGAGGTAATAATAGTGCGCACCACCCATCATTACAAAGTTAGGTGTTAATCGTTCTAATCCAGGCACCTTTTTGGATAAGAAGAAAAATGAAATTAGTAATCCTGGCCATTTTTCAAACCACATCACCATGAAATTGGGTCCACAAGCAATATAAACCGGATGTCTCTTCAATAAGGTGACCAGATTTTAACATTGGTAAAGCGGGACACCATTGACCCGGTGGGGGGGGGGGGGTGTTCTTGATTAAAAATTTGGTCTATATTATAATCGCTTTTGGTTTTTTTAATAAAAGGAAAGTCACTTCTTAGATCATCGTTGAATTTGCATCCTCTTTTCTTACTCATTATGTTAAAAATCTAAAAAAATAATTTAAAATTATATTATAAATTATTATATACATATTGCTTAAAAACACAGTAAGTAGGTACATAATTACATGAACATATTTTATTGTTAGTTTATAAATTAAATTAATTTGATTGTTATAAAGTAACTATATTTTAAAAATTATTTTAATTTTAATCCTATATTCCTTTCTAAATAATAACAATACTAACTTGTATTATTTTTCCTCTGAATTTGCCGTAAGGTAAGTTGTAAGTGTCACATTCAAGGCTGGTGCTAGACTTTTTGCCGCCACTATAAAATATAAATAATACGAGTACTGTCTGCTAAATTCAAGAAAATTTATGTATTTATGAAATAAGTAAATAAATTACTTACCTAAATTATCTGAATAGCTGATTTGTAATGACATCACTTGTTTAACTAGCTTACTAGCACGCAGTACGATGTGTATCGTCTGAGATACAGTTACAAAATGTTTTCGTCGTTGCCAATCCCAAAAAATGCCATTGGTCATTAAGTCCAAACAATGGTGGTCGAATTCTAACAACTGATCAACAATGTGAACTTTGATAAGCAGTTCTCGATAATCAGTTCTCAACAATTATTTGTTATTATTAAAGTTTAACATTATAAAATTAACAAAAATAATATAAAACTCATATCCTGGCTAAATAGCCACATGGCCGCCGAAAACCGTATCTTCCCTTCCCGTTCTTCCGCCGTTCCCTAGCTTGTCGTGCATTCTTTCCAAAAATCGGGACTTTTTTAAAACGCCGCGGGATGCGGGACAAATTGTTAAAAATCGGGACTGTCCCGCCAAAAGCGGGACGTCTGGTCACCTTACTCTTCAGTTACCGAAGGGCTCGCTGTCACCGGTTACCACCACACACAGCGCGCCCAGGCCCCGATTCCGGCCGGTGCCCTTTTTAAAAGCCAGTCGTCAGGTTCCGGGGCCTGTGCTTCTTCCTCGCCCCACTTAGCACACGCAGGCGCAATGAGCAGGCTTTTTTTCCTCTTGGGTTTAAAGTGTGTAGTTTTTTTTTCGGGTATTAAATATGAAAAGTTTCAGTTATTAAAAATCCTGTGATCGCCCTGGCCGGTGCGGCTCAGTTGGTTGAGAGTCATCCCGTGCACCGAAAGGTTGCAGGTTCATTCCCGGTCAGGGCACACGCCTGGGTTTCCGGGAGTGTACGGGAGGCAACCGATCAATGTTTCTCTCTCATCGACGGTTCTCTCTCTCCCTCTGTCTCTCTCTCTTTAACATCAATAATAATAAAAATTAAAGCACAAATCTTTTATTAAAAACTAATAAAGAAAATGCCCATGAGAGTGAAGGTTTTTCTCCCCTACCAGAGCAAGATACACCTTCTTCCTCTTCTTTTTCTCTGCCTATGAAGTTAGGAAAGATTAAACCCACGCACACATACACACACAAAAGACAAACACTCATTGATGGCGAAGGTATGGAGGAGGGAGCACTGGCAAACGGTGCTGGTGAAGGTGTGAATCATACAACTGTTGGGAAGATAAAGTAGCAATTAGTATCCAAAGACTTCATGGCTTATTCCCTCTGACCTGGTGATGCTGTGTGGATCAGGATAGTCTAAGGAAGTCATTAACGATGCACAAAAGTTCGGGGAGCAGGACGTTCATTTCAGCATCGTTCCAGTGGTGAACTTGGAATCGGCCATGGGAAACTAAAAAGCTGAATTGGGGTTCCGGGTGACGATGGTCGGGGAACCAGGTGGCAGAGTATGTCTTTCTTGCTCTGGGGCAGCTGCATACAGTGACGTACATGTCTGCGTGCAGTGGCGTCACACTGGGCACATGATCTGTGTACAATGACATCACGCCTGGCACGTGATCTGAGCCCCAGATCCTGCAGAAACCGAGATTAGTTTAACAAACTACAGACAATCTACCAATGAGTAAAATGTCTAAAACTCAAGAACTGCATTAAACATTTTTGCTCAAGAGCATAAAATTCCTTTAAACTTCTCATTTTCCTGTGTGAGGACTCTACCAACAGATGACAATGTGTTGCAATTGATTTTAACACTATTCCATTCTTCGACTCACCCGTGAACATGGCAATAACAAAAACAAAGTATTTTAAAGTATATTCTCAAATAAAGCCGCTGGAATCCACACACGGCTTCTTGGTGGAGTGGACACATGGCTCGTACACGTCGGGGTGTCCCAGCCAGGGTTCCCAGAGCTTTCCAGGCCCCATCCACACATCGTCATCCAGCGGGCACTGTTCTGTCCCCGCCAGTACAAACAAGTAAACTGAGGCACAGGTTGCTTAAGGAATTTGCCCAGGTGCCCCCGCTCGGGACGGGCAAGGCCGGAGCTGGACCCGGGCAGGCAGCATTCAGACGCCTCGCTGCTGCGAAGGCGCACGGTCAGATACAAACGCAGTGACTGACGGAAGCTTAAGGACCCTGGGTGAATGTGGGAAATGCACTGGGCTGGGGTCCATCGGAGCAGGGGAAGGAGGGAAGAGATCGTCACAGAGGGCTCATGGAGGAGGTGATGATTGGGGATTGGGGTCTATTGGAGCCTTGGGGAGGGGAGGCAGGCTGGCGAAGAACATTCAAGGCCAAGGTCGAAAGGTCAGACGGAGGAGCGCCTGGCCTGTCCCTGAGGCTGGAAGAGCACCAGGAGGACGAGGGAGGAAGGGTGGGCAGGAATGAAGAGGCAGGGCTCCGTGCTTACTCGCCCTTATCCTTACTGCGGGGCTATGTCTTAGCTTTGTTGTTTTTTCCTTCCCGCGAGAAATGAAGATGGAAGGGGGCTGACTGGCAGAGTGACGTGACCAGGTTATGTTTTCAAAACCGCCATCACTCGGCTGAAAGGCAAGAAGCGCGGCTGCAGGGGGGAGGGAGCGGGGGTGGAGAGGAAGGAACAGAATTCAGGCTCGGCCGCCAGTCAGATGTGAGGGCGTCAGGGAACAGCGATGGGACAGAGCTGACTAAAGGGAAACGGCCCACTCACACGCATACATTTCAGAGGGAGGTGCCCGCTGAGGACCCCGACATTCCACAGAGGGAACTTTACTTTCTCTTCCTCTATCTCCCCTCCTTACACAGCATCCTCAATCACAATGACCCTGTTTTCTCCTTTAGTGACTGGAACGCTCTGCAAAATAAACAGCATAGGGAAGGCGAAATGAGTTTCTCCGCCTCCTTTCCATCATCAGACTCCTTTGAGTTGGGGAAGGACATTGAGAACAGACAGTCCCTGCTAACCCTGTTTTTTAAAACCTAAAAACCGCTTTTAAAGGACAAACCTGATTCTGATTTAGAAATCCAAACACCGTAAAAAAAAAAACCAAAAACTTTATTTTCTCCCCTCTATCCTTGAAGTGGCCACCTTAATTTTTTAAAAACATCTAAAGGAATACAATTGTATCTGTTTGCTCCGGGGCACAATTCAGGGACCAGGTTGAGTATCTCGGTCCATAGGAAATGTGTCTTTGCTAAGCTGCAATTCAGTTCTCACTAGGGTAGCAAGTGGTCAAAATAATTTTCAAAGTCATTATATTAGGAACAAATAGATATATATTTAAAGCTACACTAATAAAAGAGAAACATGCAAATTGACCGTCACTCTGCTATGACCACCAGCCAATCAGGAGTGAGTATGCAAATTAACCCAACAAAGATGGTGCTGTTGGAGTGTCCGGGCCTGTCAGCCTGGTCAGGGGCCGTGGGAGCCCAGTGGAGAGGCTGGATCTGCTGCTGGAGGGGGCGGATCCAGCCTCACTGCTCTGCCGCTACTGGAGTGTCCAGGCCTGTCAGCCCAGCCGGGGGTCACGGGGACCAAGTGGCGAGGCTGGATCCGCCACCGTTGGAGTGTCTGGGTCTGTCAGCCCCTCCATGAGGCTGGATGCTGTGTTCAGGGGGCACACGCAAATTGTCCCCTCAGGAGTTCGACCGGGAAACCAGGAGTTAGATCACTTGCTATGACGTGCACTGACCACCAGGGGGTGGTGCGGAACTAAGGAAGACCCCAGCTGGCAGACAGGGAAGGCAGACCCCAGCCAGCAGTTGGCAGCTGTGGAAGGGAGGCCCCAGCCGGCAGCCGGAAGGCCCCGATCAGCCCTGATCGCCAGCCAGGCCTAGGGACCCTACCCATGCACGAGTTTCATGCACCGGGCCTCTAGTTAAGTAATATAAGCCTTAGAAACTACTAAAAACATTTTTTAAAAAGAAAACAAATATCCCCAAAGAACCGACAGCTGCTTCTGAAAACCCCACGCAGAAGGAACAGATGATAGACCAGGGGGGCATGTCACCATCTACTGTTCCCCAGGCCAGGACCCGAGGAAAACCTCTGCTGAAACCAGCCCCCTCAGCAGTCTGGCCACCCTGGCCCGGGGCTGGGTTCCAGCATAATTGCACCCAGAGAAGAAGGCCCTGTCTCTCCTCTCCCAAGACACCGAGGTAAAGCTGGAATTGTAATTTGCCGGACGGCCTAGACGGAGTGCAGCTTTTGCACCATCCCCTGAAGTACAAGTTAAGTGTAAAGGGAAAGGCTTTGATGGAAATATAAGATAGCGAAGCAATGATAAAGAAAGCTGTTTTAGAAAAAAAAATAACTGTGCATTTAAAGTATTTTCTCTAATCAGTAACATTCCCTTTTAGCATTAACTGCTGTTATGGAGTACCAGTGGGAACAAGAAGAGGTACATGGGCTTTGAGGTCAGACAGACCACCACCGCTTAGGAGCTGTGTGACATTGGGCAAGTTGCTCAGCCTCTCAGATACCTCATTTCCTTCATCTGCAAAATGGTGGTAATTATACCTACTTTTTAAAATATATGTTTTTTGATTTCAGAGAGGGAGAGAGAGCTAGATACATCCATCAATGATGAGAGAATCGTTGATCGGCTGCCTCCTGCACGCCCCCTATTGGAGATCGAGCCCACAGCTGGGGCATGAGCCCTGACCAGGAATCTAACTGTGACCTCCTGGTTCATGGGTCAATGCTCAATTCCTGAGCCATACTGGGCGGGCTGTGCCTACTTTTAAGAGATGGTACGAAGACTAAATGAAAGAATATGTGTAGATAAAGCACCTAACACAATGTCTGGCACATAATTGGCTCCCGGAAATGGTTTGAAGGTTCTTTATTGACTTTGTATTTCTATAAAATCAATTATTAGAGATTCCCCCCCTTTTAGCACTAAGTGAGGCAAAGTAGATGCTTCTCTTTCTGACTGCCCAACCCTACCTCATCTGATCGTTGTTATCACAGCAAACACAGAAGAAAACACTGAGTGCTCACTGCACGCAGCCAGCATCATGCAAGGGGCTATGGCCGATACAAGAGAAGAGGAGTCGGTCTCGGCCACCACAGGTCTGCAGTGCAAGCAAGGAGGCGAGACTCAGAGACGAAAGCTAAAGAAATACACTGAGTGGACAGATGATGATGATCTCTAAACGCATAATAATCTGGCCACTCAGTGTATATCCTATATAATAAAAGGCTAATATACAAATTGTCCCCTCAACCAGGAGTTCAACCAGAGGCAGGCCAGCCAACTGCCCATGTCTTCTCCCCTTGGCCAGGCTGGCTGGACCCTACCCATGCACGAATTCATGCACTGGGCCTCTAATCTTACCTAATAATAAAGAAACATATAAATTGACCATACCTCCGCTATGCCCACAGCCAATCAGAGTGAGTATGCAAATTAACCCAACAAAGATAGCGGTTAATTTCCTGGGCCCCGGGAACCTCCTCAGCACTGAGGTCACTCCCAGCCGGCCATTGGGCGGAGGCTTTAGGCTTGGAAGGGGCCAAGCCTGGGATGGGAGGGAAGGGGGAAAAATCAATGGAAACATATCCTCAGGTGAGGATAAAAAGAAAAATAAAGAAAGAAATGTCATATCCTATGAAAGACACATCTTGAAAATGTTTAAAGAAAGTTGTCATTTTTTCATGGTGAAGGGACTGGAGTCCGTGTTGATGAAAATACCTTAGCAGCTGTGATGACTGGCAGTGGCTACAGCAGCGGGGTGATGGGGCTGGCGCCTTCTCCTGATCAGCCTGGTCACCTCCCACAAAGAGAGGCCAGGCTGCGGCTTAGGTCCGCTCCCAATGGGGAGCGGGCCTAAGCCATCAGTAGGACATCCCCTGAGGGCTCCCAGTATGTGAGAGGGGGCAGGCTGGGCTGAGGGACCCCACCGCCGTGCACGAATTTCGTGCACTGGGCCCCTAGTGTGTATGTGTGTGTGTGTACACACACACACACACACACACACACACACACACACACACACACACACACTCTGAGTGACCAGATTATTATGTGTTCAGAGATCATAATAATCTGGCCACTCAGTGCATACGGTCCAGCGTGAGCTGCGTGACACGGCGAATCACCATGGCGAGTCACGGGGAAAACGGACGTGCGTCAGAGCAGTGACTTTCCACTCTCTGGGGGAAGGGCCACTTCTGTTTCCATCGCCAGCCTATCAGGAGCCAACATGTGGTCCTACTGTCCGTGACTGTTGCGCAGCTCATCATGTGCCCACAAGACTGCCTCAGGGGCCACATGCGTGGATGTTGGGGTCATGCTAAATTCCCCAGAGTCTCTAAACACTCACTCTCACCCTCTACTCATCTCGTCACAGACGTAACTAACAGTGCTTGCAACCGTTTTGAACTCGTCTCTGAGTCGCCCTGAGCTGGACTGAAAGGGGAAGGTTTTGATTGTTTGAGCAGCATCCAGAGAGCAGTGGGGGCGGACACGGCAGGGGTCCAAAGCTGGATGAGCCTGTGCATATTGGAGGAATTATTTTTTAAAATATATTTTTATTGATTTCTGAGAGGAAGGGAGAGGGAGAGACAGAAACATCAATGATGAGAGAGAATCATTGACTGGCTTCCTCCTGCACGCCCCACACTGGGATTGAACACACAACCCAGGCATGTGCCCTGACCGGGAATCGAACCAGGACCAAGTCTTGGTTCATAGGTTGACCTTCAACCACTGAGCCAGGCCGGCCGGGCGTGGGGGAATGCTTTTTATCATAACTGGAACAGATCAGTACAATTCAGGGCAGGGTGTAGACATACCTGGAGCGATAGATATAAACTATCTGCTTTCCATAATGTGCGGGAACAGCTCCTCCCGTAGGGATCTCAAAAACAAGGAAAAGGAGAAGATCTTGGAGTTTTCCAACCTCCTCCCCCCGCGCGCCCTCCCCGCCCCCCCTACCAGCTTATCAGCTAAAGGAACAGCATCCACAAGAGCCCTCCTGGCGAGAACAGTCAACATTTCACGTGTGTGCACACACCTCAGGAATCCTCTTAGTCATCGGGGGAAGGAGCCAGCCAGGAGTGCCAGGTCTGGGCCGGGCTCGGCCTGCTGTGAACCATGAGCTCAGCTCAGAGCACACAGCCGGTCAGATCCTGGCCCTCCAGGTACGAGCGGTGCCACCCGTCTCACCTGAAGCGTGGGGACAACAGCAGCACCCCCAAAGGGCTGTGTGAAGGCTGGGTGAGCGACCCGTGTGCATCCCTCCGGCCCGTGCCTGGCGCGCTGCTCGCCTGGACTGCCTCCTGCTGAGATCAGACCCTCCAGCGGGTTCGGGCGTGCGAGGCAGCCTCAGGGGCATCGAGGGCGCTCACCCCACTGCTCTGAGCTCAGGCGCTGGGTACTGGTCTGCAGACGCCCTCGGCCTGAGCCAAGCATTGGGAAGTGCTCCCTCCTTGGCCCCTTTTCCCAGCCAGTTGCTACTCATACCCTCCCAGCCCAGGTCACAGGTCGCATGGCCGATCAGCACGTTGTCTGCAACAATTAGGAACTGGCCCGACGGCAGGACGTAGAAACCGCCTCCTGTGTTTTGATCAAATGGGGCTCACTGTCTCCACCGAACGAGAGTCAGGGGCAGGGGGTCCAGGCCGGCCCAGTGGGTGCTGCACGTGGTGGACGCCCTGCCCAGCAGCTCCCTGGACGTGCCCTCGGGCAGGGAGTGGAGGGACGAGCAGAGGATGGGCACCTACACTCTGCAGCGCGTCTGGCCTCTCAGTGGTTCTGGCTCTGTCGTCCCTGGACGTCCCTCGTTGCAAGGGGAGGTACAAAATGGTGTTTTTAAGCTGAATACTCTGCTGATCCAAACAAAATCGGGGGTCCGTGAATAAGAGAAGAGGGAAGGATGATTATTGGGGAGGCACCCAGCAGAGAAGCTTCCTCCGCCGCTACGAGGACCCCGCACCCCAGGCCGGGCCCAGGCCTGTACACGGTGAGCCACTTCCCTATGGCAATGAAGTCCTTTCTTCTTGTGGAAACTCAGACTGGAAGTATTCACATGCCTTATAAGGCTAACGCGCTGACGGATATGTGGAAAGAAACACTGGGAAAATATTTGGGGTAAAAACTTGATCCATGTGGTAAGAGAAAAACAGGGCCTTAGTATTCATAAGGGATATGCTTTCAGGTCATGGGAACCAAAAATGTCACATCGGAGAATGCCGGAAATAGCACTATAGCATTTGGCAATAAACGTGGGAGGTGGGGCCGCATTCAGATACGGCTGCCTTCTTCTCTTCTCCTCTTCCTCTCCTCTCAGTGAAAGAGAGACACGTCTCTTTATTAAAATATATTTTATTGATTTCAGAGGGGAAGGAAGACGAAGAGAATCACTGATTGGCTGCCTCCTGCACGCCCCCCGCCCCCCCTGCACTGGGGATCAAGCCCACAAGCCGAGCATGTGCCCTGACCAGGAATCAAACCAGACGTCCTCAAACTACGGCCCGCGGGCCACATGCGGGTTTTTTTGCCGTTTTGTTTTCTTACTTCAAAATAAGATACGTGCAGTGTGCATAGGAATTTGTTCATAGTTTTTTTTAAACTATAGTCCGGCCCTCCAACGGTCTGAGGGACAGTGAACTGGCCCCCTGTTTAAAAAGTTTGAGGACCCCTGAATCAAACCATGACCTCCTGGTTCAGAGTCAACGCTCCACCACTGAGCCCACAGCTAGGGCAGAGAGACAAGTCTTTAGAAATTGAATTAAACCACTCAGGGAGCTCTTTGAAACTACTTCGTCCACTCACGTATCCAACACTTGTGGGAACACGCACTGTATTATTAGGTCCTGGGAGCGCAACGATCACCAAGCGCACTTGGTCTTGGCCCACATGGCACCTCTGTGCCACTTGGGGTCGTGGGGCAAGACAATAGAGAAATAAACAAAAGCCCTGGCCAACCATGAACGTATAACGAAGTAGAACAACAAATCGATGTTCCCTCTCTCTCTCTCTCTCTCTCTTTCTCTCTGTCCCCCTCCTTTCTTCTCTCCCTTTCTCGCTCTCTCCAAAATCAATCAAACAATAAATGTTGGGGGGAAAAGAAACAAATTCACTACTAGTGGTCAATGCTATGAGATGCTGTGACACTGAATAACGAGATGAGGTCACATCTACTCCGCCACCCAGGAACGAGAAGGCGACCCTCAGAACGTCGGGAAGGAGCACTAGAGGGCAGAACATCGGGGGCAAGGGGCCCACTGCTCTGATGACATCTCCTGCTGCTTGCCTGCACTCACTGGCCAACCCCACTGTCACCTGAACAGGCCAAACACATGCTCGCCTCGGCCCTTCGCACGGACTGTCCTCCCGCACTCTCCTTAAACACTCTCCCCCTCCATCTTCGTGCTCCCTCTGACTCAGATCGCTGCTCAATAAAGCAAGAGGGAGATGGATGAGGCCACAATCACGTTCATTCTTGCATGAATTCCACACACATTTATTGAGTGCCACCTGAATGCCAGGCCCCGTTCTAGCCCTCCCGGGGAATATAATGGTGAGATACAAGGCGAATTTCCTGCTCTCATAGGTCCTACATTCTAGTTGGAGAAATGGTCAGATAACAAACATTAAAAAGTCAGATGGTGGTACATGTAAGTGGGTCCGAGTTTTTATTGCAGACACGGTGGTCAGAAGGTGCCTCTCTGAAGAAGTGAGCAGACAGCTCAGTGATCTAAGTAAGCCATGGGGAGACTGGGCGGGGGGAGACTGAGGCAGAGACATAGCAAGCACAGAGGCCCCAAGGCAAAGCCATCTTTCAAATACCACAAGAAGCTTTCTCAGCAAAGCTGTTAAAAACTGTATCAACCATCTGAGTTACCCGGTGTGGCTCAGCGGTTAGAGCATCGGTCCACAAACCGGAGGGTCGAGGATTCTATTCCTTGTCAAAAGCACGTACCTGCATTGTAGGTTTGATCCCCAGTCCCATTTGGGGTGTGTGGGGGGCAACCAATCAATGCATTTCTCTCACATCAATGTTTCTCTATTCTCTTTCTTCCTCTCTAAAAAAATCAGTGGGAAAAATATCCTCACTCCTTGGATGAGGCTTAACAACAAAAATTGTATTAAAAGTTTGTGTCCCCCAGAAAGATATACTGAAGTCCCTGCCCCCAGTGTCTTAAAATGTGATCTTGTTTGGAAAAGGGCTCTGACCGATGCAATTACTGAGGATGAGGTCACACTGGAGGAGGGCGGGCCCTCCGTCCACTTGAAGATGGAGCCGAGATGGGAGGGAGGCGGCTGTGAGTCAGGGGCACGAGGACTGCCGGCCACCGGAGACGCTGGAGAAGGTGCAGAAGGATCTACCTGGAGCCGTAGGGAGCAGGGCCCCGCCGACACCGGGATTTCGGATTTCTGGCCTCCAGAGCTGTGTCACAATAAACGTCTGTGGTGTTAAGCCACCTAGTTTGTGGCACATTGTCATGGCAACCCTAGGAAACAAAGATGCCTCTCAGACAGCCAAGGTGTGAGCTGAGGGCAGAGTTTAGGGCTGAAGATGTATATCTGGAGGTAGAACACCTTAAGCAAGCAGACCGGATGTCACTATACAGCAAAGGCCGCCAAGGCGCTGCCCACAGACGGCCGCGTGTGGAGCCACAGGTCGGCGTGTGTTCTAAGACACCTGCACAGACGTACGAAGAGCAGAGCAGGCCACCATGGTACTGGGTTAAACGGCCGCCGCAGCAGCGAACAGCAGAGAAAATCACCAGGTAATGAGGCCCTCAGACAATACAAATGTAACACTCAAGCCGTGGCCCAATTAATATAATGAAAATGTCTTAAACAGGGAAACGCGGCAACTAGACACAGACGATGGTTACCAGTCACCTTGTGATATCATGAAACTTCAGAGTTAGACAAAGAAAGCAGCCCAGGGCGATGCAACAAGTGGGATAGAATCAGCAGGTATAAAAGGAGGAAAGTAAAGAGCAGGACAATGACTTCCCTTTCAGGTACACAGGTCTCTCTAATAAGACGTTGTCAAATTCTAAAAAAAAAAAAAAAGTTGTCAAATTCTAGAACAGAATTTAGTCATATTCTCAGATACAAACCACAACAAAAACAAAAAAGGAACACAAGGAATAGGGTACCTTGAAGTCGTTAAAACTTACCAACTATTCATATGAGCATAATCCATGGGCACAGACAGTAGGGGGGTGAGGGCATGTGCTGGGGGAGCGGGAGTGGCTGGGGAGAAGTCAATGGGGGTGGGGAAGGAGACACATGTAATACTTTAAACAATAAAGAATTTTTTAAAAACTTACAAACTATAAAACATAAAGTTCAGAACACGTCAGACCATCATTACAGTAATACAGACAAATGTAAGACCTCAACTTATAAAACTGTCTTAAATTTAAAATCACGTCCATGGGCAACATGTGCCTGGAAATGCGTCATCCCCTGATGGCGTGGTTGGGCTGGCTGGTTGGTGAGGCCCAGTGTGCCCCTCCCAGAGCTGAAGCTTGCTTTTTTAAAAATATATATTTGTATTGATTTCAGAGAGGAAGGGAGAGGGAGAGAGAGAGAAACATGAACGAGAGAGAGAATCATTGATCGGCTGCCTCGTGGGGACCGAACCCGCAACCCGGGCATGTGCCCTGACAGAGAATCGAACCGGGACCTCCAGGTTCATAGGTCGACACTCCATCACTGAGCCACGCCGACCGGGCCCCGCTTTTCAAGAAGCTGCTTCTCCTCTTATAGGCGCTTTACTCAGTTGTTGTTTTTTTCTTTTCTTTTTCCAAAAAGTCTGTTAAGATGCCCATTTTTAAAGAAATCTCATTGCATCTAAACTCCAGGTCCAGATTTGTATTCCAGGAGCCTGCCCGTCGCATTGAAGACTGTGCAGAATCCATTTCCCCAGCGACGGTGCTTTGGCGGGCTGGAGTGGGCGTCTGGCAGCCGCGGGGGTTTCCTGCCCCCTCGGAGCGATGAAATCTCTCGTTATGACACTGTTATGTCACCGGGACGCACCGCCTGCCAAGCCTCGTCTTAGACAGCTATGTGGGTTTTCCCGAATTCCCTCCAGCAACTTAAACCCTCCCCGTCCTTGCCAGCTCCCAGGGAAATGAAACAGGGACTGTGCAGGAAATATAAAGTGACTAACGGTTGCACAACCCTTTGCGTGGCATTTTCCACGGCGGGGAGACAAGCTCGAGGGGACGGTGGAAACAGTAAAACAGTACACAGTTCACAGACAGCCCAGGGGTCGGTCCTCAGACTCAGGGAGAAACCGGGGTCCTGCCCGGAAGGTCTGAATGTTTTCATTAGAAACCTCTTTGCTTTTTTTTTTACATATTTTTATTGATTTCAGAGAGGAAGGGAGAGGGAGAGAGAGATAGAAACATCAATGATGAGGGGGAATCATTGATCGGCTGCCTCCTGCGCGCTGCCCCCCTCCCCTACTGGGGATCGAGCTCGCACCCTGGGCATGTGCCCTGACCGGAACCGTGACCTCCTGGTTCATAGGTCGATGCTCAACCACTGAGCCATGCCGGCCGGGCTCGATTCTATCGTAGTGGTCCTGATTAAACACCATCAGACCCGCGCGTTAGCAAAGGCCCACATGAAACGTCTCATAGGCAAACAATCGCCTTCCTCTACTAAACATAATGAACTCACGATCACCTGAAATCAAGCGCTGTCAAAAGGACACAGGCTTTTCTACTCAAACCGAACAAGCCACCATCATTCGAGATGGCGTCATTATGCCTCATGAAAACGGAAAATCAAAGTGAGGGCTCATCGGAGTCCCGGTGCAGACGGGGACTGTCGAGAGATGAGCCTGCACGGACAGGGCTGAGCCTGGGACGAGCCCAGGGAGGCCAGGGAGCGAGCCGATTCTCAGGGAAGCGTGGGACTCGAACAGAGTCCAGGCCCAAGGTCACCCTCGAGCGCCTGGACACAGAACAGCCAGAGGCCAGAAAGCACACGTGACCTGCTTGGAACGCGCTAAAAAGAGACGCGAGGAAAACAGAAGTTTCCTGGCCAGGATCCTTTGTTTCTGGAATTCCCTCTGTTTTAGGTATAACCGGAATCAAAACATTCAGCGAAAACCTCACTTTTGTAATAGGCTTGTTTTATTGTAGATGTTTCTGTGGTGGCTGAGTTTAGTCACTAATTTCAATAATAGTGTGTGAATGTACCCAACATAGCAAAGTTTTAAAAGTTAAATAAGTGTGCTCTCTCTCTCGCTCTCTAACAAAATACATGTCTTTTTTAAAAAGCATGCTTGGGCCTGGCCAGTGTGACTCAGGGGTTGAATGTTGACCTATGAACCAGGAGGTCACTGTCCGATTCCTGGTCAGGGCACAAGCCCAGGTTGCAGGCTCCATCCCCAGTGTGGGGCGTGCAGGGGGCAGCCGATCCATCATTCTCTCTCATCATGGATGTTCCTATCTCTCTCTCCCTCTCCCTCTCTAAAATAAAAATTTTTTTAAATGTAGGCAACATGCGCCGATCTGGAGCAGATACAGCTTCGTGCCTTAGATTGAACAAGGAAGTGTTACCCGCCTCCCAGGTCTGTCTGTGGATCTGTAAGTTGCCAGTTTCTCGGGAAGACATCTAGCTTCCATCTATTTTTGTGAAGTTCTCTCTTAGTTCAAATAAGCAGCCTGAGCTTCCTCTTCCCCGTCCATCCCGTCACCAACCAGAAGAGGGGAGGACACCCAGAAAGTGGAAAACCCTGCTGGGTGCCGTGTCCTCGGTGCCCCTGACCCCGCCTCACAGACCCATGAACTGCCCAGCCCTGTTCTCGCCCACCCTCCAGCACACACGGCAGAGCCAGATGGAAACTCCACTGACTAAATTAAAACACACTAATTGGGCATCGAATTTCTCCCGAAAATGTTCCTTCCCAGCATCGCAGATGAGGTATCGTGTGGGTGTCGGATGTACGACTAAGAGGAAATGTGCTCTTTCTGTCCAAACAAATCATTCCGATTCCCTTTACTAAACTCGCTCATTGGCTCCTGGAAATGATCAAACGGAGGATGTGGGGAATGTAACGGCTCAGACATTCAAAAGGCTTATTCAGTGATGGAAACAAGCAGAGTCAAAACGGCCGCTAAGTCATTCCCAGATTAAGTTGTGCTTCCTTGCAAAACCAGCCCCCCAAACCGGAGGCGCCATGTGGGTCCAGGCGCGTACAGACGCTCTGCCTTCCAGATACGAGCACTTTGGTCTTTCTCGCAGTTCACACAACATGTTCATGTTTTAAAGGCCTGGTCTTAAGGCTTTCTGCTCTAACATGAACTCCTCGTTTGCAGCATCACCCAAAACTGTATGAATTTAACCGGACGGCTCGGGGACTCCCATCAACAGGTTATCCAGGTCCATGAACTGCAACGCGTACGACAGTTTCCTGGCTGTTGTGTGGTTTCTATGACAATTCAAAGGTACCTGGACCCTCCGCGTTCTGTCCGACCTGCATCCACGGGTGATGTGCCTGCAGCTGTCAGGGGCTCTGGGCTCCCCGGGGCAAGGTCAGCATCCGCAGTGACAGGGCCTGTTCGTCGCGCGCCCCTGGCATGGGATGTGATGAAAACGGCGCCTGAGCTCTATGCTCTTCCTCCTCAGAACCAATAACATCGTAAGAAGAATATTAAATAAATTCCAGGACAGGCCATTCCACAAAACACCTGAACAGCACTCCTGTAAACTGTCACCAAAAACAAGGACGGTGAGAAACTGTGCCGCGGCGAGGAGCTAAGGAGAGATGGCGACCCATGCTGAGTGGTGTCCTGGGTGGGCTCCCGGAACAGGCAAAGGGCGTCAGTAAAGAATGCTGGGTGCATGCCCTAGCCGGTTTTGCTCAGTGGATAGAGCGTCGGCCTGCAGACTGAAGGGTCCCAGGTTCGATTTCGGTCAAGGGCATGTACCTTGGTTGCGGGCACATCCCCAGTAGGGGGTGCGCAGGAGGCAGCTGATTGATGTTTCTCTCTCATCGATGTTTCCAACTCTCTCTCCCTCTCCCTTCCTCTCTGTAAAAAATAAATAAAATATATTTTTGAAAAAAAGAATGCTGGATGATGATAATAAACAGCCATGTCACTGGTTTATATACTTACTATACTTTTATTGTCATTTTTTAGTGTATTCTTTCTACTAATTAAAAAAACACTGCTGTAAAACAGTGTGCCTCATACAGCTCAGACTTACTCTGTCTCGATTGTGTCTTGTCTCTTGTGTTTGATTCAGTCTCAGGTTGTTTTGTGCAGGGACATGCCGGGCAGGCTGGTGGCCTAAGAGCAAGAGTAGCCTCAGCCTGCGGTGGGCGGCACCGTCTGTGTCTGTGCCCGTGTCAGGGCACTCGGAGGCTCTCACACGGCGTCATCGCCCAACGACGCACTTCTCAGAATGCACCCCTGTCTTCAGCGGTACGTGCCTGTACGTGCTTGTGTATACCTTGGCTGTGGTGGGAAGGAAAAACATTTTCCCTGAGAATTCACAGGTTCATCCTCGTGCAGGCCAGAACCCACATTATCTGTGCGGTGGCCCCGAAATTCTCAGCCAAAAATTCAGTTTATTCAAGCGATCCTGGCTCACCCGTGCGTCTAAGGTATCTGGTATAAACAAACACAGGGTTTGAATTCCCGCAGATAAAGTTCCAACGAATATAAGCTTGGAATCAAAAGCACAAAATGCACGAGGAAACAAGTTGCTAAAAGTAAGACTAAGCAGAAAAAACTAACAGTGGTAGATCCAACAGAGACTGCAGATGTTGGAATTATTAGATACCAAATGTAAAACATTAAGTTTACTAAAACTAAAGAAAGAAAAGAAAATGTTAGAGTCGGAAAAAGAGGTTAGCAAAAATGACCAAGGATATGTGAAATAAAGCCAAATACAGTATCTAAACATGACAAATATAATCATCAATATTATAAAGTCAATTAAGGTTAAGGAGCAGATATGGTTAAAGAGAGTAACAACCAATTGGAAGGTAGATTTGAAGAAATCACACATAATCCAGCCCAGAGACAGAAACAGAAAATACAAAAGGGTTAGACCCAAAGGACAGAGTAAGAAGGTCTGTTACTCATGTGAACAAAGTTATAGAAGGGGAAAAAACAATGACTAGGAAGCAATGGAAATAATGCCTAACCATGTTCCAGAATTGAGGAAACACAATAGTTCTCAGATACAGAGGAAAGTACTTCCATAGACTGACTGTAAATGAACGGTCACACACCAACAAATAGAAAGACTTTCAAGACGGGGAGAAAAGACAACACTATAGGAATGGGCTGTTAGACTGCAAACTAATTTTTCATTCAGTTACGATAGTATGGGAAGACCATGGAATGAAAAAACACTTCCAAAATTCTGAGGAAAAACTTGTCAACTTAAGGGTTATATATATACGTGAAGTTATCTTTCAAGAAGGAGGGTGAAAAAAAGACATTTTCAACCAAAAGAGTTTTCAACCAGCAAATCATCCCTACATGAACTTTGGAAAGAAATACACTGCAGAAAGAACACTAACCCTGAAATAGTATCTGAGGGGGTAAGAAGGAAAGGCGGTTAAATCTGGATAGATGCTGACTGTCTACATAGACAATAATGATAATGTCCGATTGGGGTGCTCCAGAGAGATTAAAATTCTAAACAAGAGCATGAAAACTGGGAGGCAGTCGTGTGAGTTAACATGTTCTTAAAGTGTTCCTGGTACTCTTTCAGGAGGGCAAAGATACTAACTTTAGACTTTGCTATGTCAAGTGTGGATTTCACAATCTCTAGATAACCACTAAGAGGGAAAACAAGGGGATCGGCCCAGGCCGACTCTGGGCCTGCGTCCCAGCTCAACTTCTGCCCAAATCTGCGTCCCCACGTTCCTTCCACGGGCCCCTAGAGCATGCTAACCACTTCCTCCACCACGAAGCTTGCTTCCCGAGGGAGTCACTCTGCAACCACGACCCCAAGAGGAGGCCCGGGAACAAACTGAACGTGAGAGGCGGAGAGAAGGTAGGGCTGTGATTAGATGCGGGCGCCATTCGCACAGCGGTAATGAGGAAGGTTCGGGAGCTGGAAGAGATGGCAGAGTTAGCAACAAGCAAAGGTGCTTCGGAGGATGCCTACAGCTGAGCATCCAAGAGAGAGATGAGCCCAGCACGGAAACGGACTGAGGAGGCATCGAAAGGGTGACAATGCCGTGTCTTCGAGGTCAAAGACAAGAAAACGTCAAGAGATTTGCTCACAGTTTTAGACGCTTACCTTCCAGAGAAGGAACTGGTGGCTGCGGACACTTGACAAATACTCACAGCATCGCTTTCCCTCCCCCCACCCCCCAGCCCACGCTCCCGCTTTACTGTAGGAAACTGTCCCCCCTCCCCTCTCAGAGATGCGCTTCTACCTGTGAATCCAAGGGTGAGCTCAGCTCAGCTGCCAACCAGAGCACCACATTCCCTGGCCTTCAGTCCCAATGAATGAGAACCGGCCCAGGTTTTTGTTCAAACCTTTCAATCAGCTGTTTTTTTGTTGTTTTGTGCGCTTGTTTGTTTTTGACTGGATGACCCTAGGGTTTGCTGTCACCGAAGAATCGCGAGATGAAGTCAGTGCCTGCGAGGATGCAGCCACCGTTAGAGAGACCTGATGTGGCGCCATCGCCCGCACCTGCCGAGGCGGTGCGCACAGCTACGCGCCCTTAGCCGGCCCTGCACTGATCCACCAATTCCTTGTTATGTTTAACGAATTTGAGCGGGATTTTCTGTCACTAGCAAATTTTAAAACCCTAACTGGTAACACGAGGATAGGTATTCCATATTCAATTCGATATTCTACCTACTTTTTTTCACTCAAACGTGGGTGGGAATGGGATGGAAGAATTTGTACTTGTTAAGAGTAAACTAGCGGCCTCGGTTTGAGTCCCCAGGTTCTAGCTTTGTACTGCACCTCGGTCATAGACTGGGCATAGGAATGCAGGCAGGTACCTCACGGGGTTGTTGTGAAGTGAAATCAATGAATGCCCCCAGAGCCTTAGAACAGGGCCCAGTCCTCAGGAAATGCTATAGAAATGTTAGCTCTTCGTCTTTATTCCAAATTCCAAATCATCAGCGGCATCGTGTCGATGGTGGATAGAGAAGCCGTGGCTTCTGTGGCCAGTGTTTCACTGTCGTCAACAACACGCACTGGCCACCTTTGGGCATGAAGCTCTCCCTGTTGGCCATTGTTCCCTGGGTTTAGAGCGCTGGCGAAAACCCTGGCGCTTAAAGCTTTAAGGAGGTAGAATCTACGGCCTTGATCCAAAGACTCTTGCGTTTTTATACCAACGAGGCTGTTTGCCATCACCCATTCTCCTCCCGATAATTTAAGCTTATGCCTGAGACCAAGGGAGTCAACCACGTACTACAGGAGATGCGAGATGTTGTCTTTGCCGGGATCACACACTCATGCTTACCAAGTGCTCAAGGAAATTCAACATCGAAGCAACCAGAAAGCTCCACTAAGTGGGAAATTTCCTGAATTTTACTCTGACGTGGTGAGTTGAATGACTGTAGTGTTTCCACTGGACATCCTGGTGCCCTCTGATGCATCGTGGCAGTAGGCGTTAATAGGGAGTAGATTTTATTATGTTTCTTCATCAGTGAAAACTATGTTTCTGTCACATTTTTTCCTAAACAGCTTTCATTAGTCACAGCACCCTAAGATTAATGATATAATCACACACATTTATAATAGAAGCATAAATTATACAGTCAAATATGCCTTTTTATGGGGGGAGAGGGGGACAAAAGCTGCCATCTTTAAAATATCCACTATCACACACCACCATTATTTGAAGGAAAAGTGTAATCAGGAACTTTAATTCCACGTTCTTAGACTGACTAAGTTGTTTTGAGAGTTCAGAAACAACTCGGAAGAAGTGATGTTGGCTAATGGACCGGGAAAAGTTAACTACAGTATTACGCCACATCCACCTAACCTTCACAACAGACTTGAGCTCGTATCTTCCCTTATGATAGGACTATTCACCCTAAAGCCCTGAATTCTAGTGGTGTCTCCACGGGGCATGTGAACTTGGGCGAAGTTGTAGACACCCAAGGATTTAATGCAGAAGGTCATGAACATCAACCTGTGTCTCCCCACACAAGCCACAGGCACCAGGCCTGTTACCTCAGTGGGGCAGGACCCAGGGGCTGACCAGAAACCTGCGTGTGCTTCTGTCTCCCCTGCTTCCCACCAATCCATGGCCACTGCCCAAGATTGCTGCAGGCCTCGTGGCCAGAGCCAGAGCCGGGGCCCCAGCGGAAAGGATGTGTCAGAGCTAAAGAGAGCTCAGCACCCCCACCCAGAAGATGTAACTCTTGCTCATCCAGTGTCTAGGGGCAATGAGAGGGACCTCTCTCTAACACAGAGATGTGGGCATATGCCTGTCCACTCTAGACTTCTTCAGTGGTTCCCCTCGTCTTAGCAGAGCCTGGACTTGTTAACACGGCTGACACAGTCAAGTAAAATCTGGCCTCTACTCACCCTCTCCAGCCTCATCTCTTACCTTCTTGCCCATGACCAGTGATCTTGACCTCGACATCGCCCCCCCCCCTCACCGTCCCACTGCTGAAGCATCCTTCTGTCTTCCAGTGTAGACCTCACTTGGTCTGGAACTGCTCTCCTGACAACCCCTGGTCTGGGTTGGCCTCTCCTGATATTCCCAAGGCATCTGCTGGCCCCATCAACCACACCCACGACCTCTCCCTGTGCGCCGGTCTGTGACCCCCACAACTGAAAGTTCTCCGAAGAGCGTGATGGTGTCTCCCTTGCTCACTGATGCATACCTAGCATGGACTGTCACATAGTGGGAGGTCAATAGATATTTGTTGATGGACGAATGAATAATTGTATAAATCAGTGGTTCTCAACCTTTCTAATGCCGCGACCCTTCAATACAGTTCCTCATGTTGTGGTGACCCCCAACCATAAAATTACTTTCGTTGCTACTTCATAACTGTAATTTTGCTACTGTTATGAATCGTAATGTAAATATCTGTGTTTTCCGATGGTCTTAGGCTCTATAGCAGCGGTTCTCAACCTGTCGGTCGCAACCCACAGGTTGAGAACCGCTAGCAGGGTCGCCTAAGACCATCGGAAAACACAGATATTTACATTACGATTCATAACAGTAGCAAAATTACAGTTATGAAGTAGCAACGAAAGTAATTTTATGGTTGGGGGTCACCACAACATGCGGAACTGTATTAAAGGGTCGCGCATTAGAAAGGTTGAGAACCACTGGTATAAATGAAAGAAGTTAGAAATACTAATAAGTGTATCCAGTCACTGGGCAGATCTCATTGTCTTTGCCTTCCAGAGAAAATGATAAAGCTATTCCTATTTAAAAGTTTCTGCACAAATTAAACCTTTTTTTTTTTTTTCAAGGAACCATGCCTCTTGCGGCTGTGGATGAGTGTGGGCTCACAAGTAAGTGCTCACAGACACGACGACTTGTGCCCTTCCCTGCAGAGGCCCGGCCCCGTTCTCCCTGCCTCCAGCCTGCCTCTCCTGGGTGGCTGTGCCCCAAGTTTCACTTTGACGGATCCAGTTCTTCGGCTTAAGATTTTATAGCCTCTTAAGTGGAAATACTGCAGATAAAGTTAAGACATTTTATCTTATAAATCATTTATGCTCCTGGAATTTCATGAAACAACCTCCTGGCCCAATTAAGTCACATATACTAATAAGCAACAGAGCATTTTGGAATCTTGCCAGGAAACGTGTTTCAATATCTCTCAAAAGATATATGACAACAACAACGAGAATAATAATGTTGATGAAAGTGGCTAGCCGCCATGGAACCCTGATGGGGGCCAGGCCGGGTTCTAAATATTTCACACGTACAATCTCACTACCTGCCCAGCAGCCCTCTGGGGTGGGAGCCACAGAGCCCCGTCTTACAAGAGGCTAAGTCACTTGCCTGAGTCATACAGCTGAGGAGCTGGGATTCACACCCAAATCCCCCCCGATTCCAGAGCTCTTCATCACAACACCACTTTTCTGTTTTTAACCCTTGCCCGAGGATATTTTTTCCATTGATTTCTAGAAAGAGGGGGAGAGAGGGAGGAGGGGGGGAGAGAGAGAGAGAGAGAGAAGCATCATTTGGTTGCCTCCTGCGCACACCCCTACCAGTGCTGGGAACTGCAACAGAGGTACTTGCCCTTGACAGGCATCGAATCCTAGGGCCGGCGCACTAACCACTGAGAAACCCGGCCAGGACTACACCATTTTCCTCCTTCTTTTATCCAGAATGAAAGAAAATATGTTGCCAAGGGACTGATTTATTATTTTAGAGCTGATTTCACAGAAGCAAACATTTCAAAGCTTCCTTTTTCCTAACATAACAATTCTATTTTCCACGTATGTCGGGCATGCTGAACTATTTGCTTGTGTCCATGTAAGCGTATCTCATCCGTGTTGGTGGCCATGAAGGAGAGGAATGTATTCCTGAGATCTCTTAAAGAAGAGTTTCCTTGAGTGTTATTTATTTATTTATTTATTTGGCAAGGGACTAGAGCACACCCTACTGGCCAGCTCATAGGAAATACAGCCTTTCCTTGGGAGAACATGTATTGGTAACATTTGAAGATAATATCAGATGAATGTTTAGAAGAAATTTGAAAAAAACTGTCTTGTAATCACCCACATATTAAATGAATGCATCTATAGAACACTAAGAAATTCTAATGCTTATAAGTTCTAGAAACGAGATAGAACTAGAATAACCACCAAGAATATCAAATGCCCATTAAAGGGAACGTAAGGTAAATGAAAAGAGGCTCGATTAAAAAAATAACTATACAAACAACATCTCTAAAACCCCAACTAAGAAAAAGTCGTTTTAGAAAGGAGTTAAGCCAACACTTAAAACAATAGACTGACCAATTAGAACCAGCCTGCTCAATCATCTGAGTACACCGGGGCGGGGGCAGAGTATCCCTAATTACATACGGGGAAACGGAAATTGTAAAGAAATCTTTTTCTCTGAGACTTTTCAAAGGGCTGCCAAAGCTGAAAGCATGCCTTGTGGGTGAATCTCACCTCTTACCAGCATGCATGTCTTACAGCAACCCACACAGCTTATTGGCTACATAATCTATATACCTGTGCCCAGATGTTTCCAAAACATACAATAACACACTAAACAAGCCGCCCTATAAGAAATGCAAGTCTTCCTCCCATTGTCAAGTGGTTGTTTCTTAACCGCACACTTATTTATAAATTGGTAAAAAAAAAAAAAAAAATTTTTTTTTTAAAAAGGCATAGTTACATTTAAACCGTGAATGGACCAAAGTCAAGGCTCTAGGACTAAGCGTAATAATGCAAACAGCAGCTCCATTGAAAAGGTTTCTATGCTTAAAAGGAGGAACACAAAAACGTTTATAACCAAGAAACAAAAACACTTATAACTGAGAGAAATAAACACCAACATGCGTATTCTCCTGGGGATTCAAAGAATATGGAAATGGGCATTGGGGCGGCTGGCAGGCAGGGAGGAGAGGGAGGCCGGCGTCTTATCAAAGCAGCGACCCTGGCTCCTGCGTTTCTGAGCCAGAAGCTCCCTCTGTGCTCACTCCAAGGACAGCTGCTTCTTACGCTGAACGAAGGGGAGGGCAACCTGACAATTTGGGTCGATGTGCTTAAGTCTAAGGTTTTGGATGTTATGTTTAGGGGTTTTTTACATTAAAAAAACAATCAGCTAATAACATACATAAATTCCGTGAGAAGGGGCCTCAAGAGTAAATGGACTGTGAGGGGTGTAAGAGAGACACTGTCTGGCTTTAAATGTCCTTCTGACTGCAGGCAGTTGAAAACAAGGGAATTTCAGTACAAAGAGGGTGTTTTCCCCTACACCTCTAGACCAGTGTTCTAATCTGTGAAAAGTCTGTGGGAATGATCACTGGATAGATGCAACATGCGAGCATTATTTCAAGTTACTTAGCATTTTCCTTTTAAACTCTTCCCCAAACACTCGATTCTTGGCATGTCAATGGTATAACAAAATAGCCTGAGGAGACTATTGCATCAAAGGTCTGCGGGGTGTAAGTCTCCTCATGTAATTCACTCACAGCTGAGAGAGCCATATTGTAGGAATATAACTGCAAGCAAAATTCAGTAAGCTATCAGCTATAACCAGCTCCCCCCCCCCCAAAAAAAATAAATAAATAAATAAGTCCGTTTATTTTGCAAGTTTAAAAGAGAGCAGAAAGGGGAAGAAATCAGATTAATCACGTATTACTCATGTGATTTTATGGCTTTTGATACTTTACCAAAACATGAGCACATTATACAGCTCACAACCATATAGTCACTATTACAGTGAGTATCCCGGGGATCTTCTTTCCCTAAAGGGGTGTGTTCGCTGGTTGCTGGGGTGACTATCACGGTTTTATGAATAGGGGAATGTAAAAGCATGCCAGCGAGGCAGCACGAATTACAACTGTATTGAGGCAACTTGGGACAGCGTGGCCCGGGTTCCCTTCGGAGGAAACCGGAGCTCGAGGTCCCCATTCAGCAAAAGCTGCCCCGAGCCCTGGGCCAAGATGTTCTCTGGTCCTGGCTGTACACTGTTAACAGCCGGTGGTAAAGCTGGAAACACAGGTGAAGGCAAAGTGGGGTGGGGGTGGGGCGAATCTGCATTTTCTGTGAATCAAAAAATAAAAGAGAGAGAACCTCATTTGGTAAGAAAACCAGCAATTAGCTGTGACTAATTTCCTCCCTCCTAAACTAATACTGAACGAACGGCAGTAAGTAAGACGTGAACAAAAGGATGGAATTACCGGAGCTGTTGATGAGGAGCACAGGTAGGGGAACAGCCCAAAGCTCCCCAGCCGGCCAGGAGGAGGATGGAGGCCTCTCTGGTCAACATCCACTTATCTTGCAACTGGAAAAGGGCAAAGAGATACTTCAGATGTTTGTGTGCGTGCGTGTGTGCCTGTGTGCGTGTGTGTGCCTGTGTGCACGCGCGTGCGTGTGCGTGTGTGCACGCGCGTGCTTGTGTGTGTGCGTGTGTGCCTGTGTGCGTGCGTGTGTGCCTGTGTGCGTGCGTGTGTGTGTGCACGCGCGTGCGTGTGTGTGTGTGTGCCTGTGTGCACGCGCGTTTGTGTGCGTGTGTGCGTGTGTGCACGCGCGCGTGTGTGCGTGCCTGTGTGCGTGTGTGCACGCGCGTGCTTGTGTGTGCCTGTGTGCGTGCGTGTGTGCCTGTGTGCGTGTGTGCACGCGCGTGCTTGTGTGTGCGTGTGTGCACGCGCGTGCTTGTGTGTGCGTGTGTGTGCCTGTGTGCGTGTGTGCACGCGCGTGCGTGTGCGCGTGTGCACACTTGCTTAAAGGCTTGCATTCAAAATTAAGCCTTCGAATTAAATTTTAAAGAATGTAAGTAAATAATAGGGGAGAAAAGGCAAATCCTTTCATGGAGCGCGACGTTAATAGTTAACCTGATCCTGAGGTCGGGATCTCTCCTTCCCGGAGAGCCCGCTCCAGGGAGCCCGCCCCGGAGAGCCCGCTCCAGGGAGCCCGCCCCGGAGAGCCCGCTCCAGGGAGCCCGCCCCGGAGAGCCCGCCCCGGAGAGCCCGCTCCAGGGAGCCCGCCCCGGAGAGCCCGCTCCAGGCAGGCCGCCCCGGAGAGCCCGCTCCAGGGAGCCCGCCCCGGAGAGCCCGCTCCAGGGAGCCCGCCCCGGAGAGCCCGCTCCAGGGAGCCCGCCCCGGAGAGCCCGCTCCAGGCAGCCCGCCCCGGAGAGCCCGCCCCGGAGAGCCCGCTCCAGGCAGGCCGCCCCGGAGAGCCCGTCCCGGAGAGCCCGCTCCAGGGAGCCCGCCCCGGAGAGCCCGCTCCAGGGAGCCCGCCCCGGAGAGCCCGCTCCAGGGAGCCCGCTCCAGGGAGCCCGCTCCAGGGAGCCCGCCCCGGAGAGCCCGCTCCAGGCAGGCCGCCCCGGAGAGCCCGCTCCAGGCAGGCCGCCCCGGAGAGCCCGCTCCAGGGAGCCCGCCCCGGAGAGCCCGCCCCGGAGAGCCCGCTCCAGGGAGCCCGCTCCAGGGAGCCCGCCCCGGAGAGCCCGCTCCAGGGAGCCCGCCCCGGAGAGCCCGCTCCAGGGAGCCCGCCCCGGAGAGCCCGCTCCAGGGAGCCCGCCCCGGAGAGCCCGCTCCAGGGAGCCCGCCCCGGAGAGCCCGCTCCAGGGAGCCCGCCCCGGAGAGCCCGCTCCAGGGAGCCCGCCCCGGAGAGCCCGCTCCAGGGAGCCCGCCCCGAAGAGCCCGTCCCGGAGAGCCCGCTCCAGGCAGCCCGCCGGGCGTTGCGGCTGAAACGCAGGCCGGGCTCCCGGAGACCCGCGCGCTCAGCGGGAGGCCTCTGGCCCCTGCTCCGTGGAGTCCCACTGCGGGGATTTGTGGCGGTTCCAGCTGGGGGTCTCCGTCTTGTTTGCTTTGCTTCTCACTGCAGTTTCTCGGTTCATCACTTGTTCCGTTTCCTTTACGGTTAAACTATAAGCCGAGGTTGCATCGCCGGCGCCCCGGGAAGGCTCGCGGGTGCTGCATCCTCGGGCATCAGCGGCCGCCAGCCGGGCCGAGGGACGGGAGCCAGCGTGGGTCTGACGAGGGCGCTCGGCCTGGGGCCTGGGGCCTGGGGGCCCGTGGGTGGCCCTGGCCGGGCCCGCGGCCACCGGTCGGCTTTCAAACCCGTGGTCAGCGGGAGGTGGCTGGCACCCCCTCGGCTCTCCCGGCGGAGGCGTCGGCAGCGCGGCCGCGGCGCCCTTCGGGGTCCCACGCGGTGCCGCGCCGCCCCTCGCCGCCCGCGCGGTGGCTCGTTGTCCCGGTGACCGCGCTGCCCCCGCGCACTGTCCGTCTGCCCCCTTGTCCGCGGCTACCCCCACTGGCCCTCGCCGGCCCGCCCACGCGGCGGCCCGCGGGCCGGGGAAAACACGCAAAACCGTCCGCGCGGCTGTGAAAGACGGAAGGTCCCCGCGAGGCGCGGCGCCCCCTTGCGGGAGGCAGGGACGGGCTGCCCGCGCTCGCAGCGCCGCCCGGGCCCCCGGGCGCCCCTCGCTCCCCCCGGAGGGGCAGGGCGGCGTCCCCGCAGGCCCCGCGACGCGGCGGACCCCACGCGAGCGCCTCCGCCGCCGGGCATCGCCCCTTTAAAGGGCTCGCGGCCGGGATTGGCTGCCCTGGGTGGGCGGGGCCTGACGTCACGCCCCGCCCCCTAAAGTATAAAGCGGGCGGCGCGGCGGGGCGACGGAGGCCGAGTGCGAGCGGGAGCGCGGGCCCGGCGGAGCGGTGCAGCCAGGCGCCTGCGCGGTGTCGGCCCCCAGCCGGGCGCGGAGCCAGCCGGGACGGACATGCGCGGGAGGGCGCCGGGGGGCAGCCGCGGCTCCGCGGGGTAAGGGGCCTCGGGCCGGGGGTGGGCGGCGCCGCGCCCCCGCCGCTCCGGCTGCGGGCGGCTCCCGTCGCAGGGCGGGTCCCCGGGCGCCCGGAGGGTCGCCCAACGCGGAGTTTCCCCGGGAGGGACGGACGGACGGACGGAGGGAGGGGGCGGCGCGGGCGGGCCTGGGGGGCCCTCGCCTCTCCTGCCGCGCGCACCGGGCGCCCGGACGCGCCTCGGCCCGAGACGGCTGCCAGGGGGCGCGGGTTTCGGAGCGGGGAGCCGGGGTCCCGCGCGGGCTGGCGGCGGCCTCGCGCGCCCCTTCCCCACAATGGAGCTGCGCCCCGCGCCGTCCCGGGAGCCGCGGCGCGGGCTGCGGGCTGGCGGCGGCCTCGGCGTCCGCGTCCCCGCAGTCGGGTCTGTAACTCCTCCGGCAGCCCCGTGCCGCTCCCGCTCCCGCTCCCGGCCGCTCGGAGCCCCGAACTCGGCTCCCCGAGGGCAGGAACTGCGGGCTCGCCTGCTCCGAACGCGCGCGCCCATTGGGCCGTGCCCGGGCGTACGTGCGTGTGTGTGTGTGCACCTCGGGCTCCGTGCAAATGAAAGCCCTCCTCAGCCCTGATTGGCGCTGCTCGGCGCTCGCTCGGGCTTCATTCGGGCTTCGTCATTGCTTGGAGGGAACCAGTCTCTTAGCTGATAAAAAACGTGAATCGATTGTTAGTCATAAACTTAAGTGCAGTCGGAATAGCGACTGTAGCTTTAAAGGATGTGCTGGTGACTGTGGGTGCACCTGCAACACAGGTAGGGCAGGACTGGTTTCCAGGCAACTGTCTGTCAGGGGTGAAGAAAGGCGAGGTTAACCGGGGGCCGGGTGTTGTGCACGGTTTGGAGCGTTCGCAGGTCTAAGAATGCAGTGGGGATGTGTTGGCTGCGGAGACAAACTCGAAGCTTCTTCACCATTAGCCTCGCCTTTTTGTTAAAACTGCTTCTCTCCCTCTCTCTCTCCTCCCCCTCTCTCCTCCCTCTCTCTCTCTCCCTCTCTCTCTCCCTCCCTCCCTCTCTCCCTCTCTCTCTCTCTCTCTCTCCCTCTCCTCTCCCTCTCTCTCTCTCTCTCTCTCTCTCTCTCTCTCTCTCTCTCTCTCTCTCTCTCCCTCTCTCTCCCTCTCTCTCTCTCTCTCTCTCTCTCTCTCTCTCTCTCTCTCTCTCTCTCTCTCTCTCTCTCTCTCTCTCTCTCTCTGCATGTCTGTAATTATACAGTTTTGAGTGAAGCTGTATTTAAACAGATCAAAGACCGGCTAGGTACCCATTTCAGGAAATGACCAGATTTGGGTAAGACCAAAATAAGAGTTGGTTTCATGTTACCGTGCTGGCTCTGGTACCAGTATGGGAATGGCCAGGCCCTTTCCTAAAGAGAAACGGAGGTTTTAGCACGGACTTCAGCACACTGTCCTCCCCGGTTGGTTCAGCTGCTTTTGTGTTGTTGTTTTTTATTGATTTCAGAGAGGAAGGGAGAGGGAGAGACATCAATGATGAGAGAGAATCATTGATCCGCTGCCTCCTGCACGCCCCACACTGTGGATCTAGCCTGCAACCTGGGCCTGGGGCCTGTGCCCTGTGCCCTGACCGGGAATCGAACCGTGACCTCCTGGCTCCTAGGTCGACACTCGCCAGCCCGGCCAGCTGTGTTCCAGTGGCAATTCGCTAATAGGTGCCAGAGGTCTTGAACTGACAGTGTATAACCAAACACGCATTAGACTGTAAACTCCTTAAGGGCAGGACCTCTGCCTTGCACAGCTTCTATCTTATGGGCCCTGGCACATAGTTAATGGTTGATAAATAACTGCAAGAAAGCAGATTTTACATTTTAAAGTTCAGGAATGGATCGGTCGCTGATAAGGGTCGCAGAGCAAACCTGTTGTTTAGTGACGGTTAGGAAATGTCCGAGTTATTCATGTTTTGGTAGGTAAGAATTACTCCTTCGATGAATTGTTTTTCCTTCTTCCAGCTCACTAAAGACGGCTCTCTTCCTCTGAGATTTAATGATCACACTAGACCTGAGTGTTGTGTGACAATAACTCTTAACTGCCGCTTCTCCGAAGCTGAACCAGATCACACTTCCTCTCTGCTCACGCTGATGGGAGCTTCCCAAAGCCAGTTGCTAAATTACAGGTACAATCCAGCACGCCTGGAACCGACCTGAATGGCCACATACCATCCGGTTGCTTTAGAAAGGGGCAGAGGAGGGAGGAGGTGGTGCCAGGGGTAATTCCAGGAATTTGAATGTCCTGGGCTCCCTCTACCAGAGAAACAACTCTGCTCCCACTCTGAAGGAATCTGAATGGCCCTTCGCCGGCGGCCAGGGCTCCGCAGCATCCTCGGTGCCGGGTGGGACCGTGCTTATGGGTGCTGATGAGCAGCCCTGATAAACAGTGCCGTGTGGCATCCTGGCGTTGCTGGCACAGTAGAAACACATGCTTTGTGAAGGCAGGTAAAACGGGGCGGTTTTCAGGTTCTGAATGTTAAGTTTCGTAGAGAAGTTGGGCCCCGGCTGGTGTGGCTCAGTGGCAGAGTGTCGGCCAGCTCGCCAAAGGGTCTCAGGTTTGGTTACCGGTTAAGGACACTCTGAAAACTATCCTCTGGTGAGGATTAACAACAACAACAATAACAATAAATAGAGAGGTTAGTGTGAAGGTAAGGGAAAGTTAACGTCAGCTTCGAGGCTCAGAGAGGAAACAAAAGATTCTGTGAGTCGGAGTCATTGTTGATACTTTAATCCAATCCCTTGTGCCATAAAACAGGGCAGTGTTACTCACAGGCCAGTCTTCTGGGCCTCGGTGAATACACTTTTAAAATGTGGGGTTCTGGCCCCATGGATTAGGCCTCTTCACCTCCTCAGTGCCACGGTTCAACACACCATTACCGTTAGAGAGGAAACAGTAGGAGGGCAAGGACTGGAAGACCGTGTCCAGTGGCTCTTAGTAAAAGAAGAATCTGGACCAGTGAGATTGTCTAAAAAACACTACTCCCCTGCGTGGATGCGCTTTCGCTCCTCTCGTGACTGCCTCTTTCCATCCTTTGGATTTTACACAAAAAGCCACCTGATCCCGGCCGGCGGGGCTCAGTGGTTGAGCATCGACCTGTGAACCAGGAGGTCACGGTTCCATTCCGTCAGGCCACGTGCCCAGCTTGCAGGCTCCCCAGTAAGGGGCATGCAGGAGGCAGCCAACCGAAGTTTCTCATCTTTGATGTTGCTATTTCTCCCTCTCCCTTCCTCTCTGAAATCAATAAAAAATACTTTTTTTTTTAAAGTTACCTGTGAGTCCTGGCACGAGTGGCTCAGTTGGTTGAGTGTCATCACATGCTCGGAAACATTGCTGGTTCGAGTCCAGTCAGAGCACATACCTGGGTTGCAGGTTCGACCCCCAGGCAGGGAGTGTATAGAAGGCAACCTATGGATGTTTCTCTCTCACATCAATGTTGCTCTCTCCATCTCTCTCCCCCCTCCCTCCCCCCCCTCCCCCCTCCCTCCCTCCCTTCCTTCCTTCCTTCCTTCCTTCCTTCCTTCCTTCCTTCCTTCCTTCCTCATGTCCTCAGGTGAGAATTTTTTTTAAGTCACCTGCGAGAGGCCTTCCCTAGCCACCTGTGTGAATGGCTCTCCGGCTCCTCAGCCTCTTGCTGTTCCTGCGTCCTTGGGAGGCCCCACAGTCTGAAATGGCTGCTTTGACTGTTGTCTCCCTCACCAGTTTGATTCTTCATCGCTTGCATGGTGTCTGGTCCAGAACAAGCATTTGATAACTATTGGTGAAAGGAATTAATCCCTGCCCTCTAAGGGCTTGTGAGCAACACTGAGTCGAGTTCCTGTTTTATCTCTGAGCCGTTCTCGTAGCCATCCATCTCTGCATCCGTTCCCCGTTTATAAACAAGGGTGTTGGAGGAGGACCAGGGTCGCCTAACACGAAGCCACTCTGAAGGGAGAGGCAGGCGAGTGGACGGGAAATGCGGGGTTCCTGGGCAGCCGCGCACCAGGAAGGTGGCGCTTCATTTCCTGTCTGAAATGGAGACTAATCCCGCCTCTTCTTACAGGGATGTTGTGGGGATCGAGTGAGATAATGGGTGAGAAAGTGCTTCCAAATAGGAGACCTGCTGCTGGGAAAGGCCCATACTGCCCGCTGTGCGCTGCCTTGAAGGAGGGGTGGGGGGGGGGGGTGGGAACTAGCCACTTCGTCCTGGTTAACGCGCGTTGTGGCGTTGGAATGGATGCGTGATGGGGGAGGCGCACCATTAGAGATGGAAAGCTCCAAAAGAATCGATTGAAGGAGTCATAGAGTGTAAAAGTAATACCTTCACCCGCCCTTCTTAATTTTTTTGTTTTTGTTAATCCTCACCTGAGGATATTTTTCCCATTGATAATTTTTTTTAGAGAGAGTAGGAGGGAGGGAGGGAGAGAGAGAGAACATCGATGCTTCCCACACACCACCCGACCGGGATCGAACCTGCAACCTAGGTATGTGCCCTTGACCAGAACGAAGGCAAGACCCTTTGGTGTGCAGGCCAACACTCTAACCACTGAGCCACATCAGCCAGGGCTAACGCACCCTTTTTAGGGGATAACTAGGCAGGAGAATCCCAGGGAGATGAAGTGGAACAGGAACTTCGTGGGCTGAGGGTTACCCGGGAAAAGTCGTGGTCAGAGCGCACCTTGCCGGGTGCCCGAGGTGTTGAGGGGGCGGGGCTTTGACACCAGGCTCCCACCGCTCGCCAGACGTGACCTTGACCAAGTAAGTCCCTGCCCTCTGCCTCAGATCCTCATCTGTGACTGAGGGCAGTAACAGTGAGCCATCGCCTGCCGGGGCTGCGGATCAAATAAGTTCGTACAAACGAAGCGCTCAGCCCGGCGCCTGTCAGGTAGGGTCCGGCGTGCTATCCCCCTGGGGTGGCTTTTTAAATGCTCAGAGTAAATGTGAAGTTTTCAGGATTTGCTTCCATCATTAGACCACGCGCTTGTTGTCACTAAAGTTCGAAGAGCGTTCCGTCTCCTCCCCAGAAACGGCTGCACGTGTTGAAAGGGAGTAACTTCCCGCCCTCCCGGGGGAAGGCCGGGGACAGCCTGGTCGCCCTGCGCTGGCGCTGCAGGAGTGGGGGGTCAGGTGGCGATGACTAGGGTCGGGAAGCGAGTAGGATTTCTGTTAGCCTGCCATTTCCTAACACTTAGCAAGGAAATATTCCGAATTATTCAAGAGATTAGGTCACTGAGCTTTTTGCTTTCTTACTTAGCTTTGGTTCTGACAGTCTGGAGAGAAATTACCTTCCTTGTTGCCTCAGTTTTTATCCTTTACAAACAGGCCAGTATGTGCCAGGCATGAGGACAGACGTCAGTCCACACCGCCCCCGACTACACTTCCATCTTTACCGGAACCAACAAGTTTAGCTTGAATTGGTGCAAGAGTATTTTAATTACTTTTTATTGACATAAACTGTTCAAGCCGCCTGTGCTTTAACGTGAAGGCTGCTCACTTCCCCAGGAGCAGGGTGCTGTGAGGGAGGCTGTCCTCACTGCCTGCCCCTCCTTCCCTCCCCAAACCGTTGCCTAGGAAGGACTCTGGGGGGCCTTCGAAGCCTTTTGCTTGTAGTAAACAACTGTCCTGAACACTGAAGGTGCAGTGAGTGTCAGACGAGTGAGTTTCCTCATATTGATCAAATCACAGTTCTCGCCCGGCCGGCTCAGTGGTTAGAGCGTGGCATCAGCCCCCACCGAAGGGTCACAGTTCAGTCACGGCATGTGCCTGGGCTACAGGTTCAGTCCAACCGATGTGTCTCTCTCACATCGATGTTTCTCTCTCTCCCCTCCCTCCCACTCCACTCTCTAAAATCAATGGAAAAAATACCCTTGGGTGAGGATTAACAAAAAATAAAAAAAAATTACTGTTCTACAAAAGAGTTCCACTGAAGGTTCAGTGTCAAATGGCTTGGCTACTAGCGCTTCAGACACGAATCTTTTTATTTCATAGGTTTTCAGAAGGTAGATAAACATGCAGGTGTTGGTTTATGTGGGGAAGATTTAAAATCATGGGGTTTGTCGTGTTCCTAAATCAGTTTCTTTTTACACATTTTGCCCCTAAATGTCGTTACCTTCCGTCTCCATGGGTCTGGGAGTAGTTATGTAGGTAATTGTTAAATGCAGCTGAAAAGACCATTTATCGCCCTGAATAAACAGAAATCAGGTTCTAAAACCAGATTGAAAGAAGGAAATTACATCACACTTTTAAATAAGGAAGCGCTGGGCAGAACTGGATGAGTCGAGTGACAAAAATGTGCCCCTCCTCCTCTGTGGGTTGCTTCTGAGATTTATTAATGAGATCTGGTGGCCAGGTAAGCAGATCTAGGTTATTGTCTTAAGGTAGCCTGGTTTTTTAAACAGTTTCAAAGAGACTGTCCTAAGGTAAAGTTCACCTTAATAAAGAACGTGCAGGTGCTTGTGGCGTTGTTTTGACTCTTTAACAGTAAAAGACAGTGGGTACCTTATCATCCAGAAGAAGTAACGTGAGCGAGGGGGAGACCCCGTTTTCAAGAGCATTCCCCTGACTGCCTTAAGTCAACACCAGTTTAGCGCGTGCTGTTCCCCAGGGTGCAAACTGGCCACTTTGGATTTGGGAAGTGGATTTAATGAAACTTGCCTGCTCTGTCCTAAAGTGGCCCTTACAATCCTTTGCCTTTTCCCTTGGTTCTTGGCTGACTTATAGCATATGTGAGTCTTTCACATAATTACCTTTTTAAAAAAAATGAGATGAATATTTTCTCAACATCCACTTAGCTATTAGAAACGAGTGGTGCCGGGACTTCCCGGGGAGCCAGGCCTGTCCTAGATTCGGAGAGTGGGAAGGAGCAGGTGGCTCAGCTGGCCCTGAAGGCCAAGTGAGTTCTCAGAGATTCGGGGGAGGAGAAGCAGGCACCCCACAAGGCCAGTGGGCCTGTGCAGAGCGAGGAGCTGGGGTCCAGGAGTACGGACCCGGGGCTGAGGTGTGGGGCGGGAGGCTATCTGGGACCCCAGAGGAGCAGCCAGTGAGAAGGAAGGGGGACCATGGAGCTGGGGGGCTGAGCTAGAGGGGCTGAGACTCAGGTTAAAATCGGCCCCTCTAGGAAAGTGGTCCTCCTGGACCAGCGGTTTTCAGCCTGTTCATCTCATGGGCCGTCAGCTACTAAAATTCTGCTGCACCAGAAAATATATTTTTTTGTCAGTCTGACCAAAAAAAAAAAAAGAGGGTATAATTTTGATTCATTCACACTAGATGGCTGTTGCTGAGTTGGCTATTGTCATTTTTTGGACAATTTTTTAAGGGAAAAGCGGTTGGTGCCCTGACTGAATCCTCAGGTATTACATGCCTTAAACATTCTTGGGGCACACCAGTTGCAAATCGCTGACTTAGACCCTGAACTGGCTGGGAAAGTGGGCGGGGTCTGAAGTGAGTGACAGGAGCCTGGTTTGTGGAGTTGGGGGTGCCAGAGGACCACCCAAGTGCAGAGATCACCACCGGACAATGGACGCCTGAGCCAGGGCTGGAGTCAGGATTCGGGGCTCTCTATGCAGAGCTGAAGTATTAAAACGGGGAGCGGGGAAGGATCTAAAAGGACCACCCCAAGAAACATGGTTGGGGGGTTCCCTTGAATAAAAAAAATCAAGTGATGTTTAACAGGAAAAAGTCATTCGCATCTGGGATGGGGAGCTGCATTTTGACACTAAAGCTGAGCTGGGGTGTCGGGAAAGGGACCGTGCCCAGGGTTCCGGGGGGACCAGGTGCCTGGGCTGACAGCGCTGGCCTCTCACAGCAGCCCCGTCTCTGCTCGCAGGTGCCGGCTCCCGGCAGGCAGAGGGCTGTTTCTGCTCGTTTCTCTGACCAGCTGTGAGGCGAGCTGGCTGTAGCTCTAAGGAAGCGACTGGGAAACACTGCAGCATACGTTTCCCTGGAGCTGCGTTTCCTTTTTAACCTGAGGGTGACCGAGGGCTTACCCCCACCCCCACCCCCACCCAGGGCATCTGTACTCAATACTGGGAGATTTGAGAGCGATGGTAGGCGTTTCAGGAGGTTCACACCCTCAATTTACCATCTGCGGGGCACTGAACACGTTGGCGGGTGGCCCCCCTGGATTCTACAGTTTGGAGTATTTTCCGAAGGAAGAGAGCATAAAATTATATTGCCCTCCGCGCTCCCCTGCTAGCAAGTAGGAAGTTCCGACAGTTTCATAACGCGGCCCATTCACAATTCCCCATTGAGATGTGGAGGCAGGTCACCTCCTATGAATACACAAAGACACTATTGTGGTCAGGAGGGAGCTGGCGCAGGGAACATAATTCTTTTTAGACTAAAAAAAATTTTTTCTTAAGAAAGCTAACAAGTAGGTGATGGAAACAATGAATAAAAAATAACTTTTTCTAGAACATACAAATAATTTTCAGGGGCCATTGAAATGTAAGTTTAGGATCGAGGCGATTTCGCAGAGGTCATAGTTACACAGTCGCCCAGTTGAGAGCTCAGATGTGGATGGTGAGGAGCCGACAGGCAGTAAGTACTAGCCCTTGGCCTGCGGACAGGTGGGGCTGGGCTCCGACCGCCTCGCCCTGCCATCTGGGCGCAGCCTCCACGCGTGGGCTCCGCCGCTGCGTGCCCCGTGCTCCTTCCCACCGGGACTTTTATTTCGAGTCGGCAGACGCTTGCCCTGGGGTCCTGCAGTGCTGCAGGCAGCCTGACGGTGTTCCCTAGAAGTGGGTTTTCCGATTGCTTCGCAGCTTGACTCGATTCAGGTGAAGGAGGGAAAGCACACGCTGCATTTCAGTGATCTGAAAACCAAACCTCCCGATAACTTAGATTTACTAAGTGATGTTTTTTCCTCTTCTCTGAAGAGAAATAAGGCTTCCCTCTCTGAAATACTATTTTAACCTATTTAACGCTCTGCCTGAGATTTAAATGTTTCAGATGAACCGAAACATCACTCTCGTACCTTTTATGTGAAAAAAGCAAACCCTGTGCCATGTACGTTCTCCTGACACCGATGGCAATAGATGTTACTGTACAGTCACTGAGCTCCTGCGGTCCCAGGCAGCGATGGTTAATGATGGGAACAGCCTGTTATCTGAGCTCACAGTCAGCTAGGAGGTGACAGATTTGTCCCTAAATCAAAACAAAAAAATAGCCTGAGTACCCCCTCCCCGCCCCAGGCCTGGCACACCCGCTCTTGGTGTGCACGCTTTCGGCGAGAACATGAGAGCGGTCTAGAGTGTACGCACACATCTCCGAGGGGCCAGAGCTAGGTCTTCACCGTAGATTATCTGAGGAGGGCACCAGAGAGATGCCAGTAGCGTTGGTGTTGATGCGATCGTGAACAATAAAGGAACGTCTAGAAGAGGCTGTGGGCCTGGCCGGGCCCAGTGACTGAGCGCATCCTGTGCCTGAAAGGCCACTGGTCTGATTCCCGGGCGGGGCGTGGAGGCTGCAGGTTTGGTACCCAGTCGGGGTACATCCCAGAGGCAACCCATCGATGTTTCTCTCTCCCCCGCTCCCTTCCTCTCTCAAAAAAAAAAAAAAAAAAGGCCCTGCGGAGAGGGACAGGGTCCCTGGGAGCTGGGGAGTCGCTAGGTTAAGGAGAACTGCTTCCTGGCCTTGGTGCCCAGGCCTCGCAGCAAGGCCCTCGGAGAAGAGAGTGTGAAGAATGCTCAGGGACGGGGAAGCTGTCCAGCCGCCCGCAGCCGGCCAACGTGCAGAACCTGGTTTTACAGGGTCGGGAAGTGGGTGTCTTCCTGTGTTCCTTTACTCACGAGCCAGTCGTCCCTGGAGGGTTTGTCTTCCAGGGCCAACCCTGAGATACAGACCCCAAGTCAGTGCTGGCTGTGGGCCAGTGAGGCGCCACGTGGAACCATCGTCTGACCGAGGCGTGGGGCTTCGTGCGCATGAGTCCTGCAGCGGCCACGGGCCTTTCCGAGGGGGGGTGGTGAGCGTCCAGGGGGTCTGCACCTGCACCCCCACCAGGAGGGCCACTCTCCCTGGCCACGGGTATTTCTCTCTCTGCTCAAAGCACTGCACATCTTAGACCAGGACGTAGGAGAAATTACTTTCAGTGTGTACATTTGTTCCTTCGGGAAGGAAGGAGCAACGGCTGTAACGGGCGAGAACTGGGGAAAGTCTGCGTCTTTGTGTGCGGCACTCGGATGCCGTCGGGGGGCTGCTGATGGTGTTTCTGAGCTGTCTCCTGCATCCTCTCGTCCTCCCACCCTCCAGGGACCAGAAGCTGCTTGCTGCCTGACGCCCAGGGTGCAGGATGTCCACCGCGGGAGTCGCTGCCCAGGAGATCCGCGTCCCACTGAAGGCGTTTCTGCACGATGGCCCGGCCCTGGGGAGCCTGAACGCGTGCTGGGGCCGCCGCCGGGAGCTGGGGAAGTAAGTGCGGGCCGCGGTGCGTGGGCCTCCGCGTGCGGATGGAACAGACGGGGTGGGGGGTGGGTCACTGTGGTCTCTGACCGAGATGTTTTTGCTGCATTTCAGTAACTTCCTAAACATCCACCCGATCACCATGGCCTACAACCTGAAGTCGACCACTCAGGCACACCTGACGTCTCTTGGTACGCGTCTGCAAATCCCAGAGGGTGGCCCGGGGGGAGGGGTGGTGGGCGGGGCGGGGGGGGGGGGGGGGGGGAGGTGGCCGAGGGCTTGTTAGCGTGTCCTCCAGCTTTGCTCTTTAAAAAAGAGGAAACAACCGGACTGTTCCAGCGATAGTGTGCCCCCTGGTGGCGGCAGGTCTGCAGATACCCTGTCCCTCCCACACTCCCGTCCCTGGTCCCGCCAGGAGGCCCAGCTAGACCTGCGTGTGGGAGGGCAGGCGGTCTGTCCGGCCTCTCACAGGGCCTGCTCGTTCGTGCCGTGCGGAGCCTGTGCGAGGGCACGGGAGTGGGGATGTTGGCAGGAACTCGGAAAGGCGCGCAGTGTACCACACGGCCCTTGTCATGTGGACGTCCTGTCCCTTAGGTTTTTGCCAGGAGCTGCTGTCACACTGCAGGCTGCCACCCTCGTGGCGTTCCCGGGTGCCAGCAGGGGGCTCCCTCTTATCTCAGCCCCGCCCTGTGTGCCCAGCGCGGTCGCGTCTCTTGTGACCTGGCGCTGCGGGTGGTATTCATGGAAATTATATGCTGCTCGTCTTCTGCGAATTCTGCACATGTCACAGAACCTGCCTGCGTGTGTGGGCGTGTGCCCTGCGCATGTGGGGGAGATAGAAGAGATAGTCTGTTCTTTGAACCAGATCATATGCATTAACAATCTCCAGGCCCTAATTACACCTGTGGGGCGGCACGGTGTCCGTGGCCTGTGACGGGTTCAGGCGGCAGCCCCAGGGGAGAGGGGTTAGGCAGTGGGCTGTCCCCACACTTGGGCACTGCTGGTCCTTCACTAACCCCCCTCCTCCCCCCCCCGTCCTCTGCAGGGCGCACCTCGGCACCTGCCCCAACAAACGGCCACCGCCTTGCTGAGCACGGCCCCTCTCAGAAGCCCAGCCTGCCCCCTCTCGTCCTCCCCCCAAGTGAGAGCTCGGGGCCCCTGGACGAGGACCCAGTGGTATGTGGTTTTAAGAAACTGTCAGTAAACGGGGTGTGTGCCCCCACGCCCCCACTCACGCCCATGAAGAACAGCCCGTCCCCCGTGCCCTGCGTGGCGGGCTCCCGGCCGCTCCCCCCGCTGCCCATCTCCGAGGGCTTCTCCCTGGATGACACGGACTGCGAGGTGGAGTTCTTCACCTGCTCCGACAGGGCCTTGCTCTTGGGAGACAGCGCGCCCGCCGAGTTCAAGTACAGCGTGCCTGGCAGGCGGAGCTTCCGCGGGTGCGGGCAGATCAACTACGCCTACTTCGAAACCCCGACGGTCTCTGTGGTGGACCTCAGCCAGGCCCCCGAGCAGAACGCAGGGGGGCAGCCCTCAGACCCGCCTCCGCCGCAGAGCCACCGGAGGCTCAGGCGGTCGCACTCGGGCCCTGCCGGGTCCTTCCACAAGCCGGCCATCAAGGTGCACAGCCACATCCACAGAGCTTCCCCCAACCCTGACACAGACAAGCCCGAGGTCCCCCCAAGGGTCCCCATCCCTCCGCGGCCCATGAAGCCCGATTACAGGAGGTGGTCGGCGGAGGTCACTTCCAGCACCTACAGCGACGAAGACAGGCCCCCCAAAGTGCCACCCAGGGAGCCCTTGTCACGGAGCAACTCCCGCACCCCGAGTCCTAAAAGCCTTCCGTCTTACCTCAACGGGGTCATGCCCCCCACGCAGAGCTTCGCCCCGGACCCCAAGTACGTCAGCAGCAAAGCTCTGCAGAGACAGCTCAGCGAAGGCTCTGCCAGCCGGGCCCCCTGCATTCTGCCCATCATCGAGAACGGGAAGAAGGTCAGCTCGACACACTACTACCTGCTGCCTGAGAGGCCGCCGTACCTGGACAGATACGAGAAGTTCTTCACGGAGGCAGAGGAGGCGAGCGCCAGCACCCAGGCGCAGCCCTTCCCCACCGACGGCGGTGTCGTCGCGGCCCCCGGGACCAGGGGGGACGTGGGCGGCCCCGGGAAGCGTAAGCACTTGTCCTACGTGGTTTCTCCGTAGCCTCGGGTCACCGTGCGGCAGAGGGTCCCAGGAGCAGATGGGTCCCGAGCAGTTTCCCAGTTTGACTGCGGTTCAGGGGAAGATGTTCCAGGTGCAGAATAAACTTGAACTCTGTGCAGAGAGCTGGAGAGGTGCTGTCATGCTGAGGACCCCGGTGTCCAAGCCCACAGAGGTGTGACGGGAGGGCAGGCGGGGACACTCACAGACGCCACATCATACGCTGTAGTAAACTCGCAGCCTAGCCGTAGCCGGTTAACCAGTTAGTTACGTCTCAGCGATGTGTCTTCAGAAGAAAACGCAGCTGGACCAGGGCTCTGATAGACTGCACACAGAAGCAAGCACAGTATTTACAATCACAGAATTATTTTTGCTGATAAGTTGGAAGATTTCTGGCTCTTTGGTCTTCATGTTTCGTTGGATGTATTGTTGCAGCCTTTTCCACGGGGAGCGGGTGTGTCCTTACTGCGGCTGTACCTTCCCAGTTTAAACCGCCCCAGACCTAAGACGTGCAGGTTTCACTTCCTGTCGCTGCGGGGGACTGGCAGTTCACCTGGCAACCATGCTTCCACCTGTACGTGTCTCGCTTCCTGACAGATGAGAGGGCAGTGGAACCTCTTCCTCACAGCCCTGCTTTGTCCCACCCCCAACGGCCACTGTCGCGCTGCCTCACGGAGACCGTGGACGTGGTGGGCTCCACGCCAGCGGTTCGCTTCTAAGCAATGAAACAGCCACGTGACTGAGAGTGCCTGGGAATGTGTGTTTTGGGGGGTTTAGACTATTAATAAACAAATACAACACGAGCTGGCCTTGTGTTGCTGGTTCCCACTCAGTATTTCCTGGGGATTGTTGGCTTTTGAAGTAAAGCCTCTGACCAAGAGCGACTGTGTCTTAATACAAGTCCCATCGGCACCGTCTGCTTCCAGGCCCAGCCCGCGCCCACACTGCCTGCCACCGCCTCCGCGCGTCCCCGCACAGTGAGGCCCGAGCGGGAGGTGCTCCCTGCAGAGGTGCGTGGCCGCGACGTTCTCGCCAGTTAAACCAGCTGTTTACAGTTCCACTGCTGCGTGACTGTCTGAGCTCTTTAAGCGGATGTGTTAGTCTGAACTAAATGAAGGTTAAACCATGCTTTAGGAAAATGCACTGATTTCTGCATTATGTGTACAGTATTGGACAAAGGATTTTATTCATTTTTGTTGCATTATTTTGAATATTGTCTTTCATTTTAATAAAGTTACAATACTTATTTATGATACTGTTAATAATGTCTCTTGCCTACACGCTCATGACCGCAGGTGGGACACAGGCCAGAGCCAGGCTATGTGAACCCTGCCCTCCAGCAGGGCAGACTGGCCCCCGGGATGTCCCAAGTGCCGTCTTTCCACTTGATCTGTGTCTGATTTTTTTGCCTTTTGTTCTTCTCTGCTGCCTTTTCTTTGCATTGTGGTGGAAACTATAAAGATAGTTATAGTCTAACTAGAGGCCCAGTGCACAAAATTCAGGCACTTGGGGAGGGGGCGGGAGTCCCTCAGCCCAGCCTGCACCCTCTTGCAGTCCAGGAGCCCTCAGGGGATGTCTGATTGCTGGCTTAGGCCCGCTCCCTGAGCCATCAATCAGACATCCTTAGCGCTGCCGCAGAGGCAGGAGAAGCTCCCACCGCCAGCCATGAGACCGGCTTCTGGCGGAGTGGCGCGCCCCCTTGTGGGAACACACTGACCACCAGGGGCAGCTCCTGCATTGAGTGTCTGCCCCCTGGTGGTCAGTGCACGTCATAGAGACTGGTCGTTCTGCCATTTGGTCGATTTGCATATTAGCCTTTTATATAGGACTAGAGGCCCGATGCACGAAATTGGTGCACGAGTAGGCCCTTGTGGCTGCCTTGATCCCGCAGCTGCAGTCCTGGTTTCTTCTGGAAGGTTGTCTAGATGGCCATTCATTTGATTTGCATATTATGCTTTTATTATAGATTTTTAAACATAGATTTTTATTGATTTCAGAGAGGAAGGAAGAGAGAGAGAGAGACAGAAACATTAATGATGAGAGAGAATCATTAATTGGCTTCCTCCTGCCCACCTCACACTGGGGATCGAGCCTGCAACCCGGGCATGTGCCCTTGACCAGGAATTGAACCATGACCTCCTGGTTCATAGCTCAATGCTCAACCACTGAGCCACGCTGGTCAGGCAGTTTATAGTCTAATTTTTAATTTATCTAATAAGATCAGTTCCATACCTGCTTCCCTCTTACTTTTGGGATTGCCTTTGATTTTAAGATAACCTGCACTTTCCTATTATTTCCTGCCCGTGCTAATGTGTGCAGCCATGCTAACGCCATGTGACCGGAACCCTGTCCACAGCACCGTGTGCCAGCTCGGTCCTCAACCCGCACCCTGAGCAAAGTGTACTCCAAAGCATTCTCACGACACAACTCAGCCTCGTCCGACACACAGCTGCTGCGCAGACAGTCCCAGTGGGGAGACAGCTGTCTGTCTGCTGCCACCTGGTGCGTTGAGTCCCCCTGGAGGCAGGTATTATCTATGAACAAAGTCAGTCAGGAAACAGGCTCCAGTCCTGCCCTCACCTCCTGCCGGAAGGCTTCCCTTCGCTTCTCGGAGCCTCCTTCCCGTCAGCGCGGGACCAGGCGGAGCCGGACACAAAGCCCTGCAAACCCGAGGGCTGGGTCGGGAAGGACGGGGTGGCCGAAAGCAGAGCTGGGGTCAAGGGGACTCTTGTAAGTCAACTCCAAATCGGGTAAATATTAAAGTCTGCCCAGGCTGCAATAATCGGAATGCACTGCCTGTCTTATTTTTATCAAGGTCCACGTGCTAATGGAAGTTTCATCTTGTTTACGTCTTCACTATGTTCAGAGGCTGTTTCTTCACTCTGAGGGGTCCTAGTCCAGAAGAGAGGCCCATAGACCCTTCCAGAAGGTTTCATAGCTGGAGAAAGGAGAGCTACTCCATCTGTCTCCTGATTCAAGAATCAAAACCTGTACTGAGCTAGTCTTATTTTAGTTGTTAATTTCACCACATAACTTATAGTTTTAGGGTATATGGAGTCTTTTTCTTAAACATGAGCTCCTAACATGGTTATTTATTTTCAAATAATTACAGATTCCCTAGAAGTTTCAAAAATAATACACAGAGGTCCCCCTGTACCCATTCCCCAGATTCTCCCACTGTAAACATCGTATCTAATTACAGTCCATTATCAAAACCAGGAAGTGGACATTGTCACTATATAGATAGAAATAGTGACTATCAAAATGGACTTCGGCTCTACTCTTTAATTTACAAATTAATATTGGCATTCTGCTAGGCATTTTGTGCAAAGCTAATAAAGCTTTAAAAATACGTTGCCATGTTAACTGTACGTTACAGAGATGGTGCCGGGAAGGTAAACTGAGGCTCACGTTGATGGCCAAGGCTTTCCGCAGGGTTATTCATGCAGCCAGCACTTCGCACCGAGGGGTCGTGAGGAGCGTTTCCTTTAAAGGCTTCGGGCGCACACACCTTGAGGCCTCCCTCCCGTCCCTGTAGACTAACCAGGAAGCGCCCTGGCTTTCTAACTCAGGACCGGAGCTTGAGGCGTTCTTGTCCTTAGCGTGTCTGGTTCCAAGTCGCTCAGAGGCTGGGTCGCGGACCAACGTTCCGGCCCTTTCCCTCTCCACGCGAGAATCACAACCTTTGAGAGAAGTTCTGGGGATTTACTGGGGGAAGTTAGGAGAGGAGAACAGGGTAGAAGATTCAAATGGGTCCCAACCCGGCAGCCTCGCCTGTGCTCCCCGTCACCACGTGAGCACGGGCCGTGTCTGATGCGGCGGGAGGGTGTGCATTTCCGTGCTTGCCTTGCACTTGGAAGTTCGCGCTGGAAGACCCTTCTGCCCGAGCCGCTGAGCAGCCTCACAGAGCGAGTGTCAACAGGCTCAGCTCCATGGTGTCCGCGCCGTGCCAGCATGCTTGGCGGGGACGCACTTGTCAGGAAACACGGCCACCCTGCCAGGACCCTTTGTTCCTCAAGGTCCACACCCCCTGGCAGGGAGATGGGGTCTGGAGTGGGGGAGGGCTGGGGCCGGGGTTGACCTGCCGAGGAAGAGCTGATCTCTGGCCACTGGGCCGGCGAGGGGGGCCTCCAGTGCCCTCACCCCGCAATCTACGATTCCAGAAAACTGCCAGGAACCCAAGCAAGTCAGCCCTAGCAAGTTCACTAAAACGATCCTTGAGGTCACACACATCTGCAGCTCCTTCCCCCTCCCCCTCCCCCCGCCCCGCCCCCGCGAAGTAAAAAGGCCAGTGGGCGGGCCCAGTCCACGGGAGAGTGCGTGTCGGTCTCCTGGGCTGAGTCCTACGGACAAAGGCACCACCTTCATTCCTTGGAAATAACTTGGATCCACGTCAAGCATCTTAACCACACGCCTGCTGCGTCTCTCACTCCGCAGTGGGCGGGGTGCGCCCGGAGCCGCCCCCGGACGGGCACACGCCCTTCTGGTGTAAGGCTGAGGGGTGGACGGGCGGGCGTCTCCGCCCGGCTGCGCAGGCAGCGGCGTGCTGTGTGTGCCAGGTCCCCGGCTGGCCCAGTGCTCTTGCGAGAGCCAGGGTCCTCTGCGCGCTTTTCTACTGAGAGATCGACGGAAGGCCTGGGCTGAGCAGAAGCTTTGGACGGCTCCCCGGGACCAGCCGGGCTCGGAGGGAACGTGCACCCACGGCCGCCCAGACGCGTGATAAGACTTGTCTGCGCATCACCCGGGCCGGAGCCTCTAATTACACGTCTGGGGCCGCCGGGGCCCGGGTGGCCGGCTCACACGCCCCACAGCTGTGCGGACGCGGGGGGGAGGCGCCGGGCCCGTGCGTCACGGCCATCCGCAGGATAATCACCACGTTCCAAAGACAGCAAGAGTCCATGTAACAGGCTGTCCTTCCTTCCACAGCATTGCCACAGCTTTATCTCCCCATCAACGTTCCAAGCCCTACCTACCTTTTAGGAAATTTCATCTCAGCTTTCCACCTGCTCCAAACTCGGTGCGCAGAGCCTGGCACCGCGTCGGAGTCAGCGCTCAGATGCGCCCTGGTTCCCCGCGCAGTGTGGCTCGGCCGGCGAGGTGCCCGGTGTGATGGGACTGGGGCGGATTTGACTGGCTCGCGGTGTGTAATGATCAACTGCCACCAAGTTACCCAGGACGTGCCACTGGCCGCGGAGAGAAAGACAGCTGGGCGACGTCCTCGGAAGCACCTGAGAGCCAGGAGCCGCGTTTAAAGGAAAGGACGCCTGTCGAAGCCCGGGGAGAACGCCACTGTGGCTGGGCCGGAGCCCGCGAGGCCGGGCGGGGAGGCTGCGGAGGCGCCGGCGGCCTGTGGGAGGCGCCGTGGCGGAGCCGGTCGGCAACCAGCTGTGTGGGAGGGTGCGAGGACTGCAGCCAGGAACCTGCTTTTGTTTTTGAAGCTACACCCCCACCCCCACCCCCTCCAAGCTGAGTGGACGCTGAATCAGAGCAGAGTTACACTGGAACATGAAGAGGCGGGCGGCCGGTCACCTGCTCATCACTAAGGGTCTCATCAGAAATCGGCTTAGGCTGGAATGCTCGCTCCCAGGTTCTCCTCTGGCCCCCGCAGGGCCGGCCGGCAGACACTGCCACGCACGGACAGTTTTCTCCTGTCGCACCCAGAGGATCCGGGGCTTCGGCAGTCCCCAAGGACCGCTCTGCCCGGGGCTCCCCGGGCTGCTTTCTGGGCCCACCCGAATGCCCGTTCCCCCTCCGGAAAGCACACCGTTCTCTCGGAACCATCGAGTGCCGCGCCCTGAGCCACACCGTCACACATCCGTGTCGCTGCCCCCGGCGGCCACGGAGCAGAAGCCGCGGCGGTTCTGGAACCGGTTGTCCCCTCGCTGCCCCGCAGCGGGTTTCAGGTGCGACATTTACGGGAAGGTTTCCTCTCAAACTGCTAATCCGGGGCCGCGTTTTCCACGCCTCAGCCGGTGACCAACGCTGAGGTTGGCAGGTCCTTGAACTCCGAACCTCAAGCCCGAGGAGCCGCCCAATTCCGAGTGGCCGGCCTGCTGCGTGCGGTCACAGCCAGCGACGTGCCTGGCAGAGCGACGGGGAGCCCATCGGCCGTAGCCTCACGCATGCGGCCCCGGCGCCCTGCCAAGGATCTCCTGAAACTCAGAATCCATCTGTAAGTGAAAAAAGCAAAAAGGTGTCCGGGCGCCTGGGCCCGTGCGGCAGCTCCTGAGGGCACAACGCAGGCGGGTGGTTGGGTGGAGAAATCGCATCCAAGGAAAAGGCTGGCATCTTCACGGAGCTCCTCCTGCGAGAGCCCATCCCGAGCGCTGAGAAGGCTCTGCGTTTATGGAGATGGCCAGGACGCAGCCTGGGGCGGCGGTCACGTGACTACCTACAGGGAGACCCACCAGAGCATCTGCTCCCCCACCGCAGCCCCGCCGCCTCTGCCCACGGCCCATCGCACTGGGGCCGGAGACCCTGCCGGGCCCCAGGTGGCAGGAAGCTGCCAGGGGAGAGGGAGAGCCCCCAGCGGGAGGGCACCTGTCCAGAAGCAAGGTCCTTCCTCGGCCAGCCTCTTGGGATTTGGAAACACAAATATGGTCATAAAACTTTAAATCACAAGACAATTGAGGAAAACGAATACCAAGAAAAGCCAAAAACTCAGTAAACAGAGACCAGCACCCACGCAAACATTTCACTCACAGATGCTCCAGCGGCACTCAGCCCTGGCCGGGGGGCGCGGTTGGTTAGAGCATCGTCTTGATAAGCCAAGGTTGCAGGTTCGATCCGCGCCTGGAGCACATACAAGACCCACCCAGTGAATGTTTAAGTGGAACAACAAATCGATGTCTCTCTTTCTCTCCCCCCTTTCTCTCTCTCTCAAAAAAAAAAATCAATCAATAAGAAAAAGTAAGCCTTAGAGAGTAGACAGAATATTTCATCCATGAGACAAATACAGGCTATTAATGGAAAAGAAAAAAAAAGAGAGGCTGGTAAATGTAGAAAAGGTAAAGGAGGTGGTAGCCAAGCAGCCCTGAGCCGCTTACAGCGAGGGCTCCATAATCGTTGATGCAAAATGAACGAGTTAATAATCACAGAGCCAGCCCGGAGCTGAGGAGGGCAGGGAAAGCAGACCCAGTTTCTGTCTTTTGGGGAGAGGCTGGGCTGGTGAGTTCTGGGTGTGCTTGATTGCTATGGAGTGCCCACTGGAGATTCGGGGTGAGTTCCTGTCAGGTAACAGCACAGGAACGTGGGTCACACTGCCCATCCTGCCCGCGGCCACGATCAGCTGAGGACAAGGGGAACTCTGTGAAGGTCCCAGCGGAGGGCAAGCAGCGCCCTGTGGCGGCCGAAACAAGGGGTGGCATCCAGGTGTGGCCAGTTCCCCCGGCACCTCCTCATCCTCCCAGCACACGGGGGACAATTCAGGCAGGAGGCGGCGTCCGATGGGCTGCGAGAGGAGCTGGGCACTGAGGGGGGGCAGGCCCTGGAGGGGGGCCGCCCTACAGTCTGTGTACAATCCCGACATCCTTGGGGGAACCCTCCTCGCGCAGGGACAGGGCGCACCTCCCAGGGGCTGCGTGGAAAGTGAGAACCGGAGGCCAAAGCACTGAGCAGAGATGGCAGCAGCTGCTCAGCTGCCGACAGAGACTGGAACTCAAGTCCGGCCAAGGCAGAGACGCTGGGTAAGCCGCGTGGGCTTTCTGCGGACACCCCTGAAGGGCCACGGGTTAGAAGCGAGGACCACATCCCAGACTGAGAGCAACATGAACTAAACCTGCCTTAACAAGTCCTAGAATCAAGCCACCACCGGCCACGGCGACTGCTGGGAACGGAGCTGCCTTCCGGAACAAGAGCCATCCCTTTCCGGAGGAAGAGGACAAAGACCAGCGTGCTGCGGGCGCCGTCCCTCCCGTCAGGGGTCTGATCGCAATCTACGAGGCACGCCGAGAAGCGGGAGGACGCGGCCGCCATCCGAGGAAAGAGCCGCCAACCGGAGCAGACTCTCTCTCCTCACTGACGTCTCTACCTCCCTCTCCCTTTCTGTCTCTGAAATCAATAAAAACATTAAAAAAAAATAGTAGTGATGAATATCCAGGATATATAAAGAATTCCTTCAAGTCAAAGACAAAAAACACAACAACCGATCAGTGAGTGGAAGGCCGTTATTACACAGAACAGGAAACCATAGGACCAGACGCCCCGTGAGGCACAGGACACGCAGGTGCAGCTCACGCCCACCGCCCGGGCCACCGTTAAAGCCGGGACGGCGGCCAGTGCGTCAGGACAGGGCGACAGTCATTCCCACCGAGGCTCCTGGGGGACGGGCCCGCACCCACTCGGGAAGTGGGCTGGCATTCCCCAGTGCAGGCGCCTCCCGGGGGCGCCCGGCGTGGCTCAGGGGCCTGTGAACGTGCAGGGAAACCCCCGTCTCCTCTTCCCGGACCTCCGACGGGGACTTGGTGTGTCTCCCATGAGGAGGGAACTGAACCGGAGCAGCAGTGGCACCTGCGACTGCCGTCGGGGGACACGGGTTTCCGCCGTCCCGTTCAACTTGCTGCCGATGCCGCGGAATATCGCTTACGCTCATCGCCATTCAGTGGTGGTTATTGCACCAATGGCTAAATACGGCCACTTCATTGAAGGGGGACGACATATGGCTTTATCATAAACTTGGGTTTTTCTAATATTTTGAAAACCACATTCCAATGCCATTGGTTTCCCTTGTGATCCTCTGCATTTATTTTGTCTCTCTTAAAATTCTACTCTAAGGTGTCCAGGGGCTGCCCTACTGTGGCAAAGGGCCCGTGAAACTGACATGGTTAAGAACCCCTGAAATGCCCTGGCCGGCTTGGCTCCCGGTAGAGCGTCGGCCCGCAGACCGAAGGGTCCCAGGTTCGATCCTGGTCAAGGGCACGTGCCTCGGTTGCAGGTTCAAGCCCCAGTGGGGGCCGTGCAGGAGGCAGCTGACCGATGATGTTCTTCTCTCTCTCTCTCCCTCTCCCTTCCTCTAAAAATCAATAAAGAAATATTTAAAAAACACAACAAAACCCTGTCACTACTACAGTGAAACATGAGGGTGCCTCACCCAGGACCCACCCTGGAGAAGTGTGCCCTGGAGAACACTGGGAGGGACCCCCACGTTCGCCAGTGCCATGAGGCCCTGTGGACGGCCCTGCAGGGAACCACGAGAGGGTGGCGCCGGGTGTGAGGTGGGTCCCGGGAGAGGGCCGGTCCCAGAAGGAGCCGGGCCAGGAGCAAGCGGGTGTGTCCAGCCCAGGTGCAAACGGGTGCCTGTGGCCCTTCCCGTCCCCTCACGGCCTCCGACCCCGTGCGTGTGATTAAGACGAGGCAGGTGAGTGGCCCTGACCCCCTACTGCTCCTGGGGCAGGCCCCTTTCTTAGGGCAAAGCAGGGGATTTTCTATAAAAAACAACAACAACAACAAACCAAAACACGGAGAGATGATTCGGCAGGAAAACTGAACGCCCTCCTCCCTTAGGGAGCCAGCTCCCCAGGCCAGCGATTTCCAACCTTGTCCATCTGGGGGCCACGTGACCTAAGTACTAACACTCGGCGGCACACCCAGAAACGTTACATTTTTACCAACTTTACCCCAAAATAGGGATCGTGTTGATTCATTCACACCAGACAGCTACTGCTGTGCTGGCTGTTGCCAGGTTCTCGACAGTCGAAGGGAAAGGAGGGCAGCGCCCTGACTAAACACTGAGGTGCCTGCGGCGCAGCGGGTGGAAAATCGCTGCCTGGGCGCCCTCCCGCACCCCTGCCCAGCACGCGGTGCCATTCCGTTCCCCCCGCCTCCCCCCCACAGGCACGTACCCCCAGCCGCTAAGGGACCCCAGGAGACTTGCAACCAGGAGAGCAACGGTCCTGGTTTCACCGTCCCTAACCATGTTCGCTGTGGTCAATACATGCTTGCTTTTCTAAAAAAAAAAAAAAAAAAAAAAAAAAAAAAAAAAAAAAAGGAAATCGCTGCCCTAGAACAGTGGTCGGCTAACTGCGGCTCTTTGGCCCCTTGAGTGCGGCTCTTCCACAAAATACCACGGCCTGGGCGAGTCTATTTCGAAGAAGTGGCGTTAGAAGAAGTTAAAAAATTTGGCTCTCAAAAGAAATTTCAATCCTACTGTTGGTATTTGGCTCTGTGGACGAATGAGTTTGCTGACCACTGCCCTAGACTACAGAAGCCATAACCAGACTCGAAGATGGAGCAGCTGCTACACGAAAACGATGCTTTTCACTGCGGTGTCAGTTCATGGACGCACATCCCCCCGCTGTGGCCTTCGCCCCTTGGGACAGCCTGACAGCACAGCTTCTTGACAGCAAGGGACGGGGGCTTTTCTTTCTATGTGGGTGACCCTGGCCCTGTGTAAGGGTGTTGGGAGAACTGAATGAATGAGGTGGCTAGCAAGTGAGTCTGCGTACGACACGCTGGCAGAGAAACGCTGTTTAAGACAGAATGAGTGAGAAAGCAAGGACCGGGCCACGCGGCCAGCACGTGATCCCTTCGGTGGACAGTGTGAGGCGCACTGGCTGCCTCGCTGGGCATCTGTACACAGCAGGCGCTCAATAAGCCCGCCCTTCCCCACCTCCTGTGTCCACCTGGGGAACAGCCGCTCTGCACCCGCATTCACTCCGCTTTCACAGAACACGCGGTCACAGCCGCCGCTCCCGCTCCCACAGGAGGGCGGCCCCACCTTCCACTTCCCAAGAACAGCACCGGCCAGGGCCTCGGGGATGGGCGCCCATCCTGGCCCCTCCTGCCTCCGCGCACCCACGGGAGAGCCCTGGCCCACCCAGAGCTGGTCGGGGCAAGAGGAATTTGTCCTCCCCATCAAGGGGGCTGCGCACTGCGTTTCTACACGGAACTCTCCCTAACGCTGCAGTCGGCCCTGGGCAAACCGCTGGAGCACAGAACTGTGCTCAAGTGACACCCATGATGCCCCAAGTCCCTGGGCCTCGGCCACCCAGGCCTAGGAAGGGCCACAGACAAGCTCCGAAGCCGTCTCTTTCCAATGTCAACAGCCCCTCCCACTTCATTCCCGCTTCCCTTGTTTGCACAACCCCCACCCGCAGCCCGTACTTCCTAGAAGGAGGGGCAGGTGTGTTAGGCATTGAGACCAGCAGGTGGGGAGGAAGAGGCTCTGGAATGGCAGCCACACGCCTGAAGCCGTGATTCTGGACCAGGTCGGCAAGGGCCCAGGAGGGGCCGGGAGCCCTCCCCAAACACTGCTGGGAGGAATGCTCTTCTGTCTCCCCCGCCCCACCCCCACTTCTGGCTGCCCGAAGGCACAGCAATGCAGAGGCCATCTCCCAGTCCCCTTCCTGCCCTTCTCTCCGAATCCCAGGGAGCTCAGCCAGGGCTGCAGGCCCCCAGCCTGCGATAGGGAGCTGACAACGCTCCCCCTGAACCGCGTGCCCGGAGGTCAGCTTCACAGCACCCGTCTCCAGCTTTTCCTTGTTGTTGTTGCTAATCCTCACCTGAGGATATTTTGCCATTGATTTTTAGAGTGTGGAAGGGAGGAGAGACAGAGAGACATCTATGTGAGAGAGACACATCGATGGGTTGCTTCCCACACAGGCCCCAGTCAGGGCCGGTGATCGAGCCTGCCACCGACGTACATGCCCGGAATCGAACACGGGACCCTTCAGTCCATGGGCCTACGCTCTATCCACTGAGCTAAACCAGCCAGGGCGTTTTCCTTCCCTCATTACAGGTGTACTTCACAGATGTCTCAGATTCACCACCTGACCTCCAAGTCCACCTCTCCTGCTGCCGCCCCCCACAGCCCAGGACATGGAATCTCCATCTGACCTTGTGTTCAAGCTGGAAATTCGGGGATTGTCCATCTTCCACCACGTGGCCCCCGCCATCCTCAGGTGCCTGCAGCCACCCACCTGGGCCTCCTTCTCCACGGAGGGAGCCGGGCACCAAGCAGGATCAGGGCCCCCCGGGCTCCGCTGTCCTCCAGCGTCACCTCCACCTGGCCCGGCTGTTCCTGCACGCCCAGCACTCCTGCTCGGGGCCCCTGCGCTGTGTCTCGCTGCCTGGACCGCGCGTCAGCGTCCTCGAGGCTGCCTGCCTCCCACCAGCTCCCTGCAGGCGCCCGTGGGCCCTGCGCAGACGCTCCCTCGCCCCCCGCCGCCTCACCGCACGTGTCTTCACGGGGCAGACTTCTCAGGTTCGCCTTCTCTCCCTCCCCCACGACACAAGCTCTAGGACAGACGGTGTCTCTCGGTGGCTTACAGCCCCCAGGCGGAGGCGGGCACACAGCGGGCACAGCGACCTGCGGACGGGATGAACCCGAGACCTGCCACCCGCCCACCGCCGTGCAGTCCTGGGCCTCCAGCGCCGATCAGGACGTGCGGCGGCGCGTGTCCTCATTTAAGGACTCACCTGCCTGCCGCTGGTCCCGGGGTCGCGACGACCGCCCCAGCGCCACGCCGCCAGCGCTGCCTGCTCCGTGAAGACGCAGCCGGCTCATCGCCCCCGCCGGCGGCTGCTCCGGGGCGATCAGGAGGGAGGCCCGGGCCCGCGAGTCTGACACCGGCCACCTGGTCTCTGCAGGTTTGCCGACGCTGTGCGAGCAGAGGCGGGAGGGCAGCAGGAACAGGCCCCCCGGCGGGCGGGGACTGGGCTGCACAGCGGGGGCCATTCTGTCCCGTGGCCTCAGAGCCGCTGCTTTCGGAGGCCTGGCCCGCTCCGCTCCTGCGCCGCGGTGCCCGTCACGCACAGGTCATGGAACACAGGAAAGCAGGCGATGCTGGCTCCTGTCAGCAAGCCCAGTCACGTGTCAGCCTCCACGCCTGTGTTGGAGTCGTTCTCACGTGACAAGGTGGCCGTCCGCGGCCCGTGTCTCTGCCTGCGCCCTTGGCCCAGCACCGAGAGCACCGGCAGCGAAGGCCGAGCCCAGGATGGCGGCGCTGCTGAGCGGCCTCACCTGGGCCGGGTCAGGGGTGAAGGCCGATGGACTGGCGGGCCTGGGCATGCCCACCCCAGGTGTGTTTTACCCTCGTCCGTGGGAGCGGGGTGGTTACCTGAACAGCTGGGAGTCGTTACCTGAGAAGGAGAGACAGGCTGCACTGACTCATAAAGCTCTCCACCAGCCGAGGGCTCCTCTGAAGGGGAAGAGGGCCTGGGTCCCAAGCTCCATCACCACAGCCGCCCCCACGGCCCAGCCGCCATGGAGATGCGGTTCACCGCGAATCATCGCAGCCTCTTTGATCTCATCTGCGCCTTTTGTCCTGGCTGCACACGTGCTGAGGGGTTCCATGCGCATGCGTGAGGGTGTGTGTGTGTGCGTGCTGTCCCACACAAGCAATCCTCAGGTTCCACAGGTGCGGTCCCGGTCCCAGGCCCAGCCTCCCCGGACGCCCAGGCTGCTCCCTGGGCGCTGACACCAGCCACAGGTCGGGGTCCACACGCCGTGGCGGGTGAGGAGCCTGCCGGGACAGCACAGGCTCCAGAAACCCACTGCCCACTGGAGACCGAGATCACAGAGGGAGTGAAGGACGGCAGTCACCGAGGGGCAGGAGGCAGGCAGGGCGCGGCCTCACGGAGGCGTCTCCCCTGCGGAAATGGCCCAGCGCGCTGGCGTGGGAGCATCAGGTCCCCACGTGGAAGTCCCGAGGAAGGACTGAGGCCTGTCCCTGCGGGTGCTGGGGCTGCACTACATCACAGCTGGCTCCGTCACTGGCTTTCCCTCCCGAGATCAGGGAGCCGCCACAGGGCCAACCTCACCGCATGGGCATCCAGCCCCACCCTCGGGCGGGACCCCAAAGCAACCTCGTTCACACAAGACACCATGATCGCTCAGCAGTAGGAGATTCCCAGGGCTCTGAGCCAGCCGCGGGCGAAGACCAAGTACATCTTATTAAAACCACGCATCGCACGGGGCCACTGCCCCTCACGTTCACCTGCAGCACAGCTAAGCGCTGCTCAAAGCTGGGGATGAATTTAGTTTCACAAAAGAAATGGGAGACGAAAGAAGGAACAGGTAGTCTGCTACACGTCTGTTTATTCTGCAACCGAGGTTTGGAAATGTGGGGACACAGGTCGGGGGGAATCTGAGGAGGCCTGGCGCCCCACTTCCCAGGGCAGCGCCTCGGCTTCCCCACACAGCAGCACAAACACAGAGAGCAAGGGGGACCAGCGGCCCTGAACCCCTCCCAGGGCCGCGGCTAGTCTCTCAGCACCAGCGGGGCCTTCACCTGCTCGGCCACCTCCTTGCCGTTCAGCGCCTCCACAATCGCCAGGGCGAACTCGAAGCTGGTCCCCGGCCCGCGGCTTGTGAGGATCAGGCCGTCCTTCTCCACGCGGTTCTCTGAGTAGCTGTAATGATCTGGGCGGAAGAACAAACACGGGTTACGTCCCGCAGGGCCACACCGCACAACAGTGAGCATCGCTCAGCAATTCCACCCCGTCCCGCACATCACCGCTCACATCGTACAGTAACCAACACCCAACACTCAACACTCACGACGAGGCCCCCAGCTCCCCGCGCCCGGCGGGAGATGTGCGAGAAGGGGTCCAGCACTGGGCAGGGACAGACCAGCTGGGACCCCGACCAATGGCCACACCAAGTTACTAAGTTCCCTGCAGCTGCATAAGGCCTCCTAGTGTCCAGGAGAGTGAACGCTAATTACTCCGTTTCACGTGTCAGTTCTGCAACCCAAAGGGCAGCAGAACAGCCCCCAAAATGTGACTGCAGGCGTTCAGGACATGCCACCCCCCAATACGCCGCCCTGACGTGTTGCTCTGAGCTGTGGGCGCTTGAAACAGAGCCAGCGCAGGAGGCGGTGTTCTCTGACCCAATCCCCGCCCCTCCCCCCCCTCCCCCCGCCTCAGCACAGTCCTCCTGAGGAGCCAGTGCCATCACCCTCCGGGGTTTCCTTAGCCGGGAGGGCGGACTCCTGTCCCAGGGGAGGAGGCCAGAGGCACCCCCAGACTGCCGGTCACACTGTCCATCACACCTCCCAGCTGCTCCCGAAGGGCATCCAACGTCCATAAGCCGTTTCCTCCCCAGAGGCTTCCCCCCACCCCCACCCCGTCCTGCTGAGATAATATCTAAGTCGGAACTCAGCCACTGGGAAGTAACTCATCTCCCCTGGGGGTCTCCCATGGGAACACCCCCTTTTCGCTCTGGACAATCTGGCTTTATCGCAGGGCTCTGGGCCAGGGACCCCGAAGGGGAGAGGGTCAACTGCTAGTCCTCCGCGAGTGCCGGAGGGAAGGCGGCTGAGGGTGGTCAGGGCGGGCGGTACAAACCACCTGCTGTGCACACACTGCTGCCCCCAGCACACCACCATGCGGGACGTGCTGGGGGGGCAGGGGCTGTGGAGGGAGACCCCACATTCGTTTCTCAGGGGCCCTGTTCCTTCCGCACCCCTCAATGGGCAGCGTTTCTGCAAATACAGCAACAGGTAGTGTGCTTCGCCTCCATCTGAGCAAGGCGCGGACACACGGTGGGATTCCTCCGCACGGACTCCCCGGCCCAGGTGGTCATCAGAACCAGCCCCTCACTGTCCCCCTCACTGTCCCCCTCACTCCCCACGTGGAAGCCCCGTTCCTGAGCTCACCCGGTCGTTCCTGCTCCCTCGCCCAGACGCTCTGCTCACGGCTGCTCCTTCCGCCGCAGCGTCAACACGGAGGCCTGTGCCCCCTCCCTGACTCAGCCGCTGGGACACGGCACCCTCCCCGCGGGGACACGGCACCCTCCCCGCGGGGACACGGCGCCCTCCCCGCGGGGACACGGCGCCCTCCCCGCGGGGACACGGCACCCTCCCCGCGGGGACACGGCGTGAACAGGGTCAGCTCCTGGGCTACTGCCCTCTTCCAAAGGCTGGGCCTACAACACCGATGGCCACAGACATGGCCCAGGCCCCGGAGACTGAAGGACGCTCCTGTCCACCACGCCTCCTCCCAGGCTCCGAGTGACAGCCCTCTGCCCCTCCCCCACTGCCTGCTCAGCACCAACACAAGGTGACCCTCCCATAGGGCAAGTCACAGCCTCGCCAGCTCTCTCCCCTCGAGAGCCTTCGCCTTCCCCAACGTCCTCCAGCGCCCAAGGAAGACGGAACCCGCGTCACGGTGCGCAAGCCGCTGGGCCTGGCCTCGCGGACGGCACTGGAAGGAACCAGAGGGGACAGGAGAGCACCTGCCGCCCGGGTGGGGAAGGTGGCAACGAAGAGGAAATGAAGGCCTGAGATTTGCTGAGAGATGAAATGTCAGAACTTAGTGAAGAACTGGACACAGAGAGGCATCAAGGATGACGCCAGCGGTCTGTCCCGGGCAACTGAGTGGGACGCGGATGACAGCTAGGGAGGGCCACGCTGCCGAGGGTCCTCTGAGCTCTGGCCGCATCCTGCCACTGCGGCTGGAGCCAGGCCCGCAGCACACACTCTCCTGACCACCCCCCCCCCCCAACAAGCCCTCGCCCAGAGCCTGAGGAGGCTCAGGAAAAGCTGTTCAATGACTCGTACAGAAGTCACCTCGTGACCCCTACGCAGAAGCACACAGCTGTCGTCACGATGGCTTCGGAAGCCACACCGAGGCTCCTGTCCGTCCAACATGGTTCACACCACCGCTAACAGCTTCTCTTCATCTCCTCAGGACAAGGCTCAGTTGGTTGACGCGTCGTCCCGTACACCAAAAGGTTACAGGTTCGATTCCCAGTCAGGGCACATACCAGGTTGCAAGTTTGATCCCCAGTCAGGGCATATACAAGGAGCAACCATCGGTGTTGCTCTCTATAAAAATTAATAAAAACATATCCTCAGGTGATTAAAAAAAAAAAATAGCCCAACCGGTGTGGCTCAGTGGTTGAGGATGGACCTATGAACCAGGAGGTCACGGTTTGATTCCCAATCAGGGCACATACCCGGGTTGTGGGCTCGATCCCCATTGGGAGGCGTGCAGGAGGCAGCCAAACAATGATTCTCTCTCATCACTGATGTTTCTATCTTCCTCTCCCTTTCCCTTCTTCTCTGAAATCAATAAAAAATATATATATTTTAAAATCCAGAGACCTACTGAGATAATGGGACACAGTACATCCAAAAACCTCCTGGTGACACTATTGCAGCCTCAGAGACCACTGGTTTGAGGGGTTCTCATCGCCTGACCTCATGTACGTAAGCAGGCCACGAGCATTTCCAGTGCGAACCTAGAAAACCGGCCGAGCCGGGTCCCAGAACTTAGTGAAGAACTGGACACAGAGAGGCATCAAGGATGACGCCAGCGGTCTGTCCCGGGCAACTGAGTGGAAGGCGGTCCCACGGCCGTGGGATGAGCTGCCGGGACTGGGCAGCGGGAGGCACGGTCCTAAATGGCTCACTTAATCTCTTCACGAGTGAATAGAACAAACACCCTTAACTGTTAAAGATGCTTAAAGATGTTCCATGAAGCTTCTCAGAATTTCCCCCAGGAAGAGCCGATGGTCCGCCCTTATCCACTACCGCCCCCTCGTGGCCTCGAGGGGAAAACAGTGCACGCCCACTCCCTAGCAAGGGATGCCCAGGGAGAGGACTTGGAACTGGTCAAATCCACACCTCACAACCCATCCGGCACGGGCTTCATTTCCTTTGCTTTCAGCAAACGCCCTAAACCAGGAGTCTCTTCAGAGAAAAAACACCTGGGGAGGCACTGACACGGCGCCTCCGGCACCCCCGTCACTGACAGCCTGAAACATCTCCAGAATGACCTGCAAGGAAAAGTCGCCGACCCCTGCACTCCAGGGGTCGGGGGTCACATCTATTGTGGGAACCCAATGAAGCTGATCACTAGTACAGAGGGGGGCACTATCACTAGAGAGTGGCGGGAAGGGCCTGCCTCAGCTCGCCCTCCTCCACACGGGTCAGGCAGGGCAGTGTTCCAAGCGTGTTAAGCATGTTAACTCGCTGAACCCTCAACAACCCCGAGGCAGTTGCCACTGTTACCCTTAGATGCCGAGAGGAGGAAACTGAGGCTCAGAGAGGTCAGAGAGCCTGCGCAGTCGCAGTGAGTGGTCGCCTGGAGACCCTGCTCCTCACCGCTGTGACCGGCATGCGGATGCTTCTCAAGTAGCAGACAAGTGAGAACTGAAGAAATCCAAGAAATCCACATTTTAAACAGTGAGAAATGGAACCGCTTTGCCCCTTGGATGGGATTGCTCATTTGAATAAAAAATCTTGCACTAAAAAAAAATAAAAAAAAAATCTTGCACTGATCTAATAAGTTCCCGGTGATGCCCAGCAGGAGGGCCTCGCCCGGGGGACCCCAGGGAGTAACCCAGCTCCCTGCCTCAGAACGCTCCGAGGGGCGACCTCACACGCTGTTCTGACACTGGGCTCACCGACCGAGTCCCAGCCTGCTGAGCTCTGGCTTGGCCTCTCTGAGCCCATCTCATGGGGAGAGATGGGCACTGGGGCCGGTGAGCCTCCGTCGAGATAATACATGTGGATCGGACCGTGTGAACGCTGAGTCCCCATCTCGTTTTCCTGCCCCCCCCCCCCCCTTCACGCTCTGGTGGCATCACAGAAGCAGACACAACAGACACACCTTGAGGCACGTGTTGTGTGCACACCTGCTTCCTAGTAAACCGTAACCACTACAGGAAGCCCGTTTCGGCTCGTCTCAACCCTCCAAACCTCCTCATTACCGCAAAGTCAGCTAAATTCCTACAGTGACGACAGCGTGTCGGGGTCAGTTCACCGACTGTGACGCGTGTCCCATCTGGTGCAGGAAAGGAAGCTGGTGCTGAGGGAGACCGCGTGTGGGGGCAGCAGGTCCACAGAAACTCTACTTTCTGCTTGATTTTTCTGTGAACCTAAAACTGCCTCAAAAACAAGCCTATTCATTTTAAAAAACAGCAATATAACGAGAAATGCTTCCTTTGCTGTAAGATATGTCAGCTGTGTCCTTTGTTTTAGTTCAGAAGATAAGCCCAGAGCAGGACTGAGGGGAGACCATGGCTCAGCTGCACAGTCACCTTCAGATCAGCTTTGATACTATTTTGTCTGTCTGTTTATTCACTGATTTTTGGCTGGTTGGAGTTTTAAACTCACTTTCCACGCTAGTTGAATGCCAGGTGACCCGCACTTGGTTTGTACTGGAAATGTCTGATTCTCTTGCCATTACCCACACAGGTGTGACTTTTCTTTCTCTGTGCAAGTTCAGGGTCTCGGCCTCTGTCACATGCACGCCAGGCAGACAGCAGAGGAGACAGCACGTGTCTGCGAAGACACTCCGGCTGCTGCTCTGAACGCACAGGAGAGGCAGCCGTCACCAAGGCCGCGCTGCCCAGGATGCGGTTGGACACTCAGGGCCGGTTACAATGGGCTGCTCGAATGCTACACCTTGTGCTCTAAATAGATGGAGGTGTCTCTGGAGCAGGTACCTCCTGGAGGACAGGCAATGGCATGCTCCTTCTACAGACTCCAAATAATAAGCCACACAGGAGAATTAAAGAAATTTTTGATAAATAACAAAAAAATATGTAAGACGACGTTAGTTTTAAAGAGGAAGCTGCAGGACAAGACTTAGCAACTCTCATGTGAGTAAAAATATTAAACTACAAAGGATAATGAGCATAGGTAGAGAACGTTCTAGAGGCACACACAAAACTCTGAGCAGTTAGAGAAACAGGCATTTACGTCACCCTCCCATCCTGTGTGCCTTCTCACCATGAAAGAAACTCCTCTCGTCAACATCAACTAACACAGGTGAAACGTCTAGCTGATGCTATCAAAGAAACGGGTCACCCCAGGCAACAGCCGCCACCCAGCCTCTGACGGGAGAGAGCAACGTGCGTTGTCCTCTGGACCCTGAGCAAAAGGGCGCTTTCTGAAACTGCTGTTGGGTTAAGGTTTACCCTCAGCCACTGGCAACATGTTTGGTAGAAACACTAGTTGACCTGGCCTGTCCCCAGCATTTCCACCTGGGACAGCGGGAGCCGACCCCCGCCTGGCCCCGCACGGGCCTCTGCCCCCGTCAGCACCATCTCTCGGTGAAAACACTTGCAGAGAAAGCGAGGAGCACAGCACCCCTCGACCCACAGGCAGCCTCTACGGACAGATCACACCAGTGGGAAACAATGCTAAATTGCAGCTTTTTGAGAAGGCCTGTTTGTACCTTAAAATATAAGCATGTACTTACTCCCATTCATCATTTTGTCTTTAGCCAGTGGGTGTGTTGTAACTTTGCTTCCAAAACCTATTTCATGAGCCAACAGAGCCGTAGGACCTAAAAAAATTAATAAAAAAGATTTAAGTGTAGTTACTGAAAAAAACCATGTCTTAAAAATTGCAGCAGCAAAAATATTCTTCAAAACCAGGAGGTTCTTACCTAAAATATACTTATGATTCTGAAGTTATATACTTTTTAGTACGATAGGTAGAGTATCTTTCTATATAATAAAAGCCTAATATGCAAATCTACTGAACAGCAGAACGACCAGTCGCTATAACATGCACTGACCACCAGGGGGAAGATGCTCAATGCAAGAGCTGCCCCCAGGCCCGCCAAGGCGGGTGCCAGCGGGGACCCTCCTGATTGCCTTGCCGGTCACCCCGCAGAGGGAGGCGACTGGTGGTGGGGCCAGCTGGAGAGCAGGCAGCAGCAGGGGGCGGGGCCTGCCGGCAAGCAGGCTGGTGCCACCCCCCCATCACCTCCTGCAGAGGAAGATGGGCCTGCAACGGCAGTGGGGCGATGGCGGGGGGGGGGGGGGGGGGGGAGGGAGAGGGGCAGGGCTGGCTGATGAGCAGGCCAGAGCCGCCCCCGATCACCCTGCTGGTTGGTGGGCCAGGCTGGCACCAGCAGGGGCCCCCGATCACCCTACCGATCACCCCACAGATCGGCCCTGATTGCCGGCCAGGCCTAGGGACCCTACCTGTGCATGAATTTTGTACACCAGGCCTCTAGTGTTTATAATAAACCATCTCCTGAGCACTTCTGTCAAGTGCACAAAATCAAAAAACATCAAAAACCACTTCATCAAAAAGACTCACCTTGACACCCAAGGAGCACACAGGTAAACAGACTGTGGCCCCGCCTCAGGCAATGTGCATGTCAGGGGTACAAGATGGGGAGACCCTTGTCTGAAAAAGTCCATCTTTCCTCTTGACAAATGAAAATTTTAGTTCCACAGCAGTCCCTCCGAATTCCTGGGCCTCATTGCTATTTTAGAAAGCACTTTTACTTTCCCGCTTGAATCTAAAAAACCCGCACTCATCTATCCATCCATCCATCCAATAGACCAGGTGCACCAGTGAGTCTATTAAAATGAATGGAACACCGTCCGCCCTGGAGGAGCTTCCTGTGAAATGCCTGCACGTCTGAGATATGAAGGCACTAATGCTATTAAAGCTACTTAAGAGAAGAAACACAAACAAATGGCGATTTGCAATCCTCTCTTTCCTCTTAAAATGAAATTTATGAACATGTATTCACTGATATGGACTTCACTGATATGGGACAATCCTAAGCAGATTTTGTAACAGGTTCCTCAAAAAGGACTAAAACCAAGAAGGTTTTAAACCACTGTTATATGATCTTAAAAGCTTTTTAAAGTTAGTTATTCTACCTTTTTTCTCTCTCTCGCTCTCACACGCACGTTCTAAGCCCCCACGTCACACCAACAACATGCTTCAGAATCATACTCGAACTCCTGAGTGGTGGGGCGTGTGGCTCAGGCCCCAGGACAGTCCACACACTTGAGTCTAAGCAACCCGAGCACTAGCTCTTACCACCCTTTCATTTTGCAACATGAATCCAAGTAGAAAGCAGTTATATAACCAACCAACAGGCTACTCAGACCATAGCAGCTATGAAGATCAAACAAATAACACGGAATTACGTAAGCTTTCTGCCAACGCCAGGTGTCAGTTTCAGACCCAGTCCTGACTTACATCTCTTCAATCAAAAGCCTCAAATATATTTGATGTCTCTCTCCACCTTACTTTTATCCTCAGTATGAGACAGCTATGTATGGCAGCAAGTTTTAAAAGTCTATAAAAATTGCATAATGATCACTCACTTTTTTATTTTGATGAACTCACGAATGACCCTTCATTCTCATTTTCTAAGATTTTCAGAAAACAAGGAGTCATTACCTACACGATCGTATGTTTTCCAGCAATCCCCCAGGTGCCTGAGCAGTGAGGAGAGTGAGCGTACGCGAGTTTTTAGGCTGCTCCTTTCACGATACACTTGCTGCCTACAGTGAGGTGTCAATACCTTTATGTTACGGTTGAAGGTAGAAACCTGCTGATGCCTTACTCACTATGGTAAGCTCATTATTACTGCTGTCTTGGGCTTCCAGATCCTATTTCAAAAATGAGAGAAGAGATATTTACCTACTACTATTACTTCAAATTCTGCAGAGACCAGCTCTAGCAGGAGGCAGGGTGAGCAGTACACTGAATCCCCTTAGGCAGCCGAGAGGAAGCCTGCAGCGCCACCGTGTGGTGACTTACAGAAAAACACCTCGGCCACCCCACCCCTCCAGGGCTCCCGGAGATTGTACCTAGACTCAGGCACGGACCACTGCTGGCCCCTTCCCCTACCCTAAGTGAACCTCTTTTACTTTATTTCCACAGCAGTCCCCCTTCCACCCTGTCTCACTCACTCGTATTTGGGACTAAGCTCCTGATCTTTCTGTTCCCCATTTGTAACTGCAGCACTAAGAATCACCTCATTTCTCGTCACACTTCTCCCTGTTTGCAGCACCCAGGAGCGTGGGGCAGGATCCTGAACGACACAAGCACACGGTCAGAGCGCTGTCCCTTTTTCATGTCGGTGTAAATGACTCTCCGGTCTAAGCACTCAGGCCTGAGTGAAAACAGCGAACCAGATGTGGCTGATAACCTGCTACCCCGCGGCACAGGAGAGCTGACATGTGGTTTACTTTCCACAGAGTCTGCAGGGAACAGCCCCAAGATCTCCCTTCCTCCTTCGGTGAGAGCACTAAGATCGAGGCTGGGGCACCTGGACGAAGTCCTTACACAGCCAAGCAGACCTACGCCTTGCTCCCCCTCCCCAAAGAGGGCGCGGCTGCAGGGGCCGCCTGACGAGTCCACCAGCAGAGAAGTCCCTGTGCCCAAGGGCAGGTCAAGAAGCTGGTGCTGAGCAGGACCCAAAGACAGCCCCTGCAGGGCGGTCCCCGCCACTACCGTTCCCCGTCTCTCACACAGCGGTTCTCAAACATTTAGGTCTTAGGAACCCGCTAGCTTTCATGTGGGTTCTCTCTCTTAATAACTGCCCTGCTAGAAATTAAAGCTGGGAAACTTTACAACACAATACTCGAGCACACACACCATGCCCGAATAAAAACATCGACACTCTGTTATCACTCCTGTGAGAGCCAGAAGGAAAAAGCCAAATTATGTCTTCATCGTATCTGCTGACCTTTCGAACCCTTTGAAAGAACGCTGGCCACCATGGCTCTCATACAAAGTCCCGAGGATCCCTGGCCTACAACTACTGTAAAAAGTCCACCGTATTGAAGAAAACATCCCTGCACCATTTAATCCATTCCACCCAGCCATTCATTCACTTCCCTCTTGACAAGCGTTTAATAAAGACCTATGACAAGGAGGCACCTATGACAAAATTACACAATGGAGGTCACGGTTCGATTCCCGGTCAGGACGGGCTCGGTCCTCACGGGGGTGTGCAGGAGGCAGCCGAGCAATGATGTTTCTCTCTCATCCATGTTTTCATCTCTCTCTCCCTCTTAAAAAATGGTATTGAAATAAAAATATTTCTAAGTTTCTAAGCTGGGGGGGGCATCTATGAAGCACAATGACCGTCCTCTAAACTCGGTGGCAGGGAGCACCGTGCTGGATCAGCACCAGCACCTAGGACCAGGCAGGAGTGCCGAGGCCCGAGCCACGGGCAGGCGCAGGGCAGGGCTGCTGTGTTTCTGGCTGGCCATTCTTGCTGACGGTGCTGGCAGAGATCCTTCCTGGCGTGGAGATTTGCTGTAACAAGCTGTTTACTGAATTCCAGAGGGCCTGTTCTCCTCCGAGGTCAACCAAACACAGAAAACACGACGTTTCTCAGAGCGCAGACCAAAGCACGAGGAGGCAGAAAAGAACAACTGCACTCATTTCTGAAATGGCCCCCTTCATGCCACCCAAACCAAGAGCGCCGATCCAGAAGCTTCCACGCTCTATGAAGGGGAAGAAGTACGCGAACAAGGTCTCGTGAGGCGAGAACCCCGTCAGGTGGCTCTGGGAGAGAAGCACGCCGCCCGCTGGCGGAGGGCCGCACGTTACCTGCACAGATGGCGGCGATGAGGCCCTTTCGGCTCTGCTGCTCCTTCAGGATCTCCTTCACAGCAGCAGACTGTCCAGGACCAAACACACCGAGTCCTCATTAAGTCACAAGCCAGCATCTGGCTAGCAACTTCAGCAGAATCTGATTTTAGCTTAATCCACAACATCTGAAACCTAACTACTTTTAAACAGTACTTCTAGATATGACTAACATAAAAATTATCAAATTCATGTTTCTACATTCCTTCCTAAACCCTATCGAGGCACTTATTATAAGAGAAAGGCATCCTTTTCTTAAAGATGTTTGAAGTTGCCCGGCTGGCGTGGCTCAGTGGTAGAGCCTCGACCTTTGAACCAGTCATGGCTCAATTCCCAATCAGGGTGCATGCCTGAGCTGCAGGCTCATCCCCAGTAGGGGGCGTGCAGAAGGCAGCCGATCAATGATTCTCTCTAACCATTGATGTTTCAGTCTCTCTCCCCATCTCCCTTCTTCTCTGAAATCAATAAAAAATATATTTATATATGTTTCAAAAAGCTGTTTGAAGTGGAGATGAGGAAAACAGCTTCCCCCCTCTCTTCCCCCACACCCTAGTACTCCAAGGAGAAGAGAACTGGACTTAGGGACTGTGGCGTTGGGTGTCTTCAGCTTCGAAGTCAGGAACAGGCCCACAGCCCCAGGTGTCTGGTTCTGCCTGCTTCCGGAGCCTGGCCTCGCCCCTCCCCTCTCCCCCTGCAGGCAGGCGGTCTCCTCACCTGCACCCAGATGCCCCTTTTCATTCAAGCTGCAGCCCAGCCCAGCCCCTGCAGCCCCTCCCCCGCTCCCAGGTTGGTGAGGAGACAGCTAAGCTCTTATCCTTTTAAGGGTAACCTGAATAGAGCATACATTTCTCCTTCTGCTGCTCAGAGGGGAAAACGTGCTCTAACATCTGGACTGTGTTCACCGAATGTGTTCATAAGCTACTGTCCACCAGCTCGGCTGACTTCTGTAGCATATGTCATCAGAAATGGTTTTTCTAAATGAAGACGAAATGCTCACTTCACCTGTTCCTATTCTATTCACAGCCCCTTTCCTGAAATACTTTAATAACAGCAAAATCAACAGAACACAGGCACACGCTGAAACACTTTCTTTATGCAGTGCTTACCTCACATAAATTCTGTGCGCCCAGATTACCTCCCGGCAGAACCACTACATCATAAGGTCCCTGTAACAGTTTAAAAAATTAACATTTCATTTGAAATGTGCATGAACGCAACAGTCAATAAAACTTTCCTATTTTAAATATGGGTCACAGCAAAAAACTGTTCACCGAAAAGTTAAATAAATTAAGGTGTATCTCTATGATGAAATGTTGTAACCAGCAAAACATGCAGAAAGTCTGTGCATGAGAGGACGTCCATGTTGCAGAACTAGGTGTAGCATGACCTCCTTCTTGTAAAAACTGCATGTATGTGTGTATGCAGATATACATGTATATGATATACACACCCCCACATACATGTGTATAGTATACAGACACTCATTGACAAATGAGATACTCCAACTGCTAATGGGGAACAGTGTGGGATGGAGGGGAAGGAGCAAATGAGACATTTAACTTTTTAACTTTCTGTATGTCTATACTGTAAGAGTTCTTTTTTGACAAGAATGTACACAGTAATGAAGTGTAGTCAAAAGAAAAACAAATTTTAAATAACAGGCAAAGAAAAAAAAATATTTTTAACTTTATGAGAAATGAAACTTGGGGGAGAAATATGATGTAATATTTTAGTGTCCCAAACACCAAAACACCCTAGAAATCTAATGACTTCAAATTTGCTGAAATTACAAACTGGAAATTTTTTTAACAATGCTTTCAGATGTTAAAAAAAGTTTAAAAATTTAGCCATTAAGCAAATTACAAAATGAAAATTTAGTCCATATTTAGAGCAACATCTGTTATTTAGAATTACTTTTAGATACTATAAACATCCCACTGTTGTTTTAGAACCAAGCAAAATTAAACGCTAAAAAGAAAATATAGATTCTCTTTTACTCCTTTTCAATTCTGAACGGGCCCATACATGGACACAAAGGTAACAATGTTCTAAAACACAACGGGCTGAAAAAGAAGAGAAGGAACATTTACTTCGACTCTCACTTGTAAGGTGCTGCTTGGAAAGTTTCAACCACTGATATGTAAATACCAATATTCCAATACCCCACAATCTACCATCGCAATACCCGAACTTCCTAGAAGACCATGAACTTTGGTCCACGCAGCGGAGGACCAATAAAGACCCGGGATGCAGACTCCCAGGTTCCTCAGGGGACACCTGGCCATCACGAGCTGGCTCTGCCTCCTTGCCTGCCAGATCTCCGCTCAAGAGGGCAGAGCCCACCCGGCTGGCACACGGGCCGGGCAAGCCTGCCGCCCACGAAGGGGTGTGCACAAGTATCTGTGCACGTATGTGGGGAGAGGGACCTGTGGAGAGACCTCAGCTCTGCCAGAGGCCCACAGTGCTGGTCACCCCTAAGAGTTCGAACCACAATGCTAAAGACACTGAAAAAGTGACACAATTGAAGGGGAACTCCTCCTCCTCCCTCAATCCAACCACTGACCAGGGATGAGTTGTTCTCCCAAAATGAATCACACAACTAGTTCTGTCTCACTGCACAAGGAAAGAGTGGCTTCCGAATAAAGGCTCGGAAATGAATGGGAGCACGGCAGCTGACCTCTTCTACCAAGTAACAAAGTTGTAACAGGAGGCAGGGCTGCCGTGGAAGCCAGGACACTGCTGCCTGCAAGTGTCCCCTCCCTCCACCGGCCCACTGAGCCTCTGACTGAGTACAGGAGGGACCGGGAACTGCCAGCTACACGATGGAGAAAGGCAGAGTCCTCCCGCTGCGGGACGGATGGGGGGAAGATATTCAAGCAAAGGAACTTTCCTAAAACAGGTCTGTGCGAACAGCAGCCTTAGACGGACTCATAGACCTTCTGAGAACCCGGTACAGCAGCAGAGGGAGGAGGGGTTCAAGCAGAGAACGGACCTCTTTCTTGGCATCTTCCAGGCTGGCATCGGGACAGATGACAACGTCTCGGCTGCACTGCACAGGGTCCTTTCCCGCCAAACCCGCAACAGTGACCTTGATCTAAGAGAAAGAGGTCATCGTGGTATTTAACACTGAAACAGAGTCACGCCTGCACAGCTGCCCTGGGTTTTAAAATAAGTGACAGGAAATAGGGCAACAAAGCCACACTGGCTTTACGCTAATAAATGGGCGAAATGCATTTCTAACGAGGTCGGTCCCGTTTGCCTGGGACGGTGCTGATCAGATGCTCCCGGCACCCTGTCTGGTGAGTGGCCTTTCTCCCACAGGTGTTCTGGTTTGGGAGGTAAATTCTATGGTCCTTCTATCACTAACCCACCGTGCAGAGTCACTGCTGCCATTAGAGCGAGGAAATGGTGCTTTCTCTGGCAAAGGCTTACAAAGCTGACAAGACCAAAGGGAAATTCACAGAGCGCTTTGCAACGTTCTCTCTCTTTAAAGCATTTGTTCTTCAAGAAACGCTCTAACGGAAACAGGGCAAACTGTTGACAAGCATTAAGCGTAGATACTGGATAAACAGGTTAATTGTTATGCAGCCTGTTGTTTGAAATATTTCACCAAGTTGAATACTGTTTTATTCAAAATGACTTTTAAAAGTCAAACCAGGTTTTTAAAAGGGGGAGGGACTTACTCCAGCTCGTCTCATGATATCTACGGGGACGACCGTCTCAATCTCCTCCGCTCCTTTAGCCAGGATGACCAGCGCTCTCTTTGAAGCCATTTTCACGCTGTGTTTTTAAAGACTGGATTTAAAAAATAAAAGGCACTTTAAAAACTTTTACTGCGACCCTGGAATAGCCACAATTTTAAAGTTTTGGATCATTTTTAAGCAGAGTAACTACGTGCCTCCGAGGGAAACAGTTCTGATAGACCAGTGGTCGGCAAACTCATTAGTCCACAGAGCCAAATATCAACAGTACGATTGAAATTTCTTTTGAGAGCCAAATTTTTTAAACTTAAACTATACAGGTAGGTACATTGTTATTAAGTTAATTAGGGTCCTCCTAGGCTGGCCTTTGCTAAAAACTCAAGGGGCTAAGAGCCGCAGTTTGCCTGCCACTGTGATAGACAAACACCACTGACTATGAAAGAAGCATTTTTGGTTAATATTGGTTTACACAGAATTTCAATTGCTGTATTTTCTGAGATGAAAACACAGTGCGGCTGCTCACCCATGTTCGTATTGAACTTCTCTGACCGTGTTTTTAAAAACCCAATTTCTAATAATAAATTGCAGATGAAGTTTCCTAAATCACAAGGGCATGGGTCTTGCATTTCACACAATGCAGAGTTTTCTCTTTTCGCAGTACGTTTCCTTTACATAGAAATGACTAAAAGGTTGCATGGGCAAAAAACCTAAATTCACCGTCTTTAGCAACTGGCCCATAAAATTTTTGGAGGGGATTTTTTTTTTTTTTTTTTTAAGTTCCAATAACTCTACTAAAAATTCGGAGCGGGGGTGGGGTGGGGTAACAGTTTAAAATGTGAACGCAGGTTTTTTTTACGACGGCGAAAGATGGGAATCCCCTCACAAAAAGCAACCCGACTAGACAGCTCTCTCACTGGCAGCGGCTACGCCAGGGTCTGAACAGATTTTAGCCCCTTTTTCTGGAAAGTCTGTTGTCCATGCAGAACAGACTGTATTGTACTCCGATTCCAACCAACACAGGATTACTCCCAAGCCGGTGGGACGCTGGGCACACTCCTTACAGCAGGAGGCCGCGTGGAGCCCAGACGGCGAGGTCGGGACCCGTCTGCGGTGCTTCCTCCGAGGCCCCGCCCCGGCGGCGCGGGACGGTCCAGCCGGGGGGCCAGGCGCCCTCTCGCCACCCGCAGCGCCACGGCCTCCGCAAGCGCCGAGCTCCCCAGGCCCCGACCCGAACCTCGCCTCTCCGCCCACGGTCACCACTCCGCTCCCCGTCCCGCAGCACCTCTGCACCGGGATAACTGAACCGGAAGCGGACTGAACGGGACGCAAGCGGAGACGCACGGGAGCACGCACGCACGCACGCACGCACGCACACGCCGCCCTATCAGGGCCCTCAGCTCCGCACTGCGCAGACGCACGCCGCCGGGCCTCCTATCCCCCCCCCTGCGCTGCGCACGCCGCTACGCCGCCTCCGGGCCTCCTATCCCCCCCTCACTGCGCAGACGCACGCCGCCGGGCCTCCTATCCCCCCCCCACTGCGCAGACGCACGCCGCCGGGCCTCCTATCCCCCCCTCACTGCGCAGACGCATGCCTCTTGCATCGCGTTACGTCACATCCGGCCGGCCGATCTCCCCTTAAAGAGCCGGAGGGAATGGGCTGCCTGTCTGCGTTCCCATTGGAACCTCCGTCACCGCGAGAATCCCGTGGACTCACGTGTCCTCACGAAATCCCGCCCCCGAGTGGCCGGTGCGGGATGTAACCCGCGTTATTGCCGCAGCCCGCAGGTGCATCTCCCACCTGCAGAGCGTGGCGTCTCGCCGCGAGCAGGTTTCATTCGATGAAGTTGTGCCGGCACACAGCAGGAGCTCGCTGAGACAGCCTTAGAAGGCTCACAATGAGAAACAGCAGCCTTCTCATCCTTCGTCCCCCGCAGCCCTGCTCTTCGGAGGCAAATAGTTCCACCTCCTGAAATTATTTCACCTGATAATTAGCTCGGAACTCGAAGACAATCTGCCAGTGCTGTTACTTCTCAGTTATTGGTTTTAAACACTGTATGTTGGCGTCTTGGCAGGTAGTATCATAATTTCCATTTCACAGATGTAGAGGTTGAGGTCCAGAGGCGTGAAATGACTGTGTAAGGTCCGGCTGTTCTGCAGAGTTTTATTTATTTATTTAATACATTCTTATTGATTTCAGAGAGGAAGGGAGAGAGAGAGAGAGAAACATCAATGATGAGAGAGGATCATTGATCGGCTGCCTCCTGCACGCCCCCTACTGGGGATCAAGCCCGCAACCCAGGCATGTGCCCTTGACCAGAATGGAACCTGGGACCCTATCCACTGGGCCAAGCCAGCTAGGGCTGTTCTGCAGAGTTTCAGTCAAATTCAGATACTCTGATGCCAAATCTCACACAACCCACAACAGACTCGCAGTATTACTTAGTAAGTCAGCAACACTCATAACACGCTCTTAACGTTGTAGTGCATACCCATTTCTCGTCACACGTTTACAAAGTCAAAAAATTAAACCACTGCTCTGGGACTGGCAATGGAGACACTTGCTAGTCAAGTCTCTTATTTCCAGGTTCAACAACTCCGTCCCATCCAACCACATTTTTTATTCAACAAGCGAACACTTTCATTCAACACGTGTTTACGCATCGTGGGAAGCACAACCCAGAAGACTCCGTCAGGTTCTTGCAGCACTTCAACGTTCAAGAAATGGGAAGCACTACTGTTCTGCCCTGTGGGGCTAACATTCCCGGGGTAGAGAAACAGTGTTGATAACGTTAGTGAAGGCCTTTGGGGCACATCACCTGCAGACATGCAGCCTTCCATATTGATCTTGTTGAGTTAAAGACATCTGGAAAATCTGGGAAACAGCAGGTGCAAAAAGAAAAAGGTGAACGCAGAAGATGAAACTCTCATGTGAGAACAGCCCTCCCTCTGCCAGGAGGAAAAGAGACATTTTTACCCCCAGAGAGGGAGCTGAGTCTAGCAGAATTTGTACAAAGGGACCTTGTTAAAATAACTTAACCTCCTTTGGTCTCCCCATTTTATTGTAGTTACTGCTCCACACTCCTCCCTCTTTGTTTAACCCAGTATATAAGCATTCAAGTTTTTGCCACTTCTTTGGGTCATTTACTCATGAAGGCTCTCAGGTAACTGTAAAACGTGTATTGAATAAATGTGTGTGCTTTTCTCTTGTTATATTTTCGAGTAAGTTCAATTCGCAGGCCCAGCCAGGGACCCTAAGAAGGCAGAGGTAAACTTTTTGCCGCCCCAGCATTAGCAAGTCATCCATGGCCTTTCAGATCCTGGCTCCCTATAATTGGCCTGATCACAATAACTAACAAAGAAACTGCTGCCAGGTTATTTTCTTCATGGGTCCCTTACACCTTGCATCTCATCTTACTAAGTAATACACTTATTCCCTATGAATGCATCCTTTTGTTTCATCGACAGCACTTATTCCAGCATTTTCTTGTCTTTTTGCTTTATGTCTGTGTCTCTGTCACCCTGTGGACTCCACGAAGGGACCTTCCGGTCTTGGTCACTGCAGAATCCCCAGCATCTCTTGCAGACCCTGGCGCAGAGCAGGTGCTCAATAAATGCTTGCTGAGTACCTGAAATACGGTAGCAACTATACTTAGGTAAAAACTGCTGTTTACATTTTAGCCCTGCTATTCTGGCTTCTGCACTCACTTACTTGCTTCAACAATAGGGTAGTTACCTCAGCTCCAGACTGAGACCTGGAAACTCACCTTAACCCATACCACATCACCAAGGTCCTCCTCCTGTGCCTGTGGACCAGACCCACAGGAGATTGGTTCCCACCGACTCAGTGGCTCCAGGAGTTGACTACCTTTAGAGATTGTTAACCCTGCTCAGTTCTGCTTTTTGTACAATCTGCTTTCGCAAGAGAGATCCACATTCCAATGTATTTAGGATTTAGAACAAAGGGAAATTCTTGTGGTTTGGACCTTCTGAAGGGCTGCCTACACCTGGGATGGCGCGGTCGGGAGGGTGGCCAGCGGCCCCTGGCCAGTTTCAGTAAATCCTTGCCTGCTTTTTTAACCAATTAGCAGCCTCCGGTGGTCTTATTTTTGACTCCAGGGTTCGGCCCCACAACAGCATCCTTCTCATTTCACCCTGTGGGATGTTCCCTCCTTTCTTTGACTGTGGCTATGGATGACTCTCAACCCATTTCTTACTCCTATTTTCACCTTATTTCCCAAATTCCTTTCACCAGACGGCGAGTGGGAAGTCTCATGTGCCGTGGGACGTTAACATTTTCACCGGTCCCCTATTCATTAAAGGGGTGCGGGGTTAAACTGAAGTTACTGGGCACAAGGAGGCCATTGGGGCCATTAAATAAACGTGTTTTTTTATAAAGAGGTCCGGCAAAAAACGGCGAATTTCCCCATCGGAGCCCCCGAAAGGTTAGGCCGCCGACACCGGAGAAGAGTGGGCGAGCCCTGACCTTTGAGGCAGCGCTGGCGCCAGGGGGAAATTCTGACGCCGAGGCCTGCGGGGGGCTCGGGGTACGGCTTCGCCCCTGCACCCACCTCGTGTGAAAGGCCCCCCGAGCGTGGGCCACCGAGCGCAGCTCCCACGGCCCGCCGGGCGCCGGAAGTGGGCGGGCGCCGGAAGTGGGCGGGCCGACCCGCAGTGACGCAGGTCCATTCCGTCGGCCTCGGCGCGCGGCGCCCGGGATTGGCCGAGCCGGGCCGCGGGGGGCGGGGCGTGAGGGGGCGGGGCGGGTTGCGTTTCCAGACGCGGAACCGTCGGCCGCGGCCTGGGCTCCCGCCCACCGCCCGGCCCGGCGGCCCGAGCCGCTTTGTGGGCCGCGGGAAGGGTGTGAGCGACCCGGCCCCTCACGTTGGGGTTTCCGCCGCACCTCGGCCGCCCCGCGGACCGCCGGGCAAGGCGGCGGCCTGGGAGTGAGAGGCCGGAAATCGACCTTCCCCACCGCCGCCTCCCGGGGCGGTACTGCGGTACTGCGCGTGCGCGAGGGCGCCGGCGGCCGCGGACCCTGCTCCCGCCCGGGAGCCCTGGGTGCTCGGAAGCGTCGCCATCCGGGCTCCGCTGCGCTCGCTGCACCCATCACCTCCTTGAGGGAGGCGGCACCGCCGTCTTGTGTTTCTCCGCTCTCGGAAAACGCTTGACGGCCGTGCTCTGCCCTTACTGGCATCTTACTTCCGGAAGGAAAGATGAAGGCCTGGTTAGGCTTTCAGCAAGGGGTTATCAGAGCTTCGAAAACACCTTTCCTGCGCGGCCAGCCGGGCTCAGAGGTTGAGCGTGCACCTGTGGGCCAGCAGGTCACGGTTTGATCCCCGGTCTGTGGGCTGGATCCCCGGTGTGAGGCCTGCAGGAGGCAGCCAACCAAGGATTCCCTTTCATTGACGTTTCTCTCTCTCTCTCCCCTCTCCCTTCCTCTCTGCAGTCAGTCACAACAAAACACCTTTCCTTTGTAAAATGTGAACAGTGGCGCCTGCCCAGAAACTTGGCGAGGACCTGCTGAGATCTCAGGTAGAACAGCAAACCCAGAGGCATTGGAATGTGGAGCCCCTTCTCCTCCCTCCCGGTTGAGTTTTTTACTCTCGTGCAGCTCCCGTGGCGTTTTCGGACTCGCGTCATCTCAGAAGCACACAGCGATCCTGGAGCCAGGCCAGCGTTTCTCTCAGTGGGCAGGGCACCCAGCGTCCCCTCCAGCAGGACACATTTGGGTCAGGCCGAGGGCCCTGACTCCCCGCCCTTGCCCTTGGTGCCGTGTTGCCCTCTTCTTGAGGCTCGCTTACTCTGCAGACGGTTAAGCCGGGCCTGCTCCCAGGCTGAGAACAGAAGGCTGGGGCGACGTTTTGCATGTCTGCATAGTCCTGTGGATCTGCTGGCTTGGGCAGTGCGCTCCTATGTAGGGGATTCAGGTCAGATCCTTCAGCACTGTGTCCAAACATCTTTTCTGCCTTATCTTCCATTCTTCTCCCCCGCCACTCGTTTCCTCTGTTCCGTGCATATACCCGGGACTCTGCCTCCTTCATGCTTCCGCATGGCAGTTTCCTCTCCCGGGAATGCCCCCTGCTTCCATGCCGCGTGTCAGTGTGTTATCCATGCTGAAAAACCCCATCACAGGGCCAGTCCCTCCAGGAACCTTTTTCTGTAGATTCTATTTAGGACAGCTCTTTGCCCTTACCTTAGTTATTTGTGTAAACTTCTTCATTCCCCTCTAGGCTGTGAAGGCTGCTGGGATGGTGCCTTATCTATATATGCCTCACAAGACAAAAAAAAAAAAATAACAACACAAAAACTCAGCATTTACTGCGTGCCTGTCATGCCGGGCACTGCTTAGAATGCCCGTCTCATGGAGCTTATGTTCTTTTGGAAGGAGGCAAACTGTCGGCAGTGAAAACGGTACCAGGGGTCAGGCCGGTGGAGTCAGACCGGACCCGGGTTCAGCAACCTCAGGATTGAGTTCTGGCTAAGAGAGATTCAGAGCCGAGATCAAGCTCGGGGAGAGAGTTTACTGAGAAGGGCACAGCGGGGAGTGAGCTGTGGGAGAAATGGGCTCAGGAAACGAGTGACCGAGACAAAGGGCCCTGGGAGCTCAGGAGAGACAGACAGGACGCGGCCCTGGGGAGGGGCGGGGCGGGTGTGCCCCATGGAGAAGGTCAGGGTGTTTATCTGAGGTCTCAGGGAGGATCCCAGCAGGTGACTCCCCGGCTTTCCAGGTGTGTCCCTTCAGGGTCCTGGCCTCGCTGATTGGTTGGTGCCAGGGGGTCATCAGCCCTTGCAGCTGGTCCCCAGGCCGCATGGCGTTGCTGGTCGGGTGTTGCTGCTTGTCTGGGCCTAGAGCTGAAACACACTGAGGCACAGGTGCTGGCGCACAATCTGATGCCTCGCTGTCCGGGGCGAATGCTGAAGGGCTGTCCTGCGCCCCTTGTTGTTCCCCTCCAAGGGGTCTCACCCTCAGGACTGGCAGCACGCCAGGCAGGAAAGGCCAGGGAGGGTCTGAACCCCATGACCCCCACATGCTAGGGGAAGGAAGCTCACCTGGGGGGCTTCCCAGTTTTGCCCGTTGCTAGGCACCCGGGGCTTTCCGCCTGTGACCTTCTGCCCTGGCCCCTCCTCCTCACTCCGCTCTTGTCTGTCTAACTTCTCACCGCAAAACAATAAACCAATGTCCTGAGAACCTACATGTGCCGGGGGTAACATGTTCGATGAAGGAGCGTAAAGCGGGGAGAGGAGATGGAGAATAAGGGAGGGCTGTTCTTTCAGAGAGTGGTCCAGGAAGGCTTTTTCTGGGGAGGAAACCTGAGGAGGAGGAGGGAACAGGTCGCGGAGAAAGTGGGAGGAAGAGCATTTCAGACGAGGGAGCAGCACAGGGAAGGCCCTGCAGCAGGAGTGCCTGTGGTGCCTTAAAGAACAGCAAGCAAGGGCCCAGCTGGCGTGGCTCAGTGGTTGAGCATCGACCTCTGAACCAGGAGGTCACGGTTCAATTCCCGGGCAGGGCACATATGCCCAGGTTGTGGGCTCCATCCCCAGCTGGGGGTGTGCAGGAGGCAGCTGATCAATAATTCTCTCTCATCATTGGTGTTTCTATCTCTCTCTCCCTCTCCCTTCCACTCTCTATAAAGTCAATAAAATATATATTTTTTAAAAAAAAAGAACAGCAAGCAAGGGAGTCAGCCTGGAGGCGGTGGCAGGACTCAGAGCAGAAGTAGCCAGGTCAGATCGCGTACACTTGCTTTCGATCTTCAGTAAATTGGTGTTAAATTGAGTTTGTTAACTTGATGAGGACTAGAGATGATGATAGTAACCATGTAACTTGGAAATTATATAGGCCCAGGAGGCATGTATAACATATTCAGAACTATACACATGTACATGGGGACTCTTGTTTAGTGCGGCAACATTTAACTGAAAGAAATCTTAATGAAAACCAGTGGTTCATGCAGTGATTTCCCATCGACATGTAAACCCAGAAGAGGAGGCAGATTTCATGGAGGAAGAGATGGGCTGACACAGGAGTGGAATCATCTGGTAGGTAATACGGAAGACTATTGAAAAGTTCACAAGGAAACAAAATCCATGTCCTGATGTTGTCTTGCCTCTTGAGGGGGAGGGGAGGGAGAGAAATATACTTGACTGTTAGTTCACAAGAGCGGAGTGTATGAAACAATTGGAGAGTTTTGCATATTTATAATTTCCTTCCCGAGGGCTACGGCGGCTGCTGGGGGCAGGGAGCCGGCACTGGCAGGCAGGGCCTGGCCTTCGGCGCAGTCAGCAGATGCGGCGACGGCATTCATTGGAGTGGTACTGCTTAGCGCACAGTGTCACGTGCGCCCGAAGAACATGCTCCCTCGGTGGATGTGGCCACGCTCTCTCCAGCAGAATTAAGGATGCAGCCCCGGCTGGTGTGGCTCAGTGGACTGGAGCACCATCCCACGTACCAAAAGGTGGCGGGCTTGACTCCCCGTCAGGGAACATACCCAGGTTGTGGGTTTGATCCTTGATTGGGGTGAGTGTGGGAGACAACCGATCAATGTTTCTCTCTCCCTCTCTTCCTCTCTCTCCCTCTCTCCTCCTCTAAAATCAATAAAATAAAATTTAAAAATACAGAACACTTGTTTACTTCCATGCTCTGATTTTTTATTTTTACTTTGCAGTTAGTCTGGCTCCCTCCAAAGGCGGCTACTAAGGGCTATTGATTCCGCTCTTGATAGCGTGTCTTGAAGCTGATCAGCTATCAGTTTCTGGGCACTCATTCACGTCGATGAGATCAAACGTGGTTTCCGAGGCAGCTCTCAAACCGCCGAGCTGACGGTCTCGTGGCGCTGAGTCAACACTTCTTTTGATTCATTCACAGGAATGAGCAAGCATGACACGTGGCTCCTGAGTCAGTCAGAACGCCTGGGCCAAGGTTACGGGAGCCAGGAGGGAGTGGGGAGGACAAGACTGGTCGCATCCCTGGCTTCTCCTTTCCTCACACGTGGCAGAGTGAGTGTGTGCGCCCTCCGAGGCTGGCCTGTCTGGGTTCAAGCCCAGCTCTGCCCCGTGCTGGCTGGTGATCCTGGACAACTACCCATGATGATAGTAACCATGAAACTTGGAGGTTATATAGGCCCAGGAGGCATGTCTAAAATATTCATAACTATACACATGTACATGGGGACTCTTGTTTAGTGCGGCAACCTTTACCTGAAAGAAATCTTAATGAAAACCAGTGGTTCATGCAGTGATTTCCCACCAACATGTAAACCCTGAAGAGGAGGCAGATCTCATGCAGGAAGAGATGGGCTGACACAGGAGTGGAATCATCTGGTAGGTAATACTGACGACTATTGAAAAGTTCACAAGGAAACAAAATGCATGTCCTGACGTTGTCTTGCCTCATCCAAGGCCTTGCAAACAGGGCTGACCAGCGGGGTACCGTGTGGGTTAGGGGGCTCCTGGAGATGAAGCCAGCATATGGCCCAGGGGGAGCCCTCCCCTGCTGCCCCTGAACTCGGCTCGGTTACTCCAGCTCGCTCAGCTTCTGTTTCTTTCACTTTAGAAGAGTCACAATAGTTCCTTTTAAGATTATTATTATTTTTTAATCCTCACCTGAAGATATTTTTCTATTGATTTTTACAGAGAGTGGGAGGGAGAGAGAGAGGAGCATTGATGTGAGAAAGACACATCAACTGGCAGCCTTCACACACACCCTGACCAGGGCCGGGATCGAGCCTACAACCAAGGTGCATGTCCTTGACCGGAACGGAACCCGGGACCCTTCAGGCCACGGGCTGATGCTCTTTCCACTGAGCCAAACCAGCTAAGGCGTAACAATAGTTCTTTATTATTATTTTTAATCCTCACCCAAGGATATGTTTCCATTGACTTTTAGGGAAAGTGGAAGAGAGAGAGGGAAAGACAGAAACATTGATGTGAGAGAAATATATCGATTGATTGCCTCCTGCACGAGCCCCAACCAGGGCCCCGGGCCGGGGAACAGCCTGCAACCAAGGTGTATGCCCTTGACCGGAATCAAACCCCAGACCCTTCAGTCCGCAGGCCGATGCTCTAACCACTGAGCACCCGGCTAGGGCAACAATAGTTCTTAAACACGGAACTGATGAGGCTAAATAGATAATTCCTGCACTGAAGTCCATCTGCAACGCAAGGTGCAACCCACACACCAGCTGTTCATGTTAGAAAACATTTACTTCTTAGGAGTCATAGATTATTACATAAATTTTAAAAAAGAAGGAAAATGTATTATTTTGGCCTTTATTTCACTTGTTATAACGGAAAATGAGACAGCATTTGTGTTTTGTGGACAGTACTGACTTAAAAGATTAAAAAATATACCTGTGTACGCAATGTGTACAGAATGTGCATGCAGGTAATGCGAAATGTAAGTGTAACCATGTACAATTTTTAAATTAAATGGTTTTTCATGTTTTTTTTTAAAAAGGTTATTTTTCTTTGAAAAGTTTCAAACTATTAAAATGAAAAGATTATAAACGATACATAGAAAATATCGAAACCTGTTTAAATGTATCTGAGGCTTTGTATTTTTAAAGACGTAATGAAATTTTATTAAATCATTTTATAATAATTCTGGGTTTAGTCTAGTAAAGAACCCGTATGACAGTCCTCATGCTGCCTACCACACAGCATGGACAGGGGTGGGCCAGGGAGGGCTACGGTTGTGACACAAATAAATGCCGACCATGAATGATGCGACAGAAGAAGCTGCTCACGCACTCGGTCTGTAAGCCTGCTTCCTGCCGCGGGTCCCATCGAGGAGGCTTCCCCGCATCACACGCACCTGCTGCGGATCCCGTGCCATTCACAGGGCTCCGGAGCCACAGGCAGGGACATCAGTAGGACACCCGGGACTTCTGGGAAATGCTGCTTCCCATAAGCTTCCTGCACAGACACGGGTGGTGCACGGAGACCCTGCCTCCTGGTGTGCGAGGCCACACCCCTGCAGCCTCTGCCCGCCCGGGCCGCTGTGCTCCCTCCCCTGCACTCAGAGGCGCTCCTGCTGGGGGGGAGAGGGGGGGGCGTGCGGCTCAGCACAGCGAGGCCGCCACCTGGTTCCCAAGGCCCAGAACAAGAGCTGCGGCTGGTTCCCTGCGCCCCGCAGTGCTGTGCCTGAGGGCCATGGAGCCCCCGCCGTGGTGTGTCCTGTGCGCCAGCAGGAGCGCCACCTCCCAGCCACAGAGGCACCACGTGTCAGCTGTGCGCGTGGACGAGTGGGCCCCGCCCGCAGAGAACATGGCTTCTGCCACAGTGGGCTTGGCTGGGCATGTGCAGACCTGGGCACACGGGACGCGGGCCTCCGGGGCGCCTCTGCCCTGGCCCAGTGCCCGGTGGGTCTGAAGTTCCATTTGTGAGTCATGCACATTTCGGGGGTGGCACCTGGGGGAAGTGTGAACACGCAGGGAAAGTGAGCAACTGTGACGGCTGCTCACATCCCCCTCACCTTACAACGTGCTTCCTGCTCTCCCTGCTCCCCGCCCCTCCTTTCTCATGCCCACTCATTTTCTTTTTTCTGATCCCTGTGGAATCTCCTCCTTCCATGCCTGCGACTGGCACACAAGCCACATGCCCCTACAGCTGCCACTGCCTGGCCGGGGCGGATGCTGGGGTCAGGTTGGGGACACTGAGTCTTGAAATAATCGATCTTTTGGGAAATGCCAAGCATAAGCAGTGACTCTTCCATCTCAGACGCAGCTTATGTCGAGGGGCTGTTTGTCTTTCAATTTCCAAATATCGTCTTTATCTTGGTTAGGGTTGAACTTCACGCTCTTTAGCCTCAACGCATACCCGCTTGAGATATTCAATATTAGACCTACAGCCAATAAAAAGAGAACAAAATCTATTCCGTGGCCGAGGATTTAGAAGGCGATGAAACATATTATCGATAAGCTTGCTAAATCGTTGATGTTTGCTCGGGGGTCATCGCTGATGTAGTCTGGGGAGCCTGCGTGGACAAGATGAAATTTTTGTCGCATTTGACAGATTAGAACTCTCCAAGGGATAAACAAGGCGATGCGTGTGCCACAGCAAAGGAAGCGCGTGCTGGTGGTCAGAGAGCAAGGGCATCTGCCTTCGCCCCCGACGATGTCATCCAACAAGAGCGCCGCATCGCGCTCTGCGAACAGCGGGGAAGCTGGGCCGTCGGCAGCGCATCTGAGCGGAGCGGTGCGTGTGGCTGGCGCGTCGTCTGGAGGGTCTCAGCTCAGGGGAGGCTCTGGGTGCGTGTGGCTGGCGCGTCGTCTGGAGGGTCTCAGCTCAGGGGAGGCTCTGGGTGCCTGTGGCTGGCGCGTCGTCTGGAGGGTCTCAGCTCAGGGGGGGCTGCAAGCCGCTAGCTCACCTCGAAAAAACTGCTAGTCATTCTCAGGGGCGGCGACAGCTCCGCCCACAGAGGAGCCACAATCAGGCCGGTGAGTGAGCAGCACTGAGCTCAGTGAGGACGTAGCCCAGTTAAAGGTCACACGGGTGTTACCCGCAGAGTCCCGCCTGCGCACGAGGAGGCCACTTGCTCGGAGCATGACTGGCCGCAGGGAGGTCAGCGGGAGGCCTGTGCGGTGCGGGATGGGGAACATGCTCCGGAGAAGGCCCGGGCACTGCTTCCTCCTCTTGCCACCTGCTCTGGGCGGTGTGACTGACGGCGGGAAAGGGGCGTTTCAGAGCCACCAGGCTCCGGACAATGACTGTTCCCTGAGAAGGACGGGCCGGGCTCAGTGCCTCGCGTCGGCTGTGTCATTCAGTCCTCGCTCCGTGGGGAGGAGGGAGTGCTGCTGCAGCTTAAGGTGTGGTTCGAAAGGCGGGGACTGAGGGAGGTTAAGAGGCCTGCGCGAGGTCACACGACCATCCGTGGTCCTGAGCCTAGATGCCATCCGTCGGCTGACAGGGAACGTGGGCTCTTCCCCACGGGCACCCCCTGCTGCTCCCACGGCGTGGGGGGGGGGGGGAGGGGGCGGTAAAATCGGGGTAACGGCAGCAAATCAAACCCACAGTGAGAGAGCACTTTACACCTGCTAGGATGGCTTAATCAATTTCTTTTTTTAAAATATATTTTTATTGATCCAAGAGAGGAAGAGAGAGGGAGAGAGAGATAGAAACATCAGTGATGAGAGAGAATCATGGATCGGCTGCCACCTGCACGCCCCACACTGAGGATCGAGCCCAAAACCCAGGCCTGTGCCCTGACCTGGGAACCGTGACCTCCTGCTTCATAGGTCGACGCTCAACCACTGAGCCACGCCGGCCGGGCAATAAATTTCTTTTCATTAAAATCAATAACAAGTGGTAGCAAGGATGTGGAGACTTTGAAACCCTTATGCGTCGTCGGCGGGAACGTGAAAGGTGCAGCTACTGTGGAGAAGAGTCTGGCATTTTCCCCAAAAGTGAAATAGCAATCTCGGGCACTGCCACACCCCCACGCCCCGCACACACTGGAGAGAGCGGAGCCCGAGCCGGTTCACTCCGCGAACGGGGCCCTGGCCCGCGGGCTGAAGGCTCCCAGTGTGATTCCGGTCAAGGGCACGGATCTCGGTTGCAGGAGATGTTTCTCTCTGTCTGTCTCTCCCCCTCCCTCCCACCCTCCCTAAAAATCAATGGAAAAATATCCTCAGGTGAGGATTAACAACAACAACATTTTTTTTTTTTAAAGAGAGAACCGGAAACACGTGTCCAAACAAACACCTGCACACGGATGTTCACAGCAACATTGTTAACAGGAGTCAAGAAGAGGCAACAGCTCAGATGTCCCTCAGCGCTGAGTGGAGCCAAGCGTGGCGCAGCCAGGCAATGGGCCGTGACTCGGCATGAGGAGGAATGGGCCGTGAGACGACGCGGGTGGACTCTGAGAACACAGGCTGCGTGAGATAAACCCGACACCAACACCACGTACTGTGTGATGGCGTTTATATGAAACGTCCAGAATAGGACCATCTCTAGAGACAGACAGGAGATTAGTGGCGACCAGGACGAGGGGGAGGGGCCCTGGGAAGTGACCGTTAATGGGCACAGGGTTTCTTTTTGGACCGAAGAATATGTTCTGGAATCATGTGCTGGGGATGGCTGCACAGCCCAGCGAATATACTAAAACCGGTCGAAATGTGCGCTTTAAAATTTGTTATGTGAACTGTATCTTCGTTTTCAAAAAAGGCAACTTTCAGGTCAAGTTCAGGAGGTTCCCCGAATACTGGAGACAGCAGGAGCCACTGGCAGTTTCTAAGAAGGACAGTGGCATGATGGGAGGCGTGCTTAGCACACAGCAAATGCCCAATAAATGTTAGCTCTCTTATCCTCTCCCTTCATCCCCCAATTCAACACCAAGCCCCGAGTCTCCCTGGGGGCGGGCAGGGCAGGGGGAGGGGGTGGGGGGAGAAGGGAGAAGCGGTTTTTGTTTCGATCCCAATAGAAAATCCATCTGTTTTAGTCAAAACTGCTCTTGCTGTTAGTTCTGGTTGTCTTCCTGAGATATGAGATACGATGCTGGACAGTTCATCTTAGCGTCTCTAAAGCAGCCTCCTCCTCCTCCCCTCTTTCCTCCCCACCCCACCCGTATCCTCCCTTTCTCTTCCTGCCCTTCTCTTTTCCTCCTCTCCCTCCTCCTCCCCCTCCCCCTCCTCTTCTTCCTTCATAGACCTCACTTTGCCCAACAACCTAGCCTGGCATATCAGTTCTATGGCTCCTCCGGTCTCCCTTCCCCAATGTCTCTCCCTCCTTCTTCCCAGCTCAGCCACCCAGCAAGGAGCACAGTGAAAGGAAGTCAGGTCGTCCTGGGTTCTAATCCGGGCTCTCCCTCCTGCCGATGGCCTGGCTAGACCCAGAGCCTCCATGTCCTCATTTGCATAATGTTGTCCCAATAAACAAGGAGTCCTATTGACTCCTAGGGTCCTTTTGAAGACAGCACTCATTAGCGTGCTTACCGGCGCCTGCTACGTCAGCGGCCCTGGGTTCACTGTGGGTACGTCAGCGGCCCTGGGTTCACTGTGGCTACGTCAGCGGCCCTGGGTTCACTGTGGCTACGTCAGCGGCCCTGGGTTCACTGTGGGTACGTCAGCGGCCCTGGGTTCACTGTGGCTACGTCAGCGGCCCTGGGTTCACTGTGGGTACGTCAGCGGCCCTGGGTTCACTGTGGCTACGTCAGCGGCCCTGGGTTCACTGTGGCTACGTCAGCGGCCCTGGGTTCACTGTGGCTACGTCAGCGGCCCTGGGTTCACTGTGGCTACGTCAGCGGCCCTGGGTTCACTGTGGCTACGTCAGCGGCCCTGGGTTCACTGTGGCTACGTCAGCGGCCCTGGGTTCACTGTGGCTACGTCAGCGGCCCTGGGTTCACTGTGGCTACGTCAGCGGCCCTGGGTTCACTGTGGCTACGTCAGCGGCCCTGGGTTCACTGTGGCTACGTCAGCGGCCCTGGGTTCACTGTGGCTACGTCAGCGGCCCTGGGTTCACTGTGGGTACGTCAGCGGCCCTGGGTTCACTGTGGCTACGTCAGCGACTAGAGCGAGGTGCAGCGCAGTGCACAAGGGCTGGTCCTTATTCTGAGGCCAGTTTCATGCCTCTCATCTCAAAGAATTACAGAAAGTGACAAAATCTCTTTACCAAAGTCACCTTGAAAATACCAACTGTTGGGAGTGCTTCCAAGAAGTGTTTGAAATGCCACCGTTCGAGGGGTTTGGGGTCAGCAAATATCCAGCGAGCTCCCCCGCAGAGCTGGGTGGGGATTTCCCAGAGGCCCCGCCCCTGGCTGAGTCACTCAGCGCCCTGTGTGTCTAGTGTGTGTCTAACCTGTCAGGCTTCCTCCTCTTCAGAACTCGCTGCTCCAAAGACCACGTCCTGGAAAGTTCCTGAGCAGCCGGCCATCTCAAGGTTGGTCGTTCGGGGCAGATAGGGGGGCTCCAGCTGGCGTGAGGATAGAGGGAGGCTTCGTTTACTTTTTAACATTTGTAGACTTTCCCCCCTTCTAATTGCTAACATCATCTCTCCCCTAGCTCATGAAATAAAGACCACATAAAAATCTCAAAAGGGATTTTTCTTTGTACTCCTTAGTTTTGTTACTATATGAGCTTCAAATCTCAAAATGAGCAAATACATCTGTTAAGAGAATGTGCACAGCATAGCAACTATAGTCAATAGTTTTGTGATAACGATGTATGGTGCTTATGGGGGGGTCGCTTTGTGAGTTGCATGAATGTCTAACCCCTATGTTGTACACCTGAAACTGACAGAATATTGAATGTCACGTGTAACTGAACAGTTTAAAAGTTTTAATGTGAGGGTGAGCCGAGCGGAGAGGTGTTGTAACTTTCTAGCAACCCGGTGGTTGACATTTCCCTGTGCTGTTCATGCACACGGTGATAACGGGGTGTCTTCTCCTGGAGCTGATAGGTCGGTGTCCCCGACAGTCTCAGATTCGAGGGGCAGCAGGCAGCTGGCATTGTGGAAATCTGGATGCTAATGCTAAGTAGCCAAGAAAGTCCCCAAAAGTTCTGGCTGTGATGACTTCTGTATTTTGGCCAATCGTGCTGGGCAGCGCCCCTCCGACCGAGGCGAGCCTGCACACAAGCTGTGTGTGCAGTTACCCCGGTCCCAGCAGAGACGTTCCTGTGAATGGCTCCCTTTCCTGTACGGATTGTCCCTGAGAACTCCGGGTCCCGGGGGAGGGGGGTGACAGGGGCCGGGACGTGTGCATGGGAAAGGAGAAGCCGCCCCACTCCTGTACCCATCTCCCTTCTGCAGGGCGCCTTTGGGGAACGGCGACTTCGATCCCAAGGCGTGGGGCGTCTACTTTACTGCATCGTCTCCGGGCAAGACCAAGACCAAGACCATCATGGGACATGGGCGCTGCCACCTCGTGGCTGCGCTGCTGCTGGTCCTGAGTGTGGAGAGGGTGCGATCGGGGCAGGGCTCCTGCCAGGACTGCCCAGCGGGTGAGGACCCAGTTACCACGCGGGATTGTTGTGCTGAGACACGGCACGGGTGGGCACGTGGTCAGGGCCAAGGAGCTGTCTCCGGGCAAGACCAAGACCAAGACCATCATGGGACATGGGCGCTGCCACCTCGTGGCTGCGCTGCTGCTGGTCCTGAGTGTGGAGAGGGTGCGATCGGGGCAGGGCTCCTGCCAGGACTGCCCAGCGGGTGAGGACCCAGTTACCACGCGGGATTGTTGTGCTGAGACACGGCACGGGTGGGCACGTGGTCAGGGCCAAGGAGCTGTCTCCGGGCAAGACCAAGACCAAGACCATCATGGGACATGGGCGCTGCCACCTCGTGGCTGCGCTGCTGCTGGTCCTGAGTGTGGAGAGGGTGCGATCGGGGCAGGGCTCCTGCCAGGACTGCCCAGCGGGTGAGGACCCAGTTACCACGCGGGATTGTTGTGCTGAGACACGGCACGGGTGGGCACGTGGTCAGGGCCAAGGAGCTCTGCTTGGATGACCTTTTACACGTTCACCTACAAATGCTTCTTGGGTGCGGGCGTCTTAGCCCTGTGAACAAAGCCATGCCACTCGCCCCAGCCTTGTGTCCAGGGGTCGCAAGAGAACCTGGTTCATCGCGCTGCTGGGAGCACCCAGGAGGGTTACAATAGTGCGGGCACACAGCCAGCCCCCGAGAATGGCAGCTGTGGGGGAGGCCCTGGGCTCCAACTGCGGACACAGCAGGGAGCGAGGAGGAGGCGGGGCGGAGGGCATGTGTGGGCGTGCGTGTGTGTGCGTGTGTGCTTGTGTGTGGGCGGGGGGCAGCGTGGGGGAAGGCAGGCACAGGTATTAATGAAGGCTGTTGATCTCCCCCTGAATCCCATCATATTGATCTCCTGGAATCGATTAAGAGAAATCATTCTGTTTTATTCAATAGACGAAGGAAACTATTTTCTTTCTGTTGACTTATTTGTTGCAATACCTATACTTTGTTATTCTTATTTCTGTGATTTTGTTGAGGGCAATCTTGCAAATTTATACTTTAAAAATGTTTTTTTAATCCTCACTCGAGGATATGTTCTTATTGATTTTAGAGAGAAAGGAAGTGGGGCGGCGGGGGAACATCTGTGGAACCTGTTCCCTTTCCTGTATGGCTGACACTCCCACCAGCCGAGCCAGCGGGCCAGGGCCCACACGTACACTTTTTAAAAAACATATTTGTATTGATTTCAGAGAGGAAGGGAGAGGGAGAGAGAGAGAGAGAAACATCAATGATGAGAGAGAATCATTGATCGGCTGCCTTCTGCACGCCACCTACTGGGGATCGAGCCCACAACCCAGGCATGTGCCCTTGAGCGGAATTGAACCCAGGACCCTTCAGTCCGCAGGCCGACGCTCTATCCATTGAGCCACACCGGCTAGGCGCCCACATGTGTACTTTTAAGAAGTCCATCAGCAAAGTAAAGACTTTCCCTGTGGCACCTGGGAAACGGATCGCTGTTTCAGGTTCTCATTTTCTGTGAAATCACAACGCGTCCGGCCACGGTAACCCATTGCCAAACACACACCCTGTGCTCTGCCGCTCAGGTACTTTCTGTGTGAAAACCAAGAGTCCGATCTGCGCCCCCTGTCCCTCCAATAGCTTCTCCCGCACCCCCGGACAAGAGGCCTGCCGCCTGTGCCGGCGCTGCGAAGGTAGGGCCTCGGGGCGGCTTCATTCGGAGACGGGTGGGGCGGGCCCCCCCCAGATGTATTCCCGAGGGGACTGGCCTCCCGTGGGTCAGGGGTCCGAGGGGTGGGGTCCTCTCCATAGGCAGCCCAGGAAAAGAACTCACTGCCACAGCCATTGCGTGTGGATTTGAGCTTTCTGAACGTCAGAGGAAACAGTCGTTTGACAAGAGAGAACATTTTCTTCAGCAAAACGTAAAAATGTCTCCTATTGGGACTCAGAAGTACACTTTATACTCTGAGACCATTGGGAACATTTTAAAAAAGATTAAAAATATATATATTGACTGACTTCAGAGAGGAAAGGAGAGAGAGGGAGAGAGAGAGATCAATGGTGAGAGAAAATCATTGATCAGCTGCCTCCTGCACGCTTCCCATTGGGAACTGAGCCCAAAACCCGGGCATGTGCTCTTGACCAGAATCGAACCCGGGACCCTTCAGTCTGCACGCTGACGCTCTGTCCACTGAGCCACGCCAGCGCGGGTGTTTGGGGACATTTTAGGTCGAGGGAGCCTGGGTCTTACTGCAGAGCGTACATGTGCTTCCTGGACTGGGGGTCCAGGGCGATGTAACACGGGGCCTTGCAGGTGTTTTCAGGACGAAGAAGGGATGCTCCCCGACCAGCGACGCCGAGTGCGAGTGCGTCCCGGGGTTCCACTGCCGAGGCGCCGGGTGCACCATGTGTGAGCCGGACTGCGGGCGAGGCCAGGAATTAACGGCAGACGGTGGGTGAGCTGCTCGGCCATCTGAGCACGTTGTTGTCCAGACCAATGTGCTTAGCGTGGCTCTTGGGCGTTTCTCATATGTGTGTGTGTGTGTGTGTGTGTGTCTTTTAAACATGTCCTTAGCACAGACCACTGTGGCGATTTCACAAGCTAATGGCATACAGGATAGTATCCCACCTAATAAAGAGGGAATATGCAAATGGCCGTTACACCATGAAGCGTAAAGACCAATCACGGACCAGCAGGAGGGTGGGGCAGCAAGCTACAAGTGGGCAGCGGAGAGCTACAGGAGGGGGCAGGGCAGCAAGCTATGAGGGGGGGCAAAAGGAGGAGGGGGGAGCTACAGGAGGGCGGGGCAGCAGGCAGAGAGCTACTGGAGGGCAGCAGCGAGCTACTGGCGAGTTACTGGCGCACGGATTCGTGTGCAGGGCTACTAGTCTCTTAGTAAGGGAGGGGAGGAGGGGCTGGGTGAACAAGGTGAAGGGATTAAGCAAACCAAACCAAACCCCCTAGTCAGACAGTGGTGTGGTGATGGCCAGCGGGAAAGGAGGTGGGGGAGGGAGAAGAGGCTAAAGGGGGATGAAGGGTGATGGCAGGAGACTTGACTTGGGGGGGTGAGCACACAGCATACGGATGATTATTGTAGAATTGTGCACTTGAAACCTGTACAATTTTATTAACCAATCTCACTCCAATAAATTCAATTAAATGGAAAAAACCCCCACACTCTTAATAAGTCAAAATAAAGATAATATACAACAGGCACACAGGCTGGGCCTTTGGAATCCTATATAATAAAGAGCTAATATGCAAATGGTTGTCCCGCCCTCACGCCAGGGCTGGGGGACCTGAAGCCACACCCCCTGCCCTGCAGGGCTTGATGGGGGTGGGGCCCACCAGGCCTGGCGCGATTTCAGGCGCAGGTGGGTGGGGACTTGACTCTGAGTCCCGCGGTATGCCCCAGACTCTGACAGGAGGAAGGTTTTCATATACATTTTACTAATTTTCTTTCATCTCTGACACTTCTATTATAGAGAAAGGGCAAATAGCAATATTAAAGTATTTTCTCTAATTAATCCCCTTTTAATGTGCACCAATTTCGTGCACCAGGCCACTAGCGTAAAAGGAAGCGTAGATTGGTAGACCCTTAAAGCTACAAGCAACGAACCGCTGCGTCAAGGACAGGATATTTACAAACTATCTGAAAGCACCTTTGTTCTTCACCAGGACTGTGCGTTTTCAGACACGGCTTCATTAGGGTTCGGTTCCAAGACTCCTTGAGCAATCTGTGTAGATTGGCTTACGTTCACGGCGTTATTATGGAAGTATGGCCATCGCAGGGCAGTTACGAAATGATGGAAATCCTCCCTTTCTGATTATTGCTTTTTGAACTTTCTCTGCCAGGCTGCAAAGACTGTGACTCGGGGACATTTAACGACCAGAAACTCGGCACCTGCCGACCGTGGACGGAGTATGTATAACTTCCCTTTGCTTACACAATAAAGAACCCGGGTTAATTTTCTTAAAGACAAAGAATGCTATCATGGAAGCTTTTAAAAAAAAAAGTTTTTATTGATTTTAGAGAGCGAGGAAGGGAGCCAGAGAGAGAAACATCGATGAGAAAGAAACATCAACATCGATCGGCTGCCTCCTGCACACCCCCTGCTGGGGAGGGAGCCGTAACCGGGCCTGTGCCCTGACTGGGAATCGAACCGTCACCTCCTGGCTCGTAGGGTGACACGCAACCACCGAGCCCCGCCGGCCAGACTCATTGAGGCTTTTGAAGTCTATCGGGTTTAGACACAGCACACGGCCCACCAGGCAGGGCGGGGACAGTACGGGGTGGCGCCTGGCTCAGCGAAGTGGGCATTTTCCCGGGAAATGATGCCGAGCCTCCGACCAGAGCTGCCTGCGGCCCCCGTCTGTCCAACGCTCTTCTGCGTCCTTCCCATCTCTCGGCTGCTGCGTTCCCCCCCTGGCCAATCAGCGCGTCTTCCAGTGGGCAGTGCCCAGCACGGAGAGTGATGTACACGGATGCATACTCCCCTCTAGCACCTGGCCTGGCCTGGCCAGTGTGGCTTAGTGGGTTGGGCATCATCGTGTGCGTGGAAAGGCCACAGGTTCTATTCCCGGTCCGGGCACGGGCCTGGGTTGTGGGCTCAATGTCCCTTAGGGGGCACGCAGGAGGCAGCCAATTGATGTTTCACTCTCACATCTATGTCTCTTTCTCTCTCTCTCTCTCTCCCTCTCTCTCTCTCTCCCTCCCTCTCTCTCTCTGATCAATAAAAAAATATTTTCAAAAAGCCTTCATGAACCCAGACTCACACGTCTTAGTGACTAGGCTGCCTCATGGGGCGGGGACGGCAATGTGCTTCCTTGGCATGATCTGCACCTGAATTACTGACTTGAACCCTTTCCATTGGCCTCAGCTGCGCTCGGGATGGGAAGGCCGTGCTGGTGAACGGGACGAAGGAGAGAGACGTGGTGTGCGGGCCACCTTCGGCGGACTCCTCCCCAGGCGCACCCTCCGCCCCCACGCCGGAGCCAGGTAGCTGGTTTGTTGCCCTCGAGTCCATGTGACTGGATGGTGGCCATTCCCACTGGGATCCGACCCATCGCAGGTCCTGGCTCTGCCCACAACGGCACCAGCATGCTCCCCTCCGCGGGCCTCAGCGGCCTGTTTGTCCTTTAGTCTGAGACCCACACCGGGGAGCAGAGAGAGAAACATCAACGATGAGAGAGAATCATGGACCGGCTGCCTCCTGCACGCCCCGCACTGGGGATGGAGCCTGCAACCCAGGCCTGTGCCCTGACCGGGAATCGAACCCTGACCTCCTGGTTCACAGGCTGACACTCAACCACTGAGCCCCGCCGGCCGGGCAAGGTGTTTAAAAAATTTTTTTTTTCTTAACACGCGGGCAAGTGTACCAAGTTAGCTGGTTGGATGCCCAAGGACGCACTTCCCACGATGAGGGGTTTGCCGACGTGAACATAAACGTAAGTAGACTCAGGAAATGACATGGCGCATGCTCTCTCCTTCGCCCTCTCCCCAGGTCCCCGGCCCCCCATCAGCATCCTCCTGCTGGCGCTGGCGGGGGCCGCGGCCCTGGCCCTGCTGCTCCTGCTGGTGCTGCGGTTCTCCAAGGCGGAGCAGGGCCAGCGGAAGCTCCTGTCCATCCTCAAGCAGCGTAAGTGAACACGTGTGTGTCAGGCAGTAGCCCCCCAGGCGAGGCTTTTTCCAGGAGAAAAGAAAGAGGGGGTTAAGTTCTAGAAATGGGGTTACAACAGCCCCGTGGTTGTCAGCGCAGGCAGCGTTGCCCCCAAGGGGGCAGGGGACAGCACCTGGAGGCAGCTGGGCTTCACCACCCGGGGGTGGGGGCGATGTGCTGGCACCTAGTGGGTGGTCAGTGAGGGTGCTAAACGCCCTACTACGCACAGGCGGGCCCCAAGCTCAGAGCTACCCGGGCCCAGATGTCAACAGTGTGGAGGGGGAGAGTGGGCAGTAACAGCACAGAATCCCAGGGTTCTAGAAAAGTGACGGTGTAAGTATGCACAGTCTCGGGTAACTCTGTGTGTGCGTGTGTGTGTGCGCACGCGTGTGCGGCCAGACAGCCGTGTGCACAGGACGCCGGCCAAGAGGAATCAGAAAGCAACCTTTGCCCCCTCAGCCCTGCTCCTCGGGCTGGCAATGACCTTAACCCGAGGCAGCCTGCAGTCGGGAGGCCCAGGGCCCTTGCAGGGTCCGAGCGGGTTGAGCGACATGGACTCTGACGTCAGCAATATGGATGACGTGAGAAACTCCCCTGCACTGAGCTAAGATGCTATTTCTATATGGAACGTGGCAATGAAACCTCTTAGTATTTATTCAAAAAAGTTATAGCCCGGCCAGTGTGGCTCAGTGGATTGAGCATCGTCCCACGCACCACGAGGTCTCTGATTGGATTCCTGGTCAGGGCACACGCCCAGGTTTCAGCCTCAGTTCCCAGCAGGGGGCGTGCAGGAGGCAGCCAATCGACGTTTCTCTCTCATCCTTGTTCCTCTCTCCCTCTCCCTCCCTCTCTCTCTCAAACCAATTAAAGAACATTAATGAAAATGTTCTTTAGGTTTATAGATGGGGCCTGGGTTTTGTCTTCATAGAGGACAGAACCAGAGACGCAGGCTAGGTTTGGCAGGAGGGATTCGGCTGAGGGGGGCGTGGTCCGAGAGGGCGGCGCTGTAACCCAAAATGTCCCAGGTATCGGGGGGGACAGGATCAGCAGTCTTAACCTAAAGATGCGCTTCACTGATTTGTCTGACAGGCACTTTGAAAACAATACAAAATGGTTGTACATCGTGCAATAGAGCACACAGGGAAAACACAGCGTAACGGATTGTTGTAGAGTGAACGCCTGCATCACCCAGCACCCAGCCCGGTGGGGAAACAGGGTCACTTAACACACACACACCCCCCCCCCCCGCCGAAGCCCTGCCTGTCCTTCCAGACAAAGCCCTCCCCCGCACCAGGGCCAACCACAGCTAGAAGCCACGGCAGCCACTTCCTTGCTCATATTTATAGCTTTGCTACGAACAACACCGTTTCACCTCTGAGCAAGTCGCCTGTGTCTGCTCCGTATTCTCTGTGTCTGTTCAGGATCTGCCTTCTCTCATGCAACGTGGTAGCATTACGATCCATCCAGGTGCGCATCCTCCTTCGTTGATTTCTACTGTTGGACACTCTTCTGTTGAGTGAGTGACTACCTCATCGTGCGTTTGGTCCCTTCAAATACGGACGGACACTTGGTTATGTCCAGTTTGGGGCTATTTCAGACAATGTTGTTCCAATATTCCTGTCTATCTCAGCGCACATAGCACGTGTTTCTGCGTTGTTTTAATCTAGAAGGATCATCGCTGGGCCCTTCGTAGACATCCCAGCTGTCTTCCAGACGGCAGGGGACCCCTTACACTGGCCCGGCAGCGGAGGAGAGCTCCTTAGGCCCCCCAATCCTTGCTAACACTTGGCGTTCATTTCTCTCTCTGGTGGGCGGGTAGATTTCACGGTGGTTTAATTTGCATTTCCCTGATTTCGAGTGAGATGGGGCTTTTTTCATGTGATGTTGGCCATTGGGATTTCCTCCTCTGCGCAGAGCCCCACCAAGTCTTTTGAGCACCTTTCTGTTGGGGGGCCCCTGTCCTTGTCTCATTACCGTACAGGTGCCCTCCCGTGGGCTGCGCGGGCGCTGCGGGCACCTCCTCCCCCTGCGGTTTGCTCCGGCTTCTCTCTCTGAGGTCCACGCCTTTGATTGAAAGCTCTCAGCTCTGACACTCTCATAGCAAGAACGAATCTTTCCATCTTTGCCGAAAAAGCAACACAGTTCTTTATACAACGGTTTTCAAAAGTATGTATGAGTAATGAGTGAGTTGCAATGGAACCGTATTCCATTTTTTGAAAGCTTTAAGTTATTTTTAGAAACGTTCTATTTTAAAATAACGTTGTGAACCCTGCGGAAGAGTCAGGGTTGCATTCGATGTAACGATAGTGCAAGGTCAGGCCGCGCTAGGATGCGGGGCATTGTGTGTGGATACTTGTTTTGTTGTGTGTGTTTTTTTAACCCTCACCTGAGGATATGTTTTTATTGACTTTTGAGAGAGAGAGAAAGGGAGAGAGAGAGAGGGAAACATTGACGTGAGAGAGAAACATCAATCGGTTGCCTCCCATTCACGTGCCCCGACCACAGATGGAACCCGCAACCTAGTTAGGTGCCCTGACTGGGAATCGAACCCACGACCTTTTGGTGTCCAGGATGATGCTCCAGCCAACCGAGCCACGGCCAGGGCCGTGTGTATCGACTTGGGTGTCATTTTATCGCATGTGTAGACTGGTATAACCACCAGTGCAATCAAAACACAGAACTAGCCCTCCTCCATGCTCCACACTGGGGATCGAGCCCGCAACCCGGGCATGTGCCCTTGACTGGAATCGAACCCGGGACCCTTCAGTCCGCAGGCTGACGCTCTATCCACTGAGCCAGACAGCCAGGCCCTGTGGTCTTAACTTGCCTTTCCCTGAGGCAAGAGCACCTTCCCACGCACATCTTCAGTGTCGTGTTCCTTTGTGGTGTTTGCCCGCCTCCAGTGGACGTGTTTGCTTGACTACAGGCATCTGGGAATTCTTTATTTCTCCCAGATCCAAGTCCTCTGTCACTTACGTGTCTGTGAGTATCTCCTCCCGGTCTGCAGCCTTTCCGCCTCCCCCGGGGCGTTTGCAGAGAGGTGTGTTAATGTGGGTGACGTCCACTGTCTTTCGTCCACTGTGGAATCAGGTCTAAGAACGCGTCACCAAGCCCGGGCTGCCTTCTCGATGTTGACATTGAACTCCAGGGCTCGTGTTCAGTTACGTGTTGGATACGGCGTGAGTGGGTTAGATCCGGATCCAGATCCAGATTTCTTTGCTGATTTGGCCCATGGGTGTCCAGCGGCCCAGCACCATTGGCTGAAAACATTCCCATCCCCATTGGCTTGCTTCTGTGCTGTCAGAAGCTGGTCAGCTGTGCCTGGGCGGGGCTGGCCCAGCTTCTCCCTTCTGTTCGCCGGTCCAGCTCCTCCCTTCTGTTCGCCGGTCCAGCTCCTCCCTTCTGTTCGCCAGTCCAGCTTCTCCCTTCTGTTCGCCGGTCCAGCTTCTCCCTTCTGTTCGCCGGTCCAGCTCCTCCCTTCTGTTCGCCAGCCCAGCTTCTCCCTTCTGTTCACCGGCCCAGCTCCTCCCTTCTGTTCACCGGCCCAGCTCCTCCCTTCTGTTCGCTGGTCCGCATGCTTACTGTCTGCCAACACCGCCGTCCTGACGACTAGAGCTATCCAGCGTCTCACGATCCGGTAGGGGTTGGAGTGGTTCTTCCCACTTTATTCTTCTTTTTCAAAACTGTTTCAGCGAGTCTAGTTCCTCTGCATTTCCACATACATTTTTTGGATAATCTTAGATGCACCTACAGAAAGTCAGCTGGGGTTCCAATAGCCGTCGTGTTAAACCTGTGCATCTGTTTGGGGAGAATGGGCACCTTTACGACATTAAGTATTTCAATCCATGAACACAGTATGTCTCTCCATTTATTCAATTTCCTTCGATTTGTTTCATCACCGTTTTGTAGTTTTCAGCATCCAAGTCCTGTACATGTTTTGCTACATTTAGGTCTTAGAATTTTTTAAAACTGTAAATGGCATTTGTCCTGAAGGCTGGTCTCCACCTGTTCATTGCTAGTACACAGGCACATAATTGATGTTTGTAGATTGATTTTGCATCCTGTGGTTTTGTGGAACTCTTTTATTAGTTGTGGGCGTATTTCATAGATTTCTTGAGATTTTCTGTTTAGACCGTAATGCCATCTGCAAACAGGGAAGCTTTATTGTTTCTTTCTCCATCTGTACGCTTTTTACTTCCTTTTCTTGGCTGGCTAGAACTCCCAGTACCATGAGGGATAAAATTAGTGAGTGACCATCTTTGCCTCACTTCTAATTTTAGGGGGAAACATTCAGTTTTCACCAGTAAGTATGATGTGAGTTGTAGACTTTTAGTAGATCTTTATCTTTCTTAAATCCTCATCCGAGGATATATTTTTATTGATTTTTTTTTTTTTAGAAAGAGAGGAAAGGAGAGGGGGGAAGAGAGGGAGAGAGAAAAACATCGATGTGAGAGAGAAACATTGATTGGTTGCCTCCTGTATGTGTTCTGACTGGGGATCGAGGCAGAGGGTGGGCATCTGCCCTGACCAGGAATCGAACCTGAAACCTTTCGGTACAGAGGACGATGCTCCAACCAACTGAGCCACTCGGCCAGGGCCCGTGGATCCTCTTTATGAAGTCGAGGACATTTCTCCTCTATTTCTAGTTTTCTGAGAATTTGTTTAAGAATCATGAATAAATGTTGAATCTTGTCACATTTTCTTTGTATCAACTGATACAATCATTTGATTTTCTTCTTTATCTGGTTAAGATGATGGGTTACATAGATTCATTTTTGGATATTGAACCAGCCTTGCATCCTTGGAATAAACTCCGCTTGCTCATAGCATAGAATTCTTTTTCTAAGTTGCTGAATTATATTTGCTAATATTTTGCTATGAATTTTTGTAGCTATAGTCCCGAGGGATATAATGTGTAGTTTTCTTTCCTAGTAGTGTCTTTTTAAAAAAATATATTTTTTAAAATTGATTTCAGAGAAAGGGTAAGGGAGAGAGAGATAGAAACATCAACGATGAGAATCATTGATCGGCTGCTTCCTGCACATCTCCTACTGGGGATCAAGCCCACAACCCGAGCGTGTGCCCTGACCGGGAATCGAACCGTGACCTCCTGGTTCATAGGTTGATGTTCAACCACTGAGCCACACCGGCCGGCTCTAGTATTATCTTTGTCTGGTTTGCGTATCAGAGTAATACTGGTTTCATCATGACACCCCATTGCTATTTGTGAATGTCTTGCCAGGTTTTCATAAATTCCTGGAGACAGTGCAGTTGTTGGGTTTCGGTTATTTTTTGTGGCAACAAGCATGTGAAATCGGGGCAGGGCCTTTTGCTTTGTCGGGCTATAAAGATATCTGCTTAGGATTAAAGGCTGCTCGCCGGTAACACAATTAGTTGACACAAGTATGTGGAAGAAAACCTGGAAGTTAGCGCATAAATCAGTTCCTTCCTTCCTAACAGATGGAAGTGGGGGGCGTATCCTGACGTCTTGGTGCCATAAGCATCTCATTCAGAAGAACCTGTCCATGTGCCATTTAAGGAACCCTCGCCGAAACCACAGTGATATTTGGGACACGGCGGATTTTATGTGTTAGTGATTCATGCTCAAGAGTACGTTTAGCCGTTGTGTAAAGAATACAGTCCTTCAGGACCAATACAAATATTTGGTAAAAAGGAAAGCAAAACACACCCTCAAAAATCCCGAGGAAAAGTTCCTACCTGCCATCATCACCTCTCTCTCTCTCTCTCTCTCTCTCTTTTTTTTTTAACATTGTGTCCATTTTTTTATTTTTTATTTTTATTGATTTTTTACAGAGAGGAAGGGAGAGGGATAGAGAGTTTAGAAACATCGATCAGCTGCCTTCTGCACACCCCCTACTGGGATGTGCCCGCAACCAAGGTACATGCCCTTGACTGGAATCGAACCTGGGACCTCTCAGTCCGCAGGCTGGCGCTCTATCCACTGAGCCAAACCAGTCAGGGCATCATCACCTCTCTTGCTGACAGGCGGGTTCAAATTGAAGTGGAGAATGTCTGCTACTTGGAGAAGTTTGTCCCACGGGAATGAGCTCTAGGAAATGAACATTGACTGATTCAGACAGACTACCAACGATACGTGTCTGTGCACTTCCTTCCCAGCGTTCCTGAAACCGGTGCGAACCGCCCAGGAGGAGGATGGCTGCAGCTGCGGATTCCCCGAAGAAGAAGAAGGAGAAGAGGGTCAACTGTGAATGGAAATCCCGAGAGCTGCTGGGACGCGTTTGAGAAGAAACAAAGGAGAAATAGGAGCGGTCCCACCATCGTATCTTTCTCTACTGAAAATCACGGACCTAGATAATACCCAGGGTTACCCCAACAAGTCCCTTTAAAATGTACCCCTTTCCTCAGAGGATGGCACAGGGCTGGCGGCCAAGGGGCACCTTCCAGATAGTACTTGACAGGTTAGGGTTAGGTTTCCGTTTTGTTTTTTTAATCCTCACCCGAGGACATTTTCCCATTGATCTTTAGAGAGCGTGGAAGAGAGAGGGGAAGAGAGAGAAACATCGATGTGAGAGAAACACATCGATGGGTTGCCTCCTGCACGTGCCCCGACCAGGGCCCGGGCTGGGGAGGAGCCTGCAACCCAGGTACATGTCTTTGACCGGAATCGAAGCCGGGACCCTCCGGTCCGCAGGCCGCCGCTCTATCCACTGAGCCAAACAGGCTAGGGCTTTTTTTTTTTTTTTAATTCAAAGAGAATTATATTTTAAATTCAATCATGCAGACAAATGGTCCAGCTAACATCATTCAGGGCTGTGTGCGATACGACATATGACAGTGAGCCATAAGATGCAGGAAATATCCCCGGCCAAGTGTCCCGTCAGTTCTGTCCCCCAGCACAGTGGCCTCCTCCAGGACTGGGGGAAGGAAGACAGAGCCCAGGCGGGGACCAATCTTGGGAAGATTTCGTGTCCCCGCAGGTCTGTGGTCCCTCCCCCTCCCCTCTCCTGCCTTTGTCCTCCCCGCTCTGAGCCAGGGCTCACACTTCATTTTATTCGTAAAGACAATGTTTAAGGCAATGTTTTATGCACATGAACTAATAAACGAAACACAGTCACAGAATGAAGTCCCAGGAGCCCACGCAGAGGGCTGGGGCGGGGTGGCCTCGCTCCCCGGGCCGAAGCTGAGACCCACAGGCCTTTCGATGGCTCAGGAGCCATGAAGAGTTTTCACGTGGTTTTTAATATCAGAAGAAGAATGAAGTCTCATGACGTGTAAAGTTACATGAGACTCAAATTTCCAAGTTTGTAACTGAAGTTTTTTTAAAAATATATATTTTTTTATTGATATCAGAGAGGAAGGGAGAGGGAGAGTGAGAGAAACATCAGTGATGAGAGAGAATCATTGATTGGCTGCCTCCTGCACGCCCCACACTGGGGATTGAGCCCACAACCCGGGCCTGTGCCCTGACCGGGAATCGAACTGTGACCTCCTGATTCATAGGTCAACGCTCAGCCACTGAGCCACGCCGGCTGGGCTGTAATTGAAGTTTTATTGGAACACACAACCACACTCACTATTTACTGACGGTCCTAGGCACCTTTGCACGGCAATAGCAGAGGTGGACAGTTGTGACAAGGGACTCGATGGCCCACAAGGAAGAAACCCAAAAACATTTAGGGTCTGACCCTGTGTAAGGTCAAAGTCAAGGTCAGAGCATCTGTCTGCGTGCTGCTTCTCTCCCTGGTCTTCCGCCTCCCTTCCCGACCCTCCCCGAGCAACCTCTCTCAGGAAGGCTGGCTCTACCAGCCTTCCTTTTAAAAAACAAAAATCATTCATTATATCATTCTACACTCTAAACTGTTCCATTTCGTTTTGTTTGTTTCTGAGATTTCTGAAAATGGTTTTGTGCTGTGTGGAGACTTTGGGAACTTGCTTTCATGATTCAAAAGTGTATTTATGAGACTCGTTCATGTTGTGGTGTGTAGCTGGAAGACATTCATTTTGACTGCGTGTATAGTTTTGCAAATAAACTATAATTTATCGATCGATTTTCTACTAAAGGACGTGTGGGCTATTTCTAGGCGTTTGCCATTACGAACGGCGTTGCTATGAGTGCTGTTTTGTGTGTAGGAGGGTCTCTAGGGAAAGTCCCTTTGAGCGAAATTTCTGGATTTCGGGCATATGAACTTCCAACTTTACGAACTAGGCCAGTGGTCGGCAAACTCATTAGTCAGCAGAGCCAAATATCGACAGTACAACGATTGAAATTTCTTTGGAGAGCCAAATTTTTTAAACTTAAACTTCTTCTAACGCCACTTCTTCAGAATAGACTCGCCCAGGCCGTGGTATTTTGTGGAAGAGCCACACTCAAGGGGCCAAAGAGCCGCATGTGGCTCGCGAGCCACAGTTTGCCGACCACGGAACTAGGGCTACGCTAACTTATGCAGAAATAAGAAATGACCCCCCACCCCCCACCTTATGGATTCACAAGACGACGGGTGCCTTCCTCGCTGGCCTCCCACACCCGGCGCAGGCTGCGGCCCACGGTCCGTGCTATTTCACGCTGGGATTGGGTGAAGGGAGCTGCTTCGACTTGGAACGTGGGTGCACTCCTGGCAAAGGGATACGCTTCGCTCCTGTACAGTTGGCTGGATTCTAACTTTTAGAGAAAGTCCCACAGCCCAGCTGGGCATCCACGGGGCAGAAGCTGTCACCTTTGCGCAGGGCGGGGCAGGAAGGATTTCTGAGCAACAAAAGGGCTACCGCGGCGACAGGTCGCTTTTCAGAGCCGCTGTTCTCATTTCTGCTCTTGTCAGCCGCACATGTGCCCACCTCATCTGCATCCTCGCTACCTCTGGCTCAGTGGTCGGCAGACTCATTAGTCAACAGAGCCAAATATCGACAGTACAACGATTGAAATTTCTTTTTTTTTTTTTTAAATATATTTTATTGATTTTTCACAGAGAGGAAGGGAGAGGGGTAGAGAGCTAGAAACATCGATGAGAGAGATACATCGACCAGCTGCCTCCTGCACACTCTCCATCGGGGGATGTGCCCGCAACCAATGTACATGCCCTTGACCGGAATCGAACCTGGGACCTTCCAGTCCGCAGACCGACGTTCTATCCACTGAGCCAAACTGGTTTCGGCTGAAATTTCTTTTGAGAGCCAAATTTTTTCAACTTAAACTTCTTCTAACGCCACTTCTTCAAAATAGACTCACCCAGGCCGTGGTATTTTGTGGAAGAGCCACACTCAAGGGGCCAAAGAGCCGCATGTGGCTCGTGAGCCGCAGTTTGCTGACCACGGCTCTGGTATCATCAGACTGAATGTTCCAATCCCGACGGGATCAGGAAGGCTCCGCCCTGAGGTCTGATGCTGCACCACCTCGATGACTAATGAGCGTCTCGCCACTGAAGTCCTTTTATACCGTTTGTGCTTCCTCTTTGTGAAATGCTGCTTATGGTTTTTGCTCATTTTTAAAACTTGCTTGTTTGTCTCTTTCTTATTGATTCCTCCAAGTTCTTTATATATTCTAGATCATAACCACGGGCCACATATATGTCTTACCAATATCTGCTTTGTTTGTAATTTGTTTCTTCTCTTTTAAATTGCATCTTTCTGGTAATAAGAGGGGAAGTTCTAAATTTGGTTAAATTTACAACTCACGCTTCACAGACAAAAACAGCCAAAGGGAGTTTATCACCACCCAGCCAGCAATGCAGAAAGGTTAAAGGGACTGTTGTAAAAAGAAGAAATAAAAAGGGAAGAAGGAACACAGGCACAAAAAATAAAAATGGCTACAAGTACCTAGCAATAATAACCTTGAACGTAAATGGAATGAATGCTCCAATCAAAAGACATCGAGTGGCTGAATGGAAAACAGAACATGACCCATATATATGCTGTCTGCAGGAGACCCACCTCAGAACAAGGGACACACACAGATGGATGGTGAAGGGATGGAAAAAGGTTTTTCAGGCAAATGGAAATGAAAAAAAACACGCTGGGATAACAATACTTATATCGGACAAAATAGACCTCAAAGTGAAGGCCATAACAAGAAATAAGGAAGGCCACTTCATAATCCTAAAGGGAGCAATACGACAAGAAGATATAACCCTGGTAAACATATATGCACCCAATACAGGGGCACCCAAATACATAATGAAACTTCCGGAAGAAATCAAGGGAGAGATCGACAACAATACAATCATAGTAGGGGACTTCAATACCCCCTGACATCACCGGATAAATCCTCTAGACCAGTGGTCGGCAAACTGCGGCTCGCGAGCCACATGCGGCTCTTTGGCCCCTTGAGTGTGGCTCTTCCACAAAATACCACATGCGGGCGCGCACATACAGTGCGATTAAAACTTCATGGCCCATGCGCAGAAGTCTGTTTTCGGCTCTCAAAAGAAATTTCAATCGTTGTACTACTGATATTTGGCTCTGTTGACTAATGAGTTTGCCGACCACTGGTCTAGACAAAAAATCAGCAAAGAAACAGCAATCCTAAATGAATCACTAGATCAGATGGAATTAATTGACATCTTCAGAACATTTCACCCCAAAGCTACGGAATATACATTCTTCTCAAGTGCACATGGGACATTTTTAAAGATAGACCACATATTGGGTCACAAGCAAAGTCTCTCCAAATTCAAGAAGATTTGAATCATATCAAACATCTTCTCAGACCACAATGGCATAATATTAGAAATCAACTACAATAAAAACAATCAAAAAAATTCAAACACTCGGAGGCTGAATAGCATGTTATTAAACAATGATTGGGTTACCAAAGAGATCAAAGAAGAAATTAAAAGCATCCTGAAAGTGAATGACAAAGAAAACACAGCAATCCAAAATCTATGGGACACAGCGAAAGCAGTCCTGAGAGGGAAGTTCATAGCATTACAGGCCTACCTCACAAAACAAGAAAAAATGGTAATAAATCATCTAACCCTACAACTTAAGGAATTAGAAAGAGAGCAACAAGAAAAGCCCGGAGTAAGCAGAAGGAAGGAAATAATAAAGATCAGAACAGAAACACACGACATAGAGACCAAAAAAACAATACAAAAGATCAATGAAACCAAGAGCTGGTTCTTTGAAAGGATAAACAAAATTGATGAACCTCTAGCCAGGCTCACCATGAAATAGAGAGAGAGGACCCAAATAAACAAAATCAGAAATGAAAGAGGTGAAGTAACAACTGACCCCACAGACATATAAAGGATTGTAAAAAAAAAAAAAAAAATACTATGAACACCTTTACTTCAACAAACTGGACAACCTTGATGAAATGGATATATTCCTAGAAAAATACAAGCTTCTAAAACTCAATCAGGAAGGATAAAAAAACCTGAATAGGCCAATAACTACTGATGAAATAGAAGCAGTAATCAAAAAACTTCCAGCAAACAAAAGCCCTGGACCAGATGGCTTCACAGGGGAGTTTTACCAAACATTCAAAGAAGAACTAAAACCTATCCTTCTCAGACTATTCCAAAAATTCAAGAGGAAGGAGCACTTCCAAGCTTTTTCTGTGAAGCTAGCATCACCCTATTCCCAAAACCAGATAAAGACACTACAAAGAAAGAGAATTACAGACCAATATCCCTGATGAACATAGATGCTAAAATCCTCAACAAAATTCTAGCAAATCAGATCCAGAATTACATTAGAAAAATAATACACCATGACCAAGTAGGATTTTTTCCAGGGATGCAAGGCTGGTACAATATCCACAAATCAATAAAAGTGATACATCACATAAACAAATTGAGAGACAAAAATCACATAATCATATCAATTGATGCAGAAAAGGCATTTGACAAAATCCAACACCCTTTCCTGATTAAAAACTCTCAGCAAAGTGGGACTAGAGGGATCATACCTCAACATAATAAAAGCCATATATGACAAACCTACAGCCAACATCATACGCAATGGGCAAAAACTAAAACCATTTTCCCTAAGAACAGGAACAAGACAGGGATGCCCACTTTCACCACTCCTGTTCGACATAGTACTGGAAGTGCTAGCCATAGCAATCAGACAAGAAGAAGAAATAAAAGGCATCCAAATTGGAAAAAAGAAGTAAAATTGTTATTATTTGCAGATGATGTGATATTGTACATAGAAAACTTTAAAGACTCCATAAAAAATTCTAGAATTAATAAGTGAATTCAGCAATGTAGCAGGATATAAAATTAACACCCAGAAATCTATGGCTTTTTTATACCACAATAATGAACTCACAGAAAGAGAAACTAAAAGAACAATCCCATTTACCATTGCAACAAAAAAAATTAAGATACCTAGGAATAAATGTAACCAAGGAGGTAAAGGACCTGTACTCAGAAGATTACAGACACTGAAAAAATAGTTAGAGAAAGACATAAACAAATGGAAAAATATACCATATTCATGGATTGGTAGAATCAACATCATTAAAATGTCCATACTACCCAAAGCAATCTATAGATTCAATGCAATCCCCATTAAAATACCATTGGCATATTTCAAAGATCTAGAACAAACTCTCCAAAAAGTCATCTAGAATAAAAAAAGACCCCGAATAGCTGAGGCAATCTTGAGAAGGAAGAACCAAGTTGGAGGGATCACAATACCAGATATCAAGCCACTGTTCTCAAAATTGCCTGGTACTGACAAAAGAATAGACATATAGACCAAGCCATTATACTCAACTAGAGGCCCGGCTCATGAATTCGTGCACCAGTGGGGTCCCTTGGCCTGGACCCCTCAGGGGATGTTAGAGAGCAAGTTTTGGCTTGATCCCACAGGCCAGACCAAGGGACCCCACCCGTGCATGATCGGGGCTGGGGAAAGATGTGGGAGGTTGGCCAAGAAAACAGAAACACCAATCAGAAAGGATATATGCACCCCTATGTTCATAGCGACACAATTCACATAGCTAAGATTTGGAAACAGCCTAAGTGCCCATCAGCAGATGAGTGGATTAGAAAACTGTGATACATCTACACAATGAAATACTACGCGGCGGTAAAAAAGAAGGAGTTCTTACCATTTGCAACAGCATGGATGGAACTGGAGAGCATTATGCTAAGCAAAATAAGCCAGTCAGAGGAAGATAAATATCACATGATCTCATTCATTTGTGGAATATAATGAACAACATAAACTGATGAACAAAAATAGAACCATAGTCATAGAAGCATTGAACAGACTGCAACCTATGAGGGAAGGCGGGGGTTGGGGGGTAAGAGATCAACCAAAGGACTTGTAGGCATGCCTATGAGCATAACCAATGGACACAGACAGAAGGGGGGTGAGGGCATGTGCTGGGGCGTGGGGGTGGCTGGGGAGAGGTCAATGGGGGGAAAAGGGAGACACATTAATACTTTAAACAACAAAGAATAAAAAAAATTTACAACTCATTTCTCATATGGTTATAACTTTTTTGTTCTCTGTTTAAAGAAACCCTTCCCTGCCCCAATATCATAAAGGTCTTTCTTCACATTTTGTTCTAGAAGTGTTAAGTTTGTCTTTTGCATTTAAGTCTGATCTATCAGGAATGCTACTTGTGGAGGCGGGGAGGTAAGGATCGGGTTTGAGTTTTGTGTATGGATGGCCATAGTCCAGTCCCCTTTAGTCACTTACCCAAGGCCCCTCTCCTCCCCATGGCTCTGCCACACCGCCTGTCCATCATCCGGTTTCCACGTGCCCAGGGCTGGTGCCGGTTCCATCGGTCCATTTGCACCGTCTTTGTTACGGAAGCCTTAGAATCGCTCTTGATTCCTAACAGTGCGGGTCTTTTTCCCTTTTTACTGAATTGACTGGGGTGACACTGCTTAACAAAATGATAGGGGTCAGGTGCACAATTCCACAGCACGGCACCTGCACACGCGACTGTGTGCTCACACCCAAGACAGGGCTCCTTCCACCAACATTTGTCTCCTCTATGCCCTCCATCATCTTTGATTTGGATGTAAACTTCAGCAACACCCCAAGAAAATTACTGCCGGGAAGAAATTCAATGAAGTGATATTCTTATACTTATATTCCTCCCCTTCATTAAGGAATGTATTTTCATATGCTTTGGCGCATGATAGAATTGTACGTGTTCAGAAGACAATTGTTGTTCTCACTGAAATGAAAATACCTTCACTTGGACTTTAATCTTGTGCACCTGAATACCACCTTGCTAGGATGCCATGCTTGGTGGTACAAATTCTTTTATTTAATTAATTTATTTAGCTCATCGGTTTATTTTGTTCATTAGATCCCACATATGAGTGAGATCATGTGATACTTGTCTTTCTCTGACGGGCTTATGTCGCTTACATAATAATCTCCAGGTCCCCCCACACTGTCTCCAAGGGCGAGAAGTATTCCCTTTTCACTGCTGCATAGTATTCCATGGGTGGTACAACCCTTTTAAAACAGGAGGCAGAGCGGAGCTATGGGGGGTTACAGAGCCACTTCAGAAACAGGGCTGTGTGTAACCCTTTTTTTTTTTTTTTTACTTTCCCTTCCAAACCACGACACTATAAATTCTAATGTGGCTTCCCCTCTGCCTTGGGGCCCCTGGCATTTCATTCTCTATTGACCTCGATCCACACACACAAAGGCAACTCCCTGGACTCACGCGTCCCAGATCAGAAACACAGAACATGGAGCATGTTCTGCTTCTCTGCCCACGCTTTTCTGTCCCCCCGACGTGCGATGGCTGATCACGGTGCCTTTAGGTATAACGTGGGAAAGTCACACATGAAGAACACAGGGCTTTGGGATGTGAGTCCCTTCCCCCAGTGGCAGTGAACAGGAAAGAAAGGCGAGACGGAATAACGTGATCCTCTCTGGGGGTTAACTTAGGAAAGCCGATCACGGAGCTTACCAGAGATGAAGGTAAATCTCTGTGATCAAAATAAACAAGCACATCAGGGGCATCCACGCTGGAAACGGCGCTCTCAACGCTTAAGCACAAGCTGGGGTTCCTGCTGAGCGGGTTTGGATGGAAACTTCTGCCTCGAGGGGCCACCGGCGACCAGAGTGGGCGTCTCCCTCCCCTGCAGGCGGATTTTCCGCCCGTGGGTGGGGCGCGCCCAGACCACAGCTCGGGTGACTTCCGTGTGGTCTGTGTGTGGTGGCGCTGGCTGAGCGATCCTTATCTCTGTTTTTAAAAAGGACTCTATAATAAGACACGAACCTATCGTGTTCACACCAAAAGTCTAAGAAAAAGGAAACTACTTATAACACGATTGAAATCACAAAGGCTGCCGCTGCCACACCGCACCATTCCTTCTTTTTTTTTTTTAAAAGGTTGCTTAAAGGTCTTTACTTTGGCTCCTATCCAAATATTGAACTTCCTATGTAGCATTTCAGTCAAAAAGATCCCGGCCTTCCATACCTCTAGTTACATGGAATTCACTAATTTTTTTTTTAAATTTCTTTATTGATTAAGGTGTCACATATTTGTCCTCATCCCCCCATTCCCATCCCACACCCCTCCCCACGGATGCCCCAACCCCCTGTTGAACTTAACCATTGGTTAGGCTCATATGCATGCACACAAGTCCTTTGGTTGATCTCTCCCCCCTCCCCCCACCTTCCCCTACCCTCCCTCTGAGGCCCGATAGTCCGATCGATGCCTCCTTGTTTCTGGTTCTGTTCTTGTTCATCAGTGTATGTTGTTCATCATTTCCCCTAGATGAGCAAGATCATGTGTCACTAGAGATATACTTATAAGAACTGAATGTGAGACGAGCAATAATAGTTATGCTGACAGGCAAATGAATCAGTCTGTAGTGAGTTTCTTTCTGGACCAACAGTTCTTTTGAGACCCAATATCAATGTCCACCAGTTCCTTATGTGTACATGTCAGCACTGACCCCTCAGCTCTGGATGGTGGAAAAATGGTGGTAATGCAGGTCTGACACCCTCTGTTTTGGTCTTGGCCGGACCCAGGGGCACGGCTTCACCTAGACTCAGGGGCACGTGGCCTCACCCGGACCCAGGGGGCGCATGGCCTCACCTGGACCCAGGTGTGCGTGGCCTCACCCGGACCCGGGACCCAGCCTCACCCGGATCCAGGGGCACACGGCCTCACCCGGACCCGGGATGCTCCAGCTTCACCCGGACCCAGGGGCGCGTGGCCTCACCTGGACCCAGGGGCGCGTGGCCTCTCCCAGATACAGGGGCGCACGGCCACCCGGACCTGGGATCCAGCTTCACCTGGACCCAGGGGCGCATGGCCTCACCCAGACCGCGCCATTCCTTCTGCGTGAGCTGGGGACACAGCCGGCAGCGCCGGGGAAGGCAGGTTAGAGTCTGGGATTTCTCCTCCTCCCAACAACTGACTAATGAGTCACATCAAAACGAGTCCTGTTTTTACATCAATATTGATTCCCGCCCGGCCGGCGTGGCTCAGTGGTTGAGCATCCACCTATGAACCAGGAGGCCCCAGGTTCGATTCCGGTCAGGGCACCTGCCCGGGTTGTGGGCTCGATCCCCAGTGCAGAGCGTGCAGGAGGCAGCCGATCCGTGATTCTCTCTCATTGATGTTTCTCTCTCTCTCTCCCTCTCCCTTCCTCTCTGAAATCAATAAACATATTTTAAAAAAATAATGATTCCCGTCCTAACGGGTTTGGCTCAGTGGATAGAGCGTCAGCCTGCAAACTCAAGGGTCCCAGGTTCGATTCCGGTCAAGGGCATGTACCTTGGTTGCGGGCACATCCCCAGTAGGGGGTGTGCAGGAGGCAGCTGATCGATGTTTCTCTCTCATCGATATTTCTAACTCTCTATCCCTCTCCCTTCCTCTCTGTTAAAAAAATCAATAAAATATATTTTAAAAAATATTGATTCCCATTGCTATTTCTCTCTTTAAAAAAATATATTTTTAATTAATTTCATAGAGGGAGGGAGAGATAGAAACATCAATGAGAGAGAATCATCAATCGCCTGCCTCCTGCATGCCCCACACTGGGAATCGAGCCCACAACCCGGGCAGGTGCCCTTGACCCGAGTGGAACCCGAGACCCTTAAACCTGGCCGTGCCCACAGCTGTTTTTCGAATGGATTGTCCCGGAAGCCTTTCCAACCGTCTGTCACACACTCCGTGAAGGGGCAGAGGACCCTTCCCTGAGTGGGCGCTGGGCACCGACACTGGGCGAGGACACAGGTGGAGGGCCCGCCTGCCCCGAGGGCGCCGGCCTGGGAATGACAAGTACAATGAATGGACCGAGCGCCCCTTTGGGACAGGTGCCGGGAACTGCGCATGCGCTTGTGCACGGGGGTGGGGGGGGATCCCGGGGGGAGCAGGAGATGGACCGCAGGCTGTTTCCCACTATGAGCCACCTGCCCCTGCGAATTGGGGAGAGGGGAGCTGGGAAGGTCGGGGCGGGGAGAAGGACGCTGCGGGGACCCGGGGACCAGGCATCAGGCTGTATAAGCTGTGAAGAAGCTTGATGGACACTGGTGACTGGGAGCCAGGACAGGGGTTTGGCTGCATCTGCACATGAGAAGGTCTCTGACTACAGCGAGGAAGTGGGTTAAAGAGACGGGGCTCCTCCAGGTCAGGACCTGGTTCTGGCGGGCAGTTAGGCAGAGCGAGGAGGAGGGGACAGGGCAGAAGGTCACAGGCGGAAAGCCCCTGGTGCCTAGCAACAAGGGGCAAAACTGGGAAAACAAGGACCAGCCCCCCAGGTGAGCTTCCCTCTCCTAGCATGTGGGGGTCATGGGGTTCAGACCCTCCCTGGCCTTTCTGCGGGCATGCTGCTAGTCCTGAGGGTGAGGCCCCTTGGAGGGGAACAACAAGGGGCGCAGGACAGCCCTTCAGCATTCGCCCCGGACAGCGGGCCAGCGGGACAGCGGGACAGCGAGGCTCTTACCTGCACCGAGGCCTCCGTTGTGTTTCAGCTCCAGGCCCCGCAGAGCAGCCAAACCAGCCCAGCGAGGCCATGGCGGCCCAGGCCCAGCTGCGTCAGATGATGACCTGCCCCGGCGCCGGCCAATCAGCGAGGCCAGGACCCGGACGGGCACACCTGGGGAGCCAGGAGCAGCTACTGCATCCGCCCCAGCCCTCCAGCCCCAGGACCAGGTCAGCTCTCAGGAGCGCACCCGCCCCGCCCCTCCCCAGGGCCGCGTCCTGTCTGTCTCTCCTGAGCTCCCAGGGCCCTTTGTCTGTCACTCGTTTCCTGAGCCCATTTCTCCCACAGCTCACTCCCCGCTGTGCCCTTCTCAGTAAACTCTCTCCCAGAGCTTGATCTCGGCTCTGAATCCTCTTAGCCAGAACTCAAGTACCGAGGTTTCGAGTCCAGGTCAGGTCTGACGCCACTGGCCTGACACCGGCGCCTCTGCCTCCAGCAGTTCCTGGGGTGGGCACGTGCGGGCACGGGCACCGTCTGCAGAGCCCAGGCCCCGGAGGGGGAAGGAGTCAGTCCAGCCAGCGTGGGGAGCCCCAGCGGAGGGGCCACATGGTGGGGGAGGTGGTGGGTGGGGAGGGGGCAGAAGTGGCCTCTCAGAGGTCCAGGGCAGGGCCTCCTGGGTCCAGGGCAGGGTCTCCGGGGTCCAGGGCAGGGCCTTCGGGGTCCTGGGCAGGGTCTCCGGGGTCCAGGGTAGGGCCTCCGGGGTCCAGGGCAGGGCCTCCAGGGTCCAGGGCAGGGTTTCCGGGGTCCAGGGCAGGGTTTCCGGGGTCCAAGGCAGGGTTTCCGGGGTCCAGGGCAGGGTTTCCGGGGTCCTGGGCAGGGCTTCCAGGGTCCAGGGCAGGATTTCCGGGGTCCAGGGCAGGGCCTCCGGGGTCCAGCAGATGGGAGTCAGGATCGTCCAAGGCCACTAAGATGCTGTCGAGGTGACAAAATGGACACTGGGTTCAGCAACCAGGCAGGCACCTTCCAGGGGGTGCACCGTGGAAGCGAGTGGCGGAACCTGGGGCACCTGGGAAGGGACAGCCTTTCCCGGTCAGCCGGAGGAAGAAAGGAGGTGGTGGGAACTGGGCCACGTGGGGCTCAGAGGGTTGGCAGATGAAATACAGACACCAGTTAAATGCAAACGTCCCACACACAATGACTGCTTCCTCCGTGTAAATCGGTCCCATGCAATCATTGGGACATGCTTTTTACTCAAAATTATGTTTGTGTTTTTTGTTTTTTTTTAAGTATATTTTTATTGATTTCAGAGAGAGGAAGGGAGAGGGAGAGATAGAAACGTCAATGGTGAGAGAGAATCATTGATCAGCTGCCTCCTGCACGCCCCCACCCCTGGGATTGAGCCCACAACCCGAGCATGTGCCCTTGACCGGAAATGAACCCAGGACTCAACAGTCCGCAGGCTGACGCTCTATCCACTGAGCAACACCAGCCAGGGCTATTTGTGTTTTTAATGTGAAATTCAAATTGACCTGAGCAGCCCATATATATATATGTATATATGTATATATATATATTTTTTTATTTGCTAAGTTTGGGAAACCTAGTGAAGGGGCAGTTTATGGTTCTCTTTCCATTGGCTGGACTTGAGCAGGGCGAGATGCAGGCTTTGAAGAGGGGTAGAATGGGGAGTCTGAGGGCCCTCCTGGTGGCAGAAAGGAAGGCTCTCTGGGGCTGGGAGGTGGAGGGAGGCTGGGGGGTGGGGTGTAAGGAACTCACTTGGTCGGAGGCTTGGAGAGCTCCTCCAGGCGATCCCTCTCCCCGGAGCTGTCTGCGTGGCGCCCAGCGAGGGCTCAGAGGGGCCGGGGCCTGTCCCGCAGTGGGTTTCCAGGAGGCAGTGACTGAAGGTCAGCGGGACAAGGAAGTGAGTGAACAAAAAGATTCCAAGTTCAGGTTTTTACACGTTAACTTGTGAACTTAAAAAAAACCCTAACCCGAGGATATTTATTTCATTATTTTTAGAGAGAGTGAAAGGAAGGGGCAGCGGGAGAGAGAGTGAGAGAGAAACATCAAGGAGGAAGAGACAAATCCACTGGTTGCCTCCCGCACGTGCCCAACCCAGGCCAGCGATCGAACCTGCAACCGAGGTACATGCCCTTGACCGAGAATCAAACCTGAGACCCTTCAGTCCGAGGGCTGACACTTTAACCGCCGAGCACAGCGGCCAGGGCTAATCATGTGCTTACTGTAACGGCGATTTTAATAGCTATTCGATCTCTCCGAAGAGGGTTTGGTGCTGACAGGAGACCCCCGCCTGCAGCCGCCTGGTCAGTGAGGCTGGCAAATGGAGTGGGCAGGAGGCTGTCAGCTGGATGTGCCCCCCCCCCCGCGGCCCCGCCCCGGGACAGAGGAGGCTCCGAGCCTTCACACCAGAAACAATCTTGACAAGGAGAAAGCCGGGCGGCAGACTGTGCACCTGTGTCCTGGGGAGAATTCCCCGTGTTTAGGGCCTGACACGCGTGTATAACTGTCCATTGTCTATTGTCTGCCAACCGCTGAGGGAGGTCTGTCTGATTCTCTGCTGTAACCGGGCAAATGCCAGTATTCCCCTCCCTGCCCCCCTTGCCCCCCAATGAGTGAGTGAATGGCTGGAGGGATCAAGAATGCACCCCGAGGGGTCAGGGGGCGCTGGGGCCGTCACATCCGTACAGACAGAAAGCAGAATGGGGGTTTCCAGGGGCGGGGAGCGGGTGATGGGGCTCGGTGTGTAACGGGGACAGTTTCCGTTTGCCAGATGAAGAGCGGACAGGAGACAGGAGATGGATGGTGGGAGTCACTGCACACAGCGTGAAGGTACCTAATGCCCCTCAGCTGCACACGTACACATGGTGCCGAGGGCACGTGGTCTGTTAGGTATAACTTACCACAGTTTTGAAAAAGAAATAATGTTTTAAAGTGTTCAGGGCAGAGACTGAGGTTCCGTTTACTGCTGACACTCAAATATCAATGTAACAACGCGTGGGGGGCGTTTACTCTGTAACCCTCCATCTGTCAGATTTCAAGAGGAACGTTTAAGTCAGTCCATACACACCCTCCACCACCAGAGGGCAGTAGATACCCCTCGGTCCAGGCACCTGGCTTGGGATCAAGGGAGAAAGTGCTGGGTGGGAAAGGAACCCAGAGATCCGGAACCCCTGCCTCTCCTCCGGATGGGGAACCCCTGCCTCTCCTCCGGATGGGAAGAGGAAGACGTCTGAGGCCATGGAGCTACACTCCCCAAGGCTAACATGTCCCCGGATGAAAGAGAATGAAATCGAAGGCACCTCATTAGGGACACGCTTCCCCAATAATACAGGAGCCTAATGACTAGGCAGAACTCACCAGAAGGAAGAAAATGCATGCCCACAGATAGGAAGTACGAACAGGGCAGCCCCGGCCAGCGAGCTCAGTGGTTAGAGCACCGGCCTGCACACCGTAGGGTCACAGGTTCGATTCCTGGTCAAGGGCACGTGCCTGGGTTGCAGGTCCAATCCTGCCCTCCCTCCTCCCCCATTGGGGTGGGTGTGGGAGGCCACCAACCCATGTGATACATCTGTCACATTGATGTTTCTCTCCCCACACGCCCTGGACCTGTTCCACTCGCTTTAGAATCAATGGAAAAAATACCCTCACTCCTTCAGCGAGGATTAAAAAATAATAATAAGAGGGCAAAGGCAACACTAACAGCCAAGGCCATTTGGGGGAGCACATGGCGTAATGTTAATGGAAAGGTTTCCAGGTCTTGAGCAGAAAGGCCACATGTCAGGACTCATGCGGGCGGCCCCCGGCCTCAGGGAACAGCCCTGCCCCTCAGAAGCAGCGAGCTGTCGCCTCCACCAGTCCTCACCCCGAGAGGCGGTGTCCAGACACAGCCACCGTCTGGACACCATTTGGGGTGTCAAAGTTATGCCCGGATCTCACAGTTTACACGTGGGCTGAGGAGGCAGGAGCCAGCACTTTCACCTCCTTCGTCTTGGACATCATGCCTTGGGTGACGTGGCCAGAGGATCTCCGCAGCCAGGTCCTCGCGCTGGGACCCGCCGACGATGGGGCCTCGGAGCAGAGACTGCACGAGGAGGGGACAGACAGGAGGGGTTTTCGGGAAATGCCGCTCGCTCCGACCTTGGTACTGAATGAACCCCGGCTGACGGGGAGCCTGACTCACCGATGATGCACCCGGGTGTGGGGCGGGCCAGGGGCGTGAGGCAGCGCCAACAGGGACTGGGCAGCGCCAACTGGGGACTGGGCAGCGCCAACTGGGGACTGGGCAGCGCCAGCCGGGGACTGGGCAGCGCCAGCCGGGACTGGGCAGCGCCAACCGGGGACTGGGCAGCGCCAGCCGGGGACTGGGCAGCGCCAGCCGGGACTGGGCAGCGCCAGCCGGGACTGGGCAGAGCTAGCCGGGACTGGGCAGGCAGCCGGCGGCTGAGGGCGCCCGGGGCAGCGCCCGCGACGGAAAACGGACCGCCCGGCTGGAAACAGTGAGCGAGCAGCCAGGGCCACGCACAGGTGTAAGCGCTGAACTTAACCTCAGACATGAGCCACCGGCGAAAGGCCAGGCCCAGGTGTGGGGCCGTTTCGGTCTCTTCACCTGATGGCGAGGAGTGTTTAACGTTTTAATTCCATTAACGTGCCTGTTCTTCATGAGCACTGATTTATGGGAAGAAATATGCGAGTGCCCGCCCCGCGCCTGACGCAGCTCCTGAGCCGTGGCGTCTCCTGGTGATGAGAGCTCTAGGAGCATCTGTTGTTCTAGTACTCGGTCTGGGACTCCACTTCCTGACCCGGAACTCCGGCAGCCCTGTCCCTTCCTGGGTGACAGGGGCGTCCTTTGTTGGAAGGAGGGGCTCTGGGTGGCCCTGGGAGGGGCCGGCCACTGGGAAGACCAGCCATGCTGAGAACGTTGCATTTCAGCCCCAGGAGAGGGGAGAAGGGCTGGGAAGGGAGTGTGATTGATCACGAGGAAGCCTCCACAAGATCCCGACAGCACAGGGTTCGGGGGCTGCCAGGGTGGGGAGTACGTCCACAGGCCAGGTGACGCGCCCCAACTCCACGGGACGGAGCTCCTGCCCGGGGACCCTCCCACACCTCGCCCTGTGCCTCCGCAGCTGGCTGTTCCCCGTGTCCTTTATCACGTCCTTCAATAAACTGGCAACGAAGTCATGTTGCCCTGAGTTCCGGCAAAGGAACCACCCGAGGGGGCGCTGTGGGAACCTCAGGTTCATAGCCAAGGTGGCCGAAGCACAGGGTTCGAGCTGGGTTAGGGAAGGAGGGGAAGACCCGGGGGCCTGGCTACAGGGGCATTCTGGGTGGTTTTGTGGGAAGACATTGACAACAAGAGGTGACACAAGCCCTGGCCAGTGTGGCTCAGTGATAGAGCGTCGGCCTGCGGACCTAAGGGTCACGGGTTGGATTCCGGTCAAAGGCACGTACCTCGATTGCAGGCTCCTCCCTGGCCCGGGCCCTGGTTGGGCTCATGCAGGAGGCAACCAATCGATGTGTTTCTCTCACATCGAAGTTTCTCTCTGTCCTTCCCTCTCTCTTCCACTCCCTAAAAGTCAATGGAAAAATATCCTTGGGTGAGGATTAAAAAAAAAAGGTCACACAAATTAAGTTATTTAAACAGAAACAATGCTCTATTTTTCAAAAGTGGAGGAGAGATTTTTCGGGTGAAGTCTGTTCGGACTTGGAAATGGGTCACAGGGAACATCCGGGGACCCGGGGGGTCAGGCTTCATGATGGCGCAGGGACAGGCGCGTTTCCCCCCTGCAGGCTCCGAGGCCCCTGGGAAGCGGGCCGAGGCTGTGCATGGAGGAGGCCGCCTGGCCTCACCGCACATGTGATCAAGGACGGGGCGGGAGAAACAGTCCTCCGTCAAACCACCGCTGGCCGGCCCGCCTGGCCGCTCTCAGGTCTGTGGGAAGCCACCCATTGCCTTCACTAGCAGGAGGTGTGGACAGGGAGCCCGGAAGGCTGGTGACCCTTGAGCCCTGGCAAAGGTCAGAGCTATGCACCCACTGTTTGGTCCAGACAATAGTAGCTGAAGCAACTTCTCCACCAGACAGTCGTGTAAATCCTTACTGATAAGATAGTCTATCTGCTACTGGAAATCGCCTGCCTGAGGGCTATAGGTGTGTCCCAAACTGAATAAAAGGATGGCGAGGCCAGAGCCCAAGCCGAGTCCTTCCTCTGGAGTTGGGCTCCCGCCTGGCCTCCTGATATTTCCAAATTATTATTTCTCATCTCGTCTCTTTCATTTTCGTGCGGCCCCTCTTCCAGAGCCCGAACCCTGAACCAGGCGGGACGTGGGTCTTCACACAGGTCCGCCCGGCACACACGTGTTGGGGCTTGCACTTCCTCTCAGCATCACACCAGCTCGGTCACAATTAATATCCTCCCCTCCCCCCTGCGCCTCCTCTGAGACCAGAGGCATGACTAACCTGCTGGCGGAATCCGGGCCCACTGGGGACACTGAGTCACTCCTTGCGCCTCCCGGAGTGAGCGCCCGGTGATCCGATGAATCAAATCAATAAATCGGGCAGGTATTACTCAGCCGCTCGTGGCGCCTGACGCATCCCCTGCGGATGACATCAGATGCCAGAGTCCCTTTTGGCAGCTCATCCTTAGCTGTGAAGTGGCCTCCAGGTCACAGCAAACTGCTGGGAAATGACGTGGAGACAGACACGCAGCGTGGGTGCCCGCGCGCCGCCGGATGAGGCCTTTCCGAGGCGAACGCGGGGACTTGCTCCCCAGCACTTGGTAAGGATCCAGGCCCACTGACCACGCTCTCATCACAGGAATGTAGCCATCTTCTTCTTTTAAGAAAATATGTATTTTATTGATTTTTTACCGAGAGGAAGGGAGAAGGATAGAGAGTTAGAAACATCGATGAGAGAGAAACATCGATCAGCTGCCTCCTGCACACCCCCCCACTGGGGATGTGCCCGCAACCAAGGTACATGCCCTTGACCGGAATCGAACCTGGGCCCCTTGAGTCGACAGGCCGACGCTCTATCCACTGAGCGAACCCGGTTAGGGCAAGAATGTAGCCATTTTCTCATGTGGTCACCCCGGTTCAGGGAGGGGGCGCACACAATTCCACAGGCGGTCCTCTTGGGCACCCCCGCAGCGCAGGGACCCTGAGCAGCCAGGGCTCCCTCGAAAGGGATCGGCACCCCCGCCCCCCGCCTGCCTTCCAGCAACGCCCGACTCACGGGGGATGTCAGGCAGCGAAACAAACAGCCCAGCAGCCCGGGTCCCCGTGGCGGCCGTGCCGAGCAGCGGGCACCTGGAAGGGCTTTTCCAGAACGAAGAGACCTTTCATTATAAACCACGGCCCTGGCAGCAGGCACCCGGGCACCTTGGCGTTCAAACCTGCTGCCACCACTGAGAAGACATGTGAACAGAGTCAGGGCTGCATGTTCTTCCCACGCGGAATCGGCCAGGAGCTGTGGGCACCCGCCCCACGGGCACGCCGCCGCGGGCTGCGGTCTGGGGCCCGGGACTCCGCAGCAGCCGGGGCTGGACGAGCCGGGCCAGGCACCAGCACCGGGCTCTGCCACGTCGGTCCCGTGAGGATGCCACATGCAGAAGGCAGACCTGGCCATGCACTCCGCCAAGGAAGCCATCGAGCCCGCCCGGCGGGGCTCAGTGGTTGAGCATCGACCTATGGCCCGGGAGATCACGGTTCCATTCCCGGTCAGGGCACATGCCCGGGTTGTGGGCTCGATCTCCAGTGTGGGGCGTGCAGGAGGCAGCCGATCCATGACTCTCTCATCATTGATGTTTCTGTCTCTCTCTCCCTCTCCCTTCCTCTCTGAAATCAATAAAAAATATATTTAAAAAAAAATAAGAAAAGAGAGCCATCGGTGATGTCACCTCCTTAACCATCTCTCCTGACCCTGGACCCTCCCCACTAGCTGCCCTCCCTGCTTCCTTCTCTTGAGGCTCCTAAGAGTCGTGTGTTCATCGCCTCCACTCCCTCTCTCCTTTCTGGCACCCACTCCTGTCAGTCTCCAGGCGGCACCCACACTGCGCCTGTCGATGTTGCCAGGACCTGTGTTGGCACCTAGACCCCATGGTCCTTCCTCTTCCACCGCCTCCATAGCGAGGGGTCCCTGCTTCTAGGAACTCTCTTCCCTGGCTCTCCCTGGTTTTCCTCTCCTGCTCCTGTCCACACACACACACACACACACACACACACACACACACACACACACAAACCCACACAGACACACACACAAACCCACAGACACACACACACACACAAACACACACACACACACACACAAACCCACAGACACACACACACACAAACACACACACACACACACACACCCACACACACACACACACACACACACACACACACACAGACACACACACAAACCCACAGACACACACACACACAAACACACACACACACACACAAACCCACAGACACACACACACAAACACACACACACACCCACAGACACACACACACACACAGACACACACACACACAAACACACACACACACACAAACCCTCCCACACAAACACACACAGACACAAACACACAGACACACACACACACAAACCCACAGACACACACACACACACACAGACACACACACACACACACACACACACACAGACACACACACACAAACCCACAGACACACACACAAACACACACACACACACAAACACACACACACAAACACACACACACACACACACAAACCCACAGACACACCCACAGACACACACACACACAGACACACACACACAAACACACACACACACACAAACCCTCCCACACAAACACACACAGACACACACACAAACACACACACACACAAACACACACACACACACACACACAAACCCACAGACACACACACAAACACACACACAAACACACAGACACACACACACAAACCCACAGACACACACACAAACACACACAGACACACACACACAAACCCACACACACATACATAAACACACACACATACACACACAAACCACACACACAGTCACACAAACACACAAACCCACAGACACACAGCACACACACATACACATACAGAGACACAAGCACATAGAAACATGCACACATACACACACAAACCATGTGCACACACAGATACACAAAACACAGACACAAACACGCACAAACACGCACACATACAGACATAAGCACATAGAAACATGCACACATACACACACAAACCCATGTGCACACACAGATACACAAAACACATTGACACAGACACACATACATACACACAGACACACATGCGCACACATTGGCATTCAGACTGGCATTTTAAGAAAAAATTCCCTTACCTTAACACAACTATTCTGAATTTGTAACAATATATACCAGTTCTTGTCCAAATAGTCACCTTTTTTGTACAGTGTCCATTAGCTTACATTCTAATTCTTTAGTGTTACTCTATTTCCAAGTTTAGAAAATGCTTAGCTACCATTCCCATGATCCTAAAATCACAGAAACTGCATAATGTGCCACGTTACCCCTGAGGTGGGGCGTTCAGGCAAGAATCGGTGCCTGTGGGCTGAGCCGGGGCCATGCATGTGTCCCGTGTGAAATACACAGAACTTCGTAGCTGCTGTTTCTCACGTGGAGTTGCGTGGCCCTCGTGATGCAGACCCTAACATGCCAGCGGGGTGGCCAGGGCGGCCGTCTGCCTTGAGCGCATGCTCTCCACGCTGCTAGTCCCCACCACTCCCTGTGGTCCTTCGCCCGCCTGCCCCCCATTCGCATGAGCCCCTCGAGGCCCATGTGCCGGGAGTCTGCACCCTGTCCTGCCACTCCGGACGAGGCCGCAGAGGCTCAGGAACTGCTGCTCCTGCTCTTTCCTTCGGGATGTTTCTGGAAGCAGGCTGCCGGGTGTGAGTATATTTTGGCTCTGGCTGGATCCCATTCCACTGGGATGTCTGTGGGGCCTCCCGCCTCTTTTGCAAAGAGCTGCCCTTTTGCAGGGGCGTCAGCAAACGCCGAGCTGAGCTGGCCACGGAGACCCTCTCCTGGGAGTTTGCAAATTGGATTTAAAGCTGAAGTGATGTGTCTGAGTTGACTGCGTAAAAGGTAAATGTTGTCAGTGGGGTGTATATGTGGCCAAATAGATGTGGTAAAAAAAAAAAAGAAAAAGAAAAAAAGAAAACCAGTTTAAAAAATATGTATTTTTATTGATTTCAAAGAGGGAGGGAGAGGGAGAGATAGAAACATCAGTGATGAGAGAATCACTGATCAGCTGCCTCCTGCACCCACCCCACAGGGGACTGAGCCCACAACCCGGGCATGTGCCCTGACCAGGAATTGAACCGTGACCTCCTGGTTCATAGGTTGACGCTCAACCACTGAGCCACATCAACTAGGCAGTAAACCAGTTCTTGTCAAGAGAAAAAAGAATGAGATATATATGGGTGGAGAGATGGTAAGGCGAGAAACTATGGAGGGAGAGAGGGAAATGAAGATGGAGATGGAGATGAAGATGGGAGAGTGGAGGGAGAAAGAGATGGAGAGGGAGATGGAGGAGGAGGTAGAGGGGGAGAGGGGAGGGGAGGGGGAGGAGAAGGGGAGAGAGAGAGAGAGATATGGTGTATCTGTGTTTATCAGTAGCTCCTTTGCATGGCTGGGCAGAATCCCATGGAGATTTAGCCGTTCACCCACCACCTGCTGGTGGATGTTGGGGTGGCTGCCGGTTTTCACGATTGTGAGTAAAGCTGTGTGCACGTGTGTCAGCCATGTCTGCATTTCACTTGGGCGCGGACCTGAGAGGGCTCTCTGCTGCTCAGGTCAGTGTGCGTTGGCCTCGATAAGGAAGTGTCCAGAGCGGCTGTGCTGCGGGACGTCCCCCGCGCCGAGCGGCCCGGCGCTGCGCCCCCAACACTTGGTGCTGCCAGTTGGCGGCGGCGGCGGGTGAGTAGGGGCACCTCGCCGTGGTCTGGGCTGCGTGTCTCTGACGAAACGGTGGCGGGTGTTGTTTCCTGTCCTCACTGGCTCCTGTAGACCTTCTCTGGTGAAGCAGCCGTTCAGCGCTTCGCGCCTTCTCCTCCTGGGCCCGCGGCTTGAGCTGTGGGTGCTTTTGAAGATCCACGAGACGTCCTTGTTGTCGGGCCTGTGCTTCACGAATAGTGGTTGGTCTTTTCATTTTCTTAACAGCCTCTTTCAAAGAGCACGTTTCTCATGTTGATGAAGTCCGATTTACCCGTGTTTTTTTTGTTTCTTTTTAACATGGTTGGCGTCCTAAGGAGTATTCCAGTGGTCGGCAAACTCATTAGTCCACAGAGCCAAATATCAACAGGACAACGATTGAAATTTCTTTTGAGAGCCAAATTTTTTAAACTTAAACTTCTTCTAACGCCACTTCTTCAAAATAGACTTGCCCAGGCCGTGGTATTTGGTGGGAGAGCCACACTGAAGGGGCCAAAGAGCCGCATGTGGCTCGCGAGCCGCAGTTTGCTGACCATGGGCTTACCCGAAGGTTGTGTGTTATTTTTTTTTCCCCTAGTAATTCTGTAGTTTTATGTTCAGGTCTATATAGGGTTTTGAGGAAAAAAACGGATATGATCTGACTTATGTGCTAAGATCTTGTGCGTGCTGTGCAGAGTGGAGGCTGGTGGGGCAGAAGGCAGCCTGGAGGGCATCCTGGAGGCGGCGGCTGCCCCAATCTGGGCTTGCCCCAGGCCGGGGGTGGTACACAGCAGGGAAGTTCTGGAAATGCCGACCAGCAGGATTTCAGGCTGTTCTTCACTCCTCCCTGCGTGACACCAACTCCAAGGAAAGGCCCTGCCCTTCTCCGAAGACCCATGTGCTGGCAGTAGTTTTAAAAAAATATTTTTATTGGTTTCAGAGAGGAAGGGAGGGAGAAAGAAACAGAAGCATCAATGATGAGAGAGAATCATTGATCGGCTGCCTCCTTCTCGCCCCCCCATTGGGGACCTAGCCTGCAACCTGCACATGTGCCCTTGACCGGAATCGAACCCGGGACCCTTCAGTCCTCAGGCTGACGCTCTATTCACTGAGCCAAACCAGCCAGGGCCGTGCTGGCAGCTTTACCCGAGGCCACAAGTTTGTGCAAAACCTGCCTGAGCCTGAATGGTGGCCGTGTGTTTGATGGGTCTTCCATGTTGTAAATAACTGGGTTTAAGTTTTACTCCACATTGTCCTTCCGTGGGCACGCGGTCCCCAACACAGCGGCAGCCCGTCGACTCGCTCACGGGATTAAAAGAAGGAGAACGACACGCCTCGTGACCTTCAGCGCCGCGTGTGCTGGGACTCATCGATCCCGTCTCGGCCGGGCCACCCAGCTCTCCTGACCCGGAGACTCGTGATGGATTGCTCTAGATCGCTCCGTCTGCCAGATCTACACACGCAACTGCTCTTTATAGAATATCCGCGTTGTACACTAAGAACAAGACAGCAAATTTATTGCCGATGAGTTATTACCTTGAACAATTACATCAATGCAAAGTGATTGCCTTTCAGCCTCTGCAGCCAATCAATTTGTTTGCCTTTTTTCTGGAGGGGATGGGATGAGGTCACAGGGTAATATATATATCGTCGCTGATCACAGACTGAGGAGGAGCAGAGTCCTGGAGACGAAGCCCGAAGGAAGAGCTCTGTCTGGTGTCCGTCATGTACCGGCTGGCCGCCTGCTGCCTGCTTGTCCTCGGATGCTTGCGGCCGCTCCTCTCTCTCCCGGCCCCGCACTCCGGGGCCGGGGCCCTGCTGCTCTCAGGTAAGAGTTTTCCTCCCTCGCGTTAGTCTTGAGAGCGCCTTCAGCCGGGTCTTCATGCAAAGTTAGAGATGGTGAGGACGGGAGCTCTTCTTAGCGGGGGTCCCGTTAAATCAGGTCCGGCTGTGAAAAGGACACTCGGGGTCCTTCCAGCGGGTTGCAGGTTCAGCTATGGAAACAGGTGGTTTTTCTCCCCTAAATGCAGGAGCGGAAGGAAGGGGGGGGGGGAGAACTGCTCACTTCGTGTCACTTCCGTGGTTCAAACGTTTGGTTTGGGTCAGTTTTCCAGTTTTGAAAGTTGTACTCCGTTAAAAACGTTATTCTTGTTTTTATTTTACGTGAACTGTTTGAATATAGAATTTGGTTGTTCCCACTGTAGATTTAAAATGTTTACATTTTAATCCTTTGTTATTTTAAGTTAAAAAGTAACCGTCTGACGTGTTATCTGGGACAAAATGTGCATTAAAAATGTAAAGAGCGACCGGCCGGAGCCAGGGGGCCGCGGCTTCCCACGCACAGTCCCTCTTCCTTCGGGCGGACGCCGCGTTCAGCTCCGGTCTGAGTTCACTTTAAGAAAACGTGCGCGGGAAGCAGATGCGGTTTGCTCTCGCCTCTTCAGGTTAAGAAACAAAAACGAAGATGGGTGCTTGGGTAGCAGGTCCCATAAACATCCTCTCTGGGTTTTACCTGGTCTTTAACTCTGGGTTCTTTTAAACATTTTTTCTTTAAATGAAGGAAAAAAAGTTCTTCTTAGCCATTGATTTTATAACTTCTCGTCTCTAAAGCTGCTCCCCAGCAATTTTCTGATAATTGTCAAGCACTGCTAGTCCCTTGTGTGCTGTCCATCAACTGCTGGAGTGGCTGGCTCACCCTCAAACATTTGCATATTATTATGATTTTTAAAAACGTAGATGAAATAAAAAATTATTTAAAAAAACTTCAATGAAATGAGGATGGTATCTCACTCACATTCCAAACAGGTGGCATCTTACGTGAGCAATGTTGCCTGAATATTTTTCCTCATTTGTGTCTCCCTAAACGATCCTTCGTGACATAAACACGCACACATGGCCGAACTTCACAGGTTCTCGTTCACGTTCTTCAGAAGCGCTGTGACTGGCTCGGGTGCCTTTATCGTGGTTGGCTCATTGTCTTTTAATGAAGGCCGCAGCGGAGGACTTGCCAGCCTTGTGCTGTATGCAGTGCATCACCCCTAGAGTCTCCAGTCTCAGCAGCGCGCCCCCTGGCCGAGGGCTACCCGGGCCACGTCTCCGCCCCTACAGGCACTTCCCACACGCCTTCCCTGTCTTCCCTGCTCTTCCCATCCCCATCTACGCTCTATCCCCAACGTACACACGCCTTACGTTGACTGAACTTGACGTTGGAAATAGTACTGTCCAGTCCTAAAGGGTATTTGAAAGCTGACTCTTGTCTAATAACAACCGCATGGAACGCGTGAAGGCCTGAAGGAGGCGGCGATGCCATCGCTGCTTAATGAAGAACGTAATCCTGCTCTTAGAAAGCCAGTCCTTTCCTCCCCTCCCATCTCTCCACCCGGGGCTCCGAGAGCCAGAGGCGGCAGCAGATTGCTGGGAAGGAGGAAGAGCCACTCGCTAGTGGAAACACGTTCGGCCGACCCCGGGGCTCAGCTCTGCCCTGACTCACGGCAGTTGGCGGCCCGGCTGGTCACAGGCGTAGAGTCAGAATGAGACCCGTTCCTCTTGGTCCGCTGTCCTGCGGGCTGGCAAACTGGGCTGCAGCACTTCTGCTCATTAAAACACCACGATCGACCGGCTCAGCCTTGGTAGTTTCCCTAGCCCAGTGGTCGGCAAACTCATTAGTCAACAGAGCCAAATATCAACTGTACAACGATTGAAATTTGAGAGCCACATTTTTTAAACTTAAACTTCTAACGCCACTTCTTCAAAATAGACTCGCCCAGGCTGTGGTATTTTGTGGCAGAGCCACACTCAAGGGGCCAAAGAGCCGCATGTGGCTCGCGAGCCGCAGTTTGCCGACCACTGCTCTAGCATGCTCTCCCTGTCCTGGGTACCCCCCGCCCCAAAGACGATGGGGAACAGAGGGAGCTGGTGAAAGGAACTGACTGGAGGGTGAACTGCGTTGCTAACACCCATCGTTCTCTGTGCAGCAGCTGATGGAGGCGGGTCAGCGCGGGGCGAACTGGACAGCGCGTCCCTGTCCCTTCTGCGCGCGCTGCTGGGGACGCCCGGGGCGGAGGCAGCCGAGGGGCTCAGGAGAGCAGGTAAGGGGTTCTGGCGGCTGCAGCTTGTCTGATGTTACGGCTTCTGATCCACTCTCCAGGCTCATCTCCTAGGAGGCAGAGCCCTCCTCCAGAATGTAAAGATGCGCTTTATGAAATAAGCCAACGGATCACCCGCTGTCCCTTCTTGGCACGAAGCCCCCTGCCACCTCCTCTCTCTCCTCCGCAGCTCCTGGCACGCGCCGGCTCTCCTTGGCACTCGGGCATCTTCTTCTGCACAGACTTTTATTTGGGGGGAGAGGGGGTATTATGCGGTTTCTGTAAGTGCAGTTTAAATGCTGGCTTCCCAGTCACTACACCTGAAGCAGATGACCGTCTTTCTGCACCCCGGTGTCTTCATCAGTAAGCAGGAATGACAGACACCCCGCCTCACAGGGTTACGGGGAGGAGCCCGTGAGGAAACGCAGCCAAATGGTCAGCACAGCCACACACAAGGTGACACCACGTGCCAGCGCAGGCTGCCGCTCGCCTCTGAGCCACCGCGGGGGTTGCAGAGCCCGCAATGCAGCGGCGACCGCAATAAAGCGGGTCTCACAATAGTGCAGTGTTTGCCTTCCCAGTGCGTGTGCATGTTTACAGAAACTGCTTCTAGTAAGCGTGCAGCAGCGTCACGTCCAAACAACACGCGGCGCCCTTACCCAAGAACCCGCACTGGGCCGCCGGCGACGGCTAGGCTCGCTGCTGGGGGGCGTCGGCCTCCGGGCTGCTGGCTGCCGGGTGGTGGGGCTGGAGGTGGGGCGGGCCCCCCAGCGGTAACCGAGGCAGGTCCTTGACGCGCCAGGACGCGAAGGACAATAACCCAGGTCCTGTGCTTCCCCGTGACCGCCCTCTCCGGCATTGCTCCAGTGCCCAGAACCTTCTGGAAAGAACGGGACTTTCAATAGGCATTGTTTAACAGAAAGGAGTCTGTTATCAAATATTTGTGATGAACTACTGACCTCTAAGTTGTTGAGGACAATGCAGTGCCTGTGAGAGAACAAGGGTGTGGGCTTACCTGCCGTCAGATGAGTACCACTGCGGTGGGGAAAGGAAGGCCAGAACCGAGACATGCGCTAGGAATGTCATAGCCTGTGTTTTACATAAGACCAGCGTGAAACGGAAGCAACAGATCTGAGGATGAACGTTTCACAATATTGTTTTCCAGATCCCGGCACCGTGTATAACCCGAGAGGAAACACGAGAACGGTGAGTGGCTGTGGGTGAGGTCTAAAGAGGTGAGAGATGTTGACACCCAGCCCCACCCCCAGTACCAAGGAGTCCCAGCCTGCAGCTACCAGGGTCCCTGCGGGGGGCAGGGGGGTGACGCTGCTGCAGACAGAGCTCCGAAAAGCACTGAGCATAACATCTAAGAGGAAGGACGCACAGACGCTGAGGTGGAGGTGCACGTAGATCGGGGAGGTACGTGGGGGCAGCAGGGAGGCTGTGTGACGGGGAAGATGGATGACACCGAGTGGTTAGAAATGAGGACCAAGAATGGAGGGCCTTGAATGCTGAGAGAGAAATCTGAATCTGACCATCTCCCACCCCAACTCTAAATCAGTGTTCCCTAACAGGCTTTCTGAGTCCCTGAGCCCGTCCGTGGTGCCGAGCACCGTCCCAGCCCCGCTCCTGTCCTGGCCGATCTCTGCACGTGGGCACACAGAAGGCCCGGGATTCCCGAGAGAAGCCCGTTTCACGTTAGCCAGGCCTTTCCCAGACACTCTGACCAGAAGCAGCTTGTTCCGTGCAGTCCCGTTAACATCCTTGTACAAACTTACTCAGGGACACGCGGTCCCAGGGACGGCACGCCACCTGAGCCCCACCGGGGTAGCCCACCTGGGGTCCCTCCTGGGGTAACCCTGAAGGGGAGGGGTGGCTTCTACCTGTGACTAATCAGAAGTCATCATCCAGATGTTTATATTCTTCCCAACAGAAGGATTCTGGTTAAAGACTCTAAAATCATACGGGTGATTTGCTGGTGAAAATTTAGAATAAAATACCCCCCGAAACCAAGGGTCCAAGAAGTTAATTTCCAGCCAAATAAGATCTGCTTTACACAGAAGACACTGCATGTCCGGAACGTGTTACGGGTTCTTTAACGGAAACAGGTGGACGAGGGTGCAGGGAGACGCGTGGCAGCCCTAGGGCCGCGCACACTGGACGGGCCCCTGGTTAGAGCCCACGCGCCCGGCTCCGACTGCAGTTACGTCCCCGAGAACAAGAGGAAAGGCCTCCCGTCTGGACCCCGTTCCTTCTCACTGATGACCCGTCTGTTTGTCTGTCTGGTTTTGGCTTCAGGCTTCCTCTGGACAAGGCCCCGGCGTTTCACTGAATCGCCTTTTGGCCCGAATCAGGGAGCAGCGCGGGAAGCGCGGGCACCCCTCCGAGTGCTTCTGGAAATACTGCGTCTGAAGCGAGGACGCCTGCGGGTCCAACTCAGAACCAACCGGCTCCGGAGATTACCACCAGACGCCTGGTCTGGAGGCGGCAGAGGCAACGCCAGGCCGACGCGACCCTGTCCGCTGTCGTTCGGAAAATAAATCCTCTGTTTTGCAAATATCATCGGTGGATACTGATTTATAAACATATTCTAAAACCTCTAGCTCTCCTTTCCCTTGACTTCTTAAAAAAGCCTGAAAGTGTGAAAGTAAAGCTAATAAATGAACGGAAGCAAATGCTAAGAAAAAGTCCTGAAAGGAAGGTAGTTAAAATAGTTAAACTGCGAATCATTTAAATAAACGACATCATCTTAGCTACCAGGTCCTCTCAGCCCTTAAAAACGACAACGTAATTATTACTCACAAGACCCACATCTTCACTTGGAAAATCCCGGGGGGGAGGGAGGGGCCGGGGCATCTGAGTCCCCTGAGGCTGGGGGTGGGGGTGGTGGGGTCATGCCCTCTGCCCTGCCCTTCGCTGACCACGTGCTGAACTGGGAAAACCTGAATCTGCGGACACTGGACTGGGTTTGATCTCAGTTCCCCTGAGCCCAGAACATCACAATCTGATTCTTACCACGTAGGAGGCGAGGTGGGACTTCAGGTTGGGGGGGTGGGGGGGGAACAGCCTGGCGTGCGGGACCGTCTTCTCCGACTCACCTACGGAAACGGAACCGCAGCCAGGCGTGCGAGCACGGGGAGCCCGAGGGGTGCCTTCCAGCAGGAGCTGACAGCCTCGGCGCCCCGAGCCCTGCACTCACCCCGCCACCCCTGGGAGGGGCAGCCCGAACCGCCCCCCTGATCCCGCAAACACAGCGAGAGCATAGAGCACAGCCCGTCAGCCTCCGTCCTCACCGAGGACAGACGGCACGCTCAGGCCCGGCCGCTGTGGGAACACGGGGCTCTGGCGCTGAAGCGGCACCCAGACTCACTCACCGAACAGAACTTGGAGCCACGTTTATGTAAACATCGAAGCCTACGACACACTTTTTTTTTTTAATATATTTTATTGATTTTTTTACAGAGAGGAAGAGAGAGGGATAGAGAGTCAGAAACATCGATGAGAGAGAAACATCGATCAGCTGCCTCCTGCACACCCCCCACTGGGGATGTGCCCGCAACCAAGGTACATGCCCCTGACCGGAATCGAACCCGGGACCCTTGAGTCCGCAGGCCGACGCTCTGTCCACTGAGCCAAACCGGTCCCGGCAACACACATTTTTATCAGCAATTTCTCAAGTCACCAATACAGAAGTTCAAACACGCAGGACCAAGGGGCGCGGGCGGCCGTGGGGAGCGGTCACGCCGCCCTCCTCACCTCCATGCTCCCCCATGCTCACCGCCCAGCCTCCACGGGCACCTCCATATTTCTGATCCCGGAGAGAAGGCGTTCCACTGCACACAGCTCTCCACCCTCCCTGTGTGGCCACAGGGGCCGCTGTCCGGACAGATAGGCTCTGCGGTCAGGGTCCGCGTGCGAGCCTGTCCCCACCACATGGGCGCCTGGGCACCTGGGCACCTGGCGGGAGCCCTTCCCCGGGACCCTTCCTCTGCGTCCTGCTGCTGGCGACGAAGGTGCCCGGCTGGGGAGTCCTGTTGGTTTCAGGCTCGGTTCCTGTTTTAATTTTCAGATTTTGCTGCCACCAGTGACACAGACTTGGTGAAATACGGGTTCACTGGAGTAACTTGGTAACCGACTTTATAAACTCGGCACTGATATTAGTATTAACCACGTGGGCACAGGTTCGGACCGACCGACACTTCCCGTGTAAGGACTGGGAAACGCCGATCGTGCACTCACACCCCCACAGCTCACACCCCACAGCTCACACCCCCCAGCTCATACCCCCCAGCTCACACCCTCACAGCTCACACCCCCCAGCTCACACCCTCACACCCCCACAGCTCACACCCTCACAGCTCACACCCCCACAGCTCACACCCCCACAGCTCACACCCCCCAGCTCACACCCCACAGCTCACACCCCCCAGCTCATACCCCCCAGCTCACACCCTCACAGCTCACACCCCCCAGCTCACACCCTCACACCCCCACAGCTCACACCCTCACAGCTCACACCCCCACAGCTCACACCCTCACAGCTCACACCCCCACAGCTCACACCCCCACAGCTCACACCCCCCAGCTCACACCCCACAGCTCACACCCCCCAGCTCATACCCCCCAGCTCACACCCTCACAGCTCACACCCCCCAGCTCACACCCTCACACCCCCACAGCTCACACCCCCACAGCTCACACCCCCCCAGCTCACACCCCCCAGCTCACACCCCCACAGCTCACACCCCACAGCACACACCCTCACAGCTCACACCCCCACCCCCACCCCCTCACAGCTCACACCCCCCAGTCATACCCCACAGCTCACACCCCCACAGCTCACACCCCCCAGCTCATACCCCCCCAGCTCACACCCCACAGCTCACACCCTCACAGCTCACACCCCCACAGCTCACACCCCCCAGCTCATACCCCCCCAGCTCACACCCCCCAGCTCACACCCTCACAGCTCACACCCCCCAGCTCACACCCTCACACCCCCACAGCTCACACCCCCACAGCTCACACCCCACAGCTCACACCCTCACAGCTCTCACACCCCCACAGCTCACACCCCCACAGCTCACACCCCCCAGCTCACACACCCCCCAGCTCACACCCCCACAGCTCACACCCCACAGCTCACACCCTCACAGCTCACACCCCCCACCCCCACCCCCCACAGCTCACACCCCCGTCATACCCCACAGCTCACACCCCCACAGCTCATACCCCCACAGCTCACACCCCCACAGCTCACACCCCCCAGCTCACACCCCCACAGCTCACACCCCACAGCTCACACCCTCACAGCTCACACCCCCACAGCTCACACCCCACAGCTCACACCCCCACAGCTCACACCCCACAGCTCACACCCCACAGCTCACACCCCACAGCTCACACCCCACAGCTCACACCCTCACAGCTCACACCCCACAGCTCACACCCCACAGCTCACACCCCACAGCTCACACCCACCCTCACACCCCACAGCTCACACCCCCACACCCACCCCCCCACAGCTCTCCCCCCCCCCAACGCGAACCCTGCTGAGAAACCAGCTCGCCTGGGCCACGTGCCCACCGACACACAGACTCGGCGAAGGCTTGCTGCTCTTCCCAAGCTTCACACGTAGTTTCTTTACTGTTCCCACTTAAAAAGACCCCCGATTAAAATACTGACAACTGTGAAACATAAGCTCTTCACACAGCTAACTAAATTCAGCCGAAGCAGAAGTTCGTGCGGATTACGCTGACCTTGTGAATCACAGTGGAATGTCACTTAATGGCAAAGCGGTTCCATTCACACAGCACTTGTTTTTCATAAATTCCAAGGAAATACAGCCTCCTGGGCAACGTTTACGTAAACATCGAAGCCTACGACACACATTTTTATCAGCAATTCCTCGAGTCACCAATACAGAAGTTCTAAACCCGCAGGACCAAGGGGCGCGGGCGGCCGTGGGGAGCCGTCATGCCGCCCTCCTCACCTCCACGCTCCCCCACGCTCACCGCCCAGCCTCCACGGGCACCGGCTGGCCCACGGGTCCAAACCGGTCCAGATGCTGAGGAATCTGCCCACACCGAGCCCAGTTTCAAGTCAAGCTCCGGGGCGTGCCCTCCGGGAGACGTGCACTCAGTAAGGCAGGGAGGCAGCAGGCTCAGGCACAGCCCACGTCCGAAGGAGTGGAAGGGCTCGCGCCGTGGGACGCAGGTTTAAGACACGCACGCGCACTGCAGCACGGCCCTGACGGCTGCGTGTCTGCTCTGACCGGAAGGCACAGTGATTCTATTGGTGCACAATATCCGGGGTGATTAATTTAAAAAATTTGGTATTTCTCACCAAGGGCAAAAATAAAAATACCACTCACCTTGCCCAATGCAGCAAGGGCTTCAGAAATCACTTAGCAATCAAGGTGGAGTAGAACATCAGGGTTCTCCGTTCACAAAACAGGCATATTTGCATGAACTTCACATTAAAAAATTCCAAGAAATGTCACAGGAAGCATCTGGAAAGGGTTCTGACACCGAGAAGGACAGAATCACCTTCCAGGAAACTCGACTTTGCAGAGGCTACGCCTCAGGGATTGAGACCGAGGCCCAGCAGGTGGATTCTCCTAGTATCACCAGGTCGCATTTTATAAAAACTATAAAACTCGGGAGGAGGAGGAAGTGTTTTCCTAAAACGAAATGAAACATACACAAACACAACAACCCAAAGGAAAGCAAGCGCGTGACCTCCGCCGTCTCCTGCCTCCTCCTGACCTGCATGGAGGGAGCCGTGCGCCATCCCCATCTGAGCAGGACGCGGCGACTTCCCTCAGGAGCAGGGAGCTGGCTGAGCCGGGGACACAGCCGCTTGGGAGCAGACCCGGCTCGGCTCGGCCGCAGGGAGCCCGGGTCCCGCAGGCGCTGCGCCCGCCCGACAGGAGCCCCCGACAGGAGCCCCCACGACCGTTCTCCCTGCGCAGCCCCCTCCCCACTGACCTGTTTAGGGGCAAACAAACCGCAGTGCCGCCAGGCCTAGGGCAGGCCGGACCTTTTGCGTAAATTAGCTGGAAAGAAAGCGTGAACTGGTAGTTTTGGCTTAAACGCATTTAAACACAGACGCATATAAAACCAATATTAATTTTTACAAAACTTTACAATCATTTAAAAACAGACATTAAAGAGGAAATACCACTGGCTGAGTCAGAAGCTTTCGGTTCTAAAACGACACATGCGAAAGCTGACTTCAACGGCGCAGGAAGGAGCTCGCTGCCACCGGGTCGGTTCTGCAGGTGAGACTCGGGGTTCCGTGGCAGGTGGAGCCCCGAGAGGGAGCCTGTGTGAGGATGAAGGTTCAGGTGCCCCTCGGAACTGGCACCCGGGCACCAGCGGCAGCACGTGCTATCGCACACAGGACGGGCGTGTGCTGTGAGCTCCCTGGGCGTCTGGTGCTGATTATGGGGAAGCACCACCTGTGTTGACTGGACACAGTGTAGGGGCCACGAGGAGGGGCACAGCCGTGGGCGGGACTTCCCTCATCTTCTGGCGGGAACGACTGACGCTGCACACAGAGCCTTTTCGAAGCCGTTCCTGGCTGCCCGAGACAGCTAAGCAGGAGAAAGGTCCCGTGGCGTTTTCACACTCGAGGAACAGGGAGCAGGAGAAGATGCTGTACACCAAGTCTGCTCCGGAGAAGTGATGTCTATTAAAGGCCAGGAGGAAAAACCCTAGCGTTCAAGGACAACGTCGCGGTCATTTAAGGTTGGGGGTTCCGAGATGTCCCGGGAGGCTGTGCTCGGCCCCTCACGGCCACTCAGCTGCCGCCCTCCGGGGTCCTGGCCGCAGGCTCCTCCCGCGTCACGGCCCGAGGCTCTGTCCCTGCAGGAGGCACAGCCCTCCAGGAAGAACAAGCGGCAGGTTATTGATGGAACGTCTAAGGCAGCGAAATGCTGGCCCAGCGCCCGCGTCTAGTTCCCACACCCACTCGTGTCCGAGAGCGTCCACATGGCGTGCTCCTTCTTACCAGAAGGTAAATGACAGCGACTTCAACGCCTGTTTACCTGCTATGGGGCTCATTCCGCACAGACCCTCCTCCTCAGCAGCAGGAAGACAGGACTGAAGAGAACGAGGCCCTGGCAGTGACCAGCCCGCCCTGCGATCTGGTGAGACTGCACCTGGCCCTCCGCACAGGCAGGCTCGCACCCTTCCTTAGAAAGGGGGGACTCCAGGGACTGGTTCCGTCCCTAAGCCTTAGTGCACGCTTCGGACAGCTCCCGTCACTCCCTTGTTCTAAGTTCTGACCTCACACATCACCCCCCACACCTGTCACACCATCACTAGAGCCGGCCCCTCGGCCACCCGTAACCAGGCGTCCTGCTTGGGCCGCTCACGTCGGCCTCCTGTGGAGACGCATCGGAGCAGAGACCGCCGGGGCCCCGGAGCTCCCGCTCCGTCTGGACACGCCGGGGTGTGGATCTCACTTGAGTCCGAACTCTTTTCAAAGATGCACGCAGATCTGACAGCGCGCTCCCCGGTCCAGCCCAGCTCAGAGCAGGGCCCTGCGCCTGCCCCCCAACCCGCCACCCGGGAGGACGCCTGCGTCAGAGACACCTCGCCACCGACAGCGGCCCGTCCACCAGCTGCTCCTGACGCCGGGTGGCGACACCCACCACGGACGTCGCTGTGAGGGTCCTGCCTCGCACACTCAGTGCCCCGCCCTCCTGCCCAGGAGCCGGCCTGGCCGCCCGTGCTCACGTGCTGTCCGCTCCCGCAGGGAGGCTCTGCCTCTGCAGCCAGGCCCGCCCCGGCCAGCTCCGCCCGCTGCCCGGGGGAAAACCGCGGCTGCCGCTGCCGCATGCCGGCCAGCTTCTCGAGGTCTTCCCTCAGGACGACTTCCGGAACCCTGGGACAGACGACACACCAGTGTGGTCCCGAGGAGGCCGGTGCTGGCCGCCCGAGAGCGGCTCTGCCTGCTGCGCTGTGCGCCATCGCTGTGAGTGAAGGCGAGCTCAGCACCCGCCCGCTCCTCCGCCCGGGGCCGCGGCCAGACCGCCTCTCGGGGGACAGCTGTGCCGAGTGTGATGGCGCGCCGAGGAGAGACGTCCTCAGCCCCTCCACAGGGGACGTGGGGTGACGCCCTCGGCCCCTCCACAGGGGATGTGGGGAGACGCCCTCGGAGAAGACCAGCCCTGACCCCACGCCGCCCGCGGAGCACTGCCTCCTCCGCCTCCCCCCCCCTCCTGCCTCCCCCCACCCCACCCCACCCTCCTGCCTCCCCCCAGGGCCCTCCTGGTGCCCCCCCCCGCCCTCCTGCTTCCCCCCACCCCACCCCACCCTCCTGCCCCCCCCCCGCCCTCCTGCCTCCCCCCACCCCACGCCACCCTCCTGCCTCCCCCCGTCCCCCGCCGGGCCCTCCTGGTGCCCCTCCGCCCTCATGCCTCCCCCCTACCCGGGCCCTCCTGGTGCCCCCCCACCCTCCTGCCTCCCCCCGCCCCCCGCCGGGCCCTCCTGCCTCCCCCCACCCCACGCCACCCTCCTGCCCCCCCCCCCGCCCCCCGCCGGGCCCTCCTGGTGCCCCCCCCCGCCCTCCTGCCTCCCCCCGCCCTCCTGCCTCCCCCCCGCCCTCCTGCCCCCCGCCCCCCGCCTCCCCCTGCCTCCCCACCCGCCCCAGCCTTCTTGCCTCCCCCTGCCTCCCTCCCACCCCCCCCAGCCTTACTGCCTCCCGCCGTGCGTGCACCACCACCATGACCACTGGGTCAAGAAATCGTTGGTCATTTGACTTCAAATGAAGGAATTTACAAACGCAGCCCCCAAGGGTCTGTGTAAAACATCTCACAGCCTCGGCACTGACGGCACGGAGAGCCGCTTAGGAGCCTCAGGAAGTGGCCTTTCCCCCGCTCACCTCGCCGGCACCTGGTAGGTCATGAGGACGCGCTCCGGGGTCTGCGCGATCCTGCTCCACACGGACTCCTCGGCTGCGTGGGGGAAGGCGGCCCTTTCCCGTATGTCCCCAGGCTGCTGCCCAGCGGGGGCGACTTCAGAAGAACCCTCACTCCCAGAGACACGCACGCTGCTGTCACTGCTTCCTAGCCAGAACCAACACGGCACAGGTTAGAACACGCCTGCCAGGGCCTCCTCCCCACGGGCCCTCATTCTGCGGAGATTTCGCGGCTGCCCGCCTCCTTCAGCACCCAGCCCGCACCACCCGGTGTCCACTCAGAGCTGCGGGCACTTCCTCCCAACGGGCACCGGGGACACTGACCAGGCTGGGCCACGTGCTGGACCATCAACAAGTCTCAGTAAATGTTAAAAAGTATAAAGAATGCCCCTGGCCGGCTTGGCTCAATGGATAGAGCGTCAGCCTGCGGACTGAAGGGTCCCAGGTTCGGTTCTGGCCAAGGGCACATGCCTGGGTTGCAGGCTTGATCCCCAGTAGGGGGCATGCAGGAGGCATCCAATCAATGAATCTCTCTCATCATTGATGTTTATCTCTCTCTCCCTCTCCCTTCCTCTCTGAAATCAATAAAAATATATTTAAAAAGAAAAGTCATTCACTACAGCATCAAACATATGAAATCCTTAGAGGTAATTTTAGCAAAACATGTATGTGTAAGATCTGTGCATGGAAAATAAAAAACATTGCTGAGAAAAATTAAAGACCAACGTAAAAAAGAAAGGCACCATGCTCCTGGGTCAGAAGACTCAATCCTGGCAGGTGACAATCCTCCCAACACCAGCCTATCGACCCAACACAGTGTTAATCAAAACCCAGCAGGGCTTTGTTTTTTGTTGTTTGTAGAAACTAAGAACCTGATTCTATAATTTATGTGGACAAAGGACCTACAATACCCAGAATTATTTTGAAGAGAAGAACAAAGTCAGAGGACTTAACCCACCAGAGTTGAAGACTCACTTGAAAGCTGCATCAAAAGAATGTGGGATTACCCCAAAGCTAGCTGTAAAGATCAACAGAGCAGAGTCCAGAAACAGACCCAAACATCTAACCAGTCTATTTTCAACAAAGATGCCTGGTAACTCCGTGGGGGAAAGGTTAGTCTTCATCAAATGGGGCAGCAACAATTGGATACCCATATGCAAGGCAAGTACATTGACCCTAACCTCACAGCACATACAACAAGTAGCTGAAAATGGATCACAAGCTTAACTATAAAAGCCACCCCACAAAACTTCCAAGACAGAGACTATCTTAGTGACTCTCTAAAAAGAATCAATGGAAAAATATCGTTACGTGAAGATTAGTAAAAAGGAAGACCTGATCAACTGAAATTAATTAAAATTTAAAAAGTATTTTGCTCTTCAAAATAAAGCTAAAAATAAAAGATAATAAAATGAAAAGGTAAGCCACACACAGGGAGAAATCTTGGCAAAACAAGTATTTGATAGAGGACTTGTATCCGGAATATACACAGAATTCTTACTGCTCAATAGGAAAGTAACACTGCCCCTCCCCGCAAATGGGCAAGAGGCTTGAACGCATATGATGGCAAAAAGCACATTAAAAGACTCAACCCCGTTAACCAACAGGCAAATGCAAGTTAGAACCACAATGTGGTGTCACTGCATACCCACCGGGACGGCTGGAACTTGGGATGGACAAGGCCTCGTGCGGCCAGGCGTGCTGCGCTCTCACATGTGGGGACAGGCATGCAGAGCGGTGCAGCCACTTTGGGAAAGTGGGGCAGTTTCCTGTGGTCACCGTGCACGTGACCTCGCTAGTAATCCCCTTTCTAGGCGCCTACCCAAGAGCAAAGGAAGCAAGTCCACGCAGGACGCAGACTAACAGGTTCACCCCAGCACTCAGTCCCAAACCGGAAACCCAACCACCACCACGGCGAACGGGCATCCACACAGCGTCACGCTCCTCAGCCATGAAAGGAACAAACCACCGACGGGCCGGCGGAGCGAGCCTCGCAGCGCGTACTCGGGGAAGACCACCGACGGAGTGCGTGCGGGCGCCTCGATCTGCACGGCCTCGTGGGAGGACAGCGCTCCCGGGAGCAGGTGGGCCAGGCAGGGCTGACCCAAGGCCGCAGGACTCTCCCGGGGAAGGAGCTGTTCCCGGCGGGACTGTGGTGGGGAGGGCCTGAGAATATGTGTCTCAGGATTCTCGCTTGGTACCCTAATGCGGTGCCTTCTGTTGTATGTGAATAAATATACCCTATAAAGCTTTCCCAAGGCAACAGGAAACACACGGGACTTCCACTCCAGTGGGAAACCCAACAGCCCGTCCTCAGCGATGAGCTCCGGGCGGCAGAGCCCGAGGACCATGTCCCCTGAACCGCTACCTGAGGCCACAGAGCCAGGTCCAGGTGGGGACGGGTCCCTGGCAGAGAAATGGCTGTTCTTCCTGCTGCTGCCTGAAGCACAATGCTGGGGAGTAACACAAGAAAACATGTTAGCGTCTCAAGCATCATATTACAAAACACCTAGGAGATCTTTACCGTCCGTTAAACAGGATAAAATGCCAGGGGTAACAGACGCTGAGCAGTTCAGCTGGCCCTGAGGATGGGGTCCAAGGTCCTTTGTACATAATTTTCGAGACACTCCTGATTTCTGAGCACCACCCCATGCCACAGAACGTGGTGTGCGCTCCAAGACTGTCACTCAGAAAAGATGTGGTGAACTTTTGTGTGTTCTCGACAGCGTCCAAACCCTGGGACTGTCACCCGGACAAAGCAGAGGCCCAGCAACGTGATCTCACGGGGAGGACTCCGTCCGTACGACTCATTTCATCCTCAGAGTGAGCTGGGAAGCATTAACCCTCCCGTTTTCCAAATAAGCAGCAAAGGCAAAGACAGGTTAAATAACGAGCCCACGCGAACCCAGCCGACAGGTGACGGGCTGGGATGTGGCCCCGGCTTGTGTGGCGGCCCAGGCTGTGCTCGCCAGGGCCCCGCCTGGCCTTGGCGTTCCGGCAAGCACACCGACGCCAGGCTTTACACGGAGCTCACTGTCCTGACTGGGGCCAGACCGTCCTGATCTGATGTGTAAAGAAGGGGGCTGGGCCTTGGAGGGAAGCGTGAGAAAACTGTGCAAGCTCACGCTCGTCCTGGCTCCTGCCCCACCGTCTCCCTGGTGATCCGAGAACCCGTTAGGGAAAGGGATGAAAAGTTAAAGGAAACTGACCCAAAAGTTCTCATTTTTGAAAACGCTATGTACACACGTGAAACCATGACCTGCCTGCTGCACTGAGGATGCCGACAGCCTCCTACCTGCTCCGTACACGGCTATTAGCTGTAACTGTGCTTGAAAAATAACACTGCTAGACTCACGTCTTGTCAGTGTGGCTTAGTCCTGTCTTACCAGACCAGACCTCAGCTGTAGGTAAGCACACACATTTTAGATGGTTGGATGTCAAATTTTAAAGGGGAAAAACTTAGTTGCTATAGGAAATCTGAAAGCACTTTGGGAAACCCCATAACACCTCTAAGAAACCAGGATGCAGCAGCTGCTCATTCCGCTTGAAACAAGTGCAAGTTTCTGGAGCCCAGCGCTCAGCCTGCGCCACAGGTGACACGCCTCCACCACAGGTGATGCCGTCACCCACTCAGCCACCTGTGCTGCGCCCAGTGTGAGACGCCCTGGCCCGGCCCTCTGCAGCGGCGTGCTGGAGCAGGGTCACACAAAGGCTCCCTCCGGGCCACCCCCTCACCTGCTCTGCAGACTCGCAGGACGGGGGCCTGTCTTCCTGCAGCAAGGCCAGCTGTAGCGGCGAGCTGCCCCTGGAGCTGGGGCCCGGGCGCCCTTCGCTCTGTGTCTCCCAGCTCTGCCCAGCTCCCCCCTGGGTGGTGACTGGAGGCGGTGGTTCCACGTCTGGAGCTGCTCCTGGTACTGAGGGTGGCATTTCAGAAGGGCCTGTTGCTCCCAAATGCAGGTATGGGGAGAACGATGGTGCCAACAGAGGGCACACGGAGGGGTCAGGCAGCACAATGGTTAGGAGAGACTCCGCGTAAGGTGAAGGCACACCTGGGAAAGGCGGACCGTGCCCCCACGCGGCCACGGTGGGCAGGGGAAACGCTGGCACGAGGTAAGGGGCCTGGCTCGGAGCCACCGCCGCCGCCGGGAACGCCAGGCCGGGGGCGTGGAGAGGGGAGGCAGGGGACAGGCACCAGGGCCGTGCGTCCTGGCCGTCCGCTCTGAAGGGCGGGCAGCAGGCGTCCTCCGCACACTGGCCGCCCGGGGGCTCCCGCAGCTTCTTCTGCCTGTGCTTCCCCTTCTTGCCCCCAGGAGACCTGGCCCGCCTGGGAGAGGATGTGCCTGCGGACAGAGGGGTGCCGTGAGGAACCCCCGGAGAGAAGCTGCTGCGTAGGCCCCTCAGCCGGAAGCACTGTTCCAGAATGAACTCCCCCAGCGCCTGCTCGGTCCTCCCCCGTCCCCACTCCCTCCCCACTCGGACACGGCTGTAAATGGAGGGCTCGTGGGTCAATGGAGTGTGTTTTAAAGACCGGCTACCTTGACCACCTGAGCACGCGGTGCTGCCTCTGCCTCCGTGCTGCAGGTAGGAGCTGTAGGGCGAGGCCAGCATCTTCTCTCGGAACCTGTCCACGTAGTCCTGCTCCTCCCTGTGCGTGTGCGCCGACAGCACGGCCTTGGTGAGCCCCACGCGCTGGAACGCCTCTGTGGCCAGCGGGGCCGGCTGGGTGCCGGGCGCCCAGGGCTCGCAGGCGGGGGCGGCGTCCTCGGCGGCAGGAGTCGGATCTGCCGAGGTGGGAGAAGAGAGGTTAATGGTAATTGCTACCAACTATTTGCATTTATTTACTTTCACGAATTTAATGACCTTTTGATAAGTTTTACAAACGTTACAATAGCTGGAATATAAAAAACGTCATCAACTAGCACATACTGTTATTTTTTCTGCCTGTCTTGACACTCTGTACGCCTGTATAAGTGCTTTACAGCACTGTAATACTCCATGTGTAGTCTTATAGATTAACTAGAGGCCCGGTGCACAAACGTCATGCCCTGGAGTGTGTGTGTGTGTGTGTGTGTGTGTGTGTGTGTGTCCCCTCAACCCAGCCTGAGCCCTCTCGCAGTCCAGAACCCTTCGCTCCTTACCGCCTGCCTGCAGTGGAGGTGGGAGAGGCTCCCTCCACCGCCACTGCCCTCACCAGCCATGAGCCCGGCTTCTGGCTGAGCAGCGCTCCCCCTGTGGGAGCGCACTGACCACCAGGGGGAAGCTCCTGCATTGAGCATCTGCCCCTTGGTGGTCAGTGCGCATCATAGCGACTGGTCGTTCTGCCGGTCATTCCGTTCGGTCAATTTGCATATTAGGGTTTTATTATATAGGATTAAAATCTTGCTTTTATTGTAAATATCTTTTTATCTCCCTGAACTCTTCAAAATGTTTCTTTTTTACCCTTTAGTTTTTAATCTGCAATGTATTCACACGGTTTAAAAATGAACAGGCTATCTTTAGCTCATTAGCAACGCCACCTAATCCCACAGCAGTTCCGTCTCCGGTCTTTCCCACCAACCACAGCCTGCCTGCCAGGACTGCGCTCTCCACCTCCAAGGGGCGTGAGCGCCAAGGAGCTAAATCTCTGCGGCGGACTAAGGACAGGCAGTGTACACGGTAAGCTCAGCATGTGCTGACTGACACACCACGGAACTAGCAAAGATGAGTTAGAGCTCATCCGAAAACCTGATTTAACATGTCACCATTTCTTCACCCACCAAATTGCTATGAGTAATAAGAAAGTCAAAAGCGTAGGAGGCCGTGAAAAGGAATAAGAAGACATCATCCCAGTCACTTACCAAGTCATTATACTGTTAAATAAGGAGCGTGATCAGACCCACATGGAACTTCCTGCACATACATGTGATCCTTTAGGCCAACTACAGTCCACGTTTGAAACCTTCTTTCTAGGTCAAACAACGTGGCCTAAGCTGCATTAGTAATTCTAGTTGAGGGACGTAAGAAATACAGTCCAAAATATATGTACACAGATAACCAACATGAACACGACACTTCCAGAAGTTGAGAAGCTGCTACTAAATAAACGGTACGAACGACTTTCTCACAGTAGCCTATCCGTGTGGCGTGTATCTAAGGTCAAAGGTGATGTGGTACCTGGCTCTGGGGGCGGGGCATGGACCATGGTGCTGCTGTAGCTGCACTGGCTGATGCCGGAGCCCAGGCTCGGCGCCCTGGCCACGGTCCGCGCAGCTCCGCCCTTGGCACCGGTGGACGGTCCGTTAGCTGGCACTTCTGGTGCAGGGATGGATGGGATCCGAGACGCAGCTGGGGAGGTGAGAGAGACTGACAGTGAAAAGAAAAACTCCCGACAGGAAATGCATGTTAAAGACCAAATGGCTTCCAGACATTTATAACATAAATAACCTCCGGGCCATAAAGAGGACCAGAAACTCGGGTCATTTGTGATTGCAATGAAATAATGGAAGTTGGGAAATTAAAGAGAAACAGAGTAAGGGTGGCTTTGCCGTAACTTTTTATCCAACTATGAAGGGCATTCCTGCTACCTGGCAAGGCGTGGGCATCGTCGGCCTTGTGGGTCTGTCGGTCTTCTTCTGAGGACGAAGTCGTATTTGTGCAGGAGATACACTTTCTCTTCAAAGCTGGAATGCTGCAGCTCTGCAGGTATCTGCAAGGACGGAACGAGGGACAGACTGAGGGCGAGATCCCTACCTGACCCCTGATGGCCTCTCCCTCTGCTTCTCTCGCACTTCTGTTTGGGAAACATCGTACTTTCTTTTATTTATTCGTGTACTGAGTACATCTGACGTGCAACACTGCATACATTTAAGGTGTCCAGTGTGTACTGTGACCTATTTACAGAAGGTCACATTATTGCCTGCACAGAGCTATTTATCACCTCCCACAATAGGGTGCGATGTTACTGTGTGTGTCCACCACACTGTTCAGCACCTCTCTATGGCTTATTTACACTCATTATAAGTCTGTGCCCTCAAACACCACCAATTACCCCCCACCCATCCCCGGGTAACCCTCACTTTATCGATTCAAGCTCCGCATGTAAATGCTCTCACACAGCACGAGGCTTCCTGTGGCTTCTCTTGGTTGCATCCCGGGCTGAAGGCCACCATGTTGCTGCAGGAGGGAGGACACCTTCCTTCCTCGTGGCTGAGTAACACCCTGTGCACAGACCACGTTTTAATTCACCTGCTGATGGGCATGCGGGTTGTTTCCGTATCTGGGCTGTCATGACAACGCTACGATCCACCCAGGAGTGCAGATGTCGGGCCGAACCCTGTTCCCTCTCCTCTGGGTGCAGAGTCAGGTGAGGCTGAATCCTGTGACAGGTGTTAACTTCTGATGAGCTTCCATACTGCTGCTCCCCACCGTGGTTGGACTAATCTACGTTCCCACCAGCAATGTGGACGTTTCCTTCCCACGTCCTACTTCTCGTCTCCTAGATCTAACGGTGTGAAGTGCCATCTCATTATTGTGGCTCTGATTTGCATTTCCATGAGGATTAATGATGCTTAGCATCACTTCATCTGCTTGTTGGCCATTCATGTATCTATCCTCTTTGGAGAAATGTCTGTTTAGTTCTTCTGCCCGTTTTAAACTCAGGTTGTTTTTGTTGTTGCTGAGTTCTTTACACTTTTCTGACATTCACCTCTTAGTGGCACAGGGTTTACAGGGGTCCTCAAACTTTTTAAACAGGGGGCCAGTTCACTGTCCCTCAGACCGTTGGAGGGCCGGACTATAGTTTAAAAAAAACCATGAACAAATTCCTATGCACACTGCACCTATCTTATTTTGAAGTAAAAAGCAAAACGGCAAAAACACCCGCATGTGGCCCGCGGGCCGTAGTTTGAGGACGCCTGGTTTACAGCAGTCCTTCCGTTCCATAGGCCAGCTTTTCGTTTGGTTGTTTCTCTAACGTGCCTGTGCAAGAGCTCTGGCGTTGGATGTCATTCCACTTGTTGGTATTTGCTGCTGTCCACGCTTTTGGCGTCATAGTAAAAAAACAATCACTGCCAAGCATAGTGGGAAACATTGTACTTTCTTTTATTTATTCGTGTATTGAGTACTTCTTTTCCGACTTGGTATCACTGAGCTTCTTCCCCGTTTTCTCCCAGTTTAATGGCATGAGGTCTTATATTTACATGTTTGGCCCATTTGGAGTTAATTTTTCTGAGTGGTATTAGACAGGGTCCCCTCTCACTGCTCTGCATGTGTTTCTCCAATTTCCCCGGCAGTTTGTTGAAGGAACTTTGCTTTTTCTGTCAGGTACTCTCGGCTCCCTGTAAGACATTAACTGAACACACACACACACACCAGGATTTAACTCCAGGCTCTTTATTCTGTCCCATTGGTCGACGTGTCTATTTGTGTGCCCGCGTCACACTGTTTTTACGGCGGTAAGTTGGTAGTATAGTTTGAAATGTGGACGTGTGATACCCCTGGATGTCTTTTTTCCCCTCAGAATTGCTTTGGCTATAAGGTGTCTTCTGTGACTCCACAAAAATTTTAGGATTGTTTCTTCAATTTCTGGAAAGAATGCCTCTGTGGGGACTGCACTGAATCTGCAGATAGCTGTGGGTAGTATGGCCAGTTAACAGTATTAATTTTTCCTACCCAGGAACTAGGGTGTCCTCCCATTTGCTGGTGCCCCCAATTTCTTTCAGCAAAGTCTTGTAGTTCTCATTGTACAGATCTTCCACTTCCTTGGTTAAATTTATTCCTAAGTATTTTATTGTTTTGATGCTATTATTTCTTTTTCACGTGCTTTGTCATTAGTAAAAAGGAAAGCAACTGATTTCTACATGTTGATTTTGTATTCACAACTTTACTGACACTGTAATTCAACCACTTCCTGACTCTGGATTTCCTACAGACAAGTTCATATCACAGCTAACAGCAACAATGCCAGCCTTCTTTTCCCACTTGGATGTCTTTTATTTTGTCATCTTGCCTAATTGCTTTAGCTAGGACTTCCAGTGTTATATGGACTGTTGTTACTGATCTTAAAGAGAACACTTTCAATTTTTCTCCAACGAGTATGTTAACTGTGCGTTGTTGTATATGGCCTTTACTATGTTAAGGTATGTTCCTTCTATACCCAATCTGTTAAGGGTTTTATTATAAAAGGATATTGTATTTTTCAAATGCTTTTTCTGCAATCCAGGGATAAATTCCACTTGGTCCTAGGATATAATCGTTTTAATGTATTGTTTAATTAGCTAATATTTGGTTGAGAATTTTTGCATCGATATTCATCAAGGATATTGGTCTACAGTTTTCTTTCCCTGTGATACCCTTATCTCTTTTGGTATCCAAGTAATGCTGACTGCCTCTTCCTGGAGTACCCATCATCTCAGGTGGGCTTTCTGCGTGGTATCCGATGGCGCTCAGAGGGTTTCTGCACTTTTAAAAAATCCGAGTTCTCTCTTTCCTTCAACCTCAATCACTTCTAGATTCCCATCTTGCACCTCATTAACCATTTCTTCCATCTGACCTGCTACATTTCCAATGCCTGCTTTCTCTAATTTATTTAATTCTTCAGTTCCAGAGTTAGCTTGGTTATTTTTTAGAATTTTAACCTCTTTGGTAAAGTCTTCCTTCCATCTTTAACTTCATTCCTGGTCATGGCATTGCCCTTCTGAGCTCTCTTGCGGCTTGCTGAATTTCTTCCTAACAGCTACTTTGAATTCTTCACCATTTCAATGCCTCTCGGGTGGAGTTGGTTGCTGGAAATTGCTATTTCCTTTCTGTGATCCTGCACTGCGTGCTTCTCATGGTGTTTGATGAAAAGTGCATCCGCTGCTGCATCTGAAGTAGCGACACCTTGCTATGGAGACAAGGCCCGGTGTGGTTCTAACAGCTCAACAGGTTGGTAATTAGACGCTTCCTCTCATTGTCCACAAGGTGGGGATAGGGTGATGTTTTCGGTTTGTCTGACCCGAGCTAAGGTTGAGAGTCCATGCATTTTTAAAAAGCTGCCAAAAGAGAAAAAGCAAGCACGGTAGTAGAGCGGGGAGAACTGTGTACTCAGCACGTGAGACTTTAGTGCTCCCGGCCCGACAGAGATCCTCCAGCTGGGCTGGGGCGCCAGAGGCTCGGGGCAGAACTCCTGCCAGAATGCTGGCCCTTTCCTTTAGTTCTCTCTCCTGCCTACCCCCCACGGCGTTGCCTGCCTCCCCCCCCCGCCGCCCCCGTCACTGTGGTCTCTCCTCACAGCGCAGAGGTCCCTTCAGCTGCAGCCCCACGGGTGGGCCGACCCCCTCCCCACCTTCACCCTCCAAATCCTCTGCCACAAAGCTCACGCCTGCCCATGGCGCTGCCCTCTCGCTGCCACGCCCGCGGTCCACGCCGCCTCCCAGGTGCACAGGTGGGTGGATCTCTCGGTGTCCCGGTCTGCTGTGCGCAGCATTTTTTACGGTGATGGATGTCCGGTTAGTTGGAAATTGAAGGAGAGAGAAAAAAACAACTCACGCTCCCAAGCTGCTGACCTTGGACTTCCTTTTTGGTGGAGTCCTCCCTGGCCATCCAGCCTGAATCACCGGATGGCTACCTCCCTGGCCCCCGGTCTTGAACTGATCTTCAGATCGCGCATCCTCTACCTTTGACAAGCGCAGGCCTTGTCTTCTCAACCATTCCTTCAAAACAAGGAATGCACCTTCCAACTGTCTGCACCCCCGGAATGCTGAGCATATCATGGGCTGCATGTAAAAGGCAGTCCATAGGCATCTACTGATTTATAGGGAAAATCAAGACGACAGCTATTAACCATTACATAAGGGCTCCACAGGGACAATGCGCGCTTTTGGAAAAACATGGTTCTCAAAACGCGTGCTTCATACCTGATAACACTGTTGATGCAGCTGATCTGCTGGTAGGACAGGCTACCCTGATCTTTCCTGAAATCCTGACAAGACTCGGCGTGCACGCTGCTATTTCTCAAGGCCTGTACGGAAGAAGAGGCCTTCTGCTCACCTAAAAGAGAATGGGAGTAAGTACAATTAAAAGGACATTGTTTTTAAGAGATATACTTACTCAGCAAAATTAAATCGCAGTAATTTAGAACAAATACATTCAGTAGCATATTATGCAGCTGTTAACAATGAGCACAGGTCTAAATGCACTGACACAGACAGGTATCCACATAGGATTGTATGAAGGACTGCATTATGCCATTCGTTAGGTTCATTTGTCGCAGCCTGCTATCTTGGGCTCCCTCTACATTTTGGGGTGGGATGAGGTGTACAGATCTATGGTTTTTAACAAAAGCACTCTGTGTACCCACCACCAGAGTAACAAACTGAACGTTTCCATCATGCCAACATCTCCCTCCCACTGCTCTTTTATAGTCAATTCCTTCCCCAATGTTAACAAATACTGACGTTTTCCGAATGGAAACATACAGTATGTAATCTTTGGTTCTGGCTTCCTTCATTTAGCAAAATGCACTGAAGACCCTGTGTGTGTGAACTAAGCCCACTCCTGCGTGTTGGGAGTGGTATTCCATCATGTGGGTGTGCCACCGGTTACCCGTTCGCCTGTGAAATGACATCTATGTTGCTTCATAGTGTCTGCAAGCGTGAATCAAGTGTGATAAACATTCACAGTTTTCTGTATGACCTTGAGTTTTTATTTCACTTGTGTGAATGACTAAGAAGGAACTGCTGGATGATATGGTAAGAGTATGTTTAACTTTATAAGAAACAGCCTAATTTTTCCAAAGTGGCTGTACACTTTTTTGCATTACCTTCAGGAATATGTGAGTTTCAGTTACTTTGAAATCTTGCCAGAATTCGGTATTGTCAGTTTTTTCTTTGAATTTTAGCCTTTCCAATAGGTGTGTGATGGTATTTCAGTTTTAATTTCCTAATGACTGAGATTGAGCATTTTCTTTTCATATATTATTTGACATCTGTATAACACCTGGAAAACGGTTAGGCTCTCTTGATAATTTTAAATTGTGTTATCTTCTTATTGCTAAATTTTTTAAAATATATTTTATTGATTTCTTACAGAGAGGAAGAGAGAGGGATAGAGAGTTAAAAACATCGATGAGAGAGAAACATCCATCAGTTGCCTCCTGCACACCCCCTACTGAGGATGTGCCTGCCACCAAGGTACATGCCCTTGACCAGAATCGAACCTGGGACCCTTGAGTCCCCAGGCCGATGCTCTATCCACTGAGCCAAACCGGTTAGGGTCTTACTGCTGAATTTTTGAGAGTTCTTTATATATTCTGGATAAAAACTATTTCATATAGAATTTGCAAATATTTTGTCTTTTCACCATCTTACTGATGTCTTACCAAAGTCTTTCAAAGAGAAGTTTTTAATCTTGATAAAGTCCAATTTATCTTGATGACTATTCCACATGCCCTTGAGAAAAATGTGCTCGATTGAAGTGTTCCACTAATATCAGTGAGGCCAATCCTGTTGACAGTTGTCATGAATCTTTGCTAATTTTCTGCTTGTTTCACTAATTCCAGAGAGAGGTATGTTGCGTGTTCCAGCTATCACTGTCGATCTGTTTCTTCTTGAAGCTTTTATCCGTGTTTGCTTCCTGCATCTTGAAGCTCTCAAGTTCGGTGCGGACGTATTTACATTGTTACATGTTCAGAGAATCGACCCCGGGCTGTGCAATCCCCCCCGGGCTGTGCCCGGAGCCCTGCTCCTGCTCCTGCCTCCTTGTCCATTCTGCCTGACCTCGATGCAGCTTCCCAGCTTTCTCCTGATCATCGTTAGCACAGCACATCTTCCCTAGCCTTTTGTTTTTAACCGGATTTTATTTTGAAGGATGGATTCTTATAGGCGACATATAGCTGCATCTTCCTTTTTCCTCTAATTTGATCATTCCCATCTTTTAACCTTTTGCACTCGGATGTCGAGTGTGACTCAACATGGTTAGCGTTAAAATAAAGGAATCGAGAAAAAAGCAAGCAAGTGCAAAGGGTTACCCGGTATACTGAGGTCACAGTTAGTGTGATTACTGATATAGCTGGACTAACAGAAACCATCTTGCTAGCTGTTTTCCATTTGTTCCAACTGGGTTTATCACTGCCTCTTTTAACCTCCTTTTATGCCTCATGTTGGGTGTTTTAAGTTCTATTTTATTGTGGGGAGCGGCTGCAGTGTTTGGACAGGTTCAAGCCTCGGACTGATGAGAGGGCACAGTCCTAATGGCCACGTGCAAGTCCCAGCTTGGAGGGCAAAGCCCTCCCAGAACAATTATAGCCAAAAGCTGTAGTTGTAAGCTTGAACCTATGGTCTGAACACATGGCCCCACAGGCCTGAGTGACATGGGCTTGATAGAGTTCAGGAGCATGTAGTTGAGTAGGAATGTTGTAAACATCTTGACCACGCCCTTCCTTTGCCTCCTGGCATCTGGCTATAAAATAAAGACACGGCTTATAGTCCGTGGCACTGTCGCTCGCTCTCCATCAGAGAGGCTCTCCCTCAGAGAGGACAGCGTCCCACCCAGACCCCGCTTTCTTCTTGTTTGTCTTTTCTCAATCCTTCACCGCCTCCACTCAGGTTCACCGAACCTGGCTGAGCTGGCGTGGCACATAAGGCGCCCAACGTGGGGCTGAGTATGCCTTGGCCGTGCCGGCTTGCCACATTTTATCTCCTCTACTGACATTATTTCTACTTCTTTAAAAACTTTTTGTAGTAATTGTCCTAAAGTCCGCAACATATCTCATTAAGGATTCAGTTTCTACCTCCAAATGACACACTACGTCAGGGGCACTTTAAGGACTTGACGATGGCATATTCTAGTGCCTCAGTGTTTTCACATGAACCACAAATGCAGAGCATGGTTTCTGTTTCAGTCAGCTGCCGTTTAGAATAACTAAAAATAAGTGAAAAGTAGAACTGATTTTATTTCATTTATCCCATTTCCAGTGCTTTTCATTACTTTGTATGGATTTGAGTCTGTATTGTATTTCTTTTACCTGTAGAAATTCCTTTAGCATTCCTTACAGAGTAAATCTGCTGGCAATAAATTCCCAGTTTTTGTTTGAGAAAATCTTCATATCTCCCTCATTTCTGAAAGAGAGTTTCCAGCAGGTGTAAAATTCTACATTGACAGTTTTTTCTTTGAAGACTCTATTGTCTTCTGGGTGCACGGTTTCTGAAGTGTCTGCTGTAATTCTGACCTTTGCTTCTCTGGACATAATCTGTGTTTTCCTCTGGCTGCCTTCTAGTCTTTCTTTTCAGCAGTTTGACTACGATATGCTCCAGTGGGTGGTGTTTTCATTCTGTGGTGGTTTTTTTTTTCTTTTTTTGGTGTTTCCACTACTTAACGTTCTTTGGATTTGTGGAAAATCTTGGCCATTATTTCTTCAAGTATTTCTTTTAAAAATATATATATATTTTATTGATTTTTTTACAGAGAGGAAGGGAGAAGGATAGAGAGTTAGAAACATCGATGAGAGAGAAACATCGATCAGCTGCCTCCTGTACACCTCCTACTGGGGATGTGCCTGCAACCAAGGTACATGCCCTTGACCGGAACTGAACCTGGGACCACTCAGTCCACAGGCCGACGCTCTATCCACTGAGCCAAACCGGTTAGGGCTCTTCAAGTATTTCTTGTGAGATTCTAATTATTCATCTGATAGAACACTGGATATTGTCCCACAATTTTGAAGATGCTCTAGTCTGTATTTTATTTCTCGCTGCGTTTCAGTCTGTGTGGTTTCTATTTATCTATCTTCCAGTTTTCGGCTCCTTTTCTCAACCAAGTGCCCATCACAGGCAGACACTCTTCTCTGTCTAGCACTCCTAGCACTGCCACTTGATTGCTGACGCTCCAGCGCTATGCTGTGCTTACCCAGGGAGCCCTGCCTGTTGCCTACTTTGTCCATTAAAGCCTTTATTGTGTTCTTCATCGTTATTTTAAATTCCCCGTCGGTGTGTCCCAGCACCTGTGTCATCTCTGACTCTTAATCTGATGATTGCTTTGTCTCTTGGGAGTTTTTGCTTTTCCATATGCTTTACCATTTGTTGAAAGTGGACCATCATTCTTTTTTGATGGAAAACAACAGCAGAGACTGGGCACGCGTTCTCCTGCTAGACCTGTGTTTGAGTTCATCTTGTTAAGGTTTAGGCCAGGGTGAAGGTGGGCTGTTGCCATGGTTTTGCTCGATGTCCTAGGTTTCAAATTCCTCTGAAGACACGCGGTGCTTCAGGTGGGGCTGTTAGACAGCCTTCTTTTCAGTGTTTGCTGCACTGTCCGCTTTTGGTCTTCCCTTTGCATCGCGCCTCAGAGGACGGCTGTCTCTGCCAGCTACCTGATTCAGTGACCCAGTGCGCCGGCCCCCAGTGCCTGCGCCTCACTGCCCCTGCAGGTGTGGGTGTCTCCTTAGGTCAGGCCTGCTGGCTGTCCTGTCACCTCAGCACTGACAGGTTCAAGAAAGACCACGAGCCTGACAGGTGTTGCTCAGTGGTTGAGCGTTGACCATGAACCAAGAGGTAGCCAGTTTGATTCCCGGTCAGGGATTATGTCCAGGTTGTGGGCTCCATCGTTGGAGGGGGTTGCAGGAGGCAGCCAATCATGATGTTTCTCTCTTACCGATGTTTCCACCTTTCTATCCCTCTCATTTCCTCTCTAAAAATCAATAAAAACATTTCAAAAGAAGAACGACAGACCATGTGCTTGTTGTCCGTCTGGCTTCCTTCCTCTGCATTTGGAATGATGCTCATCCCGGCTCTCCCTGAGCGGAGCCAAAGCCCGCTCTCTCTCTCAATCACTTCCATTTACAGATCGTCTGTTTTCACTCAGGCATCGCATCCGCCCCAAAGAGGGACATTCAATGTTCCTAATTTCCCCAATTACTGCGCTGGCACTGGCTTCAGTCCATGCAGCTGATGAAGGGGCTTTATATCTCTTTGTTGCTCCTTGCCCTTCCATATTAAGTTCTAAAATTTCCCTTCTTGTTGTACTTTAAAGTGTAACCTGCCCTTGTAAGAAAGGTAAAAATAAAAACTTAAAACCCAACGTTCTGTTGGCTCCAGCACCCTGTACATAAAGCACGCACACAATAATCATTTAGTGTCTCCTTGGTGTGTATCACCACTCAATTTCTAATATTTAAGATATAATATTTTATTCTTAAGTTGCATACTTATTTCTCTTGAGTAAGCAGCACTAGATTTTTTTCACTAGGTTCTTTGAACTTGTAGGTTTTAAATGTTAATAAAATCAGGATCCCAGCCAGTGTGGCTCAATGGTTGAGCCAGGTCACCCGTGCCTGGGTTCTGTACTGGAGCCACAGTGGGGGGCGTGCAGGAGGCAACTAATCAACATTCCCTCCCATCACTGCTGTTTCTATCTCTCTCCCTCTCCCTTCCTCTCTGAAATCAATTTAAAATATCTATATATTTATATAGAAGACATTCAAGTAACACGCGTTCTCCCAAGTCATACCAAATGGCAATAGATTTTCCTTCCCCGCAAAATCACATCCTATGTGTGCCCGAGTCAAGTGTAGCACAAATATAAGGAGTAGGAAAATTTCTGTGTCTAAAACAGCAGCATAGGCACCAGTTAGTACAGCTTAAATTTATCCGGTGATAAAGGATGGCAGACTGAGGTCTGCTGAAATATTCGGCCTCCAACCACCAGTCCCGATGCTACCAGACGGCGGGAGAGAACCAGCTGAGTAAAGCGAAGCAAGAGGGAGAAGGGTTTCCACTTGGAGAAAAAACACAGAGCTGGTCAGGACACCCAACTGTGGCACCAACACGCGGCCCCAGGCCAGGGCAGCCCGAGGGGCACTGACTGGACCAGATGACCAAGAAAACAGTCACAGATTTAGATTTCACACCGACCCAAAGAACTCTCTCTGCCAAGACATGGCATCATGATCCGCATCAAGAAAGATGTTTAAGACGAACTCTCTTGTAGAGAGGAAACCTGATAGTTTCAAGGGACAGGCAACGCTGTTCCTTCTCCTGGCGCCCTGACATCTACAGAAGGAGAGAGCCTCCGCCAGGGGACGGAGACACTGAGGGACGGGCTTGCTAACGCCGAGGGCAGCCTCTAGGCGCTGGGGGTATCGCTGCAGGAGCAGGGGTCTGACGTTCCGTTGTGTAGCTCGGGTCAAGTCCTAAAATACACCAGCTATTCCCACGGACCTTGGAGACAATGTCACCTCTACTCTAAAACAGCCACATCCGACAGTGACAGACCATTAATCACATTTAGGTGCCCAACATCTGTAACGGCTCCCAAAACTCTATTACTATTGAGGGAGAAAGACAAAGGGAACGTGAGCTAATTAAAAAGCCAATGTGACTTGATGTCTACATCATTGGGCTTTCCTCTGCCATATATGGAAGTAGGTAAAATTTTCAAAATAATCCAATTATCACAACTAAGCCGCTTCCCATGGAGCACTGCTCACCTGTATGTGAGAAAGTACACGTGTCAGGAAAAATGCCAAGTTTTTCATTCAACTCACGTCTCGAGCATTCGCCACTTGTTTGCAACGACAGGGAGGGATGAGTGTTTCTGAAATGTCTTCTGAAATGGACGCCTGGCTGGCAGGGAGCTCACGGGGGAACCTATGATGTGCTGGTGTGTCAGACACATCGGCTCTTTAGTGGCGTGTGCCGTCACTACTGCTGCCGTTGCCACCACTACGACTGGGCCAGTGGCTACGGAGAGCAGCAGCAAGCGCCGTGGCTCAGTGCTTCCCCCCACCCCGTCCACGTCCACGCAGAGGCCAGATGTGGGGGAGGCGGGGGCCCGCTGACTCACCACTGGGCCAACCGGCATGCGTCCACACGGCCGGCTTGCTGGGTGACGTGGTCATTGACTCGATGTACAGCCGCTGCCCCAGGGTTTGAATTCTGTTTACACTGGCAGAGACCTGCTGCAAAGTCAGCCGAGGGAAAAGAACGAAACACGTCTCAGATCTTGTCCCATGACCATCCCGAGATTCATGCACAGAACACGCGCAGATGAAAAGCACAGGAAGTGCCTGTACTCGGTCCCCACCCCGGGTCACCTGCGCAGCGTAACACACATCTGCTCACAAGATGCTGGTGTGCAGAAAGCACACTATTAACGCAACGACCGCTTTCCAAAGCGGATGGTTTCTTTTTAGTTTCCCCAGCCAGGGAGGGTGAGAATGGCCGCCAGCAGGCGGGGCTGCAGGTCCAGGGGGCCCTGAGCATCGCAGGCGCCAGGGCGCAGGAGGACGGGCGCCGCCCACTCACCGGCTCCTTCTGGGCGTCCTCCGCCCCCGGCCCGCTGGACTCGCCCGAGGAGGCCACGCTGACGTGCTGCTCTTGCGACCCGCTGCTGCCCAGGCTGCCGTAGCCACTGGAGGCACTCCCGTGGACCGGCTGCAAGGACACGGGTCCGATTGGGGGTTACTATCTTGCTATGGGGGGGGGGGAATGCAGCATGACCCACTCAGAGCTTACCTAAAGTCATCAGAAAATTTAGACTAATATTTCTGAAACCCTCAATTCGGTTTGTGAGGGTTGATGCTTTTAACCCTATGTCTGACATGAAAGACATCCCCCTCATTTCAGTAATTTTCAAGGGCAAAGTCTAGTTTTTAATCTAAGTGGGTATTTCTGGAACGAAAAATATTTCTTAAAGCCATAGTATAATTTTTCCTAAGTATGAAAATAACTTGTTCCTTATGCTGAGTTGAGACCAGACAGAACAAATGAAATACACACCACAGTCCCCCACGGACGTGACAGGCGCTTTACGGGCCGGGAGCGTTTATCAACAAGCAGTTTTCCTACTTTTGCCTCATAACCACCAGATACTGAGAGGCCAGGCTCGCCCCACCTTTGAAATGGGAACTGTCCTAAAAAACCCCAAACCCAAGGCTGTGGAGCTTGGAACACAAAAATAATTCTCTCGTTCAGAAATGACTTCTCTGTCTCACCGCTCACTGTGACTCAGTTTTGTTGTCTTAAAATGAGTTTTTACAAAATATTCTGTGTACTTAACATAGAAAATAATAAAGTTTCCTTTAAAAACAAAAAAGAGGAAGAAACATTTCTGGAATGCAGAGGGTAAGGATCTTTCTCCGGAGCTTATTTTTGGGAAGTGACTTTACTCGACAGAATATTAAAATAAAACAGTTATGGGAATTTTATGTTCATTTTTTAAATCTCCCCCATTTTACCTGTGACAGAAGTTTGTGAATTTGTTCCTGTAATTCTGTTATGTCTTTGTCATTATTATCCATCTTGTTTATTCTGGCAGCAAAAACATCCTCGTTCAGTGGACTCCTACAAAATAGCACATGAAAGACTGAGTCAGGCAATTTAAAATTCATTTACAGCCCGGCTGGCATGGCTCAGTGGTTGAGCATCGAGCTTGGAACAGGAGGTCATGGTTTGATCCCCTCTGTGGGGGGTGCAGGAGGCAGCCAATCAATGATTCTCTCTCACCATTGACGTTTCTATCTCTCTCTCCCTCTCCTTTCCACTCTGAAGTCAATAAAAATATATTTAAAAAAATAAAAATAATAAAATTCATTCACAATGAAGTCTAAAGTGATTTTAAATATTCAAATAATAAACCTATGCTTTTACAAAGCAACTCTTTGATCCCAAATACAGAAAATATGAAGCTAAAATTCTATTCACGGAGGTGGAGAAAGCACTGATGGATGAACGAGAGGCCCAGGCCTCTCCCGTCCCTAGCTGCAGTCCTTCTCGGCTGCGGGTGCTGTCTGAAGACTAGCCAACCTCGATCAGGACAGGGAACCTCCTTAGCTACGGGAATGCATTCACAACTGCTGGTCTCACAGATCCACATTAATCGAGGAACCTACTGCAGGAATTGTAAGACCCTGAGATTGCCAAACATTTCATGTTTGAAGCATCTCCTAACTTAAGCTCTGCAATCGAGATGACTGCGACACACCCCGTGGTGAAACGCGGCTGTCACAGTCCCTTCGCAGCGCTTATGCTCCCATTCTACCCGAGTACAGCGAGGGGCTGGCAAGGCCACAGGAGGACCGAAGAGAGGGACTGGCTGGCAGGTCGCTGGACCTTCTGAGTGCCAGGAACCGTGCTGCTTCACCACGCACAGCAGGACAGCTGCCTCCTCTAGCCCCGTGACGTGCCTGGCACTGTGCCAAGCGCTCTACCGAGTATCACCTCCTCGCCTGAGGTGACCACCTGCACCAGGTCACCAGCTGCATGGCCAAGTGAGAAAGGCACTGCCTCCCAGCACGATGAAGTGAGGCCTCATTTCCACGCTTAACACAGACATCCAAGGGAAACCGATGGCCCAGCCCAGGAACCCACAGGCCCATTGTAAATGGACCAGAAAGGCACGGGACTGGGAGCACCTGAGGCTCCCACATGGGCCAGGCCGTCCTAGATCCACGTCACAGATCCTGGCACAGCACAGGTAGGTAATCCAACAGGCCTGAGTCAGCCATGCTGGCGGGAAGGTCAGTATTACAGAGTCTAATTTTTAAAAATAAAGACTTAATAAAATAGACACAAGTAAGTGGGATTTGACAGCAGAAGCTGATAGAAAAAGTTTTATTTGCTCACTAAGCAGAACTTAAAAATTCTGAAAAGGCAAAAATAATAATAATAGTAATCTTACCCATAAGCACTACCCTACACACAACCAAAAAGTACATTTTATTTCCTTCTCATCTTGTCACATTTCATGGTTAGTGTGTGTGTTTTAGATGTAATTTTAATCATAGGGTATAAATAACTTTACATACTTTTTACATCTAACATATCAACTTCCCATGTTCTATAATCTCTGTAAAAATTTTTGACCCATATAACATGTCAAAAAGATACTCCAGTTTAATAAACGACAGACATTTGAGCTGCTCTAAGTCGGCCATTATGATTGAGTTGCAAACACATCTTTTCTTTCTTTAGCTTTTCTGTGTTTAGCCACGTCTCCCTGGAACATTCCCAGAGGGCAGCATCAGCCGGAAGGGGCCCTGCTGCCGAAAGCACTGGGAGAGGAGGAAGTGGAGGAAGGAATAGGACCCGGCAAGAAAGAGTTTCTAGAAAATGTGGAAGCGGGTGCACTCACGTCCGCACTTTGTGCCGGCCCATGATGAAGGCCACCTTCCGGCTCCACGGGTCCACGAAGCCGGACCAGCTGGAGTCCAGGGTGACGTAGTCGCCGTTCTGGGTGCAGAAGCGGACGGGGCGGTGCTCAAAGGGGGCGTGGCCCGCGAACCGCAGCACTGCAACGCAAGAGGACGAGAGGGACTTACACGCACGACAACCGTCATCGCTGGGCAGTTATGCATCAATGTACAGAATGTCAAAGGAGGAAAAAGGAGTGTTAGCAGTTTCAGCACATCGCTTACCAGGTGAAAGGAAAGGGTCAGCTCTAATAAGAAACGAGAGAAAAGTGAGGTCAATGATGAAGAATCTCCGCCCTGAGCCGCAGCCTCACCTTTCTGGTGGACGGCGACCATCAGGGCGCGGTCTTCCGGGTGCAGGTGCGTGAGGATGGACGTGCCGACCAGATCCTGCGGCAGGTACCCCAGCAAAGGCACGGCCCTGCGCAGACCGGCACAGGCACGGTTAGACGCAGTTACACTGAGAAAACACTCCTTCCCTTTGTTTTAAACAGGAGGACATAGATACATAAACACTACGGGCAAGTCACATGACCTAAGAGAGGTGGTCACCCGCATCGAAACCACGCAGGGGACCTGCTCACACAGACTGGCTCGCCGCAGGGGAACAGGGCAGAGTGGGGGGCGAGACCGGAATCTGTAGATTTACAAGTCCCCGAGGCCCTCCATCTATTGCCCCTTAAGTTTACACAGATCACATCATAACACAGGAAAATGCTCAGGATGCTGAAGGAAGGAAGCATGCTCCAAATCTGCACAGTATGACGACAATCACACAGAAACGCCGCCGCCAAAGGTCATCCAAACAGATGCGTCCCAAGGCTCTCAAAAACGGCGAGACACGACACGCAGGTGACGTGGAAAGACCCGGCTCCACACACTGTCTGAGGTGATAACATGTGAGCTATTTTCAAAAGATCCTTGTTATCCTACACTCCACAGAGTACATCATACAAAGTATCTCACCAATTTCTATTTATCTCAGGGTAACTGTAATGAAATAAACCCATTTGCAGGTGGTAAGATTTTTAAAAATCATCATCAACGTATCATAACCATGCCAAGTTTTTGACACTTTTGCTTCACACCTCCATGTGGTATGAGGCTTGGTATCCAGGTTTTGAGATTTCATGAATAAGAAAAAAATTTAAAATAAACTGGGGGAAAATGGAAGCACTAATCAGGGGTAACAATGTTTTATAATTTTTTCAAATAAAGATCTTAAAAAACAGCAATAAGCAACTACTATTCATTATCACTATTCTTTCAATAAAAAGGGTTATCTTAACACTTAAAAAAGTAGGAAGGACCTAAGTTCAAAATAAGTAACAATTCTTTAAATAAACTTAGTTTCATACACACACAAAACCTGTTCTTTTCTCTTCCCAACCCTCCTTAAAAAAAAGCCATGAGCTGGCTCGGGAGCGGCTGTGCAATGGAAATGCCCTGGAGGAGTGCAGGGCTGGGGGAGGGTGGGCGGGGGGGGCCCTATGAGTACACCCCACACGCGCTCCTGGCCACTGGCCCCCAGGCTCACTGTCCTCCCGTGTAAACAGAACAATGATAACTGACTCGCCTAAAGCAGCTGGGGACTCAAACATAACTTGTAAATGTGAGAAGTGTAACGGGCAAGGTATTTGTATTAAACATTTAGACCAAGCATGTCAAACTCGTGGCATTTAGACAAAAAAATTTTCAATCTAACAAAAATCAAACAGATAATGGATAGATATCATATATGCAATGTAGGAACATGTGAGCATACCTAAACCTTTTCATATTTGTATTTATTTCCAGAAGCAAATCTCTCTTAGGCTTAAAGAAGTACTTACCGCTCATCTATTTCAAGAAAAACACACCCTGGAGTGTGTGTTGTGGTGAAAATTCTTTTGTCCACTGGGATCCGAGGAGCTGGGAAAAAGAGGGACTCATTTAACGGCAAATGTCTAGTCAGTCATCCACTTAACGTGCAATCTCACTCAGGGGCCTGGCCTTTGAGCAGCCAGAGCTACATTAGATGCCAACGCTTTTCATTATTACTTACATCTTCTTCTCTTTTAAAAATAATTTTTTAATTGATTTTAGAGGAAGGGAGAGAGGGAGGGGAGAGGGAGAGGAAGGGTGGAGGAGGAGGGGGAGAGGGAGAGGGAGAGACAGAGACATCGGTGTGAGTGAGAAACGTTGATCAGTTGCCTCCCACATGCACCTTGACTGTGGAACAAACCTGAAACCTGGGTATGTGCTCTGACTGGGAATCGAACCTGCAATCTTTTGGTGCACAGGACAATGCTCCAACCAACTGAACCAGGGCATCATCTATGTTTTAATTAAGTCAAATGTCATGCCCACCAAAGTTAACTTTATTTTTTTAATATATTTTATTGATTTTTTTACAGAGAGGAAGGAAGAGGGATAGAGAGAAACATCGATGAGAGAGAAACATCGATTCAGCTGCCTCCTGCACACCCCCTACTGGGGATGTGCCCGCAACCAAGGTACATGCCCTTGACCGGAATCGAACCCGGGACCCTTGAGTCCACAGGCCGACGCGCTATCCACTGAGCCAATCTGGCTAGGGCCAAAGTTAACTTAGACAGAGGAAGTCTGTGTGCACTGACCAGCTTGTCACTGCAGATAATCTACTCGTCAAGCTGGGGCACCTTCAGGTGCAGGAGCAGGCAGCTCGGTCCCTTTAGTTATACGTAACTCAGCACATAGAACGGATGGCCAACAGGACAGGAGCGTTTTAAATTTGTGTAATAAAGCTGGTACGGTCAGGTCAGCCAAGGCTTGCTTTGAAAATGTAGTGGTTAACACATTAGGGAACCATTTGAGCATAATGCTAATCCTGCATTTGTTTATGCACGATTTCATTTGCAAAAATACAGGAGGTGAATGCAGGAAACATCTAACTGAAGGTAGTCACTTAGGACTACACACAACATGCACACACCTCACACACCCACCGCTTCCTCCGCACACGAGTGTTATGGGACACGCCTGTCCATCTGACGTCAGAACTTCAGACACCTTCCTCCACCCTCACAACCATCCCCATGGCCCCGCCCACCAGCAAACTGTGGGGCTGCCATGCCGAGGAGCCCGAAGCTCTGTATGTATTGTTGGTGCGTTCCTTTTTTCACATTTAAAATTTTATTTTTCAATTACAGCTGACATTCAATATTACTTTATATCAGCTTCAGGTATTCAGCACAGTGGTTAGACAATTATAATTTATGAAGTGACTCCCCCCAGTGATTCTTGTACATGTTTTACTATATTCCCCAAGCTATACTTCACACACTTTGTATTTTGTAACCGCCCATCGGTACTTCTTAATCCCTTCACCTTTCCACCCGGTTTCCTCACCTCCCTTCCCATCTGTAACCCTCTATTTGTCCTCTGTGTCTGTGAGTCTGTATCTGTGATTTGTCTATCTGGTCCTTCAGAGTTCACATATCAGTAAAATCACATGGTATCTGTCTTTATCTCACAGCATAATACCCTCTAGGTCCATCCATGTTGTGCAAATGGTAAAATTTCATTCCTTTTAATGGCTGAGTAATATTCCATTACTAGAGGTCCAGTGCCAAAATCTGTGCACGGATAGGGTCCCTAGGCCTGGCCGGCAATGAGGGCCAACTGGGCCTTCCTTCCCCGGCTGCTGGCTGGGGCCTTCCTTCGTTCCGCGCCACCCCCTGGTGGTCAGCGCACGTCATAGCAAGCAATCAAACTCCCGAGGAGACAATTTGCATATTAGGTCTTTATGTATATAGAAAATATATACACATCTTCTATATACAATCATTTGTTCATGGGCACTTAGGTTGCTTCCATATCTTGCCTATTATAAACAACTAGAGGCCCAGTGCATGACTGAATCATGCACGTGTAGGGTCCCCTACACGCTTTCGCTTTCTATCACGGGGGAGCTGGGTGCCTGTCTGCTGGTGCACCAGGCCTTTCAGAAGCCTCCTGCGCAGCGGAGGCTTCCGAAAGGCCTGGTGCCTGAGCGGACAGGCACCCAGCTCCCACGCTTTTGCTTTCGATTGCGGGGGAGCTGGGTGCCTGTCCGCTGGTGCACCAGGCCTTTCAGAAGCCCCAATCGGCCACCCCGAGTCCCACCCCCCCGCGCCTCCTGGCCAATCGCGGGCATGGCGAAGGTACGGTCAATTTGCATATTAGGTAGGATACTGCAATGAACATGGGGATGTATATTATCTTTTCAAATTAACGTTTGTTTTTTTTTAATTTCTTTATTTATTAAGGTGTCACATATTTGTCCTCATCCCTTCATTCCCATCCCACACCCCTCCCACGGATGCCCCACCCCCCTGTTGTCCCTAACCATTGGTTAGGCTAGTATGCATGCACACAGTCCTTTGGCTGATCTCTCCCCCTCAAATTAACGTTTTGAATTTCTTCAGATATATACCCAGAAGTGGAGTTGCTCAGTTATATGGCAGTTCTATTTTCAATTTTTTGAGGAACCTCCATACTGTTTTCCATAGTGGCCGCACCAATTTCGTGTCTTAATTACTGTACAAAACTGTGATCATTTCCAGAGACTTCTGTCTTATTTTTAACTAGAGGCCCGGTGCATGAAAATTGATGCACTGGAGGGGGGTCCCTCAGCCTGGCCTGCCCCTCCTCACAGTCCAGGAGCCCTCAGGGGTAGGAGGCGACCCGGCGATCAGGGGAAGGTGATGCCCCCATCACACCTCTGCTGCTGCCACTGCCGGCAGCACAAGCCTCAGCCGGCCCTGGTTACCTGCGCCTCGGGCAGGCCCTGGGCAGCTGGGGGGCTGAGGGGACTGAGGGACTCCAGCAGCAGGTGCGCAGAGCGGCCGGACCCGCCTGGGGGTGGGCCCGGCCGTGCCGTGCGCCTGCCGCCCCAGCGGGGCTGAGGGGACTGGGCGCCGCCATCTTTGAGGGCGTGGCAGCAATTAGCATATTCCCTCCTTATTGGCTGTGGGTGCCGCCACCTTTGAGGGCAGGGCAGTCAATTAGCATATTTCCTCTTATGGCTATGGGCGCCGCCATATTTGTGAAGGCGTGATGGTCAATTAGCACATTCCCCTCTTTATTAGATAGGCTGTGTGGTTAAGTTTTCGAGTGTTGTGCCCCTAACTTCATTTTTCCCAGAAGCCCTGTGGGTCTCAATCTGCGTGAGTTTTTGGCACAGGACGGTCGTTTGTAGACATGCAGGTGCCCTGGTTCAGCAGGATTGACTGTAACGGAGCTGACTGTACTCACACGGAATGTAAGAATGCAGCTCTGCCATCAGGACATATAAGCTACACTAAAGAGCTAATATTTACACACGGCAAACACCATGGGTTTCAAACACTTTAAAAGCATAGAGCCATTCCTGTGACCTCACTGTGCAACAATGCCAATGCTCCTATTTCACCAAGACAGCAGCACAGGGCCACCGGACCGCCAGCAGCCGAGAAGGAGAGGGCCAGGCAGGTGGCAAGTCCCTGCGGGCCTCGGCTGTGCTGTACGGGAAGAGGAGCACCGCCCAGACATCCAGGGCAGTGAACCGGCTGCAGAGTGCAGAGTGCAGGCCCAGCCGAAGGCCGCATGCTGCTGTCCCCGTGCAGTGAACGGGCATGCCCAGGACCCCCGACAGCACCCCCGACTCACCTTCATAGCCAGAGTGCATCTTCTCGGCCAGCGTAAGGCAGCAGGGCTCCGGCTCCGACTGCAGCCTCGTGGAGTGCCGCACGTGAATCAAATAGGGAATCACCCGGAACGGGGCGTGATGCTGCCCTCGCCCGCCGCCTCCGCTGCAAGAGCAGGAATGGTTCAGCGTGTGCAATGGCTGGGAAATGCCTCCCTGTCATTTCCGAGAGAGACACAGCCCAATCTAAAACCTTTAAATATATTTATTTTCCAAAGAAGAAAAATGTTCGTTTAAGATGTCACTCCCCAAGGGCAAGTCTAGCCACACGCTATGCACACGCAGGAGGTTTGTGGAGAGCTGGCTTGGATCCCACGAGTGTGGCATCGGCACCAGGCACTGCATGCCTCTCCCCCGGACCTCCGCAACCTAAACTCCAGCCGGAGTTCCTGCGTCCGCTGTGGGGCGAGGGCTCTCCATGCCAGCTACGTGCGGACGGCCCGACAGCCGTCTCCAGCCCGGGTTCCTCCCCCGAGCGCCAGCCAGATTCAGGTACCAGTGCCTCATCAACATCACTACATTTTATTGTGAAAGTAACAGTAACATGATGTAACACTGACATATCGGTAAATTTAGAGGAAAATAAATTCACTAAAATTCCTATGAGAAATCAACGACTACAATTTTGGTCTATTTCCCTCTAGTTTAGTATCTTTGGACCTTATAAATCCTTGTTGTAAATATACCTATCTTGCTTTCTTTCAAGTTATTCAAAATGTCAAAAGTTAATTTTAAATGTGATGCAACAATAAAAAGCACACAAAAGAGCCCAAACAGTGGTCATTTGAAAGTGTACTGGCCCAACTGGTGTGGCTCAGTGGTTGAGCGTCAAACTATGAACCAGGAGGTCACGGTTCCATTCCCGGTCAGGGCACATGCCCGGGTTGCGGGCTCGATCCCTGTGTGGGGCGTGCAGGAGGCAGCCTATCAATGACTCTCTCTCATCATTGATATTTCTATCTCTCTCACCCTCTCTCTTCCTCTCTGAAATCAATAAAAAAAAAAAAAGTGCCCAGAACCACCAGGGGTTCTTACACCCCCAGGCTAACCATGACCGCTCTCCTCTCCCCTCCTGCTGATTATCATCTACTTTCCTCATGAGGATGCTTCTTCCCCTCAATCAGAAGACAAACTCCTGTGGCAAGAACAGTCTTGACTTTAGCTTCCACAACAGGCCCAGCGAACACGAAAGGACCAAAGCAGAGCTAAGTCAAACCAGAGCCCAGGCGCGTGGCCCCCGCAGGCCTCACTCACCGGATCCTGCAGAAAAAGGACTTCACGGGAGCAAGGCCGCACTCCGACGCTGCTGGAGACAAAGGCAGACCGTCACGCACCCGCAGAGCGACCGCAGAGCCGCCCGTCCTCGTCACACACAAATGAGAAACTATCTTTAAGACGGAGACACTGATGAAGACGGGCCTCTCCTCCACTCCGAGATGCAGTCGCATCCAGGGTTTTCCAAGGGCATCCCTATTCCAACAGGAGCCCCGGGTAAGGTGTGAGCGTCCGGCTCAGTCTCTCCCTGACTGCTCCCACAGGCCCCCTGTATTCCCATCACTGCCGAATGCATCCCTTTGATGTCAGTGCAGTCATCCTCTGACACCACTGTTTGGTGGCAACATTCGATTCCACTGCCATCGCCTGGACAGATGATACCCAAACCCCCTCCCCCATTCTTTCCTTGGACACATTCCCCAAAGCTGTGTTCCTCGGTTCCATGACGTGATTGTTTTATGACTCGGGTGTTGGCAAACTGACGTCTGGATGGGACCCACGGATAGTGTCGCTAACCACATTTATCCCTCTCCTCAGGGCAATGGTGCGCATCCATTGTGCTGATTTTTGCACTGATGTTATTGCTCTGTGACGTGGTGACTCGGAAATGTTTACATGTGCCTAACTCAGGGCAGCCTGGGGGCTGGCCTTTTCTCAGGTGTTTGCTGACTGTGTTTCCTCCGGTCAGAACTCCCTGATATGTCTTTTGGGCATGTGTTCACTGGAGGGAAAGTCCTGAGTTTAGGAACCAAGGAGAAGGTTAAAAGTATGCACCGAAGGAGCACAAACAACGGAATTCTGAAGAACCGAGTCCTGACTACGGTCCAGGTCTTCACACTTCCACGGAAAGGATCGCAGGAGGAGCCAGAAAGTGGGCTCTGAGCGACCAGGACGATGTACGTGAGCAGAAAGACTCCCGTGTAAGAGTCCAGGGCCAGTGATCACACTGCCAAACTGCAGGCAACTGGAGTCGGAGCCGAGTCCCGAAGGCGGAAGATGGTTCTCACAGGGCGGCCGGGGACCCAGTGAAAGAACCCGACCATCAGCTAAGTCCGCGACGTGAGGCTGTGCTGCCGGCTCAACACAGAAACTGCTGAGGCGTGGACAAGCTCACGGAGGGGACGGTGGGTAAGGATCCAAACACCCTCCAGGAAAAAAGATGGCGACCGGCAAGAAGGAAGGGAGGGTGTGTGAGAGAGTGAGGGAGCGATAGAAGAGTGTGTGGACATGTGTGGTGCGCGTGTGTGTGTGTGTGTATGTGTGTGTGTGAGAGATAGGGACAGTCAGATCCTGCAGGTCTTCCTAGGGCTGCCAAATAGGGCAGGCCTGGACGGCGAAACCCAGCTGCCACCGCAAACAGTCCGGGGAGGACACCGCCGGCACAGAGACCATGCCATCTTGAAGAACAGAGCTGCTTGAGACTGGGATCCTAGCCTCGCCACCACCCAAACTGGTCTCAGATGCAAACCAGGACCTTGCAGCCACCCAGGTAAAAGACCTGCGACCACAGCTGCAGACCCAGGGACACCAAGACCCCAGGCACCCGGCCGCGGATTTCTGTGAGTCACAGAGCCCATCCCCCTCCCACTGGCCCGCTATAGCGGTACAGGAACTGCTGGACCCTCTCTGCGTAGGCAGGCCCTGCCCACACAGGGAGGCTGTGCTGGGTTTGAGCCTGGGCACGCAGACACGGGGAGTTTGTTACCCACAGTGCGCGCTCCCGGGAACAGACCCCCAGGCCCACTCAAGGTAGCTGTGCCGCCTCTGATTGTGGGTGAGGGCACACGGAAGTCTGTCTCCTGCAGCGCAGGGCAGCTGTGCAACCCGATCCCCCAAGCTGACCGAGGACCTTCATTTTGCACGCGCGAGGAAGCACTGAGCGCCAGTGACTTGATTCTGTTTCTCATTGCCCATGCACGGGATCCCTGATTCCGAGTACACGCACACTAAGACCCAGTGACTCCAGTACTCGGCGCATGCGTACACAGGGACCTGATTCTCAGCGTGAGGCCGCACCAAGCGTCAGAGACTCAAATATTCGATTCTTGGCGCGGGCACAGGGAGACACTGACTCCTGGTGCACGCTAGGGGACCCTGATTTTTGGTGCACGCCAGCGGGGTCTCTTTTTCAGCACGGCACAGGTGGGGTCCCTGATTCTAGGTGTATGCACGAGGCCGCACTGAGCGCCAGTGACTCTGAGCCTAGGCGAGTGGGGCTCCCACAGACCCATGGCAGCCACATGTCTGGGTGTCAGAGCTCTTCAGTGACACTCAGGTGGCACGAAGCTCCCATAGAACACAGCCCAAGCCACCACAACTCGGTGATTGGACCTTCTGGTGATAGTTAGAATGGGGAGACAACGAAACAATCCCCAGAGGAAAGAAGAAGAGGAATTGCCAAGAAAGGAAATAAGTGAAACTGAGGCATGCAACATGACAGAAAAAGAACTCAGAGTAATGGTCGTACAGTTCATAAACTGGATGGACAAGAAAATCAACAACTTATGCAAAAATCAGGAAGAAATGAAAAGTGATATAGCTACAATCAAAAACACCATGGAAGGTTTCAACAGTAGACTAGAAACAGCAGAGGACCGAATTAGTGAGTTGGAAGATAAGGTAGAGAAACAAGCCCAATCTGAACAGCAACTGGAGAAAAAAATTAAAAAGCAGGAGACCCTAAGGGAGCTATGGGACAACTCGAAATGAAGTAACATATGTATAATAGGGGGTGCCAGAAGGACAAGAAGAGCAGCAGGGATTAGAAAATCTATTTGAAGAAATAATGACACAAAACTTCCCTGTATGGGGAAGAAAAAAGTTACACAAGTACAGAGAGTCCCAAGCAAGATGAATCCCAAAAGACCCACACCAAGACACGTCATAATTACAATGGCAAATGTTCACAACAAAGAGAGAATCTTAAAGGCTGCAAGAGAGAGACAAAGCGTTACTTACAAAGGATCCCCCATCAGATTATCATATGACTTCTCAACAGAAACACATCAAGCTAGAAGGAAATGGAATGAGGTAAACAAAGTAATGCAAAGCAAAGATCTGAATCCAAGAATACCCTATCCAGCAAGACTATCAATCAAAATTGAAGGGGAAATCAGGAGCTTCGCAGAAAAAAAAAGGTTAAGGGAGTTTATCACTACCAAGCCAGCAATGCAAGAAATACTAAAGGGAATCCTGTAAAAAGAAGAAATAGAAAAGGAGGAAGGAACACAGGCATAAAGTACAGAAATGGCTACAAACAAGTACCTATCAATAATAACATTCAATGTAAATGGATTAAGTGCTCCAATCAAAAGACATTGAGTGACTGAATGGATAAGAAAACATGACCTATATATATGCTGTCTACAGGAGACTCACCTCAGAACAAGGGACTCACACAGACTGAAAGTGAAGGAATGGAAAAATATTTATCAGGCAAATGGAAATGAAAAAAAAGCGGGGTAGCAATACTTGTATCTGACAAAATAGACCTCCAAGTGAAAACCATAACAAGAGACAAGGAAGGCCACTTCATAATGCTAAAGGGATCGATACAACAAGAGCTATAACTCTGGTAAACATTTACGCGCCCAAGGCAGGAGCACCCAAATACATAAAAAACTTCTAGAAGATATCAGGGAAGAGACTGACAGCAACACAATCATAGTAGGGGACTTTAATAACCCACTGACATCACTAGATAAATCCTCTAGACAAAAAATTAACAAAGAAACTTCAACCCTTAACAACTCACTAGATCAGATGGACTTAATTGACATCTTCATAACATTCCACCCCAAAATTACTGAATATACATTCTTCTCAAGTGCACATGGGACATTTTCAAAGACAGACCACATATTGAGACACAGGCAAAGTCTCTCCAAATTCAAGAGGATTGAAATCATATCAAGCATCTTCTCAGATCACAATGGCATTACATTAGAAATCAACTACAGTAAAACAATCATAAAAATTCAAACACTTGGAGGCTGAATAGCATGTTATTAAACAACTAGGGGCCCAGTGCACAAATTCGTGCACCTTGAAAGGAACTGTGGGCTGCGAGGCTGCGGTGGGCACAGGGGTGGGTCTTGGCCCATCCTCCGTGCCCCCATCCGGCTCCTCCCGCCATGGCCCCTGGTCCCCTCTCTGCTGGCAGCCCCGCTCCTGCCACCGCCACTCTCACACACTGATGGTGCCAGCCGCACTTGCACCCACTGACTGCATGGAGCAATTGGGGCCAGCATCAGCAGCTGGTGCAAGCAGGGCTGATGCTGTCAGTGTGTGCGAGCAGCGGATTCTGCCCTGATTGCCCCTCAGGAGCAGGGGGAGGTTGAGAAGCCCTGAAGAGTGATTAGGGCTGGTTGCCACTGCTCGCACCTACTGATGGTGCCAAGTGATCAGGGTGCTCCTGTGCGGGCAGCAGGTGCAAGTGGGGCCAGTGCTGGCAGCAGGTGCGAGCGCCCGGCGGGACCACGGTGAGCGGGAGCAAAGAATTTTCAGTAACCACCAGAGGCTCGCCCTGATGACAGCAACTGGCGCCCTGCCTTGGTCTGGTGCCCCCCTCACCTGCTCCACCATTCCACCATGGCTGATGCACGCCATGTTCCACACTCTGCTGCCTGCTGCCGATGCCTGCCATACTCTGTGCGCACCCCGTGGTGGTCAGCACATGACATAGTGACCAGTTGTTCCGTTGTTCATTTGTTCTGCCATTTGGTCTATTTGCATATTAGGGTTTTTTATATATATATAGATGAGTGGGTAACCAAAGAGATCAAAGAAGAAATAAAACACATCCTGGAAAATAATGACAATGAAAGCACAACAATCCAAAATCTTTGGGACACAGTGAAAGCAGTCCTGAGAGGGAAGTTCACAGCATTACAGGCCTACCTCACAAAACAAGAAAAACTGGTGATAAACCATCTAACTCTGCAACTTGAAGAATTAGAGGGCAACAAGAAAAGCCCAGTATGAGCAGAAGGAAGGAAATAATAAAGATCAGAGCAGAAATAAATGACATAGAGACCAAAAAAACAATACAAAAGATCAATGAAACCAAGAGCTGGTTCTTTGAAAGGATAAACAAGATTGATGAACCTCTAGCCAGGCTCACCAAGAAGCAAAGAGAGAGGACCCAAATAAACATAATCAGAAACAAAAGAGGTGAAATAACAACAGACCCCACAGAAATAAGAAGAATCGTAAAAAAATACTACGAGCAACACTACTCCAACAAACTGGTCAACCTAGAAGAAATGGACATATTCCTAGAAAAATATGATCTTCTAAAACTCAACCAGGAGGAATCAAAAAATCTGAATAGGCCGATAGCTATGGAGGAAACTGAAGCAGTCATCAAAAAGGTTCCAGCAAACAAAAGCCCTGGACCGGACGGCTTCACAGGGGAGTTTTATCAAACATTCAAGGAAGAACTAAACCTATCCTCCTCAGACTATTCCAAAAAATTCAAGAGGAAGGAGCACTTCCAAGCTCTTTCTATGAAGCCAGCATCACCCTAATACCAAAACCAGATAAAGACAATACAAAGAAAGAATTTACAGGCCAATATCCTTCAAAAACATAGACACCAAAATTCTCAACAAAATTCTAGCAAATCGAATCCAGAATTACATTAGAAAGATAATACACCATGACCAAGTGGGATGTATTCCAGGGGTGCAAGGATGGTACAATATCCGCAAATCAATAAACGTGATACATCACATAAACAAATTGAGAGACAAAAATCACATAATTATATCAATTGATACAGAAAAGGCATTTGACAAAATCCAACACCCTTTCCTGATAAAAACTCTCAACAAGGTGGGAATAGAAGGATCATACCTCAACATAATAAAAGCTATATATGATAAACCCACAGCAAACATCATACTCAATGGGCAAAAACTAAAACCACTTCCCCTAAGAACAGGAATGAGACAGGGATGCCCACTCTCACCACTCCTGTTTGACATCGTACTGGAAGTGCTAGCCATTGCGATTAGACAAGAAGAAGAAATAAAAGGCATCCAAATTGGAAAAGAAGAAGTAAAACTGTCCTTATTCGCAGATGACATGAATTGTACATAGAAAACCCCAAAAATTCCATCAAAAAACTACTAGACCTAATAAATGAATTTGACAATGTAGCAGGATACAAAATTAACACCCAGTAATCTAGGCTTTTCTATACACCAATAATGAACTCTCAGAAAGAGAAATTAAAAAAGCAATCTCACCCTAACTGGTTTGGCTCAGTGGCTAGAGCGTCGATCTGCGGACTCAAGGGTCCCAGGTTCGATTCCAGTCAAGGGCATGTACCTTGGTTGTGGGCACATCCCCAGTAGGGGGTGTGCAGAAGGCAGCTGATTGGTTTTTCTCTCATTGATGTTTCTAACTCTCTGTCCCTCTCCCTTCCTCTCTGTAAAAAAATCAATTGGGGGTGGGGGGAGGTAAGAGATCCACCGAAGGACTTGTATGCATGCATATAAGCATAACCAATGGACGCAAGACACTGGGGGGGGGGGGGGGGGGGGGGGGGGGGAGGAGGGGAGGCCAAGGGAAGGTCAATGGGGAAAAAAAGGAGACATATGTACTACTATTAGTAATACTTTAAACAATAAAATTAAATTAAAAAGAAAAACACCCTCCAAGTTCCGAGATGACTTTCACAGGCAGGAGCCCACCGCCTTGGAGCCACTGTCAAACGCATGCTTGTTTGCTTACGGCTCTCCGGTAAGTAAGTCACGGCAGCCGTGGGCAGGGGCAGTGGGTAAGAGCTGGGCTCCAGGCTCACAGGCCACGGTGAAGCCAGGCTCCACACGTATTGGCAGCGTGACCTTGGTGAGTCACTTGCTCTGTGCTCAGTGACTGGGGGGCTGAGCAAGGGCACGGCTCCTGGCTGCAGGGGCACAGGCCGCTCCCAGCCACCGCCCGTGCACAGCGGGGACTGGGCCGGCCACTCGGGGAGGCAGACTCCTCCGTGCGTGCCTGCGGCCTGGCCCTCCCTGTGGCTGCCTGGCCACACCAGCTGCTCTGAGCTGTGCTGGGGGCCAGGCCCGCTCCTCCCAGCCTCCTTCCCCAGGGACAGCCCTGCACAGGGTGGGGGCCCCTCTCCCTAAGTCTCTTGCACAGCTAACCCCATCTTGACATTTGCTTCTCGGCCAACCCCAGTGAACAGCGACCTCACTTGTCAGCGGGGGATGCTGAGGGTGTCCATGCTTCACAAGATTAAATCCCCTAAAACATTAAGCAGAGCCCCTGGCAAACAGTCCCCGTTACAGAACAGCAGTTAAGACGACCCTGATGCTGTGCGATGCTCCAAAGCGCCGCAGCTCTCCCGACCCCTCGCTGGGACCCTCACAGCGACCCTGGGCCGGGCTGGTCAGAAACCACCGTACACCGAGAACCCGTGGCCTCCGGGCTCACCACGGGACAGACTCAGTTTAAAGCGCCGTCAGTTCCCAGCTAAGACTCTCCGCACGGAGCAGACCCCGCACCTGGACTGCAGGCGAACTCCCTGCGCCGCTTACACGACGGAGGCCCGCGCCGCAGCCCCGCCCTGGAGTCTGGTGACACAGAGCGCCGACCGGGTGGTGACACAGATGGGCCCGCAGGCACCGGCGCGCCTCGGCGTGGGTGTCACTTCTCCTTTCTGGTGCATTTACAGAAACCGCGGCCGGCTCCGCGGCAGAGGTGGGCCACAGGGGAAGCGGAACCGGGCTCTACAGAGGCGGGGCTGACAGCAGCGGGGGTGGCTTCCCCCGGCCTGGCCTCGGGGTGTCCCGTAAGCTCCAAGGAAGGGACGGGCGGAGGGCACAGCCCCAGGAGCTGGGGGCCTCGACGGCTGCGCTCGGGAGGCCGGGCTCGAGGTCTGCGGGCGGAAGTGCACGGCGGAGCACACTCGGCAGAGGGCCTCTCATGAGGAAGGAAAGGGTTAGGGCTGCAAGACGACAATTTCAGGCCACAGTCTGCTGTTACAGGAGGGAACCCCGTGGCAGGAAGCGATCAGAAGAGATGAGAAGGTTGGAGAGAGAAGGCAGACGCACGGGCGAAGAGGAAGGAACACACGGGCACCGCGAGCGAGCGCCGACACTGCCCGTCCGCTCTGCTCCCGCCTCTACTGCAGCACCTGGGACGGTGCCCGGCCCACAGGGATGCGGGCAGAAGTTTAGGGGAGGAACGGAGACTAATAAATGTGGAGAAGCCCTAGGACAACAGAAGGCAGAACACATGCGTGCAGGACAGAGGAAGAGGAAGGAAATCGATGTTGTTGCGTGACGGCAACAGGAGAAGGAGCCAGGACGACAGGCGTGCGTTCTAGCGCTCATACAGTTTGTGCCTAAAAGACGGGGCGACGGCCTGGGCCTGGAAAGAGAAGCCGGGAGGCTTCTGCCCTGAGGAACGTCAGAGATCAAGGAACGTCAGAGATCAAGCTCTGAGTTAAAACCAGGAAGGACACGAGCTTCATTCGCGGAGGCGAGGCTCAGAGATGCCGCACAGCAGCGTGAGCGTGCCGAGCACCATGCCGTGGCCGAGAGGGGTAACGCGGGCAGCTCTGTCCATGTGTTTTTCTACAAGAAGCTGGAATCACAGAGAAGGACGATCTACACTGAGCTCTAGGAGACCCTTCACAGAGCGCGAGTGGAAGGGAGACGAAAGCAGCAACGATGGGTTACAGACCACACAGGACCGATTCACATTACATGGTGAACAGGCCTCCCAGGTCAGAAGGAAAAGTAATGAGATGCAGGAACTTTTACGGAGAAGCAAACAGGAGAGAAAGCTAACCATCAGAAGCTTATCTCCGAGCAAAGCTCACACATAATGAAGCCAACATCAGAGGAAGAACATTCAGTTCTATTCCCTTCACAGAAAGAGGCTTTACAGCAAGTCACCTGCTATGCAGCATGTGCCAGTCAAACTGTATCATGACTTACACTCTACGAAATCAACTGGACTACGTGAAAACCAATTTACTGAGTCTTTATGTTTTTAGAAGCATTTAAAGTGTTATTTTCATCACACGCTGCTTTTTAAAATAAAGAAATAAGAAAGGCCGTTCCGTCTGCCTGTCCTGAATGATGCGGCGGTTTCTGCATTGCCTCGGGGGGGCAGGAATGTGACCTTGAGGACACGAGGGGGGTGTGGGGTGGGATGGGGGGAGTTATGAACATATGGGCCCGTTACCTCTTTGGGTCCAGCTGCTCCAGACGGGAAGCTGAGTGTGGGCAGTGTGTGTGTAGAACATCCTCACATCTTGCGGGGCGAGCAGTTCGGCGAAGTGAGAGGACTCCAAGGACTCCCTCCGACAGCCCAGGAGGGACGGCGCCTGCTCCGAGACGTGCACCACCCGCCCCGACACCAGCGAAAACACGGCCGCGAAGGAGTCCTATGAAAACAGGGACAATAAATGCAAACACTGAGATGCTTACTAGCAATGCGCCCCCAAAAGGTACCGCCCCTAGATTTCTACCAGGATCAGTAGCTTAGGACATACACTTCCTGCAAAGGCGACAGAGCTCCCTACATGTACGTTTTACCCGTCACCGCAAAGCCTTCTAAAGGTTTGGTTTCTGGGCCAGGAAATACGGCAGCTCCCTCCCCATGGACTAAGCACGCCTCCACTGTGTCTACACCGACTTGGATTCCTCCTCCTCTGCACACTGTGCCTACCCCTGGAGGCTGTCTACCTCTCACCAAAGCACAGTCCAGGCTTCCAGACCAGGCTCAAGAGTCACCTCCAAGATGTCGCCTTTAACCAGCCTCCTCACCTAAGAACTGCTTCTCGAATGTGTGACAACAGACAGGCGTCTAACTTAGCTTAACCTCCCGCTGCTGCTGCTGGCCCGGCCTCTGTTTCCCCCCCCTCGCTTAATTTCAAAGACCCACAAGAGGAAATGTGTTCTTACACTCCCTTTTCTTAAATCTCAACAGCACCTACTACGTGCTATGAACACACCAGTCAGTAATGGAAGCGCTACGGTGACATTAGGGACAGCTCAGGTCCCGATATTAGAAAACCTTCTCGTTACAACTGTGTTGAGATGTAAACATAAAGGTAAGTAGCCTCCATCATATCAACAAAGCACGAGGTAACATTATTCTGTCGACAGAGACTCAAAAGAGATACACTAAACGTCTCTTCCAACGTTTTATAAAAAATGACAGCACCCTCTTGACTCACTGTGAAATCCAGTTGTTACAACTTGAAGGAGTAGGTATTGGAACTAAGAATGATATAAATAGAAATGAACAACTCGGAGATTAGAATATGACGCAGGACGCTCCTCTGCAGTGCTATCTGTCAGGGATGCTAAGGAGACAGAGGCACCTCAGGACCGAAGCGAAGCTACGTGCGCCTGCGCGGCTCCTGCCCACAGACCTGTCCCCCGGTGAGGGCCGGGGAAGCGACACGGGGCCGCCGGGGCAGTTTTCTCCTCCGGTTTACCTCCAGCTGTGGTTACTGAGACTCGGTTTTCTTTGTTTAAATCTGTACCTAGATCAGGTTGTGAGGAAAAATCACCCAGGCTGAGGTGGCAAAATGCGTGGATTCTTACTGTGTTTTTGGAGGTGTGCTCTGAAGCCATGGAGGCCAGCTCCTCAAGACTGTACGTGGTCACATCTGCTTGAGGTGCTCCATTTCGACTGAGAATCTGGAAAAACTCACTGCTTGCTAAGAAACACAGGAAAATAAATAGGTAGTCCAGTGAAAACAGCATCTCCAGGAAACCACTCTTATGACTAGTAAAGCGGGCTTGTTTCTCAAGAGGACACCTCCGTGTTTTCCTCGAAATTCACCTGAAATACTGATCGTTGCGCAAACTTAAGATCTTGAGCGTTAGGAATCTTGCACGTTCTAGATCGCAAGGAACAGAACACTGAAGGTCCGAAAGAGGGGACTGAACCCCAACATTCCAAAAGCACACACAGGGCGCTGCCACGACAGAAGCGTTACTCCGGCCCTCGGAGCCACGAGTCACACGTGAAGCCCCGTGTCATGGATGACGCCCCTGAGGTTGGCCTAGAGATCGTGTACTTTACGAAATCCCTCGAGAAGGAACGTCAGAGATCAAAAGGAAAAAGCGTTTATAATTGCTCCTTGGTAGTTTGGCAAATTCCTGGCACACCAGGAGTGCATTTTAAAAGTATGTGTAAGGCCGGGCAAAGTGTAAAACTTGTCCTTAGCTAAATGTGTTTTCCCCCTTAACATCCACGGGAGACGAAGCTCCTTCAAAAAGTGAGCCTTCGCAATGTGCGTGTGCCAAACTCGACTCCTGCGCGAGGCCAGCACAATACTGCACTCGCTTCTTCACAAATCGGGGTCTCCCAGTGTGAAAATCGAAGGCCCTCCTGGGATGGCTCATCTCCCCTAAAACACCATAAAAACCTCAAAACGCTCCTGTGAGGACAAGGGCACTGGCAGCCCCTCTGGCCTGGCGGCCTTTCCGCGCCGCGGGGGGAGGGGGGTCCCTGGGCCGCCCTCCCTCTGCGGCTCCTCTACCTTGAACGCTGTGCACACAGCGGAGGGCGTAGTGGAGGGCGTCCAGGGAGCTCGGCTTGTGGTGTCGCTCCGACCGCAGGAGTGTTTTCATTTCTTGGACAACCGTGATCAGTTCTTCAGAGACTCTGCCCCGGTCTCGCTGTCCGCTGTAAGACCAACACACACTCAACGCTTTCCAGTTCGGCAACAGCCAAACGTCTGCCCAACAGCCCGTTCCGCGCCAAGCACCGGCCCAAGTGCCTCGCAAGGGTCCGGTCCGAGTTCGCAGGTTTCTCTCTGCCGAGCGGTCCGGTCCGAGTTCGCAGGTTTCTCTCTGCCGAGCGGTCCGGTCCGAGTTCGCAGGTTTCTCTCTGCCGAGCGGGCGGGGCAGCGCCAGCCACAGCGCCTGGGAGCCGCACATCCCCAGGCTCCTTCCCGCCCCAGGCTGACCTCCTGAACCCGTCCTCAGCTTCTTCCGGCCCCTGGGGTCCTTTCCTTGCTCCCAGGGCACCTCACTGGAGGGGCCCCGAGGTGCCCCTGCACTTGCTTACAAACCCAGCACAGACGTGCGCCCTCCTCGCCGCGCGGGCCAGGGGACACCCACCGACCGGGTGCAAGGCTCACCTGTGGCTGCCCTCCGGGTACTGGCTCTGAAGCGGGCATTTCTGGCTCCACCCCTCGCCTCTCCCCAGGGCCTGGGGGCCGCTGGCCCGGGGTCCCCCGAGGCGCTCAGGTGCGGTCGCCCCGGGCTCCCGGCTGGACCGGCTCAGGGCTTCGCAAGCGTCCATGTCCGCGCGGCGGCCGAGCCCGCGGCCCGCTTCTGCCGCGGAGTAACCGGCGGGCAGTCCGGCCCACCCCGGCGCAGCGCTCGCCTTAGGCGGAGGGTGCCCGGCCCCCGGGAGGCACGGCTCCGCCGGGGTTTCCGCACCGTCGTGGACGCCGCCGCTCACGGGGGTCCGGCCGGGAGGGGAGTGCCGGGGCGGGGGAGAGGTGGCAAATGGCACGGGGAACGGGCGACTGGACGCGGGAGGCCGGGCCGCGGCTCGCCGGCTGGGAGCCCTGCGGGGGGCCCTCGGCCCCGGCGGCCGCAAAGCCTGGCTCGGGGTCTCCCGCTCGCCCACCGCAGCCCGCGAGGTCGGCGCGCCCGGAAGGGGACCCCGGCGAGGCGGCAACTGGAAGTACAAAGTCCGGGGACCCCAAGTGCCCGGGCGGTGCTGCCCGACCGCGGCCCCAGCCTGAGGGCAGGCTCGGGCGACCTGCGGCCGGACCCCCGCACTCACGCGCCGCCGTCTGCGGGCCGCGCGGCGCCCTGGAGTCCCGAGGCCCGCCGCGTGCCACGTGATGAAGCCCCGCCCCCTGACCGCGCGATTGGCCGCCGCTGCGGGCTCTGCGGGCCCCCATTGGTCCAGGGCGGGGCCGGACTGGGGCGCCCGGGTTACGTAACCCGAGGCGAGTGGGCGGGGGCGAAGGCCCCAGAGCGCCTTACGTAAGCGGTTGGGCGCAAGGCTGGCCAATCCCGAGGGCTGGCGGGTCAGCAGCGGGCGGAGGGCCCCTCCCCCTCCCCTCCCCTCCCCCTCCCCCCTCCCCCCCCCCCCCCCTCTCCCCCCTCCTCCCCCCCCCCCCTCCCCCCCTCCCCCCCCCCCCCCCCCTCTCTCCCCCCCCCCCCCCCCTCCCCCCTCCCCCTCCCCCCTCCCCCTCCCCCTCCCTCCCCCCCCCTCCCCCCTCCTCCCTCCCCCTCCCCCCTCCCCCTCCCCCCTCCCCCCCCCCCCCCTTCCCCCTCCCCCCCTCCCCCCCCCCCCCCCCTCCCCCCCCCCCCCCCCCCAACCCCCCCCCCCCTCCCCCCCCTCCCCCTCCTCCCCCCCCCCCCTCCCCCTCCCCCCCCCCCTCCCCCTCCCCCCTCCTCTCCCCCCTCCTCCCCCCTCCCCCCCCCCCCCCCCCCCCCCCCCCCCCCTCTCCCCCCCCCTCCCCCCCCCCCTCCCCCCCCCCCCCCCCCCCCCCCCCCCCCCCCCCCCCCCCCCCCCCCCCCCCCCCCCCCCCCTCCCCCCCCCCCCCCCCCTCCCCCCCCCCCCCCCCCCTCCCCCTCCCCCTCTCCCCCTCCCTCTCTCCCCCCCCCTCCCCCTCCCTCTCCCCTCCCCCCCCCCCCCCCCCCCCCTCCTCCCCCCCCCCCCCCTCCCCCCCTCCCCCCCCCCCCCCCCCCCCCCAGGAAGACAAGTGCAGGTAAAGGGCCCTCTTCCAGGAAAGGGGTGGAGAAGCCCGCTTTAAAGCACCGGAGGCTCTTTTTAGAGTGTGCACCAGCTCCTCCGAAATGGACGGCACCGTGCAGACCTGCACCCCTCGCCAGGGCCTGGCCATCAGGAAATCTTCCGTGCTTGTTGGGTGAATGGAAGGCATTGCATAGGAAGGGAACTGTGCCAACTGTTCATGCCCTGGGTTGGATAAACCCTCTTATTTTTTCCAAACGATGGCAGATCTCACGCGCCTCTGAAGCTCTTTCGTCAAACTGCATTCATTCAAATACTTGTTGAATGCATAGCTGGGTAGGGATGTGTGTGGCCCCTGGGTGGGGAGAGAGCTGGGGCCACTCAGGGCGTCTACATTTTATTGACATAAAGCATGTGAACAACTCCATCAAGTTCAGAAGGTGGCAAGTGCTGTGCAGAACATGAAACGAGCTAATGGGATAAGGTGTCACTAGGACAGGCCTGGGGGTGAAGGAGGCAAGAGGCACATTAGCGGGCGGCCTCTCGGAGGTGAAACTGAAACCTGGGTGTGTGAAGGGGGTGGGGAAGGCCCTGCCATAGAGCAGCTTTGCTGGTGAGAAACCAAAGGCAGGATACTTTGCCTGGAGAGCAGGGAGGGGAGGGTGGTGCCAGTTGGGGTCAGAGGTTAGGAAGGCCAGACGACAGTGGGCCTTATCAGGAGGGAAACTTGGGTTTCTTTCTCATGGTAGTGGAAAGGGGCGGGTTTTAAACAAGATAGGGATTAGTCTCGGACTGCTGCACAGGAAATAGTTAAGTTAGGAGGCCTTGATTAGAAGTTAGAAGATACATTTGGGGGCACAGAGCCTTGCGGGTGGGATGAGAAGAGAGCATCCAGGTGGCTCTGGAGTCTGGTTTAAGCAGAGCCGTTTGTGATGGGACATCAGCTTAGAGCGGCGGTCGGCAAACTCATTCATCCGCAGAGCCAAATATCAACAGGACGACGATGGACATTTCTTTTGAGAGCCAAATTTTTTAAACTTAAACTTCTTCTAACGCCACTTCTTCAAAATAGACTCGCCCAGGCCGTGGTATTTTGTGGAAGAGCCACACTCAAGGGGCCAAAGAGCCGCATGTGGCTCGCGAGCTGTGGTTTGCCGACCACTGGCTTAGAGGGGCAAGTCCTGGATGGTAATTGTTGATGGAGGGAAGACTGAGAGTTACGTTTTCACGTTATGTTTGAGATGTGCATTACACTTCCAAGTAGAGTTGTCAGGTAGGCCCGTGGTCGGCAAACCGCGGCTCGCGAGCCACATGCGGCTCTTTGGCCCCTTGAGTGTGACTCTTCCGCAAAATACCACGGCCTGGGCGAGTCTATTTTGAAGAAGTGGCGTTAGAAGAAGTTTAAAAAATTTGGCTCTCAAAAGAAATTTCAATCGTTGTACTGTTGATATTTGGCTCTGTTGACTAATGAGTTTGCTGACCACTAAGGTAGGCCATTGGATTTCTCAGCCATTCTCTGGGATGGACATTATTATTGACTAGAGGCCTGGTGCACAAATTCGTGCACAGGTGAGGTCTGGCTGGCCCATCCCTATTGGGGACGGGCTGGCGGGGGGAGGAGGAGCACGGGAGGTCAACTGGCCAGCCCTGCCCCAATCAGGGTGGGGTGGGGCTGATCGGGGCCACAGTGCACATCAAAGCAACCGGTTGCTCTGGCGTTCTGGTCACTTGGCTTATATATATACTAGAGGCCCGGTGCACGAAATTCGTGCACTTGGAGGGGAGGGGTCCCTCAGCCTGGACTGCACCCTCTCGCAGTCCAAGAGCCATCAGTCGGATATCCTTAGTGCTGCTGTGGATGCGGGAGAGGCTCCCACCACCGCTGCTGCACTAGCCAGCCATGAGCCTGGCTTCTGGCTGAGCGGTGCTCCCCCTGTGGGAGCACACTGACCACCAGGGGACAGCTCCTGCATTGAGCATCTGCCTCCTGGTGGTCAGTGCATGTCACAGTGACCGGTTGTTCTGCTGTTTGATCAATTTGCATATTAGCCTTTTATTATATAGGATAATGTCTTATGGGAAAGGCCTCTAATTCAATTTTTTTTTAGGTAGTTAAAGGGAGGGGCAGAATTTTCACTTGAGCCTGAAGCTAAAATTGCCCTTAGCTCAAAAATCTGCATACCAATGAGATACATCTTGGTGAGGCTCATTCTGAACCCCCACACTGTTCTATTATGTGTATAAGTATTGGGAACCATCTTATCTCTTTAGTGAAAGGAACCTTTTGTTATGTTACAATGACTAACTTTATCTCACGAGTTTTGGCTTCAAGCCTGTATCCAGTATTCATGCAGCAACTTCAGCTCTTCTGTTCAATATTTACCTGGCATATCTTTTCTTTTCTCTAAGTCTTTCTAGATTTTAATGTATTAGATAGGAATAGCCCATGGACACAGACAATAGTCTGGCGAAGCCCTGGAAGGGGCGGGTGCAGGGTGGAGGAGATCAATGGGGGAAAAAAAACTAAACAAAGGGACATCTGTAATACTTTCAACAATAAAGATACATTTTAAATCAAGGGAAATACCTTAGTTGAAAAGTTTTATGTGAAATAATATAAGTAATTGCTCTACACTGTACTCTATATCCTCAACTCCTCTCAGAGATATTAATTGGCCCTATGCTCACTTAATATTAATTGACCCTATGTTCACTGACTGCAGAACTGACTTCTGCCACGCCGACCCAGCACTGACTGCCACTGCCACAGGGGCTGCGATCAGACCCTGCTTTTCTCTCCGGGCCTCTGTCCAGGACCCATCGCAACCCCCTCGGCAGTCCGTGCTGGGTTGCCATGGCGACCCCGCACTGACTGCAGGACTGACTTCTGGTGTTCACTCGAGCCTGTATGCTGATTGGTGCGTACTGAGTTTGGGAGGCCTGTGTCTAACAGGCCAGGAACCAGTAGATTAATGAGGAGAAATATGGGAATAGATGACTGCAGAGTAAGTAGAATGGAAAGACAAGTTGGCGGAGGACCCTGCCCCAAGGAACCCTGACATTTAAGGGAGGGACAGAGAAAGGGGAGCCCATACATGGTAGATTTTCCTTCAAAATCTTGAAAATGGCACCAAAAGTTCATACAGATTTCATTATAAAAAGGACCTGAAGAAAAGGCACAGATCTTTTCCAGGACAATAGTATGTCAGACAAGGAAAGTAGTGCCTACCTGTCCAAGGCAATGGAAAAAGTCAACCTCTTCTCTCCCAATAGGATTTCATAGGAACTGACACTTTATGGTGAACCTAAGTCTACTTCCACCCATGTTACATTGTTCCCTGGAGCTGTTGAATAAGAGACTATGTTCAAGGGGAAAGATAAGCAGAATGAGAAATGTCCCTCACCACCCAAATGATACCCCCCGTCCCACGAAGGCAGCGATCTGTTGTACCACGTGCAAGGCCAGCTCTGCATAGCACCTTTGAAAGACCATATACTTAAGAAATTCAAAAACCAAATGCTGAAGAATTTGGTATTTATGAGAAAGCCAGTTCCCCACTCATCTCCTATATTGAAAAGCACTTTGCACGAGAGGTAGTTTGCGTCTGTTAACTAGCGGATGGGGATCTGCTGGGTAGCAGGAAGTTAGAGAACTCAGGGAGGGATTGGTGTGTAGGGGTTTATAGGGAGAGGCAGGGGCACAGCAAGGAATGCCATTTTTAGGATTTTGACCAGGCACAGCTACTCCTCTAAAAGCAACACAGGGACCAGGATTATGTTTATAAACACTTTATTGATGTCATTACAGTGGGCAAGTTCCCAGCTAAATGCAGATACGAGCGAGGTATTCCTGGTTAGTGCAGGAGCCGGTGGGTTACATGGGACTGAGCATAAGGCCAAGGAGAGAGCACCAAAGTTTCAATGTCAGACGCGGCCCGAGACCCGGAACCGAGGGGGCTAACGTCCCTACACTGACGGCTGCTTCCTTCTCATGGTTGCGCGTGTTCAACCATTTCAGTGCCGCTGGGGAACAGACACCACAGGAATGGACCCTGTGTCCCGGTGGACTCTGCTGCTGCTCCGTAAGTCACGTATAGCACACGAGCTCCCCAGGACAGAGGTGGAGTGTAAACCTCTGCTTCTCCCTCCGGGCCTCCTCCCTGTCTTCATTCATACCCGACTTCCCGCCCTGAGCCACACAGCCTGATGCTGAGTCTCAACAAAAACCTCTCAGATGACAACAGCTATTCCAGAGCAGTGTCCTGTGCAGACAGTCTAAGACTATGACAGCGAAGAAAGACTGTCTCCGTCAGCCATCTGGGAGAAGTCAGCACCCTGCCCAATGCTAACTGAAAGCAGAATGCAGGAGACAGAGTTAGGAAGTGGAATACGAATAAAAACAAAAACAAACTCCAAAAAGCTACAGTCTATGAGGCCTGGGCCAAATAATGACCAGTTCACAGATGGTCTTCCTTGAAGGCGACAACATTGTTGCTCCGTAATTCTCAGACACACACGGGAGCCCACGGCTGTATTCTGCAATCTGTTTCTAGGTGGGAGACGGTCAGGGTCTAGCTGGAACCTTCTCTAACCCAGGACACACGCTAACTAGGAAGGGGCGTTGTAACACCTCCAGGGTTTTAAGGCAAGAAAGGCCCGTCAGGATGTAGAAGCTTCAGAAGCAATGTTACCACTTGAATTCTGAAGCGCACCTGGAGTTCCATCTGTCACCTGTTGGAATTTATCTTCAGGAGCAGACTCAAGGGCATTTTACTGGGATTTAACTTTTTGGCAAAATAGGAACTTTGGTCATAGCCATAGTTCTATCAGAATGTTTTAAAGAGGTTATTTCTGATTAAAATATTTTAAAAATATGATACAAAACAATAACAAGTAAACATCTTCGTATCTAATGTAAGAACAAAAATTTTTGACCAGCATCTTATTTTAAACACAGCGAAAGCGTCAGTAGTGCTTATAGACAGTAGAGGGTTCTCTCCTAAGGAACCAGAACAGGAGCAAAATAAGGCACAACCTGTCGTGGTCACAGATTGGAGTGAGACCGTAGTGTTCTCGCTGGAAGGCACAGACGGGGATCTGATTACCCAAAGGGTTAAATGTGGTTCTGAAGATAAGGTCACGTGACGAGGATAGCTAACTCGGAAGAAAGTTCCCTAACTGGAATTAAAGGCGATTACTCTGACAACGCTACTGCTAGGTTATGCACTCTGCAATCCAGAAGTCTCTCATCAGCCCGTGTGTAAAGTGTAAAGTGGTAAAGGCACTGTGCAAAATGCGGGCTGGGCTGACCACGCTTCTAGTTTGGAGTGCACGTTAAAAAAAAAAAAAAGGCACATTTCCTAAGAATCAAACTTGACATTAACGAGCAGAGAATAATCATTGTACATATGACAGTTTGTAAGCTTGATAGGATAGCAGGCTCTAAGTCCACGTCTCGACGAGGCTTCCAGAAGAGCAGGCTGGAGGCTCCCTGGTTCTTCATGAAGACACACTCCACACTAAGCAGCAGGGAGGTGGAGAGAGCAAGGAGACGCAGTTAGGCTTCCCGCGCATCCAGAACGAACCTCGCACTCCAGTCCCCAGGTGAGCGGAGGGCACCTGCCTGCTCCTCCCAGTGGCTTAGCTGCATTTTGTGGAGGGCCAGACCAGACTGTCCAAAGAAAGGCTCCAAGATGTGTTTGTACTGGGCTAAAATGGCCATGGATGTTCCAAAACTGTACCTGGTCTCATTAGCGGTAACAGTAATGATGGGAGAGTGTATTTATTTATGAAACTACTAGAGGCCCAGTGCATGAAATTCATGCACGAGGGGGGGTGTGTGTCCCTCAGCCCAGCCAATCTGGGACCCCTCTCCAATCTGGGACCCCTCGAGGGATGTCTGACTGCCCGTTTAGGCCCGATTCCAGGAGGATTGGGCCTAAATGGGCAGTCGGACATCCCTCTCACAATCCAAGACTGCTGGCTCCCAACTGCTCGCCTGCCTACCTTCCTGATTTCCCCTAACTGCTTCTGCCTGCCAGCCTGATCACTCCCTAACCACTCCCCTGCCAGCCTGATTGATGCCTAACTGCTCCCCTGCCAGCCTGATTGCCCCTAACTGCCCTCCCCTGCAGGCCTGGTCATCCCTAACTACCCTCCCCTGCAGGCCTGGTCCCCCCCAACTGCCCTCTCTTGCAGGCCTGGTTCCCCCAACTGCTCTCCCCTACAGGTCTGGATTCCCCCCAACTGCCCTTCCCTGCAGGCCCGGTCACCCCCAACTTCCCTCCTCTGCCAGCCTGGTCACCCCTAACTGCCCTCCCCTGCAGGCTTGATCACCCCCAACTGCCCTCTCTTGCAGGCCTGGTCCCTCCCAACTACCCTCCTCTGCTGGCCATCTTGTGACGGCCATCTTGTGTCCACATGGGGGCAGCCATCTTGTGTGTTGGAGTGATGGTCAATTTGCATATTACTCTTTTATTAGATAGGATTATTATTATCATATGCCAGGTAACACCCTAAGCACTTTTTATATATTAAGCAGTTTTGGCCTCATAACAAACATATGAGGTAGGTACCCTTATTATCCCCATTTTACAAATGAGGAAACTCAAGTTCAGAGATATGAAAACACTTGCCAAAGCCACGCAGGTGGATGGTGGTGGAGCTAGGATGGCCCGTGCTTTTAACTGCTAGACTACACTGCTTCTCACATATCTGATGGAAATATATTCAGAGAGAAAACTGATAGGCTAGTGGGAATAAAGAAATACATTTTCTCGAGTTTCAAAGTATTGATGTTTACATAAAACACCTCAGACTTGAATCATACAACACTCGTGTTTAAAATGTTTACTGAAGAGAACGAGACTCTCTGGACTAAACTAGCATGTACATGAAGTCAGCAGTTCCGCGAAGCTGAGGACAGAACTCACCGATGATGATGATGATGACGATGACCACAACGCCGATCCCTATGGCCCACATCTGCAACGAAACATGTCCAGGTCACATTCCCAAAGAAAGAGGACCTGACTGAAGGGTGTCATCTATCATCCCAGTCACTGAAAGGCCGGTCAGGTGCACCCCAATGTGAGAGAGTGCAGTTTTTAAAGCCTCAATGTAATGCTCTCAATCAGATCTGCAGGCTACTTATCTGCTTTTCGTAAGCTCTTCAAATGGTCTGTGGACCCTCAGTAGCACTTGTCTGTGTATATGAGTTGCCCACATGGGGAGGGGCTATTGGGCACAGAATGTATGGGAAAGTGTCACTTCTAAGCAAAGGCGGGGGGGGACATAGAGGGATCTGGTGGCCGCGCATGTCTTTGACAGTGAGCATGTCTTTGACAGTCACGTAAGACCCGCAGGGCCCCTGCTCCTGGGGAGCGCTGCTCTCGGCTCTTCTGCACAGCACACTGTGGGCCCGGAGAAGCTCTTTCCCGTGGCACTGGAGCCGCTCACAGCACCACACGCAGGCGCACCACCACCGCCAGCCCTCTCCCTGCAGCCTGTGAGCAGGGCTCCGCTGGGGGCGGGGCTGGAAGGGCTCATGTCTGTGATGGATTTTGGGCATTCCTACATGCTGCTGTTTTTTTTTTTAAACTTTATTTTTATTGTCTACATGCTTCCTAAGGTCAGCCACAGAATGTGGAAAAGGGTGTACAGTCAGTGTTTTAGATTCAGTCAACCCACATTTCCATGGGGAGTCAAACTCACCCCAAGATTTAGGCAAGCCCAGTGTTTGTGGGCTCTGTCACCCGAGAATGCAGGGGGACGTAACGTGAGGACGGACTGGAGAGTTACCTTGCAGTTCTTCCACCAGTACTTCCTCTTCAGCTTCGCGGCACTGGTTTCAAACTGGGAAGCTCCGGCCTGCAGTGCGTCCGCACGGTCGTCTAACTCGGAGAGCTTCTGGTCTCGTTCCAGCACCTTGTCCACGTTCACGCGCATGATGTCCACCACCTGGACGCACGTGACCCCATCAAGTCACACAAAAGAAACGGAAGAACAAAAGGTCAGCACTTTGCTATTTTGAGCCAAACTTTCATTAAAAAGGGGGTCAGGCCTCACCATTCCATGAAATAAGCACTTAGTAAACTAGGACTAGAAGGGAACTTCCTTACCATGATAAAGGGTGTTCGTGGGAAAACCCCCACAACTAACATCCATGCTCAATGGCAAAAACCAAGAGCTGCCCTGGCGGCTGGCTCAGCTGACTGGAGTGTCGTCCTGTCCCACACACTAAAAGGCTCCTGGTTCTATCCTGTTCAGGCATGTACGGGAGGCAATCAGTCAATGTTTCTCTCACACAGATGTTTCTCTCTGTTTCTCTCCCTTCCTCTCTCTCAGGTCAATAAACGTATCTTCGGGTGAGGATAAAGCAAACAAACAAACAAAAAACAGAAAGCTTTCCCCCTAAGATCAGGGAACAAGACAAGGAGGCCCACATTCTCTACTGCTGTTCAACATTGTACTGGAAGTTCTGGCCAGAGCAACTGGGCAAGAAAAAGAAACAAACGATCCATATTTACAGATGATCCCGTATGTAGAAAATCCCAGAGAATCCACAAGAGCGTTATTAATAAACAAATGCATTAAAGTTTCAGGGTACAATATCAGCATCCATAAATCAGTGTTTCCATATACTAACAATCAAAAGGAAATTAGTAAAAACAATTCTGTATACAATAGCATCCAAAAGAATAAAATACTCATGGATAAGCTGAACCAAGCAGGCAAAAACTTGGACTGAAAACTACAAAACACTGCTGAAAAAAGCTGAAGACCTAATTAAATGGGAAGACATCCCGCGTTCACAGACTGGAAGACTTAATATTGTTAAGAGGACAGTACTTGCCAAAATGATGTACTTATGTGCAGAGTCATCACAATCTCTATCAAAATGTCAATGGTCTTGGCCCTGGCTGGTAGCTCAGTTGGTTAGAGCATGATCAGATACGCCAAGGTTGTGGGTTTGATCCCTGGTCAAGGTACATACAGGAAACAATGAATGCATGGATAAATAGAATGACCGGTTGATGTATTTCTCTCTCACTCTCTCTCCCTCCCTTTCCTTTTCTCTCTAAAAACCAATAAATTTAATAAAAAGGCAATGGACTGAAATAGACATTTCTACAAAGAATACATACCAATTGTCAACAAACACATGACAAATTCAACATCACTGGTCATTAAGGAAATGCAAATCAAAGGCACAAGGAGATACTATTTTATACTCACTAGGATGTCTACAACAACAAAAAAGGCAAATAACAAGTGTTGGTGAGGATGTGGAGAAACAGGGACCCTTGGCTACTGCTGGTGTGCATTTGAAATGGTGCCGCTGCTGTGGAAGTTTGCTGGTTCCTCAAAGCTAAACATAGAACTACCATATGACCCAAAAACTCCATTCTGAGGTACATACCCAAGAGAAATGAAAACATATGCACACACAGGAACTTGTATGCAAATGTCTACAGCAGCATTATTGGTAAAAGCAAAAGGTGAACAACTAAATGAATGGATAAACAAGGTACACACATGCAATGGAATATTTCTCAGCCACAAAAAGGAGCAAGGTGCTGATAACTGTTACAATTTTGATTAGCACCAAAAATATCATACCAAGTGAAAGAAGCCAGACACAAGAGGCCACAGTGTATGATTCCTTTTTTTTTTTTTTTTTTTTAAATATATTTTATTGATTTTTTACAGAGAGGAAGAGAGAGGGATAGAGAGTTAGAAACATCGATGAGAGAGAAACATCGATCAGCTGCCTCTTGCACACCCCCTACTGGGGATGTGCCCGCAACCAAGGTACATGCCCTTGACCGGAATCGAACCTGGGACCCTTTAGTCCGCAGGCCGACGCTCTATCCACTGAGCCAAACCGGTTTCGGCTGTATGATTCCTTTTATACGATATATATAAAAGGAGAAAATTCATAGAAACAGAAAGCCAGTTAGAGTGGGAGAAAACAGCAGAAAGAGGGGATGGGAGAAATTACTAAATGTGTACAAGGTGTTCTGTGGTGATGACAAAATTGTGAAACTAGACAGAAGTAATGGTTGCATAACACTGGGACTATAACAAAGAACCACTGAGCTGTACGCTTTAAAATGGTTAATTATATTGTGTGAATTTCACCTGAATTAAAAAAACAAACAACTCTCCTTAAAATTCCTTTGGTTAAGAAAAAGGACCCAATTTGATTTTGTAAGTAAACAAAAGTTTCATGCAAGATGCAATTAGTATGGGTTTCTTAGCATGAAAATATAAAATTTTCAGAAGTTCATAAAGCCATCATCTACCTAATAAAAGAGTAACATGCTAATTGACTGTACCTTCGCGATGCCCACCAACAAAGGTGGCGGGTTAATTTGCATAAACAGGTGCTGAGCAGCCAGGGTGGGCGGGATGCTTGGTCGCCGCCATGGCGATGACCATGCATCCGGCACCGCCCCAGCCGCTCCGGACCTCTGGGCAGCGTGGGAAGGTGGAAAGGCGACTCTGGCCAGAGCGAAGGCGCTGCCGGCAGCCAGGGGAAGGAAGGAACATTCTTGCACGAATCTTTGTGCATTGGGCCTCTAGTATAAAAATATTACCATATGCTTTAGTAATCCACTGTTAAACTTAGTTTAACAGAAGTTTTACTTTTATATTTTTCTTACATTTATTGGGGTGAATTGGTTAATAAGATCATGTAAGTTTCAAGTGTACATTTCTATGATACATGATCTGTATGTTGCACTGCATGCCCACCACATCTTCCATCACCATGTATGTGGCCCCTGGTTTAACAGAAGTTGACCACTGCTTTCTAAGGCAGCTACATGCAGAAAGACCAAGATACCCTTGTTGGACAATGATGGCTTTTAGGGACACGGAAATAGTAGTTTGAATTTGCCAATCTTCCATTGTGGGTCTGCAAACAGGGCAGAACGAAGATGCTGTGAGCACCCTCTAACTCAAGAATTCCACAAATGCAGATTTGTTGGGCTAGAGCAACTTGCCAGCATCTGCTTTCTGTATGTCAATGGACAACAACTGGAGTTAATTCTAGAGGCCTGCTCAGGCTGAGTAATAGGAAGTTAGGCTACTGGAACAGCATTTTGATGAAAATCTGGTCAGAAGGGTTGGTCTTGGCTCGAACAACCTATAGATCTAATTCTGAATATTCGATTACCCTACTTTATAAAGTAGTAATTTTTTCCCCAATTTTTTTGTGTATGGCAAAATATACATTATAAAGCAGTTCTCAGAGGAATGCCCTCAGGGAGGGGTATTTGTGTTTCATGTATGTGACTTGGTCACAGAAAAACAAGCATGAACCAGGAGAATCTGACTTCTGCTTAGACCAGGGCTTCCAGAATAGTAGGGGTCAACATTTTGTTACTTTTATGATACAGTCAAAATTCACTTTACATTCACACTTCTATGACACTCTTTCTAAAGTGTGATCCCATGTTGATTTAAAATTATTTCCAGAGTGTCCCCATGTTGATTTAAAACTCATCTTTTCAGCATTTCAGAGCAGTACCTCGTCCACTTGGTTCTGTGTCTGCTGAAGTCTCCGGTTACTGCCAGAGGCAGTTGGACCTGCAGGCGCACCTGTAGACCTGAAACACGGAAAGGCACGCGCGTCAGTCACGGAGCATTCCACATACATTTTTGTAAGTACGAAGTCATTCCAGTAATCTCGGAACTAAAGCAGAAAATGAATAAGGAACAACGGTTCTAACAACATTTCTTCTAGCTCCTCTGGAATTTCCAACATTCATCCACACGTTAACAGTGACCAGGGTCTAAGCAGAGGTTTAATAGAATCTGCTTTGTATCATTGAAGAACCTGATCCCGAGATAGACAAACTCTACTTTCCAATTCTCTGACGACTTTTTTCAAGCCTCACATCTACTTAAACGCACTCGGTATCCCTCTGATAGTCACAGAATGCCTTTTCTCCAGGATGGTAAATACAGGCCTTTACAGGAACAGGAAAACAATGCTCCCTCATCAAATGCCTTATTTCTCCCCAGGCAGATCTTCCTTGACCACTCTGGGCTTGAAGACCTTCCTGTTCCCACTGCTTTGTTGGTAGCCCTTTGACTTGATTGGATATATGTAAAAATGGACCCTAACAGATCACAGGCCCGGTCTGGAGAGGCCCTCCCTACTCCTAAGACAGCCCCCAGCAGGTGTCTTGCACACATCAGCCACTGATGCACTGAGCCGACAGGCAGTGTCCTCCAGGTGTCAAAGCGGCAGCAGACCCCACCGTGCCTCCGCAGGGTCAGTGTCTGACAGGCATCTGTGGAGGGGCACGCACTGGTGCGTTTTCTCCTTTAGTCCTCATAACTCGTTGAGGGGAACACTACTGTTATCCCCATTTTAGAGACGAGAGAGGTGAGGTCTGGGCAGTCGGCACAGCTGGCTGTTGGGTTTAGACCAGGTGCCGGGCCATTCCACGGACCTGGATCTTAACCACGGGACCTACTGGCCCAGCGGCCTCGGCAGCCACACTCGAGGGGCCCAGTTCCTAGAAGGAACCGGGGAAAGAGCGCGTTCCCCTCTCCTCCCTCGGGGAGCCAGGAGCAGGCTGCAGAGGGACGGGGGCTGGGCGACTCTCCACTGCGGCCGAATGTCGCCCCGGGGAGCCCCGCCCCGGGAAGCCCCGCGGGCGAGGACCGCGACAGGAGCGAGTCCCAGCGCCGCCTCCCCGAGTGCACTCCGGCCGGGGGCGCCTCGAGAAGGGCCCGAGCCCGCCCAGCCCCAGCCCGGCAGAGACCACCGCCCCTTTGGGGACCCCGGCGGTGTGTGTGGGGCGTCAGGGGAGGGCACGGGCAGGGGCGGGGCGCGGCGGGGGGGCACTCCTGGTCTGGAGAGCCCCCGGCCCGCCCGGGTCCCTTCCGGGTCCCCCCAAAGCCGCTGGGCCCTCCGGGGCGGTCGGCGGCCCGCGGGGTCGTTCCGCCCGTCTGCAGCCGCACTCCCGGGGCCGCCGCCCCACCCAGGCCTCGGAAGCCCCGCACAGGCTCGCACGGCCTCGGCCCGAGGCCGAAAGGCTGCCACCGGGAACCGGGCCAGGCGGGGCTCCCAGTCGCGGGCCGCCGCCCCCCGGGGCCCGAAGCCGTCCAGCTCGCAAGGCGTCACTCACATTTTGGCGGCGGTGGCGGCGGGCGAGTGTCGACGGAGCGGCGGAGCTGGACCGGAGGCCGGGACCTGGGAGGAGCGGTGGCGCCGCGGGGCCGATGACGTCACAGGGCGGGGCCGGATGGGCGGGCGGGGCGCGCAGGCCGCGGTGGGCGTGTCGGGGGGCGGGGCCTGGTGGGGCGCGCAGGCCGCGGTGGGCGTGCGGGGGGCGGGGCCGGATGGGCGGTGGGCGTGTCTGGGGGGGCGGGCCGCGGGGGCTGTGTCGGGGGGCGCGTGGGGCCGTAGGCCGCGGTGGGCGTGTCGGGGGCGGGGCCGGATGGGCGGGCGGGAGCGCAGGCCGCGGTGGGCGTGTCGGGGGCGGAGCGCTGGGGGCGGGGCCACACCAGGCGCTGGGTTGGCGCTGCGGGCCGGCGTCTGCGCACCGAGTGCGGGTCGGGTACGGACCGCTCCAGTCCCGCCGCCCGCCGCCCGCCGCCCGCCGCCCGCGCGGACCCTGGGGCACGTGGTGCATTTCGCACCGGAGAGGGACTGCAGGTAAACCGGGTGGGCCGTGTCTCGGGCGGTGACTACACTGGAGACATCTGTGTGTTCCTGCTCAACTCCCCACATGAACCTAGTGGCCCGCAGACCCCACATTTTCCCAAGAAACCTGTTAAAATGAGATATGCATTCCATTTGGGGCATTTATCAGACATTGATTGGTTTGGGTTCGCTGTCTTCGTATTGGTGACACGAACAAACACTTGTCATTGCACATAGGGGCTGTAGTTTCTACACTCGCGCATTCCTGGGCCCCTGCACAGTGGGTCTCCAGCTGCTGATCCTGTGGAGGCGGAGGCACAGAGCTGAATGCAGAGGGTTACTTTGCAGTGTTTTCAAGTTGCACCAAAGTATTCCTACCAACACAGGCAACTCCTTCCTTAAAAACAGACGGAACACTGATAGGTCATCTGGCAAGTGAGATGAGACACGGAAAACAAACACTAACCTGTCTTTTCCAACCGTAAATGGCACAATTTGAAAATTGAAATGTTAGTGTACATTAGGATAAACAAGATAGTGTCACAGAGGAGGTGGGATTTGAGACTTTCCAGGCCAGGGATGAACAAAGGCCACAAACCAAGAAAACAGTGGAAATGGCACAGACCAACCAGAGGGTGCAGGTTGGGGCACAGGTGAAAATAAGGTGGAATGAAGACTGGACAGACACGGAAAATGTCCTTTAAATGCAGTGGCTGCAGAAACCACTGAGGCCTCAGGCAGCGCGTGCAATCTGGCAGTGGCGTTGCGGCGGATGAGATGGGGAGGGACCACCAGGGAGGTGAGGTTCTGGGACAGGAGTCAGCTGGACAGTGCCTTTTAACACACGTCAGAGGGTTTTAACGGAATAGGTGAATTTATTTATCTATCTTTATATTTTTATTGATTTCAGAGAGGGAGAGGGAGAGATGGAAACATCAACAATGGGAATCATTCGTCAGCTGCCTCCTGCCCCACACTGGAGATGGAGCCTGAAACCGGGGCATGTGCCCTGACCGGGAATCGAACCCTGACCTCCTGGTTCATAGGTCAGGCCTGAGAAGGTAAATTTAGACTGGTGTCTTTACAACTCAAATAAGGCAAATGACGCATGGAGAGGTGCCTGAGAAGATGGCTGAAAGTGTTCTAGAAACAGTGAATTTACTAAGAAATTTTTCCCATCGTGGACATATTTGAAACCATAGAACATTCAATGTCAAAACGTCACATCTGGACCTAAGGAAGTACTTGCAGTTATTTCGTATGGTTTGAAACATGCCCATCCAACTTGGATGGTAGTACCAGGTCAAGTGAAAGCAACACACACACATAATATGGGGAAATTTTCTTCATTTTTAATTTACAGCAGAAAGAATATAAAGCATTCAGAAAACATTTTCCATATTTTAAGGGCAATTCAAAACATTTTGCATGGTTTCCAGCAGCTGAGTTCTTCAACAGATCCATTGATTCAATGATGCTTTACATGCACAATTACAAAAATAAAACTTACAAAAAAGAAGACATCTAGACTAGTTTTACATGCAAGTCTCAGGGACCCCCCATTGGGCGCCAACTACTGTGTGGAACTGCCATAAGCGACCGTGCAGCCAGAAAGGGGTTCGAGTTAGTGTCTTTATCTCGTTCACACAGTACAGCTGATTTCAAATGGGTAACAAGAATAGCAATGAAATCTTCAGGAGACAGAATAAGATTAGCTATTAATTTCTTATAATGAAATCCTACTCCTGGCACTTGGGAATTCAGATGATCCAAGAAAGCTGCGCTTATCTATCATCTTATATTCAAAATGAAGATTCCTAACCAAGGAAAAGGGGTCAGAAGTGCTTCGTGTCGGCGGGAGTACATTGGCACCTCCCCTAGGACTCACAGTTGTGCTGCTGCTTCCCGTCCCCTCCACGAGGACCCTCCTAATTCCCCATCCGTCTTTCTCTTCCCGAATTGTCTAACTCACTCAGCGAGTAATGTAGCATGTGGAACATCAACAAAATAAAATGAGTGTGAGGGTTAAAGCAAACCCACTGAGGTCATTACTCTTGTCAAAAGATCAGTTATTTGTACCAGAATAAATGGAATAGACATCTAAATTCGGCATTAAGATAGGATATTCTGAGAGAGCTGGCTTTCACGTTCTATTCCCACTTAGGAATGCAGGGGTGTGTGGGTGTGTGTGTGTGTGTGTGTGTGTGTGTGTGTGTGTGTGTGTGTGTAAATGACTGTGTCCTCCTGTAGGTTAAACTGTGTAAAATAAGAGGGGTCATGGGGGTGGGGTGGGGGTGGGGGTGGGACTGCAACAGCTGTAACATAACCCACACATTTAAAATAACAGGATTGAGTCAGCTCAGTTTACAAATGTACAGATGGCTACTAGCTGTGGGGCTGTCACTGGTCGAAGCTGATCACAAGCAGTAAGACGTATACTGTACAGTAATTTGAGGTTGGCAGTGAAAGGAAGTAATTAAAAAACAAGTACAATTATAGAAAAGGCACCAAGAGCACTGACCCCAGTTTTTACCTCGATCCTGTTGTGTCTACCTTCCTTCTGAAAAGACACCAGTTTAAAAGCTTATTTGTGAATATTTTTAGGCTTCACAACGAGCCTTGAGTTTTAACTTACAGTTGGCAGCCAGAACCAAGAAAAAATAAAAAAACACAAAAAACAACCACACACGATTATTTCAGCTTTACACCAACTGGTCCTGAAACGTAACCTGGGAATTTTAAAACTGGCATCAGCAGATGCGAACTTGATTCTCCTCGATTTGACGTTAGTAGCTGAATGTTTAAAAGCATCAGATTTCTTTGGCTCCTCATTCTGTGAAAATAGTCATATGCCGTGACATCCCTACAAGGCCAGTCTGCATCTTTTAAAGTTTTAGTTATTTCTTTTGTGTGCACTTTTTTAATTACATTTTCTGATTTCCAGCAGGAGATATGAAAACGTGAGACATTTTTCTACCTTTCGTACTATTTCTTTTGTCAGGGTTTGGTCGTCCTAAGTGTTCTTTGTTGGAGCGAGTGGATGGTAGTAAGCTGTTTACGGATTCATCTTATGATTATCTGTTTAGCAAAAGGAACTTAATTTTCTTAAGCAATATTAGCATTCACATTACTTGGCACCATTGGCAAATTTTTTTTTTAAATAAAATAAAATAAACTCCTGATAGCCAAAATTAAATGTAAACATATCCTTTTTTAAGTAATGTTACTCTGCCTTTTCTCCTAAGTCTAAATACAGTAGCTCTTTTTTTATTTTTTGCAGTTTAGTCATGCTTTAGCAAAATGTTCTTCTAAAGAACATTTAAAATAAAGTACTCTTATAGTGAAATAAAGTTTTTTTTGTTTCATTTTACAGACCATAGCCACTAATGCTTTGCTTTTGTTCATTTCTTTTTTCTTGATTTCATGCACATATCTCTTTGTTTTAATATATACAATATATACAAACAATACATCCACATTTTTCTTGCTCATTCAGACAAAACTATACAAATAATTTTATCTTGCCATGTTATTGACCTTTGTGAATAAAATATTTAGCAATTAATATAATCCCTTTCAAATATTTCTCACTTTCCATCTCTACCTTCTATATATACACAGAAACTGCTCCGTTTGGATGAGATATAGCCAAAAATATGGAATTTACTGGCCAGAACGCAGCACCACACTGATCTTTTAGGTGGCAAATGTCCAGGCAAGGTTTATGATTCCTCAGAGTGACTACACTTCCCAGGGTTCCCGGAGAAAGCTACATGCTTTACCGATTCTCTGAGTAACCCTCATTGCACATGAAAGTAAGGCAAAAAAATTAAAGTGCTGAACATGAGAGAAGGGATACGATGATTCCGCGCAGGTTCTTGGGAGGGGGTGGGGACAAGAAAATAACTCTTAACGCTGGAAGCGGTTTCTCCTTATTTCCCATGCATTACCCGTTTGCCACACCCGCCCCTCTGCAAATTTCCACAAGACATTAAAAACCTGCAGATTTTTTTAAAAGTTGCATTAAGTGTGCTGTAGAGGTCAAAACAAGAACAAACGTAACAGTGAAGGAAATGAGAACGCACGGACGCAATCAAGATTGGGATGATCTAAGCCCTCCACTGACAACGAATCCTGAAGATTCAGCTTCTTGGAAGGAACTGGCAGGTGCGGGAACAGCGTTCTCTCGTTGCCAGTGCATCCCACCGCTTCCTCCCTATATTTTTGGTATAAATATTTGTACAGTTCCACGCGATGTTTGAGTACAGCCCTATGTGAGCAGGAAAGCGCTGCTTCCCCAGAGGGAGCCTCTCCCTTCCTCGCGGCGTCTGGTTTTCCCGCGATCCAACAGAAGATTGAGTTCCATGATGTCTTGCTGATCAAATTAAAAGTTGTCCATGAAAGTGCAAATGCAATGAACAAAACATTCCTGTTAAAATCCTGCAGCTGATCTCTCCAAAACTGCAGAGGGATTGTGTGTGTGTGTGTGTTTGCGCTTGTGTGTGTGTGTGCGAGCTTGTGTGTTGTTGCATGTCTCTGCTAAAAACAGAAATGAAAACAGTCTGAAAAGCAATGTCACATTGCTAAGGGATGCTGCTGTATGTCTTCAAGTTCCTTGGCCTTTTTCAATTCTTTCACTCTGCAAGAGAAACACAACAAGACACCAGGTGATAACTACAGAGCGAAACGGACCAAATCCATGAGGGCAGTCCCATTCCCTCTAAAGTAAAAAAAAAAAAAAAAAAAAGACGACGAAGAAGATAAAGGAAAAAGACCACTTGAGGATTGAGGGCCAAAGAAACCCATTTAACTGCTGGGGGACATACTCCAGAGGAAGGCAGGGCCCCTCCTGAACCCCGGCTCTGCCGCCACCTGCTCCCAACACAAAGCAGAACCGAAACCTACTTCACGGATCGAGCGCAACAGGAACGTGTGCGCCTTAGACAATGCTAACTGTGCCAGCACAGCAGCCTTCTTCTCACCGGTGGACCCCACCAGCGCCCTGCAGTTCCTGTAATTCCAGGTGATGCCCGCTAGGGTGCGCACACGCCTTCGTGTAAGTGCTGCCTGGCCTAGGGAACGTGCTGCCTTTGCTCAGACTCAAGGTTGCCGGAGGCCTTGGCCGGCTGTGAGCTCCCAGCTGCGTGGCTCTCGGGCTCACTCCAGGGGAGCCTAGTGTTCATGCTCCCGACGTGCTTCCTAGCTCCCCCTGGCTCCCCGGGGGCAGCAATAGGGTGCACTGCACGGAAGGGCCTTGGTTCCAGCTGTCCAGCGGGGTGCGCTAACCACATCCAAACGGAACCGTTCCCGAGCCTTGGACAGCTGACCTCAGCAAAGGATTTGTTAACGACCGCCTCCGGTCTGTGTTTTAAGTAAGCACTCGCCGCGGTGTTTGAGCGTGGCCCCCTGATGCAGACGAGGTGCCAGGGCAGAGGCCTGAGCTCTGGGAAGAGTTCTCCTCACTGACCAGTCAAAACCCCTGCCTCCATGGCTGAAGGATCACATGCCAGTGACTCCGGGGTCTGACCCCCCAGGCCGGTGCCCGCCAGACGTGGCGGTTTCTCAGGGAGGGGGCTGTACCTCCACGGCCTGGCGGGCAGTCTGGCTGGTCTGTCTAACGTGGGCCTTTCGCATACGGACCTCTGACCCAGAGGGCAGTAACCCCGGACAGTTTCTGGCCCTCGGGGCGGAACGTCTCTCCTGGTGCCTGCAGCTGTATCAGCACGTTTACATTTTACTGCAAAGCCAACGCGAGTTTACTCTCTGGACAAACTCGAGCGGGAGAAAGCGTTCTGGAAACCCAGCGGGGAGAAGACACTCGAAACCCAGTGGTGACTGAGCAAGGTGTTTGTCCCAGAGGTGGCACATCTGCTGGGACAGCAGTTCCAGACGACGGTTCTATTGACCGCCTCCGTGCAGGATCGTTTCTCAGAAGACGCTCCCGTTGTATCATCATTGACACGAACGAGGAGGACAACATTGGGCACGTTGCTCGTCTGATTTCGTTACTGAACTCAGCAAGCCCAGCTCGATCCAGCAGTGGATCTTCAAGACCGTTACATCCGTCCTTCTTAACAGGTACATTTAGAAATCGTTGCTGTGTACGTAACTGCACCCAGGCATTATTTAGTTTTAAATTTTATCAGGAAATGCACCGTGGGTTATTAAGTTTTCGGGTAATCTGGGTATGACCATACAGAGGGGTGCACCATTCTAGGTCCCTGATTTTAGACATGCAGACTTGGTAAGTCGGTGGCTTTTTAAAAATTGAAACATGCTCTAGTCTGCGTTCAATTTTTAAACATGCAACGTCTATACTAGCAGCTCTTTGGCTGGAGAAATGCAAGGCATGCAGCGATGCCACGTGTACTTCCGGGCATGCAATTGTCTGCGCCTGCGCAGACCTCAGTTGCTGAATCAGGGCAGGTGTGCATGCTTCTTCGAGTGCTACATTGTATCTCTGCCTCACACAGGGCTCATTCACAGATATGCACACGACTCCAGCTCGGAGCAGAGCTCTAGAGGAGGGAGAATTCTTAACTCCAAACCTGACAGCGTGAACCAAAGACAGCCGTTCCCCCGTTTTCTAGAGGGAAACAGGGATGCTTTAAAAATATCAAGCTCCTCCCTGAGATGAGATGAAAGGAGAGGCAAGTATAACCAGAACGGTTTCAGTTTCATACAAGAATCCGTCGTTAGCTGGTCACGACGGGTCTAGCGTGAACATTTTTCTTTAGTTAAAACGGTCACATTTGTGTTTGCGGTTTCTTTCTGAAATAATTTAAAAGCCAACTAAGTTTTCGAAAGGTTTTTAGGTTGCCATGTAAATACTCTGCTCTGAAACGAGGGACTGCCTCACACACCGCTACGGGCAGCGGTGGCTCCGCGGTCTACCAGGGGGAACGAGACGCTGAGGTTGTCAGACAGTTTCAGATACATTCACCTCCCGAGCTGACATGGAGAGTTCAGTCTTAGTTTCGTGCTGAGGTGCTTAGGACGCTGGCATTGTAAGTGACATCGAAATGACGCAGGTAGCCCGGCTGTGGTGGCTCAATGGATGGAGCATCGCCCCATGGACCAAGAGGTCCTGGGTTCGATTCCCAGTCAGGGCACATGCCTGGGTTGCGGGCTCAGTCCCCCGTAAGGGTGTGCAGGAGGCAGCCGATCAATGAGTCTCTCTCATCATGGATGTTTCTCTCTCTCTCCCCCTCTCCCTTCCTCTCTGAAATCAATAAAAAAAAAACACAAAAAAACAACTCAGGTATGTTTTTAAAAGCAGGAAGTGTCATTGAGGGAGGACTGCAGAAAAGGGGAAAAGAACGCTTATGTTCCGATGGCTGCACAGGTTACTTTTAAAAATATATATATATTTTATTGATTTTTTACAGAGAGGAAGGGAGAGGGATAGAGAGCTAGAAACATCGATCAGCTGCCTCCTGCACACTCCTACTGGGGATGTGCCTGCAACCAAGGTACATGCCCTTGGCCAGAATCGAACCTGGGACCCTTGAGTCCGCAGGCCGACGCTCTATCCACTGAGCCAAACCGGTTAGGGCTGCACAAGTTACTTAAAACCTGTTACCGTCTCTAGTCCTCAGGACACCACCTTCTCCCCAGGCTGTAAATGGAGAGCATGGGGTGGGTGGACGTGAGCAGCTGCGCCGTTAACAGCTGCTCAGTTAACAGGCGGCAGTGCAGGGTCCGAGGCCACCCGCTGCCTCCAGTACCTCAGGATAACAAAGAAGTGTTCTTCAGGTTCTCACTTTGTTGGTTTTCCCAAACACTGGATAGAAAACGCGTCTGGAAAATGTCCACGGCCTGAGGTAAGTGTTGTTGAAAACTGATGACAATTGCATTTTCCCAATTCTAGGATGTCATCCTTTATATGACTCAGCAGTGAGCTTATTATAGGGTTTTAGAGAGAAAAAATACCTCCCCATAAAACGTACGTGTTGATTTTCAACACAGATTTGAAACGTGGAAAGAGTGGGTCTAAGAAGCAAGGCGATGGGGAGATGGTTAGCCTTGATCTCCAAGCTGCGCCGTGTAGGCCACGTTGAGGCTCGCACAGTCGCCCGACTGGAACCCGGATGGAGTTCAGTGGGACCGGAGGGCAGAGTGTCGGGGTAAGATGGGTGTCTGACTGTTTTGTTTTCAATCGGTTATCAATCCAATAAAGTACGTGTGGATGTCGTACTGTCTCCACAGAAACAAAACAATGAGTTCTTACTGAAGTGGTTTAGAACAACACCCGATACTATCATTTTTGTTACCAAATTCTAGGGAATAGAGTTTTTCAAATCAGAGTGTTTCCGATAGTAATAGGAATCTGTCGCTGGCTTGTCTTAGTCAAGTTATAAACAATCCCTAAAACACACAGGTCAACTAAAACCATGTCTACCACGTAAGGACACTCAGCAGAAGTCCCAGTCACCATCTTGGGGAACGTCGACTTGCTCACTCGTATTTCCGAACGTGCAAGAATGAGTTCGTGCTCCTTTTTCATCATCATTATTTGTGCTTGTCCATCTCTGGAAAAAAGTTTGTTTTCTATCTACATGTTAATACTACCGTATCTTACAGATGCTGTATTGATGTGGTTTATAAAACAACGGGAAAAGTCAGTGGAGGAAAAAAACCTCAATTTTATAAACTGAAACCAAAATCCATCGATTGAACTGGTTTCATTAGTATTACCTGTATTGTCAGCATATTTTCAGTATGCAGACTTGGTAAATATAAACCAGAATTGTTGAAACTGGAGTTATCCTTGAAAATCCAGTGCCTACGGCCTCCAGACCTCTAGAATCTAGAACACAGATGTTCAATGAACTTGTATTGGGTTGGGCTGCACAAACCCAGCTTCGGCAGGGGGGGGGGGGGGGGGCGGACGGGGGAGGAGAACCTGTTTTCTGCCAAGGGCATTTGGATATTTCTGACATCATTCGTGGGTCATACAAAATTATCAGCTTAAAAACTAGCCTTCTGTATTTGGTCAGACGTTTACTTAACTCGCCCCTAATGCCTTGGCGGGGCCAGCCCAAGTTTGTTCTCAGGCCTTATCTGGCCCACGGGCCCGATGTCCCCCCCCCCCCCCCCCCCGGCTTAGGTCACTGGGTTGTGGTTCTCAAAGGATTGTGCTCCTTCGGTGCCAAGGAAGAACTGCACGTCAGGGTCCAGGTCGCCTAAGGGCACGTCCTACTGTAACTGCACTTACTCCTGAAGGTCACGACACAGACGACAGCAAAGCCGTCTCCTCGAATGGGCAAGGACAGTGAATACAGGCCAGAAACCCCAGCTTCCGAGGCCCCGGCTGTGCCTGCCGAGAGCGGCCAGGGCCGCGTTCTGAACCTCCTCCCAGTGACCGGGAAAACAGTACCCGCCCCAGCAGCTTGGAGCGGCGGGTATCGGGCCAGCGGGATCGGACCTGTGACCATTCAACTATGAAGGACAACCCCAGGACGTCCCCAGGCATTCTGGGCCACACACCCCCTTGGGGTACTGCTGCAGTCTCCACAAAAGGTAAACAATAAAAATAAAAAGAGGAAAAAACGTTGCGGCAGAACACGCTGAAGTGACGTAGGAGCAGCAGCACTGACAGCCGGCCAAGCCCAGGGTCTCATTTCCAGGGGACGCCCCGCGATCGTCTGACTCAGGGACGGCGGGCGCGGCTCCCGGGGAGCGCAGGCACAGCCGCTTCACGGCACCCACGCCGGACGGCACCCACGCCGGGACGCTCAGCCAGGGAAGTGGTTCTGAGTCCGTGGGTTTGAGCAGGCGGAGCCTCTCAACACTGGACGCCAACAACACGCAGGGCAGCGGCGTGGCCTTCCGATCAGTGACCTGTCGTTCTGAGGGAACTTAGGGAAAGAGAGGGCTTGCCGCTTTCCAGAAAGCTCACTGGGACTGCAGAGCGAGGCAGAGGCCCGATGAGAAGGACCGCGCGGGGTGTCTGGTTTCACCCACACCACTGCTCCAAGGAGGTCCCTTTCCCGCAAGAGGCAAGAGAGCCAACGTGGAGGCGGAAACGACCTCTCGGCGACACGTCCCACATCCAGGGCTCGCTCCTCGCCGCGTGCACCGGGCCCCTCGGACACCGCCTCATCAGATGCGACCAGAGAAGTGGGAGCTCCCGCTGCTGGCCTGGGCCGCTCCCTCTCGGCTGAACAGCCCCCCCAGGCGTTGCTGGAGGACTGCGGAGAAGGGGACAGGAGCCTCCATTGCCCTCTCTTCCCAACCCCCCGCCCTCCGCACACAGATGGCGTCTGTCCGAGTAGGAGTGATTCCGAAGGGAGCAGTGCGTGCCCTCGTGTCCGTTCAGCAGACGCCGCGCTGTGATCCAGCTTCACACGCGTCTGCTGCGAGGCGCCCGCGTTTTAGTCCGAGTGGCTGCTCGTGTGCCCTGACGCTGGGTACTCCCGGTGCGTGAGGGACCTCATTGCTCAGGGTGCTTCTCCGTGCCAGCCAGCGTCCTCCCTAATTCCCACGTGCCTCCCGCACTCCGTCCTGAGCTCCCACAAGTCTCCTCAGGAAGTCGGGATTCATAGCCTCCTTCGCCCAGAGCCTGCAGGGGGGTCCGGGGAGAGGAGCTGAGAAGCTTCCGGGTCCTTTTGGAATGTTCTCCTTTACCTAGCCCTGTGATTCGAGGGAGAGCTTGCCTCTGGCTTTGTCTGACGGCCAGTGCGATCGCTCCCTCTCTGTCCCATCACAGACTTCACAGGGACACGCCTCCTCGCGGTCCCCAGGTTGAACTTGCTCTTGGAGGCAGAACGTTCTCGGGAGAACCTGTGTCCCTGGAGTTTGCGTGAAAGAAGATGATAGCGCACTTTATCGCGGTTTCCCCATGAGAAGAACTAGTTGGAAACTTACTAAATGTCATGGGACAGTGTCTGTGGAACACTTGTTGACCCCAGCTCCCGGCTAACGCAGCAGAAGGCTCCCTGGAACAGTGGACGATGTCGGCCATCAGGACTGAACACAGGCCGATGCCCACAGCACAGCAACCAGAAACGCACCCCACTTTCCGTCTTCACCCGGGCAAGGCTAAGGAAAAGGACTGAACACTCCCCACCCCACCCCCCAGCCCAGCCTTTCCCCGCAGGGTCAGCCTTAAAGAGGCTAAAAAAGCCTTAAAAGCACCTCCAGGTTCTTGCTGACATCCTAGGGTGGGACGGGCCTTGGACGCCCTCGCTGTCCATTTAGGAGGAAGCTCGTTGGACACGGAGGTGGAGCCGACAGCTCCCCTCCCTTCCCTGGTGAGCACAGGCGTCCCGCTGCTCTCGGCCGGTGCCTGGAGGATGGCTGAGGCCGAGAAACCCCTCGTGCACCTGCTGGGAGCACTGCTGTCCAGGGGGCTGTGCCGGGCAGGGAACAGGACGTTCCTCCATCTGATAGCGGAAACCCGGATCCCCACGCGGAAGGGAAACGGTCAGGAATGGGCCCCATAGCGATCGATTCTCGCGGGAGGGAAGGCCCACGCCTCCTTCCAGGTAGAACGGCTCCCACCTCGCCTTCAGGACGCTGCTCGTTGGGGTGTTAGAAAGTCCTCCGAGATCAGAGCGGCCGCCTCTGAAAAGCGACGGGTGGACAGACGCCCCCTCCCCTGCGCGGGCTTTGTGACCTGCCACATCCCTGCGGGTCCTCACAGGCAGCGGGAGCTTGGGCCCCACGCAGCCTCTTCCTGGAACTTGCTGGCTGAGTTACTACGTTCAGAGAAGGTGGGTGAAGCTGTCCCACTGGAATAAAAGAACCCCAGTTGGAGAAAGCGAAGATCACACTCTTGGGCACACATTTTTATTTATTTTATTTTTGATATTTCTTTTTGAGAGGGAGACAGAAACATCAATGATGAGAGAGAATCATGGATCGCCTGCCTCCTGCACGCCTCCTGCTGGGGATCAAGCCCACAACCCCAGCAGGTGCCCTGACCGGGAATCAAACCCTGACCTCTTGGTTCCTAGGTGGATGCTCAGCCTCTGAGCCACGCCGGCCGGGCTTGGACACGTTTTAAGCCACACGTTTTTCTCTGTTTGACGACTGGGTTTCCAAACACCTGACTTGGCCAGATGCTGCCATCACCTAGGTAACTAGCCGACGCCGACACCCGGCGAGGTGTCCCCGGCGGGTCCTCCCCGCGTTCTGCTTCTACTGTGCTGTCCCAAACGCAGGCACCCCCGCGCTGGCTCTCCCGCACGGGACCCCGACTATTCCGCACGCCTAACCCTGGAGAGGATGCCTAGTTCCATTCACGAACGCGCAGATGCTTCCTTATGATCTTTTAAACCAACGGCCCCTTCGATGTGACACGCGGGGTTTTCACAGGCGAGACTCTAAATCTCTTACGGAAACGAGGCCTTGGTTTCGGAGGAACTTATAAAAACTCAGCTCTCCTGTAGTTGTAGGTCGGCAAACTAGGGCCCGTGGGCCAGAGCGGCTGTGCGTCTCTGTAAGGGCCGTCTTGTCCGAAGGGCCACCCACCTGCCCAGGAACTCTCCTCTGCTGTGTTCCAGCTGCGAACCCAGTGGTTGCCATGGAGACGGTCTGACCTTTGAAGGAAAAGCCTGCCGACCTTTGGCTTCAAATAGAATGAATGGACATCAGCATCAACACACGCAGGTGGGCGGGAAAGAACACCCCCGGAAACACGGGGAGCGTTAGGCGCTCTGAAGGCTGCCCTTCCCCTCAGAAACCTCGCCGGGGACCATGCAGCGTGTCAGTGTAGAGCGAGGGAGGAGGGGTGCAAAGTGAAGTCGAGAGAGAGTCCCACGTTCTATTTTTTGGGGCGCCTCCTCTCAGCACGACGTACGTATGAGACAAACGTGGACAAATTCATCTGCATGGAAGCCTGTGTTTGGTGACTTAGATTCCCAGGTTTTAAACCAGTGTTCTGGCACGAAATCCTTGTCCAAGCCCACCCGGCGGGGACCCTCACCCCGCTGCACACTGACACATGAGCACCCTGCTCTGAGGCCTACCGAGGCCTGTGCGCCATCATTTCTTTAAAACACACATGATGGGAGCGTCGCCTCTTAGCTGCAACGCAGGACACAACGAGGGGAGCCCTCACACAGCGCCCCTCGCTGGCTTTGCCTGTAAACGTAGGAGGCCAGCTCCGCTCACATGTCACAGCGGACGTCGAGGCCGACTCTGAAAGGCTGGCTCTGGGTACTGACTTACCTCGCAGCATCAGGGAAGGGAGAACAGAAAATAAAACGGGAGGGACAGGGGAACGGGGAAACGGACATTCTAAACAAGACAGAGATTCATTAAAAAGCAAAACGCCGATACCACCTAGGGAGCCTTCTTGCTTTAGAAATTTGGACCCAGCAGACGAGAGAAGTTCGCGAGGCAAACGGCCTCGCTCCCAAGCACCCACTCGCTCCCTGTTTCAGCCTTAAGAGTCCCACGTGTGCCCCCAGCCACCTGTGCGCACCGGAGGCGTCTCCCCCTCCTCCGCATGCCCTGTGCGGCCTCCAGCCCTCCCTTCGCTTGCTCATGCATCGGGCATCGGCACGCCTGCCCTCGGCGACTGTCTCCTACCAAGTAGCAGTGTTAGTAGTCAGGGTTAGTTTCACTCGTGTCTCATCTCATTCCATGGACGTGAAACTTACTGGCATACCTCGGCGCAGCCCCATGCAAGCAAGCAGAAAGCAAAAGACTGAGAACGGAGGAAGGTGCTCGGGCCGGCAGGCAGGGCACTCACCCTTTTGTACAGCCTACGGTCCGCCAGGGGGCTTCAGACAGTGAAACAACACCAGACAGCCATTAGCACGGAGGCTGACAGAGGCTCACAAACAGCTTTACTTCAACACAAGCAGAGAGTTTAAAAGGGGTTCCTTGGGTGGGAAGGAAGCATGGTGGTCTGGTGTGTGAGATGAGCAGGTAGAGAATCCACCAATTTGTTATTTTTTACTTATTTCCTATTGTTATTATTTTTGTTTAATCCTCACCTGAGGATATATATTTTTTTCCCATTGATTTCTAGGGAGAGAGAGTGGAAGGGAAGGAGAGACAGAGAGAGAGGGAGAAACATCGACGTGACAGATCACGTCGATTGGTTGCCTCCCGCATGAGCCCCTACCAGGGCTGGGGAACCTGCAACCGAGGTATACGTGCCCTTGACTGGGAGTCGAAACCGTGACCCTCCAGTCCGCAGGCGGATGCTCTAACCACTGAGCACACCAGCCAGGGCACCAATTTATTTTTAAGTCTAGAAACACTGGGGTCATGTGATAGCAAATCCTGAAGAGGTGGGACTCCTGAAGCCACTCCCTGCCCACCTGCCTAAGGGAGGTCCCAGGAGGTTTCCCGTTTTGACGTCTCTAAGGGACAAGCCACAGACTTCCTCTGAGCATGCGGCTCAGTGACCCTGATGGAAGCAGGGCCACACCTGTCTGAGGGAAACATGAGCTCCACCTCCCAGGGGAGACTCTCGGGGTCCCCTCAGCTCCTGCACAGACCAAGGGGCGGAGTGAGTACCCATCTCAGCTCGCGTCCAAAGTCCAAAGGTCACTGCAGCCTCCCTGCCCGTTTCTAAAACCCGAACCAGGGGCGGGCACGTGACCGAGAGGGCCAACCGGGCCTTTTACCCCAAATAACGGACAGACTCGGAGTTCATAGCCTGATGCTCTCTTCCTCACACACCTCCCTGTGGCCGCCCAGGTCGCTGCCGTTAAAAAGGAACCGGGGACGGGAAAAACTCCATGCCTTCCCTGCCAGTTTACGAAAGAGGACTAAAAGCAGGCACAGAGGAGGCCTCTGCTCAGCCCGACGGGGCGGCCTCTCATCCCGCCCGATGGGAACAGCCCGAAAGAGAAAACTCAGTCACTGGGCTGCATCGCCGACCCTCGTGGTCAAAGCCGAGGCTGAGGCCAAAAGGAATAGGAAAAATTAACTTGTGGACATTTGGGTTTGTTGGAAGTGGCCTCAAGGAGGGACGGGAAAGGCAACTTCCTTGACAATCAACTGCCTGGGAAGCAGGCACCGAGCCTCCCTGTGCAGGGGGAGGGCGCCCCGGGGGCTTGCGCTTCGCAGGAAGAAGAGGAGCAGGAAGGAGGGTGCTGACCTCTGTGAGTGTGTGGAAAGGGCCGGGGGTCCTGGACACCCTCCTGGAGGAAGGCAATAAACCCCTCTCTTCGGATGCGAGGATTCCGCGCCGAGGAGAGGCAGGACGGGTGACACAGAGGCTGGCGTGGGTGAGGCTTGTGGGACTGACCTCGTTACGCCAGAGCACAGGCCACCCGGGACCTGCCTCTCCTAACCAGACCTGCTGTGTCCGCATCCATGGGCCGTCTCCTGGCGTCTCCCGGTAGCTAATCCCGGTGGAGAGCGAGCGGGTGGCTGAGGGGACGAGAGCTCCTCGCAGAGCACTGTGGCCTCTGGACACCGCCATGTCCAAAAGGAGGCACTTTTTAAAGATTTTATTGCTAACGTGTGGCTCCGGCCCTGGTCCCTCCTGTCACCACAGAAATGAGTTCTTTTGTTCATTTAAGTAAAATTACAGGTAGCCAGCGAGCCCCTGTGAAGGCTCAAAGTCAAAATGCTTTCCAAGTTTGCAAGCGGATGGCTCTAGGAGTAAGAAGAACGAAAGTGGAGGAAACCTCTGGGGAATCGGACTGGACCTGAACATGGGCTTTCGGGGCGACTGGCCGGGCCGGGCCGGGCCATGAGCGAACAGCACGGCTCCCGGTGCACAGAAATGCCAGGACCACAGGGACAGCGGCCTGGACGCGGCCGGAGGCCACTGTTACAGCTGGCGGCCTGCGCAAAGAAAACCCACTCTGCACCAGCCCCGGATCCAAGGACAGAGCCTGATCCTCACCGAGCAAGGTCCAGCTCGAGGAGCCACGGAGAAAGCCCGCCGCCTGGCTCCACGGGGAGGGGCGGGTCTGTGGGGTCCCCTGTCTGCTCCTGACCGCGGGCCTCTAACCTCAGGGGTGCGCCCCTCCCTAGCATCTCCCCGTCCCTCCTCAGCCTGGCTTTCCTGGGGGATTCCAGAGCCTGCTGTGTGCCGCGCGTCCAGCCGGCCACTCCCAGACAATCCACGTCTATCTTTCCCGGGAGAAGAGAAAGCGTGTCTGTGTTTTGGACACACAACAGCCCAGTGAGGCTCTAGTGAAGAGCAGACTGCAACATGGCACGGAAACCACAGGCCAGAGGGAAACGGGATTAAAGCTCATCCAACTAAGCTGTCCTCACCCCGAATTAAAACAGAAACGCTGGCCTGGAGCTCCATCGGGCACGGTGACCAGCATTCAGGGGCAGCAGCTCAGTCCCTAGTTAGGAGTTCTACGTCCCGGTGTCACTGCGAGGCTCGCCCTGACTCTCTGTTGGGGGGGATGGAGGAGGAGTGACGGACTGGCTCTCCGCGGGCGTGAACGAGTGGCTCAGAGACCAGGCTGCTGTTAGCTGTGATGAGTCAAATGCACAGATGAGGTGAGGATGAGTGGACCTACCTGTGGCGACAGCGTCGTAGAAACCGCATTATTTTCCGAGCAGCTTGATCCTGCTTTTTGGTTAGCAAACTGCTCCTGCAAAAAAGCCAGAACGTTCATTACCGCCACGAGAGGGTACTGGAAGCTTCCTCCGTGGGAGCGGGGAGTCGGGACAGGGGTGCCGGATTGTAAGGGAACAGTTCGTGCAGCAAACCCCACAGCGGAGCAGGACCTGCTTCAGGGGCCCGTGGGGGCGTCACTGGGGAGTGGGGAGGGAGGAGGGAGGGGTGGAGAAGCACCCCCAGCTTGCCGGGAGCCAACATGACACTGACAATTGATGTCAGACTGTCCCCCCGACGCTGCCCGGTGCTCGCTCTGCTGAGAACGGCGTCTCAGGCCCCGTTGTCTAGAAGCTGACCTGCCGCCTTCACACTCCCTTTGGGCGACTGTTTCCTAAGCGTATCTCCTTGGCCTCAGGCACGCTCAGCAGAGCTTCTCCCCACTCCTCCCTGGCCTCCCGTGTGGAGACAGCGTGTCACAGTGGCCACCTGAGTCTCTGCCCACCTGGCCTCTGCCCACCTGACCTGCGCCCACCTAAGTCTCTGCCCACCTGAGCTGTGCCCACCTGACCTGCACCCACCTGAGTCTCTGCCCACCTGGCCTGCACCCACCTGAGCCTCTGCCCACCTGGCCTCTGCCCACCTGACCTGCGCCCACCTGAGTCTCTGCCCACCTGGCCTGCACCCACCTGAGCCTCTGCCCACCTGAGTCTCTGCTGCACGATGACCGCGGTCCGGCGCGCCGGCCGCCGCTGGCCGCACCTCCGGTAGCTGCGGTAGAACTTCTGGATGAGCACGGCCGCGCGCCGGCTCTGCTGGAACTTCTTCTGCTCGTAGTAGCTGCGGAACTTGCTCTGGATCAGGATGGCGGCCTGGGTCATCTTTTTATACAGCGCGTACTGCGGGAGACAGGGGCAGAGCGTGACCACGGAGCGCACGGGGCTGTGCTCGGCTCTCGGCGGGCGGGCGGCGAGAAGCCCCTCTCCCCTCTCGCCGTGTTCTCCGTTTCGGGCTTAACCACCAACCAGGCCAGCCAGGCCTCTCTCCACCTACCTTTCCAGAACGGAAACTATTACTCTAAGGGTCACCCCCAGACGATGTACTGCTTTTTTAAGGCGCTTTGTTGCCCCCAAATTCCAAAATAGATTGCCCTTCTTGAAAAAAGAATTTTTAAAAAAGATTTTTCTAAAATTGATTTCAGAGTGGAAGGGAGAGGGAGAGAGAGAGAAACATCAATGATGAGAGAGAATCATTGATCGCTGCCTCCTGCACATCCCACACTGGGGTTGAGCCTGCAACCTGGGCTTGTGCCCTGACCGGGAATCAAACCGTGACCTCCTGGTTCATAGGTCGACACTGAACCACTGAGCCATACCGGCCGGGCAGAAAAAAAGAATTCTTAACAGCAATCCACTTAGACGCTTAGGAATCTGAGGAACATACACGGAAAGTAAATGTTAAGTGTTGAGGATGAATCCTTGCTCTCCACTCTTGGAACCTTTCTGATTAGCTGCCGTGAGGTCTCCCAGGCCCCCTCACTATCAGCCCATCAGCAAACTCCCGAGTTACAAGGTCCCAAACGCAAGGCTTATCATGAAACGCTGACACCTTCGAGCCACTCTAACCTGCAGGAGACGAGCACTCAGGGGCCAGCGCCAGGCGAAGCCCGGAAAGCCGCTGTCACCGGACCAACCGGGCCGGCTCGGGGGCTGGCGGCAGGGCTCAGGGAGGGAGGAAGGCACGGGAGCACGAGCCCCTTCCCTCTCAGTCTCCGGGCGCCACAGACTCAGAGCTCTCCGTCTGTCAGAACCTACGTCCACGTCGCTCAGGAAACAGAATACGACTCGGGGGGCCCAGGAAGCGCTCGGCTTGCAAGAGGGCAACTTACCATCAGAGGGAAAACGCTCAGGACACCCCTGCGCCTAGTCTGTCTGCGTGTATGCGGTGGAATGGGAGGGAAGGGGCCTCCGCAGCGTGCAGGACACAGGGCCCTCCTGCAGGGCCCCTCTCGTCTAACCCGACCTGCTTCCCACTTCCTTCGTCCAGGAGTCTTTTGAGACGAGGACGCCGGATCCCACAGAGCCTCAGAGGCCCTCCCAGCCGCGTGCCCTGGGAAAACGGGCAATTGACTTGGTGGCTCACGCGACTGGCTGGGATGGATTCTTCAGATGGACATCAGCCAAAAAAGGGTCCAATTATTGATACTGAATAAGCATGAGGTCTCCGGAGGACAGACGCCCTGCGGTCAGCTGGCCTGGCGGGGGTGGGGGTGGGGTGGGGATGGCTGATTCATGACCCTGCCATCGGAATGGCCCCTTCGTGTCGCTGGTGATGGGAGTGGAGTTTGTGACTCTGGTGGAATGGTTTGTGAGAGGACTGGGTGTGGCATTACCTTCAAGACTATCCATGTCAGCTTTGGGGGAGAAACAGAGAATACAAGATTAACGTTAGATCGCTCGACGGAAGGAAGCTGAAAAGCCAGAACCAATGAAACTCCCACCACCACCACCACCAACAGAAGGGCGAGCTGGCTGGATCCAGGCCTTCCGCCTTCCAAAAGACTCGCCTCCTGCAGGTCAGTGTTTCAATAAAGAATGCCTTCCTTCCCTGACCGGTTTGGCTCAGTGGAGGGAGCGTCGGCCTGCGGACTGAGGGGTCCCGGGTTCGATTCCGGTCAAGGGCATGTGCCTTGGTTGCGGGCACATCCCCAGTGGGGGGTGTGCAGGAGGCAGCTGATCGATGTTTCTCTCTCATCGATGTTTCTAACTCTCTATCCCTCTCTCTTCCTCTCTGTGAAAAATCTATAAAACATATTAAAAAAAGAAAAAGAAAAAAAAGAATGCCTTCCGTCCTGCTGGCTGCAGACAACACTTCTTTGGGAGGGGATTTAAAAGAAACACCCAAAACACCAAACTCAGATTTGGGAATAAATCCGTTGCCATCACAGGCTTGAAGCTCTGACTCGGGGGGTCTATGGCTTGTGCTAAGGAGAAGCCTGCCGCCCACCAAGAGAAGCCGGTGCGTCGAGCAGCGCCCCCTGCCGCCGGGCTGCGGGAACTGCGGTGTCAGCGTTTACACAATAAACCTTCCTTTTCTGGGATCGTGAACTCAACCGGCTAAAGCTGAAGAGGCCCCCTCCCTCACCCCACGCAGGAACAGAGCGCAATCCTAGAGAAACTCGATAAAATGGCAACCCACATCGGACACCAAAGCCCAGGGTCGTATCGAGGGAACGTAATCCCAAATTTCTAGGTGGCGATTATACATACACCTCGGCATCCAACAGTCCCCCAATAAACATTTTAAACCCACGGAAAGCACAACCCGATAAAAGGTTCCAGAATCTATTGACAGGACTGAACTCAAGCACATAAGCCACTCAAAGCTCCATCAGGCAACGCTTTCTATTTTCTAACCGCCTCTGGATGGTTACAAAGATGGAGTATTTTCTTAATTTCTCTGAACCTCAGCCTCTTTGTCTGGAAGACAGACATAAAGTTGTTTCCTTTAAATGACGGTAAGGAGCGGATGAGATGATGCGCCTGAAAGACCCGGTCCCTCCAAGGGGCTCCCAAAGTCAGCCCCCCGTCCCTCTGGCGGGAGCTGTGACCTGCGGGTTGTCCTGGCCACAGTCCCAGGGCAGGAGAGAGCACGTGGCTGCCCTTCCCATATCCCTTCGCTAAGCACCGCAAACGCACTTTACGGTCCTCAGGGATGTTTGTGATTCTTCACCACAGAACGGGTAAGAAGCAGCTGAAAGGAGAAGTGGCTGAGGATGACATAACGTAGACAGTTCAAGGTCAAGGATGACAGCCAGCACTGACCTCCAGCCGCCAGTCAACTCCGTGAAGCCCTTTAATCACCACGGGGCTTATGGGTGAAATTATGGCAACACAGACCCTCACGGGTCAGTACCAAGGGCCAAAAACTGGAACAAAATGATTGTGTGGCATCTATCTCGTTGCAGTTGGTGCCGTTTTTCTCCTTTTCCCCCGTTTCCGGAATACTTTCCTCCTGTTTTTAATCAAGAGGCAGCCCTCGTCCTGGGCCGGCCTGCTGCCCTTGCCCCACAGGAGCGTCCTCGGCCTCAGTCCCAGGGCCCTGCAGGTGGTTACCTGTTTGTACTTCCTGTAGCAGCGCTGGATGACGGCAGCAGCCACTTCCTGCTGTTCTCGCAAGGGTCGGCCCTGCGGGGAGGGGTGAGGTGTGGGGGGGAGAATAAAACGTGATTCGGTATGAGAAATGTCAGCCTTCCTGTGGCTTAAAGAGAAGCATCACTCACTTCATTAACTTTCTCAGAACCAAGACCCCCAGGTTTACCAAAATACACTGCAGTGAGAAGTATACGTTTTAAAAAATGAATTTACAGAATAAATCTCCAACTATTCTTGCTTCTAAATAGAGCCATCATATCTGGGTGTTAGCTGACATAAAAATATATTCATTTTTGCCCGGCCGGTGTGGCTCAGTTGGTTGAGCGCTGTCCCATGCACCAAGAGGTCACGGGTTCGATTCCCTATCAGGGCACACGCCTGGGTTGTGGGCTCCATCCAAGTAGGGGGCATGCAGGAGGCAGCCGATAGATGTTTCTCTCCCTCTTCCCCCCACCCCGCTAATATCAATGAAACCATGTTTTAAAAATATTTTCATACTCCAAGTATGTAACCAATCAGGTAAGGTGCCATTTGTCCAGGACCTGACAGGGCTCCACTGTGCCCTCTGAGACCCCAGGCCTCCACCAAAACTGCACGTACAGATGCTTCGCCATAACATTTTCGGGGTTCCCGGGCTGCCCGAGGCCAGGTCCCAGGCATCCAGTTAGAAGCCCGCGCTTTAGGCCATAAACTCCTTGTGGCAGAGGCGTCAACTTCCTTGATATCAACTAAATGGCAAGTGCCATGTTTCATGACCCACACCAAATCGAGATGACAACCATCGCACTACTGGTCAAACTGATGTCACTAAAGCTTCTGAAGATTATTAATAATCCCAGGTGACATGAATTAGTAATTCAAATAAAGAACCTACAAACTCAGAGGGAAGAAAGAAATGGCCCGTGTGGACCTAGCTGGTTTGGCTCAGTGGATAGAGCATCGGCCTGCGGAATGAAGGGTCCCAGGTTCGATTCTAGTCAAGGGCACATGCCTGGGTTGCGGGCTCGATCCCCAGTAGGGGGCGTGCAGGAGGCAGCCAATCAATGATTCTTTCATCATTGATGTTTCTATCTTCCCTCTCCCTCTCCCTTCCTCTCTGAAATCAGTAACAATATATCAAAAAAGAAAAAAAAGAAAAAAAGAAAAGAAAAAGGAATGGCCCGGTGTGTTAGTGGGAATGCTCGTGACCCCCGCTACCTCCGGGGCCTTAAGAAGGTCGGGTCAGGACTCCGACCCCCTTTACCTTGTATTTCCGGAAGGCGGTCTGGACGAGCCTGGCGGCTTCATAGAGCTCACGCTGTTCGTGGTCAGACAGGGTGAGCTGCGCAAACTCATTCTCCACCTTCTCGCTGGTGGACGCGCTCAGGAACTCCGACCAGTCTGCCGCGGAGGGGAGGCTGGGCTTCTCGAAGGCCATGTCGCTGGCTGGAGAGCCTCCGGGGCTCAGGCTGGTGTTGGAAGAGGGGGTTAGAGGCTCGCTATACGCACTTCTGGAATGAGAGGGGACACGGGGGAGGCGTGAGCCATCTGCACGACCCACCACATGCTGACGTGAGACAGACGGGAGCCACCGGAGCCACATGGGCCGCGAGGAATGTGCTTTCATTCCGGCGCTCAACACCCCCGACTTTAACTGTCCTTCCGTCAGCAAGTTCACACGGGACCCCTGCCACGCGGTCAGCATGAGGCTGAACCCTAAACCCACTGAGAACCCTGTCCATGCAACGCCAGTGAATCTGGGGGAAAACCTGTGACACGCCATCTCACAGGCTCTGATGTGGAGAGAAAAACCATGGAAGAGGAAGGGCCTGAAGCCTAACGCTTCCTCACTTAAAAAAAAGTATCTTTATTGTTGAAAGTATTCCAGACGTCCCTTCTCTTCCCCATTTGCCTTCCCATGCGCACGCCCCAGGCCTTCCCTGCACCGTCTGTGTCCGTGGGTTATGCGTATCTGCACGTAATGCTTTGGTTAGTCTCTGCTCCCCATCCTTCTCCTGAGATGTGTCAGCCTGCCCCATGCGTCTGTCTCGGGATCTATTCTGTTCAAGTTTGTTTTGTTCATTAGATTCCACACGAGTGGATTGTGTATGCTCGTCTTTCTCGACTGGCTCACGGAGCTCAGCCTGACACTCTCCAGGCCCCTCCAGGCCGTCTCCAAGGGTAAGGGCTCCTCTTTTTCGCAGCTGCATGGTGTTCCACGGTGTCGATGCACCCAGCCTCTTATGCACGCATCTGCCGACGGGCAGCCTCCTCCCTTGCTTAGTGAGCTCTAACCACCCAGCCTCCTCAAACCCGGCTCGCCTCCCAGGCCCCGTCAGACCCGGGAACTTCTCCCGCGGCGTCGGACCTGATCTGGGCGGCGTTCGGCAGGTGGTCCACGTCCGCCAGGTAACTGGCCAGCCAGCTCATGGTGCTGCTGACGGTGGCCGTCTCCGTCCGCTCCAAGGCCGAGGGCTCCATGGGCCCGAAGGTCTCCTGCTTGATGCGCTCGGGCGTGGCCTCGATGATGTGCTCCGCCAGGGTCATCATGTTCACCTGGAACGGAGAGCGCAGGCGTCAGGTTCAGGGGACTCGGAGCCCGCCGCCTGCCCGCCCCGGAGAGAGGGGATGCAGGGATCGGCTTACCCGCCACCCCATCCACTCCAGCATCACTGTTAGGTTTTATACCCTTCCCCCAATTACCTCCAAGTCCTATTTTTTTTAAATATATTTTTATTGATTTCAGAGAGGAAGGGAGAAAGGAGAGAGAGAGAAACATCAATGATGAGAGAGAACCATTGATAGGCTGCCTCCTGCACGCCCCCTCCTGGGGATCAAGCCTGCAACCCAGGCATGTGCCCTGACTGGGAATCGAAACGTGACCTCCTGGTTCATAGATCAACACTCAACTACTGAGCCACACCAGCCGGGCCCTCCAAGTCCTATTTTGGCTAAAACCTTAGTCAAGTCTTACAGCAGTCCTGGCTGGTGCCTGCTCGCTCCTCTCAGCTGGGGTCACCCTCTTAGTGGCACTGTGACTGGGCAGTTCTCCGGCAAGTTGTATGAATGAGGCGACACCAGTGGTTACCTAACCAACACCCACCCCTCTGCCTGGAGAACCCCAGTTCTTAGGGAGCAGCAGTGAGCCAGGCCCCCGGGCCCAGCTGGTGAGGGATAAGCAGTTATGATCATCCTCTTCTTGATTTCCCACCTTCCCACGCACCCAGGAACCTACTTCTGGACAATGAGACTCTACAGAAAATACTTTTTAAAAATTAAGTCACTCTAGTTAGGTTGCTGATAGTTGCTCCCCAAATACATTCCTAATAGTTACGTCAGGAAGCTTCCAACTAGTCTGGAGGGAGGCATATGTTTTCAGAATTAGAGATATGACCTTGTTTTTAAAATGTCCTTGCACATCTTTTGATAACAGAATGTGAAATACAACAGTTGAAGGTTTTGTTAATCCTCACCCGAGGATATTTTTCCATCGATTTTTATTTTACTTTTAAAATATATTTTATTGATTTTTTACAGAGAGGAAGAGAGAGGGATAGAGAGTTAGAAACATCGATGAGAGAGAAACATCGATCAGCTGCCTCTTGCACACCCCCTACTGGGGATGTGCCCGCAACCAAGGTACATGCCCTTGACCGGAATCGAACCTGGGACCCTTGAGTCCGCAGGCCGACGCTCTATCCACTGAGCCAAACCAGTTTCGGCTCCATTGATTTTTAGAGAGAGTGGAAGGGAGGCGGAGAGAGATGGAGAGAGAGAAACATCGATGTGAGAGAGATACATCTATTGCTTGCTTCCCGACTGCACCCCAACTGGGACCGGGGCTCAAGCCTGCAACTGAGGAATGTGTCCTTGACCGGAATCGAACCTGCGACCTTTCAATCTGAGGGCTGATGCTCTAACCACTGAGAAACCGGTCAGGGTAACAGGTGAAGTTTGTAAGAGAATTGAAATGTTCGGAGAGGGTCTATACAAGGGTGACAAAATGCTTATCTTACGACACGGACCTCAAAAACATTCTGCTGAGGGAAAGAAGCCAGATACAGAAGACTACATATTTTATGATTCCGTGTCTATAAAATTTCTAGAAAATGCAAAACTCTGGGGAGAAAAATCAGATCAGTGGTTGCCTAGGGCCGGGACGGAACGGAGAGACGGCAAGCGACACAGGGATGTGGGATGAGGGGCCCGGGTGACGGTTGCATAGCTGTGTCCGTTCACCAAATCCCGCCAGTGGACACGGAGGAAGGGTGAGCATTATGGCACGTTACATCAATCAAGCTGCTAAACACACGTATCTCGGGCAATTTTCTAAATGTTCAGCATAGAACAATAACTATTTCTGTAATTGGGATAAAATGAAGACATTTGGGGGGAAATATCACAGCTTTCCTTTCCCTTTGATACTGGCTCTTGATTTGTAGGTCCTACCTTGATTTTCTTTTTTCTACCAGGGAGGGATTCATGTATTTTATTCAAAGCAAAGGGGAATTTCTGGAGACTAAGGAATCTGAAGCCTGCCACTATCGCCCCCCAAACCCGCCGTTCCGTAACTGTGTGGCAGTGTGAGAACAGCTCAGGACCCTCAGGGCATGCTTCCAACACCACGTAGCTGACTTCTTATCGTTGCAAAAAGGCAATGGCAGTTAGATGACTATATATATATATACATACATTATTGATTTCAGAGAGGGAGGGAGAGGGAGAGATAGAAACATCAATGATGAGAGAGAATCATTGATTGGCTGCCTCCTGCACGCCCCTTACTGGGGATCGAGCCTACAACCCAGGCATGTGCCCTGACCGGGAATCGAACTGGTGACCTCTTGGTTCCTGGATCGACACTCAACCGCTGAGCTACACCCGGCTGGGCTTAGATGACTTTAAACCAAGTAACAGGCTCAGCAGTTGGACCTGAAAAAAATCTTGACATTCATTTCTAAATTTCTCGGCTTGTGGTCAGAGAAGGTAAATTAATTTTATAGTAAATAGTATGCATGCATATATGTAATTTATATGTAATTCAAGGTAAATAGTATGCATGTATATATGTAACTTATATCGTGTCAATGAAGTTCTATGAACCATTGTGTACCTAACTGCACAGCTTTAAATGTGAAAGCAAAAGCTAGTAAACACAAATGTGGAACTACCACCTTCATATCATTACGTTAATAACAATATGACCCCAGCTGAGAGGAGTGAGCAGGTACCAGCCAGGACTGCTGTAAGACTTGACTAAGGTTTTAGCCAAAATAGGACTTGGAGGGACTGGCTGGTGTGGCTTAGTGGTTGAGTGTCGACCTATGAACCAGGAGGTCACAGTTCGATTCCCAGTCAGGGCACATGCCTGGGTTGCAGGCCTGATCCCCAGGAGGGGGCATGCAGGAAGCAGCCAATTTATTATTATTAAATTATTATTTAATAAAATAATTTTTATTAAATTCGGGTTTTTATTTGAATTCTTTTCGTGTCCTGGTGTATGAGTAACATTCATAGATGTGTCTTGAATCTCTAAACGGAACAACTGTAGACATTTTCTCTGTGTCTGAATTACATGCATCTGCATCAACACGTGTCACCTAAAAATACTACAGTAAGTTAAGCTTTCCAATTTACGGTTCAGTCTGAGACAAGAGTGTTAGTCTCCCACTGCGATGCAGGTGGTGGTTCCACAGTTGTGTTTACTAGCTTTTGCGTTCACATTTAAAGCTGTGCGGTTAGGTACACAATGGTTCATAGAACTTCACTGACATCATATAAATTACACATACATATGCATACTATTCACCTTGAAATGTACCGTTTGCCTTTTTTTTCTTTTTACACATATTTGTCTGTTGTATCTTTTCCCATCCCTTTGTTTTCTTGTTTCATTTCATTCTAGTTGTGTCTTGTACAAGCAGCATAGAGTGTATTTTGCTTTCTTTTTTTTTTTAGCTTTTATCCAATCTGAGCACCTTTTCATTATAAAATCATCAGTTACCAAATGGGAGTGAATCACGTTTGAAAATATTCCTGTTCTGTTTTCCATTTATTATTTCTGTGGCCGCCTTTTACTTTGTTGCCATTCCTGAATTTCCCCCCCAACGGGGCAGGCGTGTTTTTTCCCGCAGCGATGCAGTGTTTCTGTGCTGCCCACAAGCGTGGCATCTGACAAGCACGTCTCAGCCCACACGGACCCGCCGACGTCAGCAGCGGAACCAAGCCCAGCAGCTCCCGGACAGGAGGCCGCTTTAACACATTACCTCCTCCACCTCCCTACCCCCCGGGTTTGCTAAAATACTAATTTAGAATTTTAGTTCCGGGTTATTTTTTAAACATGATTCCTTTTCCACGTAGGAGCCCCCTCTTAACAACTGCCTCACACACCACCACACTATTGATAATCACGCAGACGGATTGTTTTACTGTTCACTCCTCCACGGACTCTGGCTTGCCATTTCCTGTATTGTTTCATCATTATTATTATTATTACTTAATCCTCACCTGAGAGCATGCTTATTGCTTTTAGAGAGAGGGGGAGGGAGAGAGGTAGAAAGAAAGGGAGAGAGAGAGGGAGAGAGAAACATCGATTGGATGCCTCCTGTATGCGCCCCGACCGGGGATTGAACCTGCTGAAACCTGGGCATGTGCCCTGACTTGGAATCGAACCGTGACCCTTTGGTGTACAGGACGACACTCAACTAACTGAGCCACCTGGCCAGGGCTTTCATTATTTTTCATTCCTATTTTTTCACCGGCTGAATTGCTTCTTTAGAGGGCTGCTTTTTCCACAGATGTGGACTCAATGTAGCAACATATTACTCTCTCAGGCTCAGGTAAAATATCAAGGGCAGTGGTCAGCAAACTGTGGCTCGCGAGCCACATGCGGCTCTTTGGCCCCTTGAGTGTGGCTCTTCCACAAAATACCACAGCCTGGGCGAGTCTATTTTGAAGAAGTGGTGTTAGAAGTTTAAAAAATTTGGCTCTCAAAAGAAATTTCAATCGTTGTACTGTTGATATTTGGCTCTGTTGACTAATGAGTTTGCCGACCACTGATCGAGAGGATTCTTAAAGGTTACCTTCTATTCCGTGCATCAACTCTGCGTCTGAGAAGGCCAGGGCTCTAAAGCAGCGCCAGCCGAGGGATATTTAAACAAATAGTCAGAAACTCAGTCCCCGAGTCACACCAGCCCCGTGTCACGGGCTCAGTGCCACGCGGGCTGGTGGTCCCCCGCTGGGCGGTGCAGACACGATGTTTCCATTGGAACGTTCTAGATGCTCCACTCAGTTCCCCCTTTTTGAGCTACTGATCTTCACCGTCTGGTGATTTATTATTAAATGTCTGTGAATATTGTCCTAGATGACTTAATATTGGTGTCTGACACAGGCTCCACTAGGGCCTGGCCAACTGGCAGCCCACCCACCAGCTACCGGCTGGTGTCAATAAAGTTTTATTGGCACACCCACTGGTTCAAGACTGCCTGCGGCTGCTTCGGTGCTACAGAGGCAGATGGGATCCTCATCAAGTCTGGATGGCCCAGGAAGCCTTCACAGAAAAACTGCCAGCCCTTGTCTGAGCTACGGCTCGATTCCCCTGCAGGTAGATCCCTAGTGGAGCCCCACCCCACCCACAGGGACGGGAGGGCCCTGCTCAGGTGTGAGGCTCACCTGTGCTACACAGAGGGCGGGCGGATGCGACCCCAGGAGCCGCTCACGGTTCCTCCCCCTGGCGGCGCCTCTCCCTGGGAGCGTTGCGCGGCCTTCGGCCTGTGCGGCCTGCGGGCCCTCCCTCTCAGCCCAGCGGTGCTGTAGGCACGGCACCCTAGCGAATTTCTCGGGGGTCTTTTCCTTTGCATTTGTTTTGGGGGAAGCCAACGCGACGCTGGGGAAGGAGAAAGCCCAGCACACGTCCTGAGGGTGCTCGTTGGGTCCTCTCCTCTGCGGTGCATTCCGATGAGCGAACTGTCTGCTGAAGAGCTGCCCGTCAGGTTTCCTCAGGGCAGAGCCCCTTAACCCTGCAAGTGTAAGGCCCGGAGGGTTCTGGACTTCCCAGACCCGTTGGCCAGCCGATCAGCAGCCCGAGGGATACTTCAGGGCTTGGACTCCAGAGCCTCGCACCACCTGCCCATCTTGGCGAGGTGACGGTGGCGCCGATCAGTCACATGCTCCCCGCAGGCCTCCAGTTCTAGTGGTACCAGGCCGTGACTCGCTCAGAGCTGATCCAGAATCCGTGGACTCTGCCGCCCTGGACGCCAGGGAGAAGGGTCCTGGGTGAGTCTGAGGAGCCGGTGCTGAGAGAGGGCTCTGCGGAGAGCCGGCCGCTAGCGGGAGGCCCTGTTCACGGTGCTGATCCACGGAGTGAACGTGTGGCCCCAGGGAAGAGGAAACCCCAGCAACACCGTCATCAGGCCAGACGGCTCAACCTGGCTGGTGAGGAAGCCACGCGGCCTCTGGAAGGCGACTGCAAACACCCAGGAAGCCCTGCCCTCGTATGGCTCAGTGGACGGAGCCTTGGCCCGCGGGTGGAAGGGTCCTGTGTTCGATTCCACTCAAGGGCACGTACCTGGGTTGCAGGCTCGATCCCCACCACGGTCGGGGTGCGTGTGGGAGGCGACCAATCAATGTGTCTCTCTCACATCGACGTTTCTCTCTGTCTCTCCCCCTCCCTTCCACTCACTGGAGAAGTATCCTTGGGTGAGAATGAACGACAACCACACAAAGATCCAGGCAGCCTGACGACCCCGGCCTGGCGGGCTCACCTGGTGCGCGCTCACCTGCATGTCGTCCATGGGCTGCGAGCCGTCCCCGGCCTCCGCACCGCCCCGGCAGGGCCCCGTCTCCGTGTGCGCCACCTCTCTGCTAGCCATCATCAGGACGCTCATGGGCTCCCGTGGTCGCACCTGTGCAGGTGCTGCCTCCTTTCCTACACTGGTCCCCTTCGGACTGCCCGTCACCTGCACTGTGGACACACCAACGGAAAGACCTTTGGGATTCCACCTCACTACGGGCTGGGGCTGGGCCGCAGCGGCTCGGAGTCCCGCCGGCGCCGGAGAGGGCGGGGAGGGTGCCCGGCTGCAGGCCCTCGCGCCTCCCCTGGGGCTGAGAGTCTCGGGGGCGGCCTGCTTAGAACTAGGGCTCTGCCTCCTGATCCTGGGCTGCTCCAGGCTCAGTGCAGTGGACAGCAGCTCCTCCTGCCTCGCCTGGAAGGACTCGGGGTTCAATTTATGCTTTTTGGGAGCTGGATAATCTTTGTGGCTCTCACTGCTGTAGTAATTAGAGGGTTCAGACCGAGGTCTTCTCAGCTCTGAAAAGCACAGTAGAAAGGACAGTCAGGACAGGCGATCAGATCAGGAGCCCTAACGAACTAACGCGCTCTAGGCCCGGGAGACACCCAGGGCAAAGCGGGCCTCCAGACCCGTCCCTGACATTTAAACACCCCCCGAAGCATCTAGGGGAGTCAGATCCTCCTCCTCCATCACTTGCAGTTCTTTCTTGCACGGACATAATTTTTTTTTCTACTTTCTGCATTTGGGGGGTAGGGAGCTAGGGGAGTCACACTAGGCATTCTTACAGCTAAAAGGAAAATCAGAGATACAAACACCCCAAACCCGTCAGTGTCTGAGCACGCTAAGGACTCCCCTGAGGGACAGCACGTCTGAGATGGGGTAACTCGAGTTCTTACCGGGATTGGTACTTGCAATGACGGTGACGCCTTTGGGGGTTTCCGGAGAGGCGATGGCCTCGCTGTGCCACTGGGCCATCCAGCCGTCGGCATGGGGCTCTTCGCTCGGGGGACAGTGGATTCGGGGGCTCTGTCCCAGCGGAGCCTGCTCCCCTCTCTGCAGATGCTCGAGACACTCGGCTAATTTCACGTGACCCCGCGACCTGGCGATCCCCAAAGGCAGCCTCCCCAGAGAGTCGGGGATGGAGATGGCCCGCCGGTCCCACTTGTACAGCACGACCGCGGCTTCCAGGTGCCCGAGGGCGCACGCCCACATCTGAAAGACGGAGACAGAGCGGCGGTTAACGGCGAGTCCCACACAGCCGTCATTCGGCCGCTGCTGCCCGGTCCTCGCTGGCTCCCTCCATGGGGCCACGAAACATCATCGTCGCAAAGTAGCTCGGAATGATGTCACGTGTCCATGAGGGACCACCCGGGGCCCGGCCTGTGCCCGTCCCTCTGCCCGCCCGGAGGAGCGGCGTGGGGGTCAGTGAGCGTCCTCTTACCAGGGGGGTGCAGGAGAAGTGGTCCACGTTCAAGGGGTCCACTTCCAGCTCCAGATCGATGCTGTCCGCGTGCTTCGTGCTGTAAAGGGAGGGGCCGGCAGTGACCGCCCAGTGAGTCCACGGAACAGGAAACCCCGACACGCGCAAACCCCCACGGGCGCGAAACCAAACGGAGCCTCTGACCCCCCCTCCCCCCGTGTGCAGTGGACTCTGAGCTTCCCGGGGGGTGCGGGCAATCTCCACTTGGCCAGGCCCCAGAGGAAGGAAAAGGCCCAACGTTCAGTTGGCACCTCACTGGGTATTTCTTGGGCAGAAGCTCATAAAACTCCCTTGGAATCCGCCCCCAGAGAAGTCCTGGCTGACAGGCCAGACCGCCCCCCGCGTGGCCAGACCTCTGTGCCCCAGCGAGCCGCTCGGGGAGAGCGCGTGTGGAGGGACCCCAGCCTCACCGCCACTTGATGAGGGTCTGGATGAGGGTGGCGTAGCCCTGGGCGGCCGCCAGGTGCAGGAGCGTCATCCCGCGGAACGTCTTCGAGTGGATCAAGTGCTTGGACTTGGCCCAGCAGGCCCGGCTCATCATCTTCTCGCACACGACGACCACGCGGCTCTCGAAGCAGCTGCCCAGCGTCCCGGGGCCCGGAGCGCACTGCGGGGAGAGCGCAGGGAAAAGCGCGTGAGGCTCGGAGGCCCCGCGGCAGGTCCGCATCCAGGGCTCCGTGACTGGCAACGCGAGACGGGAACCACAGGCTGAGAACGGAGGGACGCCGTGAGGCAGAGAGAGGGTGCTCAGCTCAGCCTGCGGCTTCAACAGCCACAATAAGCCCAGGAAGTCCAACTGCTATAGAAATGCCGCTGCTCCTCATTGTTTTTAAGTCCGGGGGAAAAAGCCTGTGAGAATAAAATGGCAGATGATGGCAATGCTGTCATCTCACTAGAGCTGTAAGAGCATCTTTGAAAGCACAGCTGGGTGACCTTGACCTGCAGTAGAATGACCTTGACTCAGAGTCGGGGCAGAGCTGCTTCCTGTGGAGTGGGCATGCCCACAAGCACATGGGATTCACCAGGGAGGGAACAAAGAGGGATTAAAAAAAACAACTTTACCCGAGGCTATTTTTCCATTGATTTTTTAGAGAGAGTGGAAGGGAGGGAGGAGAGGGGGAAGAAAAGAGAGGGGGAGTGAGACGGGGGGGGGGGAGAGAGAGAGAGAGAGAGAGAGAGAGAGAGAGAGAGAGAGAGAGAGAGAGAGAGAGAGACATGGATGTGAAAGAGACACATCAACTGGTTGCCTTCCACACATGCCCAGACCAGGCCCGGCAACTGAACCTGCAACCAAGGTACATGCCCTTTGGTCTGAGGGCTGATACTCTAACCACTGAACAAACTGGCCAGGGCAAGAGGGACTTTTTTTTTTTTTGCAGTCAACAAAAACAGCCACGTCTCCATCACGTCAGGTGGACACGGATACTCACTGAAGCCAAGTTAAATCGATGAACGTGTGATCGCCAGCAGCTAATATGGGGTCAGGTTATACCAGGACAGTGGCTGAGCGGCCGAACTGTAAAATGGCATCCTATTCCCTGAATGCAACATTTGTGGCCTACAGGAAAGTGATTTCAAGGGATCCTTTACTTTAGCCATGAGCGATTGCTTCTGCTATGAACCTTCGTGGCACCAGTGAGAAGCCTATCTTAGCCTGAGTGATAGTTTACAGCGTGCCCGGTCTTTCCGTTTCCACTGATTTCTGAAGGTAGGTGAGAAAGAAGAGGAAAACTCAGGGGGAAAGGAGGCTAGCTTTTGGGGTGTGGTCTATTATGTCTTGCTTTCATCTATTATTACAAATATTACTAACCCTTGATATTCACAAGGATCATAAAACTCACAGCGTTCACGTCATGTAATTGTTGGAAGAAAATCATCATTCCTTTTGAAGAGGAAGAGGGGGAATTATATGAGGTTTAGGCAACGACTCGGTGGCAGAGGGAAGCAACTCACAGGCCCTTTGCATTTATTCTGGGGTCTCCTGCAAGATCACAGCTCCCTGGGAGAGGTTCCTGAAAGGAAGCCCCTCAATGAAATGTCCATAAAGCCTTCGAGACTACAGGGCCCTAACGCAGCATGTGGCGATGCCCCCCCCTCGGCAGGAGGACGCACCCATCAGGAAATCGATGAACAGGCGCGCGGGAGACGGCAGAAGGAACAATGCTGTTTTGTACTGAAAAGTTACCGAAATGGCTGCTCTGGGCCCTTTTCCTGTTGGTCTTCTTGAGTTTCTCCAGGCTCATGAAAGACCAACTGAATTCGACGCCCTTGTGTATTTAGAGCTAAGACAGAGACAGACTACAAAACGCAAACTGGATTCTAACGGAAGCCTGCACCCGCAGCTCTGAGTCACCGCAGGCCTCACCCCCCCGCAGGGAACAGGTGCAGCCCGAGACCAGGGACAGGGTCCGAGGCTCAGGGAGGAAGCACGGGGCCGGAAAGCAGCCCCTCGGACTTCTGCCTCAGCCAGGAACGACCCAGCACCAGCCAAGGGTCTGTGGCCACGGCCTGCCTCCCCGATCAATGACATATCACCCCAAACCGAAGACGACTGTCACAACAGGGGGTACCTGGGCTTGACTTCCGCCGTTCCCGCTGCTGGTGCCCCCGCCGCTGCCGCCTCCTGCGCTCCCCGGCTTGTGCTGCTGGGCCCCCGTCATCTCCGCCATCCTCCGCTCCATCTGCTCCAGTCGCTCCAGGATGGACATCCTGAACTGGTTATCTAGGGCGGGACGAGGAAGAGGGAGGTTGGTGCTGGGAGAAGTGCAGCCCGCATGCGGCCTGTCCACGCCCGCAGGGCTGGAGCCTCCGTCCCTGAACCAGCCCCGGAGGCTCATCCAGCGGGACTCGTCCAGCCTTAGTTCGCCCAGCCTGGGTTCGTCCCTCGTGGCAGCGAGTTCTCAGCTACTCTAACAGAAGAACCCCTTTTTGTCAAAGTCCTGCTTTTGGGTTCCTGGCACCCCGTTTCCCGGTGGAAACCTTAAAGAGACCAGGGAGAGGGGCCCTGAGCCAAATGGAATGAGCACAACTTCATCTAAAACAGTGAGAAAGGGTCTACAGACACACATTGCCCAAACACTGGGAAAAATGACTGAAAAATTTTTTTTGTTGTTAATCCTCACCAGAAGGTATTTTTTTCCATTGCTTTTCAGATAGAAGGAGGAGGAGAGAGACAGAGAGAGAGAGAGAGAAAGAGAGAGGGAGAGAGAAACACTGATGCGAGAGAGACACATCAACCAGTTGCCTCCTGCTTGCGCCCCGACCAGAGGATGGGCAGCAAACCCTCAACCGAGGCACGTGGCCCCGACTGGGAATTGAACCCTCGGCCCTTTGGTGCCCGGGCCGACCTCCAACAACGAGCCAGGTGGGAAAAATGTTGTGAGAATTAAACGAGTTCATACACGTGCAGGCTCAGAACACGGGTAAGTCCCAGATAAGCGTGCCAGCCGTCAGCATCTTCAGACACGTGACCTAAACGTCCTTGGACACTGACAACAGCTGTGACAACATATTCTCCCTCACACTGCTCATGGCATAACGATTTTCAAAATACAGCCGTCCGGCTCATGAAAATAAACCGGACAAGAAATACTTTATCGGCATTCCTTGCCATCCTGACTGTAAACCTGTTACAGGTGATTAAGGCTTATTGATCCTACTGGAGATAAAACAATGGACCCGATGCTTCCTCCGTGCCAGTCACCGTTTTGACTGCTTTACAAATATGAACAACGGTCAGGCGAGGTGGGACGGCTGTTACCCTATTTCTCAGATGCGGAAACTGAGGCCGCGGAGATAACCAATCTACCTGGCTCCAGGACCCGGGCGTCACCGCTGCGTGGGAAGCGCGGGAAGGGAAGTTATGGGAAGAGAAGAGGCTCGCGGATCTGAGTCTGAGCCCAGGGAACGGGACGTTTTCTTACCGTGAAGACAGCCTGTCCCCGCTTCCCGGGAAAACTTTCAGACTGGGTGTCGAGTGGATTGCACGTTACTCCACCCCAAGAGCAGGAGGAGGAAAGCGACTTTTCAAGAACGGATTCAGTTCCCAATGAGCCACTTCCAGGAGCAGCACCGAGGGAAAAGGCCCTCCTCTCAGCGCGGAAGGCAGGGCTCTGGGGCAGGGTCTCACGGCACATGGACGAGACATGAGAGCCTGCCGCCTGGCGTCTCCGTAGCTGTCACCGTGGGAAGCAGCCCATGGGGTGGACTGTACACGGCCCACGTCACGCGGGACCACCCACGGCAAACGCGGGACGACCCCAGAGGTGGCGCCGGAATCCTTCCGCGTGCTAACCCCCTACCCCATTAGGAGACGGGAATGTGGCGGGATCAGGGCTCCTGCGTGTGGAGCTGGTTGAAGACTAAGAGCTCCATCTTCCAGGGGAGCCTGAGTCCTGGCAGTGTGGGGCATCCTTCGTGGCACCTGTATGGACCGACCCTTATTCCGATGGTGCTGGCCACATAGCCACCCCTCTCTGGACCTACATGCAGAAGCTCCGCGGCCCAGGGACATGGTCAGGCCTCTGTCCCCATCCGACGGTCTCTCTGGCAGCCCACGGACACTGTGTCTATTAAATGAGCACATGGGCACGTGTCTGGAGCTGGTGGCCAAGACGAACCCCATCAGGAAAGGGGCAGAGGGCACGGGAGGGCTGCCCAGCTGTGGTCAGCCCCAAGGGAGCCCTGTGGCCTCGCCAGGGGCACCTCCCTGTCCTTCCGAGTGGTTTGTTCTGGCGCCGCTGCTTACACTGGCCTGTCATCGCCGCCCCTCCCCCCGCCGGGCGTGGGCACTGCAGAGACAGACAGAGCCTCCCTGACATCACGGGGCCAGGCCCTGCCCACGGCATCGCCCGTCACAGCGTCCGACAGTCGCCCCGACGCCGATGCGGTGACTCGGTGTCTGCCACAGACAGACGGCCCGACGGCCCTGGCTTCTGCCCTGGGGTTCGTGTTCCCGGCCATCCCCCAGCTCACTCCGCAGGGAGCTCTGCTCTGAGAAGCACTTCATGAAGATTCTCGAGCAATTATCTGCCTCTTAACCAAGTTACATGGTGCATTAAGGCATCTCGGGGCCTCCGGATTCCAAAGGGGGGTGGGGCGATGAGTCATGCCACAAAGGAGCGGGCTCCGGGGTGCCGGGAGAGGCAGAGTCTGTGGTCCCGCGCCCTCTCCTGGGGCGGGCAGGGGCGAACAGGGCCGGGCACAGCTGCCTGCGGGGAAGGCTCACGCACACACACCAGGACAGCCTTCACGTCTCCCTGGCAAGTCAAACGCAGCAACTTTACGCTTGGTCTGGCCTCAAAGCTTCATTACGACCATGAGCAGTGACTGTAAAATACGTGGCAAACTCAGTGCGTCACCTTATCTGTACACATGTGTGAGTGATTATAGGACAGAGGAAATACAATTTCTTAGAGGACAGACTTTTTCTGATTATACTGGAGTAAAAAAGCACACGTAAAGACTCATTTATTCATGCACAGATGTCTGCTGGTCACCTGTGTACCGGGCCTGGGGGGCGGGTGCCTTGGACATCAGTGAAGACAGCCCTGCCCGCATTTGCTGGCCAACAAGGACCTCCCGCAGCCTGAATGAGCTCGGAGTGTTAAACTAACCTGTCGGGGGTCAGAGAGAGAAAGCAAATAGCCTCGGGCTGAGAGATCTGGCCCATTCTCGCCCATGACAGTCAAACAAAGCCCACGTGACTCCGCTGGGAGGGACTCCACGCAGCGCGGGAACAGGAGCAGGTGGGACGTGTCTCCGGAGCCCGGAGCCCGCGGGAACAGCCGCACCGCGCTCCTGGCTCGGGCTCCGGGCGCCGCCTGGCTTTCGGTTCTCGTCCAGAAGCACTGGCTGCCTCGTCTCACCAAAGAGCAAGTCGCTGCTTGTGCAGAAAGTTTCTCTCGTTTTTTAAAAAATGGGTTTTTATTGATTTTAGAGAAAGGGAGAGGGAGAGAGACGGAAACACTGAAGAGACAGAAACATCGATGGGCTGCCTCCTGCACGCTCCCTACTGGGGATCAGACCGCACCCCGGGCACGCGCCCTGACCGGGAATCAAACGGGCGATCGCTTGGTGCACAGGACGGTGCCCAACCCACTGAGCCACACGGGCTGGACAAGGCCCTCCCGTTTTCTACACCCCTGGGTGAGCCACCTTCTGAGCTCCGGCTCTAAAGACCAGGCAGGGCCGGGTGTGCAGGCTCCACTCTGCAGCACCACCTCTGGGGGTGGGGTGGGGTACCCTCTGTGCATTTCTGACACGTTCTCGGGTGACGCTGAGGCGGCGTTTCAAGAACCACGGTGCCACGACCAAGCTCCCTTCCCCGAGAGTGAACCTGCCCGCCAGGAGCTGCTTAAAGGATCGAAGAGCCACCTGGCCGAGCAGCAGCACAGGTTCCTCCAGGGACAGGAGATGTCGCCTCCTGAAATCACGCCAGGCCCTGCACACGGCTCGGTGCCCACGCCGGGCTGCACACCCTCCGCGGGCGCTGCTCTGCACCCAGCACCCGCACGGCCCCGCTCCGCGTGCTTCTCGCAGCTGGCCTGTGCGACGCCTCCCAGGGTCTGCCTGTGCCTCTGGCTTTTCTCGAAAGCAGCCCATTTACCTGCCCAGTTTCAGGGAATGAGGACTTTCAATTGACACACAGCCATTCCTTCCAGTACCTTCCAGATGCACGGCGCGCGCACACACAAACACACGCACCCTAGACAAAAAGCCAACGATTCTGACGGCTCTGCAGCAACAGTCTGGCTCGGGATTCACTCAAAGTCTCCGCACGGGCCTGTCCGACCTGCATCCCCTTCGAGCGAAAGCAGCATTTTTAAAATATATTTTTTTTAAAAATATATTTTATTGATTTTTCACAGAGAGAAAGGGAGAGGGATAGAGAGTTAGAAACATCGATGAGAGAGATACATCGACCAGCTGCCTCCTGCACACCCCCCACCGGGGATGTGCCCGCAACCAATGTACATGCCCTTGACCGGAATCGAACCCGGGACCTTTCAGTCCACAGACCGACGCTCCATCCACTGAGCCCAACCGGTTTCGGCTTAAATATTTTTTAAATTGATTTTAGAGAAGAACGGAGAGGGAGAGCGAGAGAGAGAAACATCAATGATGAGAATCATTGATCGGCTGCCTCCTGCACACCCCGCACTGGGGATCGAGCCCACAACCCAGGCATGTGCCCTGACCGTGAATCGAACTGTAACCTCCTGGTTCACAGGTCGATGTTCAGCCACTGAGCCACACCGGCCGGGCAGAAGCAGCATTTTTAGACTGGTCAGCTCTGAGAGAGGGTGTGAAAAACACTGGAGTGGAGCTGGAGCTCTGGGTTTTATCCTGTCACCGTGCGACTTAGGAAAAAGAATGGCCACTCCGCACCTCAACATCCCCACCTGTAAAATGGGGACAGTACATCTATCTTATTGTCGTTTGTGAGGATGAAATAAACTACTGTGTGAAATCTCTTTAGTGGTAAGTGTCTCTTTGGTCTGAGTTGTTATTAGCCATACCTGTGGGGGCATTTAGAAAAAGAGTTTAGAACTGTTTGAATAATTTTAGCTGTGCTGGGGAGTGGCAGAAGGTAGAGCTCCCATGAACCTTCACCCGGTTTCCCCTCCTTTAACACCTTACGTAACCACGGTGCACTTGTCAAATACATCACTCCTAGCAACTAAATTACAGGCTCGGATCCGACTGCCTGTGAGGATGAGGATTGACGTCCTTGTTCTGCTCTGGGACCCAGCCAAGGACACCGCGTTGCCGTCAAATGCTACCTTTCCCGTCTGCTCTGTGACGGCATCCCGCTAGCCCCTTATTTTTCCTGAATGACAGTTTTGAAGAATGCTGCTCAGGTGCTTGGTAGCTGTCCCTGGATTTCAGTTTGTCTGATGTTTCCTAATGATTAGACTGGAGCCGCGAGTTTTTGGGGAGAATGTCACGAGCTGGAGCATTCTGCTCATCGCAGAGTATAGGGTGACGTGGCGAGGCTCTCTGCGGACGCGGGCATCCGGCAAAGGCGCTGGCTGCGGGGCTGCTCTGTCCAGTTACCCCTTTTCTCCTTCCATCCTCTTTCCCTCGGAAGCAGGTCAGCAGGTCCAGCTCCTGCTCCAGGGACGGGAACCCATGTCCCCTGCGAGGGTGGGGAGTACCCACATGTGTTATGTGGGGTCCTCCAAGGACGATTTGCCCTCTGTCTATGTCGTCAATCGCTTGTGCACAGTGGTATGCATGCACGCATATTTATCTTACACCCTGGGTCCTATTCCAATACTGAGTCATCTTCGTGACCAGAGTACTCCAGCTTTGGGGTCTGGGAGCCCTCTCGGGCTGGCTCAGGGGTCCCTCTGCCATGCCCTCAGTCTCTCCCCTTCTCTTCTGAGCACGTCCTTACTTTCTGGCATTACCAGATGCTCCAGGCCCATCCAGCCCATCACCAGCCATTCCTTTAGGAGTCCTGGTGCTTTAACGGGGGGAGAGCATCTAGGACCCAGGATCTGGGACTGGCTGTGCTCATGCTGCTGGGACGTCACTGCTTCCGGTGTCCTCAGGGGCAGAGCAAGGAGACACAAGCAAGTACAGTAACCCATGCACGCACACACACCTATGACTACTTCTGTAACTCTGTATACACGTGAACATAAACCCGAGTTCATCCTCGTGTCTCTGCATCTAACACAGCAATGCGGCCTCCCCAGCCTCCTAGGGGACGTACTCAAATACCAGGACAGCTGTACCTTCCTTCTAGTACCTTCCAGATGTGCGTGCACACGCACACACACACACAAGCACGCACGCACCTGCACCCCAGACAAAAAGACAATGATTCTGACAGCTTTGCGCCAACAGACTGGCTCAGGAGTCACTCAAAGTCTTACAAAGATCAAGACGGAAAACATTCCTGCCCGAGAGGCAGTGAACGGCTAGTGGGTCCTCAGACCCCTTTTCTTGGGCTGGGTTCACCCTGTCCCAGCCTCTCTACTCTTGGGGTAACACAGTGTCCCCCAACACAGAGCAGCCATGGGCACCTTTTCATTTCTCTTTGACAGGCACTCCTAACCCTCAAAGTGACTCATTCTAAAATGTCCCAAATTAACATTTACCTAACAATTTAAAATCCCTAAGCAATCCCCGAGTTTTGGAGAGAGAGAGAGAGAGAGAGCGAGAGAGAGCGAGCGAGAGCGCATTTCCCCCAGTCAGACACCCACGGTATGCTCTGAGCTTAGGAAGTTTGGGACTTGCTGCCGTGAAGTGGAGAAGCCCAGGTGTCTGGGCATCAGTTGTAAGAAAACATCTCCAACCAGGAAACCGACCACCAGCCGGGCCTCCCAGGCTCGGCCGCACCTACTGTGCGCCTGGGTCACACACACTCACCTGAAATCTTGGAGCCTGATTAACGCCCAGGGCTGCATGGAGCAGTCCAACACAACACACTGCTGACATTATCAGAAAATCTACTTCAAAACATGTAAGCCCCTCCCCTTGGACCTACAAAATAAAATTTAAACTCTTTGCTGGAACACGGGTGTTCTTTTAAAAAATATGTATTTTTATGGATTTCAGAGAGGAAGGGAGAGGGAGAGAGAACATCATCAATGGTGAGAGAAAATCATGGGTCGGCTGCCTCCTACATGCCCCCACACTGGGGACGGAGCCTGCAACCCGGGCATGTGCCCTTGATTGGATTGAACCCGGGACCCTTCAGTCCGCAGGCTGATGCTCTATCCACTGAACCAAACTGGCTAGGGCACACGGGGTGCTGTTTACTGACCGTCTCCGGCTCCTTTTTCGGGGTTTTCTCATCTCTCGCTGTTCTCCAACCCACCGTCAGGACCTTTGGTAATGCCAACCTCCCCCCGAGTCCACCCGGGGAGTTTCCTATTCCTCCGAGTGTGGCTCAAACTCACTACAGTCTCAGGATTGATAGCTGCTACTGAGCATCCACAGCGGGCCAGGCATCCACACGTTCTTCCTGATCCTCAGCATAAACTCTGAAAGGGAGCGTTTCCTCTTCGTGTTACAGTCGAGGAAATGGAGTCTCGGAAGACGCTTCACTTGCCCGAGGTCACCCTGCTTGTAAGCACCGGGGCAGGATCTGACCTCCAGCGGCCGCTGAATTCGCACCTTGTGTCCTAGCAGGCACTTAGCAAAGGGCTACATGGATGGCCCGTTTCCTACATGTGCCATTTCTAGAGAGTGAGCCTGTTGAAAGCAGGGGCCCTGTCTCGTCTCCCTGGCACCCGAGATCAATGCATGCTCTGTGAATGGAAAGAAATGGGATTTCCTAGTGAAGCTTCTGGAAGCCAATCTACCGCTGAGGTCATCGACCTCTGGGACGCGGGCTCCAAGCAGCCGCCGCGGGTGGACACCACCAATGAGCAGTTTTACTACTTGTCCCAGGGGGAGAGGGTGGTCAAAGTGAGCACAATCCCAGGGGGCCCCGGCTGGTGTGGCTTAGTTGCTTGGACCGTCACCCCGTGCGCAGAAGGGCTGCAAGTTTGATTCCCAGTCAGGGCACATCCCCAGGTTGCAGGTTCGATCCCCGGTCAGGGTTACATACCGGAGGCAACTGATCGATGTTTCTGTCTCGAATCTGTGTTTCTGTCTCCCTATCTCTCTCCCTTCCGCTATCTAAAATCACCAAAAACATACCCTCAGGTGAGAATTAAGTGGCTCAGTGGCTGAGCGTTGACCTACGAACCAGGAGGTCACGGTTCGATCCCTGGTCGGAGCACATGCCCAGGTTGTGGGCTCAATCCCCAGTGTGGGGCGTGCAGGAAGGCGGGGTCCGTGTCCGTGATTCTCTCTCATCATTGATGTCTCTATCTCTCTCTCCCTCTCCCTTCCTCTCTGAAATCAATAAACATATATATTTTAAAAAGACATTAAAAAACACGCAAACACAAACACACACACTGGAGTGCCCCGGGAGTGTGGGAGCCGCGCTGTCAGTTCACCCGGCTGCCTGCCGCTTCCTCGGGGCGCAGGTAAGGGAGTTATGTAACCACTGTCGGCGCGAGACCGGCAGGAAAGCTGAGGAACACCCCACTTCCTCACAGACACACCTGGGCTTGCCCCGCGGTCACTTTCCTTCTCCCACTGAGCCCGGATCGCAGACACGGACCCCGCCTGCCGGCACCCCCGCTTTTCCCGGAAACGAGCTGCCTGGCACACATCTTGACGAGTGCCTATAATTAGTCACCAAAGTGCTTACCCAGTCGGTCAGGGTAGGCTGTTGTATAAACATGACGTGGGTGGGTATTGTGTTCAACAAAAGACACGTTTCCCAGACCCGTCTCCAAGGGCGTGCGGGGGCTGGGAGGCCTGCGGCGGGCGCACGGGCAGAGTCTGCACACGCGGGGGCTGCGGTGAGCTGAGCCGCCTGGGGCCTGGCGGCCAGGGCAGGAGAGAAAGCCTCGCCTTGGCAGGTACATGAATGGAGGAGCCATCACCGAACACCACCTGCTATTTTAAACGCGTTATTTGTGGCTCAAGCGCACATGTGCCCGCCTGTTGCCATGTGGACCGGGAGGGAGAGCCATCTCCCGTTCCCTGTCCAGCTCTTGGCCGCTGGCAGGAGACGCCGGGAGGAACCCTTTCTGTAAGATCTGTGGCCGCCGCGGAGGGGGCTCCTGCATTGTCCGGGAAGCTCGGGAAGACAGGAAAACGAAGGCCCTCATTCCTTCCCGGAATAAACGGGCCCCGGAGCGCACGACGCTGCTCCTGCCCAGCCTGCCCTCCCGGATGGCCAAGTGCGGGCGCAGGGTGAGGGCCGGGAGACAGGGCACACGCTGTACCACTCGGATTTTCCAAAGCAGCGGCTAAATTTAGCCTCGGAGAGAACGGCCATCCTCCACGTCTCCAAGACGCCCGACTCCAGGTACTGCCACCCGAGGAGTGGACGCCAGCCGTGCTCCCTAGATTTCCTTCCCCTGCAGCGATTGGGGTGTTTCTTCTCCTCGTCTTCACAGATGCGGAGTCTTAGCCACGCCAGGGAACACCAGATGCTGCTAAGGCAACGCACAGCGACCGGGAGGCAGGCGGCACAGGGCGGCCCAGCACATGGCCAAGGACGCCGCCCCTGAAACCTTTGCCGCCAGAGCCTGAGTGTCCGAGGGCCAAGTGGCCACCGGCCCTGCAAGGACACGGAGGCTTTCTCGGGAGCTCAACCAGCCCAGGACACGGCACTAGGCACAGACGAGCACCCCAAACGCTGCCGATGCCAACGGCACGGTCAACGAAGCCGCAAACCCCGCCAGGACACATGGTGGTAGAGCCACGGCTCCTGACTGTGCGGGCAAAGGAGGGGGGCGCTAACATGGGGTCCACGATGACCCTGGCACCGGCTCCAGAGGGCAGACCCTCCCCCAAAGCCTCTACGCATCAGCACACGTGAAATCAGGAGCATTACAAGCAGGAACGGAGGCATCTCCCGTGGTCACAGTGAAGCAGCAGAGACCAGAGAAGCACGTTACCCCTACGACGAAGGGGGGCTTTCGAAGTATGTAATGAGCCTCGGAGACGAACCGCAATCTAACCTGGACACGAAGATGCGACAGAGGAGCGACATTTAAATGCATAAAGACAGCCCGGCCGGCAGGGCTCAGGGACTGAGCGTCGACCTATGAACCAGGAGGTCACAGTTCCATTCCCGGTCAGGGCACATGCCCGGGTTGCAGGCTCCATCCCCAGTGGGGGGCATGCGGGAGGCAGCCGATCAATGATGCTCCCTCATCATTGATGTCTCTATCTCTCTCTCCCTCTCCCTCTCCCTTGCTCTCTGAAATAAATGTTTTTAAAAAATGAAGAATAAAGAGAAATGGGAAATGAAAATCCTGTCCCTGAAAAATGGAAAGTATTATAAGACACACAGGAATCGCCAGGAGGCGAGAGCGCAGTAATTAACCACCAGCAGGTTGGTCTGCGGCGCCCAGCCGTGACAAACCCACTTAAAATCCTTCGGGAACCACCGCAGAGAATCGGGGACAGACAGACTCGCCCTGCGAATGTCTACTGGGCGCCCCCAGCTAGGACGCCACTGCACGGCACCTGTGCCACGGCTCGGATGTGACGATGACCAAGGCAGCGCCCGGTGTGGCAGCCACCCAGTAAGATACGAACCTTCAACGGGGGAAGGAGGGGGACATATGTAACACTTCCAACAATAAAGATTCGATTAAAAAAGATACGAGCCTTTACTTCGAGAACCTCAGTCAGACACAAAGGTAAAGGGACACAGCGACAGCTCTTTGAGTCCAGCGACTGTGTCCGTTCTGTTCCTGACTACATTCCCAAGGCCCAGCAGGATGCCTGGCACACAGTAGGCCCTCAGTACATAGTAGGCCCTCAATACGTACATACCGAATGAGTGCCTTAATTGCACCTGTTCGAAACAGGAAATGTGAATTTCAACGAGGGCAAGGTCAAGGATACCGTGCAGAACAAACTGCTTCCTCAGCCATCTCTACGATGTGCCTTTCTCAGCCACGTGATGGACAGCAGGGTGGGTTGGGAGTCTCAGATTGGGCTGCACTTCGCTAACAAAGCCAGCAGTTCATCAGTGACATCGACATCCTGGAACTTAAGGCCACGCCGACCTCCAGATGACGGTGGCCACTGAGTATTAAACCACCAGGGCACGGCCTCACGAAAGGAATGCGGCCACGGTCCATGGCCCACCCTCCCAGCGCTGAGGACCTGCTGTTCGTCAGGGAGCTGGACACACGGAGGCACGCACACTGACATTGGCTGCTGGCTCCTCACTGAGCACGACCGCACGGTCCTGGTTTCTTAATCTACAAGTGGGTGAGCTGCGTGCCTTCCATTTCTGGAAGGAGGGGCTTGCCACGCTTGGTGGGGGTCTTAGTTGTTTATCACTAAGCAAACCCCACGGCAAGTGGGGGGCCCTGAGCGTTTCTGACGGCTCTTCACTGCATGAAACGCCAAGTTTCCTCCTCTCCATCTATGAATCAACACGTCTGGAGTTTAGCAAGAAGGCAGCGTCCTGCGTAGGGGACCTCTTTCCACAATTCTTCCCGGAAAGAAAGGAGCTGCCCATTTTTCCGTCTTTCAATCAACACAACGACCAAGTGACTCGCCGGGCCCCTGCGTGCAGCGTGGTCCCTTCGTCGTCTGTGAGCATCCCCGAGTGACTGCCCACGTGCACTGAGTGACACCCCTCGGCCGACGTAAGATGTGCACGAGAGACGTTTCAGAGAAGCTGGCCTTGGCCACCCCGGTGAGAAAAGAACCCGTGACGCCGGCGCTAACCCTTCGTCCGTGGCTCCGTCACAGGGTGGAAGCTGCGAATCCTTCCCCCGAGAAACCCGTGCATGGAAACGCTTACACTGATCTCCAGGGACCCACAGCCCCGGGGAGGCCCACGGATTTCAGGTCAGGGCCAACTTGTGGGAACCACCTACTGCAACACTCCCCAAACTGCACGCTCCACAGTGCTCCCCAAGAGACGCTGCTCAGTGGGCCATAAAAACCAAATGCTGGTCCAAGGTGGTTTGAAAATAATACGTAAACATGGCTAAGTACACATACACTTCCTTCATGGACGGCTTTTCTGGACCTTACTGTGCTCACATACCATCACTTGCTGGCAGAGAGTTTCCTAACCTACCTGGACATTGTGTGTGCGCGCGTGCGTGCGTGTGTGTGTGTGTGTGTGTGTGTGTGGGGGATGTTCTGACAGCATTTCCTGTAACTAATGCTCCCTCAGGAGAGTTTAGGAACTAAGGCTAGTCCTAAAGAATGCCGTGGGGAGACAGTCTGATTTAGCGAAGTCCTGGTCCACGTTCTTCATGTCCTCCTTCTTGATTGGCTCGGGTACCACTCCAGCCAACACAGACCCCCAAAAGTGATGTGGATTTAAAGGTGAATGCCACCCAGGGACCAGTATGGGAAACTGTTTGACCCAGTATCTCTATCATCTTCCCTCTTCCCACCACCATCTCCTCTCTTCCCACCACCATCCCCTCTCTTCCCACCACCATCCCCTCTCTTCCCACCACCATCCCCTCTTCCCACCACCATCCCCTCTTCCCACCACCATCCCCTCTCTTCCCACCACCATCCCCTCTCTTCCCACCACCATCCCCCCTCTCTCTTCCCACCACCATCCCCTCTCTCTTCCCACCACCATCCCCTCTCTTCCCACCACCACCATCCCCCTCTCTTCCCACCACCATCCCCCCTCTCTCTTCCCACCACCATCCCCCCCTCTCTCTTCCCACCACCATCCCCCCTCTCTCTTCCCACCACCATCCCCCCTCTCTCTTCCCACCACCATCCCCCCTCTCTCTTCCCACCACCATCCCCCCCTCTCTTCCCACCACCATCCCCTCTCTTCCCACCACCATCCCCTCTCTTCCCACCACCATCCCCTCTCTTCCCACCACCATCCCCTCTTCCCACCACCATCCCCTCTCTTCCCACCACCATCCCCCCTCTCTTCCCACCACCATCCCCCCTCTCTTCCCACCACCATCCCCTCTCTTCCCACCACCATCCCCCTCTTTCCACCACCATCCCCTCTTCCCACCACCATCCCCTCTCTTCCCACCACCATCCCCTCTCTTCCCACCACCATCCCCTCTCTTCCCACCACCATCCCCTCTCTTCCCACCACCATCCCCTCTCTTCCCACCACCATCCCCTCTCTTTTCACCACCATCTCCTCTCTTCCCACCACCATCCCCCCTCTCTTCCCACCACCATCCCCCCTCTCTTCCCACCACCATCCCCTCTCTTCCCACCACCATCCCCCCTCTTCCCACCACCATCCCCTCTCTTCCCACCACCATCCCCCCTCTCTTCCCACCACCATCCCCCCCTCTCTTCCCACCACCATCCCCTCTCTTCCCACCACCATCCCCCTCTTCCCACCACCATCCCCTCTTCCCACCACCACCCCCCCTCTCTTCCCACCACCATCCCCCCTCTCTTCCCACCACCATCCCCTCTCTTCCCACCACCATCCCCTCTTCCCACCACCATCCCCTCTCTTCCCACCACCATCCCCTCTCTTCCCACCACCATCCCCTCTCTTCCCACCACCATCCCCTCTCTTCCCACCACCATCTCCTCTTCCCGCCACCATCTCCTCTCTCCCCCCCACCATCCCCTCTTCCCACCATCATCTCCTCTCTTCCCACCATCATCCCCTCTCTTCCCACCACCATCCCCTCTCTTCCTTCTCAGTCTGTCCTGCCATTACTGCTCATGGTTCAGTCGCTTCCACTTCAACCACCACTGACACATGCCACCACCTCTTTAACCAATATCCCCCTTCCCTTTTCACTCTCTTTCCTTTGTTCCATCTGGGAATAAATAGGGTTGTAATTAAAATTACTAATAAGGAAGGGTCAATGGGTAAAAGGGGGGGGGGCATCTGTAATACTTTCAACAATAAAGATAAATTTAAAAATCAGTAAGAATATTAGGATTATCAAGAAACTGAAATGACTGTCTTTGGGTTTAGCCTTATAAAAGGTAGAGGGCCAGACTTTGTGATTTTAGAGAACCAGCTTGAGTTCCAGCCTAGGAATTAAGACTCTTTACCAAGGAGTTTCCATGGCTGGTTATTTTACATAGACACTTACTTTTATTTTACCTCATTTTTTAATACACTTATTTTTATCCTAGCAACATCATTTACTATGCAAATGTGACGTTCGTTATTTCTTTTGTTTTGTAACATAAGTGTATAGTACATACTTATATATTATATAGGTTCTGCATTCTATCTAATGTTTCATGGTATATAGGTGATATGCAGATAAGACACATTATTTTAATTATTTTTCTCCTGTAAATACAGACGATCAGGGGTTCGCAAAGGTTTCTGTTCTCAGGCTAGCTGGGTCCCACCTGCCCTCTGCTGAACGACTTATCTGGGAGCCACTGGCTCACAGCTGTGAGAACAGCGTCAATTGCAGGCTGGGCACTTCCTACTTTCTACATCAGAGAAAACGTTACACACACACACACACACACACACACACACACACACACACACACACGCCAGGGGCATTGATTCTGGCCGGAGTGGAATGGATGGTGTCTTCTGCTAGAAAAGATAAATGGGTGTTTAAATAACTTTGCTGATGAATCCAAACCACAGCGCGTAATGTTAAGGACATGAATCATTTTTTTGGGAAAGTGGGCCCAGGACCTGTTAGCCAGCACCCTCCGGAAGGTGATGGCTCTGGTGTCTCGTTTAAAGGGGGCCCACAGGGTAGTGATGGGGTGAGTCCTGTGAGTCTGCGGTTTCAGGATGAACGGCGCCTTCTCTGGGACAACGAAGGAGTGCTGGTTCCCTCGCAGGACGCTGCCAGCACCCCTTTTTCTTCCCCGCCACGCCGCCTTGCTGGTCCTCCGGGGGCCCGGTGCTCTGGTCAGGGGGAGCTGCCCTCAATTCCTGGCTCCGGGCCAGGCCTTGCTAACAGAGCACTGCCCCCTCCTAGTCAAGTGCCTGGACACAGGAGTCAAGCTGGGCTAATGAGAACAGAGCAGTTTCTGGAACTACTGGGGAAAAGTGCTGTTTTCCCAGGGAGTTTTGCTAAAAATGGCAAGAGAGAGGCCTAGAGTTTTGAGCGGGCCATCTTGCTACCACTTCGGGAACCCCGGCCTGAGAATAAAGTCGACAGAGAGGAGAGGCAAGCCAAGAGAGGGAATGACAGGCTCCTGATGACATCCCTTCAGCACCTGGAACCAGCGGTACCTGAAGGCAACTCCAGAGCTGGACTCCATGAGGGTCCATGAACTCCCTTGTGCACACAGGTCAGTTCGAGTCTGAGTTCTGCCACAGCTAAAAGAGGGATCTGAGGTAAATCTACTATCGGAACTGCGGATCCTTTCACTAAATAAATACTGGGAAAGTTCCGCTTCCACTTACAAACTAAAAAATATTCCATGTCGTTAAGCATGCCTTGGTAGCAGTACACAAATGTCATTAGAATTTCTCTATAAAACATGGGATAAATTATGGTGGAAGTAAGCAGTCACGCTTATCTGAAATATTTTGATTACCCAAAGAAATCAGAAAACCAGGAAAAGGTACACTGAGCCCCGGCCTAGCTGGAGACCAGTTGCTGTTGAATTAAATGGAAGTATCTTAACTCAGGCCTTAGGTTGCTGCCCAATCAACTGACAGACACATCCCACAAGAGAGAATCACTACAGAACACTAAGACTTAAAGAGAACTTGGGGCCCTGGCCAGGGTGCTCAGTGGTTACAGCGTCAGCCTTCCCACCCAGGGGTGGAGGGCACGTACCTGATTTGAAGGTTGGATCCCTGGTCCCGGTCAGGAAATGTTTGGGAGGCAACTGATCACTGTGTCTCTCTCACATTGATGTTTCTCTCTCTCTCCCCTCCCCCCATCCCCTTTCTCTAAAAATCAACAGAAAAAAATATCCTCAGGTGAGGTTGAACGAAAATAATAAAATAATAAAGAGAACATGGGAATTTTCCGGCCGGGGCCTTTCACCAGCCCTCGACTGTGGTCCACAGAACGAAACAGAGCTCCACACACAAACTCATTCTCCGAGACAAAAACTCCCCAAATCCACCCTTGCCCTCACTGTGCATGCACTTTGATTTTAACAACTGCTGGTGCTGACCACTGAGTCAGTTTCCTGAACCACTACTGACAGGTTTAGGGCGTGGCTCGGTGGTTGCGTGTCAACCTATGAACCAGGAGGTCATGGTTCGATTCCCAGTCAGAGCACATGCCCGGGTTGTGGCTCGATCCCCAGTAGGGGGTGTGCAGGAGGCAGCCGGTCCATGATTCTCATCACTGATGTTTCTCTCTCTCCCTCCCTCTCCCATCCTCTCTGAAATCGATAAAAACATATTAAAAAGAAAAAGAACACAGGGCCGGTGCTGAGACGCAGAGATGTGAGGTGATGTCCCTGAGCGTCCCCATCCGGTCAGTGGCAGAGCTGGAACAAAGCCCTCGCGCTCATCCTACTGTGCGATCCGAAAGCGGACAGCTGCTCTTGTACACGTCCTCCGGCAGCGAGTGCGGGCCGGTCTCAGGACAGCCGGAAAGAGGATTCGGGTGGCCACCAGCTCGCTAGTCCACACTGGTTCAGGCCAAGGCTCCTGGGCCACTTCAGGGCCACTTCACCGAAAACGCAAGCCGCCCGGGGACCTCGAACTGACCTCAAAGGGAGAGCCTTTGGCGTCTGTGCCTACATTACCGACAGACAAGGCTGAACTGAGTGCACAAAGCAGGGTCAGAGGCGAGTTTGTCTCGGCTTGAAGAAATCCATTCCATTCTCCTCCCTCTATCCAGAGTAACACCACACATACAATCTTTCTGTTGACTAACAGCATTGATGAAACTCCCCCCGCCACCCCGATTTCATTATGGTGGGGCAGTAGAGGGTACAGCTTAGGTGCCCCCCCCGCCACCGCCCCGCAAAGAGCTGAAAATCCAATCTGTGGGGGTTGTGGGTGGGGGGGAGGGAAAGGCTTCATTAAGGAGGTAAGATTTGAGTTGGGCTGAGATATTAAGGAGGTAGAATTTGGGGCAGAGTGTGGGGCGGGGCAAACAGCCAGACAGCAAATAGGGTTCATGCTGAGTAGCTGTTGAGGGGCAGGGGAAGGCTGGCTAAGAGAGTGGAATCAGATTTGGAGGGGGATGAAGCCAGGGAGAAGAAGAAAAGTGAAGAGCAAATAGATTAACTGGTTAATGTGGGTAGTTGCTAAATGTTCATATATTTGGAGAAACTTATTTCCATTATTTGCCACATTTTCCCACATTACAAATACGTTATAGAAGTTTAGCATCAGCAGCTTACCGCTTATAAACGTTTGTTACCCTCCATATGTTACCGTCCTCACATCCACACTTCATTACTAATTACACTTTGCTGAACATCTGGCGCACAGTAGGTGCTTCACACGTGCTGGCTGATCTCTCCGTACGTCTTAAGTCTAAAGTGATGATCTCCTTTCAATGCGTATAAGGCAATATAAAATTAAGCAAATTACAGGGACCAGGATGTGCTTTCAAAACTAGCCCCTTGCCCTGACCCATTTGGCTCAGTGGATAGAGCGTTGGCCTGGGGACTGAAGGGTCCTGGGTTCGATTCCAGTCAAGGGCATGTACCTTGATTGCGGGCACATCCCCAGAAGGGAGTGTGCAGGAGGCAGCTGATCGATGTTTCTCTCTTATTGATGTTTCTAACTCTCTATCCATATTCCTTCCTCTCTGTAAAAAAATCAATAAAATATATTAAATAAAATAAAATAAACTGACCTATAAAAACAAACAAACAAACAAACAAACAAAAAACTACCCCCTGAATCACTTTCCTGGACCCTCACTTTCCTTCTGCCGAATCCTTCACTTCATCTCTTTTCATCTTGCTTCATTGAGAGGAAGTTCATGAAAATGAAGCATCGGACAAGATTATACTGGCCTTGTCTCCCTCCACCCCCGTTTAAAAAAGCCACCTGCCATGGTTAATGTCACTTAGGGGTGGAGAGCAGTCCTTTCTGGTGGTCAGGGCATCTCCCTGTCTGCCTGCTGTGTGCAAACCCACACCCAGGACCTCAGAGAACAGAGAGAACGCGGGCCTGTGGCCTCAGGGCAGTCCGCCCGGGGCGGGGATAAGCCTGTCACCGAGGGCCCTCGTGGTCCTGAACTCTCACATCCTCCTGATGAGGGGACGACACCCGCATGTGTTGCCCTGCAGGCTCCTGGGCACCTCCGGAATGTTCCGTGTGACGAATGTCAGCACGGGGTCTTTGATGTGATTCGCTGCATCTCACCTGGACTTCGCCCGTCATCGCTGAAAACTAACCACTGGCTGTCAGAACACACATGGGAGACAGGAAGACGCGCTGCGTGGAGAGGTGTCAGACAGACCAAACGAAGCCCGCAGCGCTGCTCCCGACACGGCAGGGAAGCCGGAACGCGCTCACGGCCTGCCGCTAGGAAGCGCGTGAGACTTTAGGGCCTGGATGCTGTTTACTAACCTCCCCAGCCCCTCCATCTCCCTTTCCCGGACCCTCACTTCGCCTCTCTTCATCTTGCTTCACCGTGGAACATGTATCTCTGGAAGCTCCCTGCAATCACTTTTTGGAAAAAAAAGGTGAGGTGTACATGAATCAACTTGTAGCATGTGGATGCCAAAAGCTTTTTGCCCAAAGAACAGGTAAGTGAAGGGAGCCCTCAAATCCTGGGCTCCCACTCCCTGACGGAGGCCGTGGCCGATGTTGAACAATACTGACCTGGCACCACTCACTCAGTCTCCTATTAAAAGATCAATGGAGCAAACGCTAAATCCCTCCGAGGCCTTTAACTGTGAGAGACACGGCAGGCGACGCTGGACAGCTGGGGAGAGGGGTGGGGAAGTTACCAAGAAGAATAGAGGACTTCCAGAAACCACCGCCCGGGCTACAGAGCTGTGCCACCTTTAACTAAATGGCCTTTTATATATACATATGTACATATACATATACACACATATATATATATATACACACGTATACATATATATACTGATTTCAGAGGAAGGGAGAGGAAGAGAGAGATAGAAACATCAGTGATGAGAGTCATTGATTGGCTGCCTCCTGCATGTCCCCTACTGGGTATCCAGCCCACAACCCGGGCATGTGTCCTTGACTAAAATTGAACTTGGGACCCTTCAGTCTGCAGGCTGACGCTCTAGCCACTGAGCCAAACCTGCGAGAGCCGAAATGGCCTTTTTTGACCTTTCTGGGTAATACCTAAATTTGTGTCTTAAATATATATACTCGGGCTCGATCCCCAGTGTGGGGCATGCAGGAGGCAGTCCATCAATGATTTCTCTCATCATTGATGTTTCTATCTCTCTCTCCTTCTCCCTACCTCTCTGAAATCAATAAAAATATATTTAAAAAACAATATATATACTTACAATTTTTCTACAAACATTAAAAAAAAGAATTAAAAAAAGGCAGCCTACAAGCACAGCTCCGCGGCTCCAGAAGTTCACGACAGCAATGCTCAAAACACGAGAACAATTCGGACCATCCCCAGAGGACACACGACGTCTACACTTCCCGTATGCCAGAAGGCAAGGGAGCGTGAGCTGAACACGTGACTCCTAGCCATCAATAAAAGCTCCACATCTTTCACTTGGGAAACTTTCAATGTCAACCAATTCTTTAACTTCACTCCTTCTCATAGAAGGCGAAAATGTCTCGGGTCCACCTGCTACCTGTGTTCTCCAGAACAGTCCACCACGAATGCACTGAGTGGGGACAGCTGCTGTCACGGGCGGGAAGGCCAGCACGGTCCTGAACAGAGGACTGAAGAAAATAACAATGTCTGTGTTTATCCCAAAAGCAGAACTGACACAAATCCTTAAATAATGCAATATTGTCATTAATGACCGCATTAAATACTGTGCCTCCTCTCAGATTCTTTGGAATATAATTAATCAGCATGACCAAATTGAGGTCCCTTAGAATTCGCAGCCGTCCTCTGCTTGCTTTTGTAACTAAGCTAAATTTATATGGGAAATGCATATCCGGTAAGTAAATGCTCTATATTCTAGAACAAACATTATGACTCCCTAAATCACATAAAAAAATAAAGAGAAACGTAAGTTAATTTGCCATCATCTAATTCTAATCTTAAAAGGATATTTTCCTATAAACACACACCATGCGAAGGGCTACTGCTTACCGTATTCCTATCAAGTTCCCAGTTTCTCTATAGGACATAGATTCCTTAAGCAGCGACAGAAAAGGACTCCATTAAATACAGCCGGGTGTTTTCCACGCCTGACAAAATTTGTTGGGAGCATAAATTTAAAGTTTTGGGTTTTGGCCTCACTGGTGAAAAAAAAAAAATAATAATGCATTCGACCAACTACGAGAGGCACTTCTGTGATTATCCGAGAGCCCTCTCCTGTTTCCTGCATCTGCTCTGCTAACCAGACGTCAGGACAAGAGAAATCATCCAAGCAGAGGAGGTGAAATGTAAGAGTTTAAAACTGTCATCCATTCCTGAAGCAACTGCTTGAGATAATCTGCAAGAGCATTCCAGTTTCAGAAATTGTGCTGCCTCATTGGTAGATAAGGTTGTTTTGACGCCCGTGGAGGCCCTTGGAAACGGAGTCCCCAACAGTGAACATCGCTAGCGGGGCTGCCACAGGTCACGCGGCCGCCGGGAGACCAGCCCTGGAGATCCTCTAAGCGCACGGCCACCCCGAGCTCCCGCAGCCGCCCGAGCCGGCCTGGCCCAGGGTCAAGGCGCCCCTTCCAGGCAGCCCCAGGTCTGCGGGAGCAAAGCTCTCAGGAGGCCCTTCCCAACCAACCTCCAGCCTCGGAACTCCACCAACTGTCCCGCCGAGGTCCACACACGGTCAAAGAGCCTCATTCACCCCACGGCCGGCCGGCCGGCCCCGGGGCCTGCAGAGGCGCCCGGCCCCTCAGGGGCCACCGGTCTCGGCGCTTCCGGCTTCTCCCCGCACGCGCCCCACCAAGGGAGCACCTGTTCTGGCCGAGGGGGCACCTATCCCCACCCCTCTCCCGGCACCCTGCCGAAGGGGCACCTGTCCCTGTCCCTCGGCCCGCCGACCGAGCACCTGTGCTCGCCCCCTCCCCGTCCCGCCTGCGGCCCGTCCGCTTCCCTGCCGCGTCCCCTCGCCCGCGCGCCGCGGGAGGGAGCGCGGGATCCGAAAAGCCCGCCGCGCAGGCGGCGCCTCGCAGACAAAAACCAGCCGCGGCCCCCCCCCCGCCCGCCCCGCCGCCCGCCGCTCACCTCCACTCGCGCCGCCCGCCGCCCGACGCCCGCCGCCCACCTCCACTCCGCCGCCCGCCCCGCCGCCCACCTCCACTCGCGCCGCCCGCGCACACACGCGTGTTCTCACACGCACTCCCGCCCTCGGAGAATCACGCTCGCGATCAGCCTCGCTCCCTAAGTCCGCGTGACCTCACACCCACCCCGCGCGCTTCCCCCACAGGCGCGATGCGCACCCGTCAAAACACGCCGCCCCCAGGCCCTCCCGCCTCCAAACCCACGCGGTCCCGCGCTCCCCAGCAGCACGCGCGCCCACTCTCCCGCTGCTCCGCGAACACGCGTGCCCGCACACCGGCTCCTGAAACACGCGAGCGCCCCGCAGACTCATCCCAACGCCCCCCCCGAGTCTCACGCGCCCTGTCAACACACGCAGGTCCCCACGCGCCAAAACACACTGCTCCCGCCGCGTAAACACTCGCGCCCCTCACCTTCCAGACCCCCCTCCTGCACACGCGCGTGCCCTTGCACCCACGCTCACACCCGCTCCCTCGGTGTAAACACCCGCGCCCCCCACGGCGAGCACGCGTGCTCCCCACGCCCCGGGGGCGGCGCGCGCGCCCCCGGCCCCGCCCCCGCGCGCCCTGCGCGCCCCCGCCGGCCGCCGCCCTCGATCGCACGCGCCGGGCCCACTCTGCCGGCCGCCGCGCACTCACTGGCCTCGGGCAGCACCGCCGCCGCTCGCAGCGCGGGCGCCTCGCCGCTGGGTCTTCCTCCTCCTCCTCCTCCTGCGCGGCCCCCCGGCCCGGCCCCACAGCAGCCCGGCCCGGCCCGCTCGGCTCCACGCACCGCGGCTGGAAAGACTCGGCTCCGGGTACCGCCGTCTCCCCGCCACAGCCCGAGTGCGCCGCCCGGGCCAATGGCGGGGCGCGGCGGTGAGCTCACCGGCCTCGGCCCCGCCCGCGCGCCAATCCGAGGGCGCGACGTCACCGGGAGCCGGGCAGAGGCAGGTGTGGGGCGCGGAGCCGCCGGGCGCGGGGACTGCGCCGGAACTGCGCCCGAGCCGCGCGGCGCCGCGCTGGACGGCGGGGGGCCCGGCCGGAGGGTGCGGGCGGAGCGCGGCCCCGCGGCCCCGGCGCCTGCAGGCGAGGTCCGGGCGGGACCCCGCCCCTCGCGACGGCCCTGCCTTGACCCCCGCCCAGATTCCGGGAGGCCCGCCAGGGGGGCGGCCGCGGTCCGCTCGAGGGCAGGGAGGGTACGAGCTCGACGGCGGTACCCGGGCTCACGGCCCCAGGAGGCCCCCTCGGGGTCCGCGCCACGAGGCCGAGGCGCACGGGCGGCGTGTACTCTCCCGCGGAGCCGCCCACGCCCGGCCCGAGGACTCCTGGCCCCGCGGCGCCGTCGGGTCTCCAGCCCCGCGCCCCGAGGCCCTCGCGTCCCCGGGCTCGGGCTTCCGACGCGGCCCTGGCGCACCCTGCGGCGGCAGCGCCTGCAATGCAGCCGCGGGAGGAGCGGGCACGGCGCAGGCCGAGCCGCGAGCGGGGGAGCGGGAAGGCTGGGCGGGAAGGAGGGGCGCAGGGCGCGGCTACGCGGCCGAAGGCGGAGGCGCCGGGCCGCGCCCGGGAGGACGCGAGAGCAGTGGGCGGGCCCGGGGTCCCGAGTGCGAAGGGGCCCTGGGCGTCGGACGCGGTGGGGACGAGAATGTCTGCGCAGGGACGGAGAACAGCGGCTCCCCTGGGGTTTCGGGAGCGCCCAGTGTTCCGGTCGCGGTTCTGAGCGCCTTAGCTGGAGTCGCAGGGCCGCCCCCTCCTCTGATCTAGCCCCGGTGCCCCAAAGTTCACGTGTCAGCTTTGCCACGGATGCTTCTGCAGAACGGCCTCTCGCCCTGGTCTCCCGCCTCTGCCCCACGCCCAAGTCACACCTCTCCATTAAAGCTCAGCATCTCCCAGCAGCCTCTCCAGGCACCCCGCGTGGACACCCCCCTCCCTTCTGTTTGCCGGATAAAATCTGTAGCCCCGACTGTTCAAAGCCCCCACCCCTACACGCTGGCCACGCACACAGAGCTGTTGACCCACGCAGGCTTCTGATGAGGTCATCTTTACCCCGTCATATTGTCAGAAATCTTTAAAATTGATGTCTCCTTTCTGCCATCTGCGTTAAAAAGACTCTCAAAAGATGGGGATGGGGTCTCTTTTTTTTTTTTTTACCCCACCCAAAACACACACGAAAACAACCACAGGATTTTGCAAAGCACTTAAGCCTGTGCAGCCAAAAAGGAGCCGTTGGAGGCCAAGCCAAGGACACCCCAGGCAGCGTCCCTCCCTGCCACACCTCTGAGCCAGGCCCTGCACGTTCTCACTGTTGGGGGCTGACCACAGATTCTAAACCTCAGGAAGCCCCTCAGCAGCCCCGGTGAAGCCAGAACACGGAACATAGTCACAGTCCTGCTCCAACCAGTCCTCATGTTCCTGCCCCCACCTGCCTCTACCCCCCTCTCACACAAAGGACCCCTGCACATCCCGACTCTGCTTATGTACCTTCCCCCCCTTCTCTGTCAGGCACACCCCTTTCCATTCATGAAGGCCTGACTCCAAACGCACCTCGCCCCCCTCCTGGCTTTCCCTGACTCTCTCAGCAGAACTGTCCCGGGAGCGCTGTTAAAAATGCATTCATAAAGGCGGCCTATTTGTTTCCGAGGCAGCGCAAAGGTTGTAGTCAATGGCAAGGGTTCTGGACACAAGCCGCCTACATGCAGCGTTCGATTCTCCGCTTGCTAGCTGTGCCCCCTCACCCTGCCCTCACGCCTGTGGGGGAGACTTGAATGAGTCAATACGGAGATGCGAGGTGCCTGGCACACAAGTCCACTCACTGCGGGTTAGCGCTCAGAAGGCAGGGCGTCTTGGGGTGGTGGGTAGTGACTGGAGCGGGGGCGGGGGTGGGTGTTTCTGGGTTTCCCATCATGTTCTATGTTTGACCCGGGCACTGGTTTTATAGTTTGTGATAAGTCAGTTTAGCTTGTGACCGGAGTTTCACATACATATGATATGTGCGCTTTTCCATTTGTATACTGTCTACATACATGTTAGTAAAAGGGGGTTTAAAAAGGTAGTTGTTACTAGCTAAACCGAAACAGGTCTAATCTCCCTGCGAAGAGAAAGGAAGTCTTCACCTATCCTGGCACCGGGCACAATGCTGGGCCCCTGTAAGTGCTTAGCTACTAGTTGCTGAATTACCCTGAATGGATGGTGAGCCACAGAGACCAACTGGGGAGGCGGGGAGGAGGAGCCATGCCCACCTCCATATTCCTCAGCGCCAGGGAACCAGGGTCAGGCACCTGGACCCCAGCTAAAGGGGAGTCCTTCGGACTTCCGTAGCTTTCAGATGGGGAGGGTTTCGGTCCTGGGATTGTTTACAAAGGCAGGGGTTTAGCCCTGGGTTCAGACCTGGGCATCCTGAGAAGGGGCCTCGGGGAACCCTTGACCCTTCACCTTTCCTCCAGCAGCCCGTGTCCGCCTGGCATGCAAGAAAGGTAGAGTGATGGATGCCTCAGGCCACTGGCTGTGCCCTGGTGGTAGAGGTGGGCTCAGCAGCCTGGAGGCCTCTGTGCAGGCAGCCTCCGGTGGCGTTTCTGCAGAAGGCACGTCCCCTTCCTGTTGCTCGGGTGGGGCCGTTCCCTCCTGGATGGTCCGACACCGATTCCCACTGCATCTCTGTCTTGGACCGAGGCCCATGCATATAGAGTCAGGCGGAGCTGGGTGTCTCCGAGCCGGCTCAGCGCTCAGACGGCATGCCAGAACCCAGACCCACAGGTTGTCTGCCCTTGGGGGTGTTCATGTGCCTTTTCTCAGGCTAGGAAATGACAGGTAAGGCAGCCTGCCATTTCAGCAAATCATTACCCTGGATTTTATGGGGCTTTGAGGATACCTGGGTCATTTTTTTTAAATAGAGAATAAGAAGCCCAGCCATCGTGGCTCAGTGGTTCAGCATCGATCTATGAACCAGGAGATCACGGTTTAATTCCCAATCAGAGCACAGGCCCGGGTTGCGTGTGGGGCTTGCAGGAGGCAGCCGATCAATGATTCTCTCTCATCATTTGATGTTTCCATCTCTCCCTCTCTGAAATCAATAAAAAAAAAATTTAAAAGAAATAAATAAAAATAGAGAAAAAGGGAACTGCTCAGTGATGGGTCCCCTCGGCAGCACCCAGCCCAAGTGCCAGTCTTGCCCCTTAAGCAGATATGGTGAGTCCTTGTCCCAGCCCTACCCTCTGCGGAGGGTCTCGTGATGAACCAAGCAGGTGTGGGTCCTATGGCAGGGGAGGAAGAAGGATGTTGGATGCCTGTTATCCACCTGCTGTTAGGCTAGACCGGGGTTGGGAATATCCACCCGTGGGCCTTATATAGCCCGAGAAATCGTTTGGTCTGGCCCTGCCAAGGCATTAGGGGTGAGTTAATTAAAGGACCAAATATGGCAAGCTCATTTTTTGTTGTTGTTGTTAATCCTCACCCGAGGATATTTTTCCATTGATTTTTTAGAGAGAATCGAAGGGATGGGGAGAGACAAACATCGATGTGAGAGGGACACATGGATTGGTTGTATCCCGCACACGCCCTAACAGGGGCTGGGGATCGAGCCTGCAACCGAGATACATGCACCTGACCAGAATCAAACCTGGGATCCTTCAGTCCATGGGCTGATGCTTTATCCACTGAGCCAAACCAGCTAGGGCAGCAGGCTAATTGTTGAGTTGATAATTTTGTACAGCCTGAGAATGATGTTATAAATATCCAAATGGCCCTTGGCAGGAAAAGGTTCCCCACCCCTGTGCTAGACACTCACACACTGCTGCCCTTTCCCTGGCATGTTGGATAGTGTTATAGAGGAAAAAACGAACAATTCAAGAGGTCGGATAACTTGGCCAAAGACACGGAGATGGTCAGCAGCACCTAACGCAGAGGTTAGGGCTGGGACAAGTCCCTACTATGATGGTTCTCCAAGTCCCTGAAGACTCTTGGGTCATTCGGGTACCATTTGTTTAAGAAAGCAGTCTGGCAATTTCCAGAAGCAATGACCTGCTCGCCACACTCCCCCCATCCCAGCAACGGTGAACGCTTGTTTCTGTAAAGATGTCGACTCTGCCGGGCCAGGTCCCTAAGTGACAGCGATGGGTAGAGCCCCCCCTACCAACTGGCACTGAACTTGTGGCAAGAGAGAGAGAGACCACTGGGACCGGGCTGCACCAGAACCTGGCCTCTCCTCTCGGTAGAAATCAAAGAGGTTTCCGCATGCGTCAACTTCCAATTAAAAATCAAATGGGACTCTTGTCAAAGGGAGTAACAGTTTAAAGATAAGTGCAAGATGCACATTCAGTGTATCTTTAAGGCACTGAGACATTTTTAAAAACCACATTTTTAACAACTAGAGGTCAGGGTGGCAAAGCAATTCAATGGAGAAAGCAGAGCCTTTCAACAAACACTGCCAGGACACCTGGCCATGCCCAAGCACAAGAATGAAGTCTCCGCCCTCCCTCACACCGTATATAAAAAGTGACTCAAGACAGATCAGCCCAGGCTGGGTGGCTCGCTTAGTTGGAGCCTCAACCTGTCCATCAAAAGGGTGTGGGTTCAATTCCTGGTCAGGGCACACACCTGGGTTGCGGGTTTGAACCCCCCCCCCCAGGCGGGGTGCATACAGAAGGCAACCGATTGATATTTCCCTCTCTCTCTTTTTCTCCCTCTGCCTCTCTTTAAAATCAATAAAAAACCATATATAAAGATCAAAGACATAAATGTAAGAGCCAAAACTAAAAAAAACACACAACTCCTAAAAAACAGAGGTGACTTCCTGTCCTCAGATTTGACAGCTGTTTCTTAGCTATTACATCAAAAGCAAGAAACCCAGGAAAAACAGATACTGCCAACTGGACGTCATCAAAATTTAAAACTGTGCTTCCAAGGACGTCACCAAAAAAGTGAAAAAGACGGCTCGCTGAATGGGAGGACGTATTTGGAAATCGTATATGTGATAAGGGACATGTATCTAGAATATAAAAAGAATTTTTACAGCTCAAAAATAAACAGGCAAATAACCCCCTTTTTAAAAAAATAGACAAAGGATCTGGAGAGACATTTCTCCAAGGAAGACATGCAAACAGTCCATAAGCACAGGAAAACGTACTCAGCATCATTCTCAACGGGGAAATGCAAGTCAAACCACAGGGAGACACTGCCTTGCACCCACTGGGATGGCTAATAAAAAAGACCGACAACAATAAGTGCTGACAAGGATGCAGAGCCATCGAAACCCTCACACCCTGCTGGCGGGAATGTAAAATCGCCTGTCCGTTCCTCAAAAGGTTAACCAGTCAACTGCCACGCGTCCAAAACGGAAACCATCCCCACACGCCACGATATTTTGAATTTAATTACGTCTATAGACGCTTACGGCGTACGAAGGGTTACTCACAGAGTTCCCATAAGACCCCACCACTCCACTCCCAGGCATGTGCCTGAGAGAAATGAACACGTGTCCATCCAGATGGACATTTTCTTGGCAATAAAATGGAATGAACTGACATGCTACAACATGGATGGACCTTGAAGGGCCCAGGCCTGGGTCAGCAGCCTGGCTCCACACTAACTACCTGGGGGCCAGCTTCCTTCTTTCCTGTGCCTCAGTTTCCTCCTTTGCGAATGAGGCCTGAGGCCGTGTGGATGTGGTCCTGGGCATGGGCACTGTGACTTGACACAGCAAGCGACCCTGTGCCCCGGCTGCAGGGCCTCTGCATTTGAGGCGACCCGTCCTGTGCACGCGGCTGCATGCGTGGGCCCAGGCGGAACCAGCAGACGAACAGCTCACCCAACCCGCAGCTCAGGAAACGAGCACAGACCTGTCGTTTTGGGCCACTAAGCTCGGGGGTGGCTGGTGACGTAGGGGTCAGTGGTGTGGGGGCCATGGGAAGGAAAGGTGTTTGCTACCAGGGCAAAGCGGGCTGGCATGATCGGTGCTGCGGGGGGCAGCTGCCAGCTCTGACCCGCAGGAAGGAAGGGATGCGTTGGCCACCGGCTAAGAATGTGGGGAATTCTCGGAGGGACACAATGCAGAAAGAGCATTCGAGGAAGTTGGGTGAAAACACCAGGAACTCATCCTCCCTAGTGCCTCACACAGGCCCAGTCACCCCTTCGCTGCCCCCTGGGCTGGATGCATGCTAGACCAGCGGTCGCCAACCTTTCAGACCTCACGTACCACCAGTGCTCCGCGGACCACCGGTTGGCGACCGCTGCGCTAGACGATAGAATACGTGCTGGTCTCTGCCAAGAGGCTCTGCTCCCAGGGCAGCGGTGACAGGTGGGCAACCCTCACCTCTCAGGAAGTGGTCTTGCTGGGCCAAAACGCACCCCATGGGCTTTAGCGTCTGACTGCCCTGAGTTTGAATCCCTAGCATGTGACACAGGACAAGTCCCCTGACCCTCTGAGATTCAGGTTCCTCCTCAGTAAAACGGGGATGGAAACATCTGGAAACATGGGGAGCATGACATTGGTGTTTCAGTGGCTGCATCACGTCACAGTGAGGTATCTGGATCTCACTGCTTGGGTATTAGCACCTCATCTTAGCTACACAATAGGGTGAGGTGACTTAGTCCACATCTGGGCCAAGATAGCCAGCAAGACTGCAGCGGAAGCCCCAGTCTGGGTGTCTGAGTTTCTGCACCATCCCCCCCTCTCCCCCTGGAGCCTCGGAGGGCAGGTCTGGGCCTTGGGAAAGCCCTCACAATGGAGATGAGGTCCCTTTAGGCAGGACGGCTCACTTTTGGAGAACAGCTCTGTGATGGGCTGAATTATGTCTTCCCAAAATCCCTGTGCTGAAGCCCTGACTCCCAGCACCTCGGAATGTATGGGAGATGGGGCTTTTAAAGAGGAGATGAATGTGAGGCTGGGAGGATGGGTCCTAACCAATCTGACTGGTGTCCTGGTAAGAAGAGGACATGTGGACACAGAGAAACACCAGGCGCACGCGCACACACACAAACAGGAAAGACCATGTGAGGATCCAGTGAGAGGGTGGCTGTCTGCAAGCCAAGGAGAGAGCCCTCAAGAGAAACCAAACCTGCCAACACCTTGATCTTGAACTTCCAGCCTCCTGAACTGTGAGGAATAAAAGTCTGTTGTCCGAGCTGCCTGGTCTGTGGCATTTTGTGGTGGCCACCCGAGCTGACTGAGATGAGCACCTTCTTCTAAGCACGGCTCCCCCATGTCCACACACCTCTGCCTGGCTAGGGGCTCCCAGCCCCTCGTGCGCAGAACTCAGGAGCCTCCATGGCTCTGGTTCGAGGCCACTCTTGCCAATTCAGGGCCCAAACCCTCTGGAGCCCGCTGGAGAGGAGCTGAGGAAGCACCGGTACCGGGGTCTGAGAGGGCATCAAGGGGCCCACTGGGCTGTTGGTGGCCTCTCCACGAGGCAGGAAAGCCCGCGAGCCGGCGGAGAGGCGGCGTGTGCACTGCGCCCAGCGGAGTGGCCTGGGAAGGGCGTGTTTGCCTGAGAAGCACTTTGAACGCGCTCACTGACACGGCACCGTGTACTTTCCCGCGAGGCCCACACCGTTCTCTTAACGTGGGAACCTGATCAAAGATCCATGAGTGTATGCGTTGCCTGCTGGGTGACGACAGAGCCAATGACCCAATATCTACACAGAACACCACTCTGAATCACCGAACTGGCCGTTCTGCCACCAACACCTGAGGCGCGTGCCCCTCTTGGGAGCCACGGGCTAGGACCCGGGAACAGTAATGACTGAGATCAGGAGGGAGGAGCTGCCTGTCACTCAAGTCATCTCTCTTGGACACCCCTGGTCACATCCTGTCATGGCCCCCCACAGTGCGGCCAGGACCCCGCACAGGACGTAGCTCACTGGCGTCGGGACCAGTGACGTCAAGGGATCTGATAGACACCCTCCATGTCCTAGAGGAGGCCCCCCGGGAAGCTGTCTCAGAAACAGCCCCGCCTCACGATCCGCTGGGATTTAACTTGAAATAACGCCAGGCCGTTCACCAGATGTCAAAGGAGTGCCCGCTCCCTGTCCTGGGAGCCACGTGGAGGCCGGGGAGGACCGAGGTCTGCAAGTGGCCCTGGGAACCGCGGGCTCAGACTCCCTGCTGCTCTCGCTGAGCCCGAGCTCCTGCTGCTTCCCAAGGGACTTGTCACACGTGCATCAGCCGGGGCCAGGTTTGGGCCTGGGGCTGCAATGCATCGGGCCGCACCCCCTGGGCCAGCAGGACCTCGGGGCTGCTACAGAGCACTTCCGCGCAGGGCCTGCTGGGAGCGGCACGCCCAGCGGGCTTCCACGGGCTCCAGCTGCTCCCGTGGCCCAGGCCAGGCCTTCCGATGCGCCGTAACCCTCATCGAGCTTACATCATTGGAGCCTGGGTGCATTTCTTATGCCCTGAGAAGCACATGAATTGTTAGCATCACAGAAGACGCCCGAATGCTGTGTCTACGCCTTCCTTTCTCTTACAGGTGCATTACTGAGCAGAAATGCTCTTTCCGGTCCCCTCCGTGGCGGCTCTGAGATCCCCGTGTGCGCCCAGCTGGTCGCATTGCAAGGTGAGCCCCATTCCCATGGGTGTTGGGGGATGGGGAGGGGAGCACTGTTGAAAGAGGGGGGCACTGGTTCTGGGGCTTCCTCCAGGCTCCCAGCCCCCAGCATGGGAGAGGGAGGGGAGACGGGACAGAGGGAGGAGAGGCCAAGTGGAGCTGCGCACGACCCCGCAGCCGAAAACGGAGCCATCGGAGAGCCCTCGGTGAGGAGGAACAGGCCGGAGCCAGGGGGCCGTCTGAGGACGGAGGTGGTTTACTGAGCGCCAGGGGCTGTGGCACAGGTGAGCAATTCAGAGAGGTAATTGCAACAGTATGTTAGGATAATAACCGTAGCCGTCAGAGGCGCCTGGAATTTCTCATTTGATTTCACATTTGGGCGGACTGATCTGCAATCCAGTTAATTTCACATCTCTGCCCAGGAACTCTGGGACTTTGCACAATATTCTCTGCAGAAGACAAAGTATTCACCCACCCCGTTTGCTTTTTCCCTCCCTTTCCAGCTTCTGTGAGCTGAGGGGAGAACTCTCTGTTCTCAGCAGGTGGCCCCTTAAAAGCGCTGGCGGCAGCCCGCCCCGGGCACATCAGATAAAGGAGGTTGGGGCCAAGCATCTGCATTCCTGTCTTGGGTCGTTTGACTGAAACCTGTCCAGTGACGGGGAGACCAGGAGGCGGCGATGGTGCTGTGTCCGGTTTGGACACCCTCCCCAGTCTGGTTCTGACATCAGGGATGCCCAGCCCTTTAAAGCTGAGATCAGTTAGCAGTGAGGACAGTGGTCACAAGGACACCACTGGCTGTCCATCTATCCGTCTGTCCATCCATCCATCTGTCCATCCATCCACCCGTCCGTCCATCCATGCATCCATCTATCCATCCGTCTATCCACCCGTCTATCCCTTGAGACGCATTTATTGAGCACTTATTGTGTTCCTGGCCTCTTGGGACACATTGATAATTAAGACGAAAGTCCTTAGCCTCAGGACTCTGCATAGTCTCACCTTTGTCAATTCCATCCACACCTCTTGACCCATTTCATCCAATGCCACCTCCATGCAGGCACCCCACAGACTTCTCTCCCCTGCCCGTGTGCTTCTCCGAGCTCTGGAGCCTACGTCCTCACAGCTGCTATTGGATTTTCATGGGGCTCGGGGGGGTGGGGGGTGGGGGGAGAGGGTCCTAAAGGTCCTTCAAACTCCACCCAACTTGTGGCTGGTCCTCTCCGTCTAACCCACCTACAAGCCTACTGACACCACCTGCTAAATGCCTCTTGCCTGTCCCCTCTCTTCAGAACCTCCAAGTCCGGCAGCATCCCCAGCCTAGAGGACTAACTGGCTACCCCCACTGGCTCCAGCCCCCGTCCATTCATTCTCCATGCAGCGGCCACGGGCACTTCACAAAATACCAACCTGGCCACGTCACCACCTCCCAAACCAGGGGTCCTCAAACCTTTTAAACGGGGCCAGTTCACTGTCCCTCAGACCGTTGGAGGGCCGGACTATAGTTTAAAAAAAAACTATGAACAAATTCCTATGCACATTGCACATATCTTATTTTGAAGTAAAAAAACAAAACAGCAAAAATACCCACATGTGGGCCGCGGGCCGTAGTTTGAGACGCCTGTCCCAAACCCTCAGTGCCTGCCCTCTCCTTGGGGATAAAGCCGGGGCCACAGTGTCCGTACCTGAGTGTCCCTCCAACCTGCCTGGTCTGACCCTGGCCCCCCTCTCCCCCTCCCCGGCCCTCACGGGCTCCCTCCGCCACAGAACTCTCTGCGCTGGCTGCTTCCTCTGCCTACAATGCTCTTGCCTCGCCTCTTCCTGGAGGCGGCTTCTGCTCCTCCTTCAGATCGCAGCTTTAGGCTCGTGTCCTCAGACTCCCCCCAAGACCTGCCTAGGACCTGCCCCTGCCCCACTTTGGGACAAGGTGCCCACGTGCTTCTCTGTGCAAAGGCTTGGGGGTCAGGTCTGACTTTCCCTCCACTGGGTGGGGAGCTGGGGGACCTCAAGAACCTCCTCTGTTCTTATTCACCTGTTTTGAGTCTAGCTCTGAGCCCAATGCCTGGCACCTAACCTCCATGAAGGGTGAGGGACGAAATGCTTACAGAGAGAACCTTGCTAGTGGAGGAACTGACAGAGTGGACGGGGAAGCCAATGAGGAAAGATGGCGCCCGGCATGTGGGGGAATGGGGTGAGGGGGGAAGTCAGCTTTTACAGTGGCCTCTGGGGCCTCAGAGTGGCCACTTTCAACAGAACAGGAGTTCTCTGAAACGACCACAGGGAAAGGACCCGAGGAGCCAGAGGGAACAGCATGTGCAAAGGCTCAGAGGTAAGAAGCGACATGGTACGTTTGGGAAGCCCTGAGGACTTGGGTGGAGTGGAGCGTAGAGCATCGTGCAGGCCCGGGGCGGTGGGAGGGGGGGACAGAGCCACCGATGAGCTGAGAAAGACGGGCTGAGGTCAGCTCAGAAAGCTCTGTACTCCACCTGGAGACTCGGCGTTCATCCCGACCTTCCCACGGAGCAGGGGCCCCGCCCGCAGCAGCCCCGTGTGTCCCGCTCTCCCAGCTCTCGTTCCCCGGGTGATAGGTGCTGGTGCTCTGGCCCGTCTCTCCTAGTGGGCAGCCCCTGGCGCAGCGCCTGGCACACCTGGGTGCCCGTCAAACCTTCCTGAACGCATCGGTGACGTACAGCATGGGTGGCAGGGGAAGAATTGGGACACCCCAGCCTGGGTATGAGACGATAAAGGCCCGAGACAGGAACATGGCAGCGGGACCGGCAGGACGAAGCCCTGTGAGGCTTGAAGGTCTGAATTTGCGAATTGGGGACAGGGCCACGGGGCAGGGAGAGGCAGGGGCAAGGGATGCCGCTAGATCGGAGGCCAGGTCAGACGTGCCGCAGTGCAGCACAGGCTCGGAGGAAGACGCACACGGAGGTCAAGGTCAGGCGGATGGGGCAGGCCACCAGGGCTGAGCGTCTGTGTCGCCTGCTTGCTGTTGTCAGAGGCCTCCTCTGTAGAAGAGGGGCCTCAGGGGCTGCCGGGCCGACACGCACCTCTGCCGCCTGGATGCAGCCTGGTGCCACGGAAGTGACTCAAGACGTCGCCAGCTCTTCTACACATGGGCTCCCCTGAAGGGGGTGAGGTCTGGGGCAGAGTCCCTGCTCACGTCCCCGGAGAAAGGACACTCCTTTGCCCATCGGCTGACGCCACGAGGGGCGTGGAGCGCAGGGTGGGAGCTAGTCTGTCGGGGCGAACAGCCCGCAGTCAGGACAGGCGGACACCGACCAGCAAAGGAACCACGGTCCACCCTCAGCCGGGAGTCAGGCCGGCTCCTCTCTCACCCCCGCGTCCTGGCTTCGGTGTCGGTGGTGCTGGGCGCGTTGGTGATGGGGAAGGGGGCAGAGGGAGGGCAGCATCCCGAAGGAGGAGTCAGGAGGGGCTTCTGCACTGATTCAGCGAAGGTGGGGGCCACGCCACCCTCTTCTCGGGGTGCAGGCCCTTCGGGGAGGATGAGCAGGGGGCCGAGGAGACAGCGGAGTTTCCCTCGAGGTCTAACTCTCGGGGTTCTGAGTTTGCTTCTGGTGTATGGACTCGTCCCACTCTGCCACGAACTTTTCACACTGCCCCCGCGTTTCTTATTAAATACGGAACATGACAGAGACCTGCCTGTCCCTCCTTCCAGACAAAGGGCTCTGGTCCGCAGTGGAAGCGCAGCAGGCCGCCCGCAGGACTGCTTTGCGTGTCCTGCTGTCACAGAGGGAGGGGGCAAGGGCGCTCGGCTGCTTGGAACGGATGAGAAACGCGTGTATTTTTAGGAGCTTTTAAAAGGAGAGGCCTTTGCATGGCCCAGCCGGGGCTGCTCTGCCTCCCAGTCCCGCGTGGAGCTGGTGGGCGGGAGGTGTCTCCCCTCACGGAGTCTGGGACCTCAGGCCGCTTCCTCCTGGAGGCCCAGCCCTGCTCTGCCCCAGCCCCCTCCTTGCTGCCGAGGCTCTGAGTCAGGAGGCCTCAGACCACTGCTGCCCTCCCCGGCTCCCCGCCGCCCCCCCCCCGCCACCCTGCTGGATAAACAGACGCATCTCCCTTCTTCCCAGGGAGGCACCTTTGGGAGCCAGGCCTGGGAGAGGCTCAGGACGCCAGCAACACGTGGCCTGGCAGGTCCCACCCCTGCCGCTCCCCCCGGGTCTCAGTTTTGCCGGAGGCTTTTCTTCGAGGCTCCTGCCTTCTGATCGCAGCTGGCCTGTGCCCCAACACTGTGGCAGGAAGATGGCGTCCGGCGTAAAACGCCAGAGCAAGTGCCATTGCCCAGGCGGGCAGCTGGCCGTCTCGTCTCCCGGCCCATCCGCAGGGTTGGTTCTTGCATCCATGGCAACCAGACAGCAGCCTCCAGGGGTCTGCCATCCACACAGCATCTGAGGGCGAGGCACAGTCTGTTCCTGTTTTAGGGCTCACCTCTGGCTCCTGCACGCCAACGGGGAGCAGAGGGAGCATTTTATCCCGGTGCTCGGTGCTCGGTGCTCGGAGCAGGGTGGGATGTCCCCAGCCTGGGGGCAGGGAGCTGTCTTCCGGGCTGCAGACCTAGCAGAGGTCAGGCAGGAGACGCAGGCCCAGGTCTGGTCCTCTCGCTGCAGGAGGAGGGGCCGAGGTGGTGGAGACATGGATCTGCTGGGCCGGGGGAGTCTACGAGGCTCCTGGTCCTTCCGTGGACCCAGCCGGAGGATGGCATGGCTCTGAGCTCACAGGCAGGCTGGGCACCACCTTATCCGGAGTTACGGCCGCTTCTCTGGGTTCTCCAAACTCACGCTGCTCCCTCTTGCCTCGGGGCTTCCCACGTGCACCTTCCTCACGGAAAGCTGTGCCCCCTCTCCTGGCATCTGCCACGGCTTTTCCTGGAAAGGCCCCTCTCCTAACCTGGCCGGGGTCCTGCTCTCCTTCCTCCTGCTCGCTGGCTGCTGCTCCTCAGCCCCTTTGCCACCCCCGTTCTGCTTGACATGCAAATACTGGGGATCCCGTGGCTCCCTGCACCCCTCCCCTCCTTTACCTGATTCTCTCACGGAACAAGCGCATTTAGACTGAAATTCCACCTCTGAGCTCAGGACTCCCATATTTTATTTCTGTTCTGGGCCTCTCCTTGGCCTGCAGACTTTCAAACCCAACCATGTACCTGGCGATGCTGACAAGGCCGCCAACCGAGACAGGACCAAACCAAACTCTGGATTCCCTGCCTCCCGAACCTGCTTCTCCAACTCCTCCATCTCAGGACACGGTCCACAGAGCCCCAGCTGCTCAAGCCCCACATCTGGGCACGGCCCATCCTCCTGTTCTCATCCTCCACCTTCGTCACCAGCCCAACCTTGACCCTGCCTCCAGACGCCTCCACTGTCTCTGGGGCTCACCATGACCAGCCCCCCCCTGGAGCCGCCATCACCTCCCGCCTGCGTGGTGCCCTTCATTGGTGATGGGAGGTGGGGAGAAGTGAGTGGGGGTCTCAGCGAGGCATCCATTCTCCATGCAGCAGCCAGGGGCTTGAAAACACACCTGAGTATGCCCACTCCCCTGCTGAGAACTTGCCACGGCCCCCGGTTTTATCCTCAGGATAAACCCAGCTCCAGGCCGTGGTGGGCGGCCCAGGGGCCCCTTCTCCTGCACTTCCCGACTCGCTCGGCCACAGTGCCTCCTCAGCGCCCAGCGCCTGGCTCCTTCCCTCTCTGGGGACGTAGCTCTTGCTATTTTTGCCTGAACATGATCTTAGTGCCAGCTCCTTCCTGTCACTTGTCTTCCCACAGAGGCCTCCTTTGACCCCCGACCTCAGGGAGCCACCTGGCACCCTCTGCCAGGCCACCCCCTTCAGCGCCCTGAGAGTCCCACGAGAATAGAGGTCTTGGAGCTGGGGCAGCGCCTGGCGCCCCGGACGACGGGAGAACCGATGGCCTGGCGGCAGGAGACTGGCTGGGACACGTGAGGAGATCCGGGCTGAATGCAGGGGCAGAGGGAGGAGAGAAGTGAGGAGTCAGGGGGAGGAACCCCGGACGGTGCCGGGAGGTGGGGAGGAGCGAGCGGGTCGGGGATGAGCCCGGTTCTCTGGGTTGGGCTGCCCACTGAGGTGGGAACACTGCAGATGCCGGGGTGGGGGTGGGGGACAAGACGAGGACAGGTGTGAGGCCCCTGCGGACACGCTGCCTGGCCAGGAGAACCCGCGGCGCTGTGCAGCAGGCAGGCGGCCCTGGATCTGAGGAGAGTACAGGGCGGGGGTATCGGGGCACCTCCACCTGGACACTAGAAGGGGGAGAGTCTGGGGGCGGGCAGCCCTCAGGGGAGTGGGCAAGGGGAGAGCGGCCTGGGGAAGCTCCCTGGGGCCAGCGTGGCACCCACTTGATTTGGGAACTGTCAGCACCTCTGACGAGGCCACCCGTCCTCGTGTGACGCCCTCGGACCCAGGCTCTGCCACTCCACCCTCTCCGGGGTCCCCCCGACGCCCGGGGTTGCTCCTTCTCAGTCTCTATCACCGGCTCCTCCTTCTGGAATGTTCTGTTAATGCACATGTGGCGGGCTCTCTCCTGGGCCACTCTTCTCCCCCGGCCTCAGAAGGGACCTTGTTTGGCAATGGGGTCTCTGTGATGAGTTAGTTACAGACCGAACTAGTTAAGAGGGTTCCTGCTGGACTGGGCCTCAGCCAGCGACCGGCGTCCTTATCAGAAAACAGACAGACACAGCGGAGGGTGTCCATGGTGACGGAGCAGACACAGCAGGGATGTCCCACGGCCGAGGGCGGCCAGGGCTGCGGAGCCAGAAGAGGCGAGAGGGGCCTCCCCTGGAGCTCAGAGGGGCGCCCTGTGGCACCTGGCGGGGGGCCCCCAGCCGCCAGGCCTGCAGATAACACAACTCTGAGGCCGCGAGTGCGCAGCAGCCCCAGGAAACAAGGCGAAGGGCAAGGATAAGCCGGTTGGCAGCGACCACAACGGGGTCCTGCCTCACCCCTCAAGATGAGCCGCCTGACCTCCAGGTGCCGGCCCGTCCCCCAAGCAGCCAGGTCTCCCGCACTCAGGCCACCCCCATGGCGTTGACCCAGCGTCCTGCCCCCACAGCCAGGGTGAGGCCGCCTCGGCCGCGCAGACTCGGTGGCATCTGCTCCTCGGCCTCTCCTGTCAGGGCGCCACTTGTCACCGCTGCAGGAGGCAGCGAGGCCACCCCAAGGTGACCCCTCCCGGCCACCCAGGGCAGCTCTAGACAGAGCCACGTGGTGTGGCCCCAGCTGCAGGGTGAGATGCTCCTGGGGGGTCCCTGGCTCAGGACAGACCACCCCCCCCAGCCTGTGGTGACACGGGCCCCACCAAGCAGGGGGATGCCTCTGAGGAGGAAGCCTGCACCGGGACAAGGCCCGGCTGGGCGGCTGCAGCTCAGAGGGCGGCGAGTCCTGCCCTTGGGCTCCCAGGCCCAGGTATGAGGCTGGGTCAAACCGGCTTCTCCCCGCCATCCTGCCTCTCAGGCCACAGCTTCTCCCTGCCATCCTGCCTCTGGGGTCACGCTGGGCCCGGAAGCACGCAGAGACCCAGGAGCTAACAGGCCTCCGTGTGTCCCAGGCCCACGGCAGGTGACCGCCCCCTTCTAACTGACGGGGATGCCCCCTATGCCATTGCTTCTCTCCACATCGCCTCCAAAGTGCCCCATATTCAATGATGCCGGCGTCTTCCCTTAAAAACACTGGTGAATTCTGCATTCTACTCCATACGACAAGCTGTCTCTGCTTCAGCGGAACAGTGGCATTTACATGATTTACAACCAAATGACGGAAGCTTTGTCCCTCCCCCACATCATCTGGCCAACGTGATGCCCCTGGAATGTGTTCCCTGGTCCTGCGCGTTCCCCCTGTGGGTGGCTGAGGACATGATGGACGTGCTGGAGAGGGTGACGGGAGGGGGCTGGCCCTTCTGTGGAGGGAGAGAGCCAGGCCAGGAGCGGCGGCGCGGGCACCCCAGCAGAACACCCCGAGTGTCAGCAAGGGAGGGGGACCATCCTCTCCTGATGCCACTGGACTGCACCCTGGTCTCTGGGCCGGCGTGGTCTCTGCTCCTGGCGGGCGGAGCTGCCATTAGATACCAGCCTTCGGGGGCGATGTTGGCAGGACCATGGCCACGTGCCAGGGACAGGCAGCTTGGGATGAGGGAGGCAGAGCTGGGAACACCCCAGCAACATGTCTTCCATCTGCTTGACCAGAGAGCCAAGCAGGGAGGCCAAATCTTGCTTTTCCTTCCCTCTCTCTCTTTTTAAAATATCACCCAAGGATATTTTCCCATTGATTTTTAGAGAGATTGGAAGAGAGAGGGAAAGACAGAGAAATATCAATGTGAGAGAAATACATTGATTGGTTGACTCCTGCATGCACCCGGACCAGGGCCCAGGCCGGGGAGGAGCCTGCAACCGAGGTACATGCCTGTGACCAGAATCGAACCCAGGACCCTTCGGTCTGCAAGCCGACACTCTATCCACTGAGCAACACCGGCTAGGGCGCTTTTCCTCCTCTTCACCTCCTCAGATGGGAGCAAGGCCTGGTCCTCTGGGACGTCTAACCCGGAGCCAGGCTGCCCCCGAGGTCAGCGGACCAGATAAGCTCCTCTCACCTCTCTCGCAGGGACAGGGGTCACCTAAAGTTCCCTCAGCCAGCTGTGGGCCTGCCCCACCCCTCAGCTCCAGAGCCACAGCGTGGGCCTCCTGGTTTATTCTCTTTGCAAACACAGGCAGGGCCGTCTAAACAGACAGCACATGCTCTCTGCGCTCAGCACTGCCCTGGAGGTCTGTATCCGCAGGACCCATAGCAGACAAGTGACATGTCCCAGAGCCCCTCCCCAAACCACCTCCAGGGGACACCCTGCCTCCGCTGGGTCCTGGTGCAAATGGCCTGAGGACCTCTGTTCTACATCTGGACCTCTGGGGGAAGATATGATGAAAACGGTAGTTCCTGGTGTCTTGCTCCCCCTCCCTGCTTCCTGGGTGCTCCTTCCTGTCCCCTTTAGCCTGGCTGATGCCTGCTCAGGTCCGAGGTCTCAGCGAGGGTCACTGCCTCCGGAACCCTTCCCGACCACTGGGCTGGATTAAGTTCTGTTTATGTGCCACCGGGAGGCATCCATTCATTCACGCCAGCATTCACCACACACAATACTGTGGCCCACAACTGCGCGCCAGCCTGTGTGAGGCAGGGCCTGGGCCCCCAGAGCTCACACTGGGGGTGGAAGAGAGGCAGAAGTCCTCTGGGTCTGGGAGACACGCTGGGGCTCCTGTGACCCAGAGGGCGGAGCCCCCCAAGGTCGGCCTGGAACCAGCTCTTACCTCCTCCCCCATTTCTTTGCTCTTTCTCCTGCCTGGTTGGCTGCACCCAGCTGAGACTTGGGGGACGTGGGATCCCTGCACCTAAGCCCCTTCAGCGGGGACCATTGCCCCCCGCCAGGCTGGTTGCTCAGACAGACAAAGGCTATGCCCAGGGTCAAAGGCTGCACCCTGGCTGCTGCGAGCTCGGGGATTCTCTGCGCACTGCCCCCTCCCCCAGCCTTTAGTCTGCAAACAAAGCCACTTAAAACAATCCAATGAAGGCTGACATGCTCTTCCCCAAACGTTCCCCCTTCTGGGATGGGAGTGGGGGGCAAAGAGCGTCCCTAGGATTGAGCGCTGGGCTACTGATGGAGGGAAACAAGGGCTGAGCCTGCGAGAGCTCGCGGCTGTGCGCGTCACTGCCTGTCCCCAGGCTGGAGGCTGGCCCTCCCTCCGCGGGCGGGCGCTGCCGCAGTCCCGGCTGCGTGGGCGCGGCTGCTGGCCGGAGCGCTGCATTACACTGCACTGCAGCGGTGCTGGGCGGGGTACATGCGTACATGCGTGTGTGCCTGTGCATGCATGTGCGCGTGTCCATGCGCGTGTGTGTGCGTGCCCGCGCGCGCTCCCGAGCTTGAGCCCCAGTTTGCTAGGCGCTGCAGTCCCTCGCCCCCCCCTCCCCATCAGCACCTCCCAGCTCTCAGGGAGACTTTGCCTAGCAACCGTGGGGGCGGGGCGGGAGGGGCTGAGGAAAGGCTGCAGGAGGGGAGAGGAGGGGAGAGGATGGCTTCTGATAGGCCCCTTGCAACACTCCCTCCCCCCTCCGTGCCCCCGCCAGGTGGGCCCCTCTGCGCCTGTCGCTGCGCTGTGGTTCTGTTCTACCCTCCCCCCCCCCCTTATTAGTTATCAGGCTGGGGAAAGGCTGGGAGAATGATCCTTGGGTAGATAAGCCGCTTGTGCTCACTCCTTCAGGGAACAAAGGGAGAGGGAGCTGTCAGGGCTCTCCCACGCAGGGCGGGTCTCACCGTGCCTCTGCCCTGGCCACCCTTCTCCTCCCATTACTTGAGAGGACACCTGGCCAAGACCCAAGGGAAAGGGACGCTGGGGGTCCTTCAGGGCTGATCTGCTCTCCCCCTGCACATCTCCTCCCCAACTGGCCCGTGGATTCTGCCCGGGCTGCGGGCTAATTTCAACTGGAGCCAGAGCTCTGGGTCCCAGGGAGGGGGCTGCTGGAGAACAGGCGCCCAGCTGGCAGCAGGCCCATCGCCCAGGGGGTGGGCTGGTATGACCGAGGACTCTGGGGTGTGTTGTCACGAAGCAGTTAGGGTGGCTTTCTTCCCCAAGGCCTCCACCACAGCACCCCTCTCCCCCTGCGGCCACCGCCCCGTGCATCTGGCTCTGGGCTCCGGGGCCGCTGCCGTTCCCTGCGCTCTCAGGCACCGCCTGGCTGGGATTTGGCTCTAAAGGACTCCATCTCCGAGGCAGGTCCTGCCTACCCTGGTCCCAGCATCCTCCAGGCCGCCCTGCGAGGGACCTGCTCCCCCAGGGAGAGCCAGGGCTCGGTGGAGTTCCCAGCTCGTTTCCTACTTGTCCCGCAAAACTGACACCGGATTTCCTGAACCGGAGCCCCTGGTCAGCATGCCCTGCTCTGTGACACCCTGCAGGTCATCCTCGCAGCTCGGGCTGGCTCAGGCTTAGCCAGGGTCACTGCCAAGGCCGGCCTGGTGCTCCCAGGCAGCCACTGCCAGGGTGCAGATGCCTGCTGACCCAAAGCCACCTCCCGGAACAGCTCAGAAGGCTCAGTGGCCAGGGCGGCTGCCAGGCACCCTGTCGCTGCTGGGCCGGGACTGGGACGAGGCTGAGGTTTGCACCCTGGGGGGCTCAGGAAAGCTGGCCAGGGCATGTGCCGAGCCCAGACATCCGCCAGCAGCCAGCAGCAAGGGGAGTCTGGGGTGAGAAGCAAAGGGCCTGTGGAGAGGGGAGGGTGCTCAGAAACTGACCCTGCAGAAGGCCCGGGTCAGCTTAGCCAGGCCCCAGCGTCTCAGGCTGGTGAGGGCTCCAGTGACGCACCCCACAGACTGGCACTCTGCAGGCTTCCCTGGAACTGAGGTCGCGTGCAGCCATCTTCCCCGCCACCCCTCCCCGTCTGGGTGCAGAGACTATGGCCCAGCACCCAGGCCAACCCCGGGCTTCTCCTTGGCACGTCCATGCCCAGAAGGGCACCCTCGGAGCTTAGCGGCCCCGCCCATCTCTGGCAGCTCTCTGTGCGGAGGCCCTGGTGCCCAGGGGGAGCAGCGAACACTCACCAGCCCCAGGGACAAGGCCAGCAGCTTTCGGGGCCTGTCCTTGGCCAGCAAGTCCTGCCGCCCCCCGTGGAGCCTATTGGGGCTCCCTGGCCTTCCCCCCTCAGCCACAGTCATAATCCTGGGTATTTCAGATGCCCTCCAGGCAGATGGTAAAGTAAAACCGGCCTAGAAACGGGGGACGGGTGTGGGAGGGCGTCCCTGAGAAGGCTGGGCTCCTTACCGCTGAGAGGCAGAAGCATTAACACACAGCCTCGCTCAGGTCCAGGCTCGGAACCCGAGAGAAGCCCAGCCTTCCACCCTTCTGTCTCTGAGCGCTTGGGGATCGATGATGGCCTCCGGGCACTTCCGGGGACAGCCCTGGGGGCAGCAGAGGGTGCTAGGACCCTGCTGCTCAGGGCCTGTCAAGAGAAGGGCCTCGTAGCAACCTGGGGGCTTGTCCGGCCACTCGGATCTGGATCCACTGCCAGGAGTGACAGCTGCAGGCCAAGCTCACATGCTCCTTCTGTCCCCGGGAGACACCCACTGAGGGCAGAGACCCAGTCAGGCCTCCGGGGGTGGACACCCGGACACTTCCTCTTTGCCCACACCTGGCCCCCCAGTGTCCCTCTCCCACGGCGCCTGGCAGGGGGACCCGCGCTGCTCTTACCGTCTAGTGACAGCCAGTCATGCTGCGAGGAGGGGAGTGTGGGCAGGGCCCGTGCTTTGTACTCAAACACCACGGAGTTGGAGATGATCTGGTTGTTGAAGGCAACTTGTAGGGTCACGAGACCAGTGTCATGGGCTGAAAGCAAAACAAAGAGTGGTCAGGATGGGGGTGGGCGTCCTGCATCCTGGGGACCATCGGGGACCAGAAAGCCCCCTCTCTAGGACCCTTTCCTGGGGACTCCCAGCCGGCCCTGCTCCTCCCTGAGGCCCAAAGTGTGCTGCTTCTTCCAGGAGCCTTCCCTGGACCCCGCTCAGCCAGGTGCCCGGGTCATGCCACTCCCGCATTGTCATTGTCTCTACCCCTCTGCTCCCCGTGAGGGCAGGGACGGGAGCTCCGTGCAGGGCTGCTGCGTGAATGAGTGAGTGAGTGAGTGAGTGAATGAATGAGTGAGTGAGTGAGTGAGTGAGTGAGTGAGTGAGTGAGTGAGTGAATGAGTGAGTGAGTGAGTGAGTGAGTGAGTGAGTGAGTGAGTGAGTGAGTGAATGAGTGAGTGAGTGAGTGAATGAGTGAGTGAGTGAGTGAATGAGTGAGTGAGTGAATGAATGAGTGAGTGAATGAGTGAGTGAGTGAATGAGTGAGTGAGTGAATGAGTGAAAGAGTGCGTGAATGAGTGAGTGAATGAGTGAAAGAGTGCGTGAATGAGTGAGTGAATGAGTGAGTGAATGAGAGTGAATGAGTGAGTGAATGAGTGAGTGAGTGAATGAGTGAGAGTGAGTGAATGAGTGAGTGAATGAATGAGTGAATGAGTGAGTGAATGAGTGAATGAGTGAGTGAGTGAGTGAATGAGTGAGTGAGTGAATGAGTGAGTGAGTGAGTGAGTGAGTGAGTGAGTGAGTGAATGAGTGAGTGAGTGAGTGAATGAGTGAGTGAGTGAATGAGTGAATGAGTGAGTGAATGAGTGAGTGAATGAGTGAGTGAATGAGTGAGTGGTGAGTGGTGAGTGAGAGTGCGTGCCCCTGTGGCTGACCTCTCCGCTGTCCCATTCCCTCGGGCAGGGCTCGGTGTCCTTCGTGCTTATTCCTCTGTTTCGCCTTCCCCTGCCAGCTCCTCCTGACTCACTTACACGGCCTCGCGTGTATTTTTAGAAGTTCTGCCTCCCTGATGAGCAAGAGCTTCTGCGGTGCTCTGGGCCCCGGGGTGCTGGCATGAAGTGTGTGCCCCCTCCCGAGTCTGGCCAGCAAGCTCCGGGAGGCAGCCCGTGGGGACCTCTGGGCTGCGCTGGCCCCCCAAGGGGGGGGGTGAAGACGACTGTTTGAGCAACTGAACGGGCTGTTCTATCGTCAGTGAGAGGCGAGCCCGGCCCCGGCGGAGACCCGCTTTGTTCTGGGGGTGAGGCTGTGGCTGTGGGTCCCTGTTGAAATCTTGGGGGCTGTGGCCTGGAGGCCGTGGCGGCTGTGCAGGTGGGTGGCCCCGCCCGCAGGCCTGGCCCCCGAAGGCATCCGGGCTCTGTGCTCTCTGCCCTGCTTTTCTGGAACCGATGCCAGCGCCCGGGGCCTCCCGGGACAGATTTCCAGGAGGACGCACACGGGGATCGTGTTACTGTTTGGACACAGGTCTCAGGAACTCAGACTGGGGGAGGCCGTCCAAGCCAGCTGCTCCCCAGGGCAGAGCAAAGCTCCACTTCCCTCCGCGGGCAGCTCCGCCGGCCTCACTCCCCGTGGGGACACGGCTCGCTGACCGCGGCCTCTGTGCGGCCCAGGGGCTGCTGATGCCGTCGTCATTGGAGCAGGCCTTTAGGAAGTCGCTGCTGGGGGATGACCAGTGGGGTCCCCCGGGGCTGTGCACCTTGATGTGGTCCCTCAGCTCCAGGCCACAGGCTGGGCCAGCTGGCTCCGTGGTGGGTGCACCGGGTCCCCCAGGACCTCCCAGAGCCTCTCTGGGCAGGGATCCCCAGCCACATCTAGCCCCCGGCAGCTCTCCACGCTGTGGTCACCTGCCTGCCCTGGGCATGAGCCTGGCTGCCCACAGGGACCCACCTGAGCCCGCTCAGCTCTGCTCCTCGGGTGAGCCTCCTGCCCCTCGGCTGGCCCCCGGGGGGCTCAAGGCTCCTCTGTCCCAGACACCCCGGTCGGAGGGTCCTCCTCAGCTGCTGCTCTTCCTCCACCGTCTCCTGGCCCCGCACACCCTGCCGTGAGCGGGAAGGTGGCGGATTCAAAGGCGACCTCCCGTCTCCAGGGAGATGAATGGGGAGGACCTGGCACGGGCTCCTGGGTCCCATCCAGCCGCTCGCTCTCACAGGCCCCTCCCACGGGGTGCTTCCTGGACCCCCTTCCCCTCCCTTGAGTCTGTCCATCCGTGGGTCCTGGGTCCATGCCCTTCTGTCGCCTCACAGCCACCACCCTGTCCGCACTGCAGCACTTCTCACTCAGCCTCCCTCATGGGCCTCTGCTGGGGACCTCAGCACACCTGAGCCTGTGCCTGCTGGGAGGGTGTCGGGGCCACAGGCCGATGCTCTGTGAAACCAGTGGGAGTCCTGCTCCTTGAGTCAGGAAAGGGCACCCCTCTGCCGCCTCCTGTGGTTTCCCTGCTTCTGCTCTTCCTCCCTGCGAGCCACTCTCCCACACACTCAGAACCATCCTTCTCAGACAGAATTTACATCCCGTCACTCCCCACCTCCAACTGCTTCCTGTTGCAGGTAAAACCAAACCAGATTCCTTCCCGGGACTTAGGAGCAGGATGGACAGGTTTCTCCAGCCTTCTGTGTTCAGCTCCCCCCTTTATCTCTCTCCAACTTGCCAAGCCTCTTCCTGCTTCAGGGCCTTTGCACATCCTCTGCCCTCTGCCTGAGTGCTTCCCCCATCCCTCCCACGACTGGCTCCATTTCATCACTCAGGTGCCGGCCCTCGTCAGTCTTCCCAAAGGAGTAGCCCTTTTCCCGAGGTGCTTTACCAGGCCACCCCATTTTTCGGGTGCTGATGTGACTTCCTCCAGGCCTCTTGGTTATTCCTGTGTTTTCTTGTTCTCTGTCTCCTGCAGTCAGTCCTGTGAGAGCTGGGACTGGGTCTGTCTCAGTCTCATCTTCATGCCCAGGGCCAAGGTCAGTGCCTGGCACGTTGCGGCCGCTCAGGAACTGCCGAGCGCACCACTTCGAATCACAGGGCACTTGCTCACCTCGTTGAGAATTCCATCTTTTTTAAAAAAATGTTTTTTATTGATTGTTTTAGAGTGCGAGGAAGGGAGAGGGAGAGAGATAGAAACATGGATGAGAGAGGATCATCCATCTGCTGCCTCCTGCACGCCCCCTTCTGAGGATGGAGCCCACAACCCGGGCATATGCCCTGACCAGGAATCGAACTGTGACCTCTAGGTTCATAAGTCGATGCTCAACCACCGAGCCACGCCCTGGGCTTGAATTTCCTCTCCGGCTTGGACGTGGTCCCAGGGCATCTTCCGCCTTTTGGTGACCTGCAGGCTCCGAAAGCCGTCTTCTTGTCCGTGGCTCCTCTCTCCCCGAGCCCGGCTGCCGTTCCCAATCCCATCCCCGTCACCGCTGCTGGGCCTTCACTGGGGCCTGGCTGGCCTGGCTGCCTCCCGACCTTGGGCCTAGGAGCGTGTGGGAGACAGAGCCCACGCTGGGTGTCTGCTGAGCCCAGCGGCGGGAGCGGCCGGAAGTACCGTGTCCGAGGTCAGGGTGGACTCCCCTCCCCCATTTGGCTCGGGCAGGTGTGCCAGGCTGGTGGGCAGTGCCCCCCCCACTCCCGGTGCCCTCTTCCCCCGGCACTCCCAGCCCCTCAGGCGCCGGCGTGTGCTCAGGCCTCGGAGCCCTGCTTTTCAGTGGGGCTGGCTGGGTTCTGGCTTCACATGTTCCTTCTTCAAGCTCAGCTCCCCTTCCTCAAGCCCTTGGGACACCCAGGGCTGACCCCTGAAGCAGCCAGCACCGCCCCCCCATGGTCAGGGTCAGGGTTTGCGTCTGGCTCTACGCTCTGCTCCGTTTCAGGCACCTACCCGGTACCTGGCAAAGTATTTGGTGAGTGAAGAAATGAATGAATGAATGAATGAATGAGTGCAGTCAGAGCTGTCTGACAGAGTGGCATGCTTCAGTGTGGGCCTCAAAGCGAGGTGTCCCAGGATCCCCCTGTCTGTGCTCGGCTGTCGAGCAGGACGGGGCTCCAGCCGCAGGGCCCGCTCTGTGGGCCTCTGAGGCTGTGGCTCTCATCGCTCCGTGTCCGTTGATCTGAGAGGCAGGCTGTTAGAAGTCCAGGTGGCGGAGGCCGGCACAGGCTGCCAGCCAGCTCGGGGACTCAGACGTGCTCAGGGGCCAGGAGGACTGCCCGCTGGGACTGTCCTCTGTCGCACCGCCCCCCGTGAACAAGTGCAGAGGCCCCATCGTGACACGCGGGCGCTGAGCGTGAGCCAGGTGCTTCGGGGCTGCTGCACCTGCACGCTCACCGCCTGGCAGGGTTGAAAGATGCAGGAACTGAGGCTGAGAGAGGTCAACCACTGACCAGTCACAGGGCGGGACCGGCTGGTTCGGGCTGCGCTGCAGTGGGCCAACCCAGCCCCAGCCCAGGATCGGCCAGCTGGGCCTGCACACCGTCCAGAGGGCACGCAAAGAACAGTTGTTGTGATGTTTTTTGAGGGTCAGATAAGTTAGGTCTGGGTCCCCCGCCAGGCAGGGCCCAGGTATAGGAAGTGGGGCTATTTATAGGCCAGGCCAATCCTGTCTCGGCAGCAGGTGATAAGTGGGCAGTTTAACAACACGCCACCCTCTCCCCGGGCCCCCTGCACCCTCCTCCCAGCGGGGCTGGGACACTCCGCACAGGCCCCGCTGTGAAGGCCGACCCAGGCCGGGTAGGGCTGCCAGGAGCCAAGGGGGCTGAGTGGGTCCTCGGGAGGCAGCCAGGCAGCCGGCGGGGGCAGGGCCGGCAGAGCCTGGCCCCCTGGGTCGGCTGGTGAAGGAGGTGATGGGTTCGAGTGGAGGCTGAGCTTGTGAGCCAGTGCGGGAGCTGCCCGGGGAGATGGAGAGAAGGAGACTCTGCCCCCGCCCTCCCCGGTGGAAACTGGCACCTGGCACCAGCCGGCGCTGGACCCCACCCCCCACTGGACCCCACCCCCCACCTCTCTTCCCCACCCGCCGCCTCTGCAGAGAGCGCTCTCTCCTTTGTGAGCCCCCGGCTTCAGATGGCACAGGGAGGGCCTCCACCCTTGCCACCCACCTCCCTGTGTCTCGGGTCACTGCCTGGGAAAGTGGGACCGGTCATCCCTGGGGCGACCGGTGTGGGAGGGGCCAGACAAGTGTGGTCCCAGCACCAGCCCCGGGGACAGAAAGCCTGAGCTCTAGACAGGCGCCTGCACAAATCACGTGCCACGCTGGGGTGCCCCTTTGCAGCCGTGGGGGACTCGGTGACCAAGAAAGACAGACCCCGCCCGCGTGGGGCTGATAGGCCCCTGGGGAGGCGGTGAGGACGCACTGTCAGACGGGTCACCAGCTCAGCAGATGATGATGAACCCGGAGGGACATCCCTGGGGGCTCCCGTCCCTGAATCCGGGAGCAAATTCTGTGCAGGCACCTTCTCCGGGGCCCTGGGTGGGTAGATGCCTTCTTCAAACTTCCAAGGAGCTTGTGTGGATTAGTCTGAGTTTGACATCCCCTCCGCCATCGCCCACCAGGCCTCTGACTGCTCTGTGCCCCAGGGGGCTCGCCCTGTGCACCCACGGCCTGGGCTCTCTTACCCGGTTGGCTTGGGCCGTGAGCGCACAGGAGAGAGGTCCGCGTGCTGCAGAGGCGGCCTCTGACCTCACGCAGCTCCTGCGGGGCCTCCACCTGCCCAGCTCCCACCAGCTCCCGCAACCCGTCAGGGCTGCGAGGTTAGAGCTTCCGCTGTGGCCAGTCTGGGTGCACCGGCCCCTCATCGCCCAGAGTCCCCGCCTGTCCCTGTCCCATATGGGGTCCGTGAGCGGAACGGAGGCCGTTATAACAGCACATCCGGGACCCACTTGTTCACACCCGAGGGGGTGAGGCCCGGAGCGATGGCTCAGCTCGCTCAGGGTGCCCTCTCACCTGGGCAGTAGCAGCGCAGCACGCCGGGCTGAATGAGGGACGCAGGCACTGAGATCTGGTCGAACAGGCAGCTGTAGTTATTGCTGGCTTCTTGCCACGGGCCTGTGATGAGAACCTTCACTCCTCCCTGGAGGGGACAGACAGCAGGGACAGCGTCAGCTGCCGAGGGACGAGGGACGCACCCTCTGTGGGGAAGCCCTGGTCCCTCGGGGCCCCGTGCTCCTCGCTCCCTCAGCTGGCATCCAGCATGGGCCGGCAGTGCTGACCCCTGACCCCTCCTGCGTAACGTCGGTTCCAGCAGAAGGAGCAGAGTTTTCTAACCTTTGCAGCCCCGAAGTCCCTGGGAACTGGCCTGGTGGACCCCTGGAAGGCAGGGGAGGACAGGGAAGGGGCCGGGTCAGCCTCGGGCTGTGGGCAGACTGCGGGAGGCTCAGGTCTGGAGGAGGCCTGAGCACCTCAGTGTCCTGCGGAGACTGATGCCTGGTGGCAATGCGAGGGACCAGGACCCAGGTCTGGTGGGGACCGCCAAGGGGGGGCAAGTCTGGCTTTGGAGACGGCACTTTACAGCGAGGCAACCGCAGTCGGGAGGGCAGTGGAGAGAGCACAGGAGCCCAAAGCAGGAGGCGCTGTGGCCGTGTTCTCAGGCCAGCGGCCCAGCCTCTCTGGTGGCTCCTGGTCTCCAGGGCCCCTGGCCTTGCTTCCTTTGGCTCAGATCTATGGTCCCACGGGGAGAGGTGGGCTCTGTGGGAGGGGCGGGCTGGGAGTGGGTGCGGCTGGGCAGGTGCCCAACGCCCCAGGCAGAGCCTGATTCTGGGATGCCTGGCAGCATGAGGCCAGCTCAGGGGGCCGACCTCCTGGTTCCTGGGAAATGAAAGAGCAGTGACTTCAAAAGGCCACGGTGACCACGTGAGGAGAAAGGAAGAGGAAGATAACAGCATCCACAGCTGCTGGCCGGAAGCCAGGGCCGCTGTGGGGAACAAAGGGCTGCAGAAAGCACTGCAGAGCCAGGGCCTTCTCCATGGCAACCGCGAACCAGGGCCTTCTCCATGGCAACCGCACAGGAGGGGCTCAGCATCCTTCGGTTCAGGGAATGGTTTCCATGGCAACCCTCGCCACGCTGCGCTGGGCTGCTGTGACGCAGGCACTTGAAGGTTCTAATTGCGTCCTCCCCTGCCTGGGGCCGCAGGAGTGGGTGAGGGAGGTGACACAGAGGGCTTGGGGGAGGGGAGGGAGCAGCAAGTGCCACTGAGGTCGCTGTGACCTAGGAGTCCTGAGATAAAGGACCCAGATTTCTGATGCACCTAGGGCAGATCCTGAGGCCCAGGGGCACCTCCCGTGTGTTTGCATGTGTGTGCATGCGTATACATGTGTGCGTGTGTGTATGCATGCATGTGTGTGCGTGTGGCCGCCTGCAGCTGGAGGTGAAGAGAACAGAACACAGAAGTGGGAGCTGCCTGTGGGAGGGGGGACCCTCTGAGAAGAGACAGCAAGGTGGCCCCAGCCTTGGCATTCCTGCAAAGTGGGTGCACCTGACCCCCTATTTACAGACTAGGAGGTGTCCCAGGCCTGGGTGTCTCAGCACAGACCCCTCTGGAGCCTGGCTAGAACTGGGGTCCTAACGCTGTCAGCAAGCAGGCCTCTGGCCGGTGGAGCAGGGGAGGGGTGAGCATGCCAGCCAGGGGGTTGTGAGGGAGGGGAGGTCAGCAGAGGAGGGGGTGTCTCCTGCAGGAGAACCCAGGAGGGGGCCCCCCTGCTGCCCACTGGGGACTGTGAGAGAGTAGCGCTCCTGGGGCCCCCGCGGAGGTCTCTCCACTCAGCCACATCGGGTGGTTTCTGTGCATTTACCAAACCACATTGAATCTGAGCTCCTTTTGTTCCCAGCAGCTGTAATCGCCCAGGGCTGCTGGGAAACTAGGGCAGATGCTCCCTCCGCGAGGTTCCTGTTCCCGTGCCGCCCTCTGGTGGCCAGCGGCTGAACTGCATGGATCTGCAGGCTGGGACTCAGGCAGAACAGAGGAGGCCAGGCCTGTTGAGGGCCCGCTCTAAGGCCCCTCGCCAAGGCCCGTGGGCCAAGGAGGCCTGAGTGCGGGCCTGGACTGGCCCAGGACCTGCACGCTCCGGCTGAGGCCCCGGGGAAGAAGTCTCCTGCTCCCACCCTTTAGCTCCCGCAGGACTCGGGCTCCATGGAGCCTCAGAGTGTCCCAGGGACCTGATGCCCAGGGGCCAGGCCTCTGAGCCAGACCTAAAACCAGCGCTCCCAGCCCTACCTCCGGGCAGCCCAGGCCTGGTCTCCTTCCTGCTCCCTCAGAATTGCTCTCTCAGCCCCATGGGCCTGGGGGGTGGGGGCCAAGCTGCTGGGCTGAGCTGACCTTTCACCCTGGGGAACGTGGTGGGTGCTGGGACGGTGCCACTGAGATCAGTGTCACTGAGGGAGTCACCCCGAGCCACAGCAAGGGAAACCAGCTGGAACCTTCTAGAGTCTTGAGGGGGGCAGTGTGGGAGGTGGACAGAAGACACAGGTGCTGCGTGGGCCAGGCCTGGAATCCAGACCCCTCACCACACAGGGCAGCTGCCCCTGGACACCCGAGGATATTAACGCCCTGCACACACAGCGCACGGGCGGAAGCTGCTCTGACTGGACGCCGGCCGTATTTCCAGGCTCCTGTCCAGAGGCGGGGCCACCAGCTGGCTGATGTGGCGCCTGGGAGCTGGGGGCACTGGCACACGGATTTTATCTCAGCTTTGCCACAAAGGAAGGGGCGGAGCAGGTGTGAGCCTCCTGGCCTAGTCTGTGACACTGAGGCCCACAGTCCAGGGGACCCTGCCAAGGTCGTACACGGTCAACCAACGAGCAGCCTCTTTCACGGACAAGGCAGGAGGGCCTGGATAGAGCACTGTGGCCGAGGACTGACCACTATTCACTGATGACATACTAGGGAGCCCAGGAGGGTCAGGGTCTTATGAGAGCATCCTTTCCTTGTCCGGGCAGCAGCCCCCTCCCCCTGACATCGAGGGAACGTGGCAGTGGCACCAGGGGAGCCACGAGCAGCCACCAACTGGGAGAAAGGGCCAATCTGGGCCCCAAGCACCCGGCCGGTGGGCTGGGAGGAGTGGAGGAGTGCGCCCCGGGGTGCAGCGAGCAGAAGGCTGGGGCGTCTCCCCTTCCTGTGTCATTCTTGCTGGAGAGAAGGCCAAGGTCGCTTCCTCAAGCATGTGCCGCCGTGGCCCACGGGTTTCCTGCAGCTCTGGGCTCCGGGGATTGGGGGGGGGGAGGGCCGGGGGGCGGGGAGTCCTGGGGTCATAGAACATGCCTTTGATTTTGCCAAGGTTCGATTGAACCAAGTAAGTCTCACAGAAGCCTGTTCAGAAGCTGGGCCCTCCCTCTTCATTTGTTGGGAGTTGGTTTTTGCTTTGTATCCTTTTGTTTAGCGACTCATGAGCAGCTGATATGGCTGATCTATGATGCTGACTTTCAAATGGTCTTTTCCAGCTCTTGGAGCCTCCCCCGCCGCCTCCCCAAAAGCAAAGCAAAATATAGGTGGAATCTTAACACATAAACCAGGTGACAGCGGACTGCTCTGGCTGGAGGGCCCCCTGGCCTCCGCGGAGACCCCTGGCTTAAAACTACAGGCTGTGATGGAGACTGAGCACCGGGCTGAGGAGGGGAGGTATTTCAGGTGACCTGGGAGGGGCCAGCTGGCCTTCGTGGTCTGGAAAGCCACATGCAAATGAGCTCCCTCAGCTCCATGCGGGGTGGGGGGGTGGAGGGGTGGGGCGTGAGCAGGTGAGATGATGGGTGATGGGGAGGAGATGGCAGCTGCCACTTACCTCCGGGTAGGACCACTCTGGGGAATAGTCGGTCACCATGAACACCCGTCCGCTCTGCTGCAGCATCCCCAGGGTGCCCTGGGCCGAGGCGGCCGAGACCACCTCGGCGACGTGCATGTAGGCCATGGTGCCGGCCCCGCCCTCGGCGCCGCTGAGCTGCAGGCTGCCCTGCTGGGGGCTGCAGCAGGGGATGCACATCTCGGCCTGGGCGAAGGGGGCGCGGGCCCCGTCCTCTGACTGTGAGAGCGCCGCGCCGTCCCCCGACACCAGCTGGTGCCCGTAGATGGTGCCGCTGCCCCCCTCCACGGAGATGAAGTCGTTGATCAGGTCGGAGAACTGGTTGCTGAAGGAGATGTCAAAGTGGTCCAGGCTGAGCTCCATGTTGGAGGCATTGCCGAGGCCGGGCTGGGCCACAGGGTACAGTCCCTGCACCACGTTCCCCGGGAGGAGGGGGACGCCACTCGTGCTGCGGATCACCCCGGGGGTCTCGGGCTGCAGGTAGTGCTCCGAGCCACAGGCCTGCAGCTCCCCGGACTTGATCAGGCCCTCACCCCCTTCGGCCACCTGCGAAGTCTCCATGGTGACCTCCCCTTCCGCAGCCATGGCCTGGAAGCTGGCCTGGAACTGCATGAGGTGGAGGGAGGAGGTGGGCTCCACCCGTGTCTCCACGTGGCCACTGCAGGAGCTGGTCTGCGAGGAGGCCTCCGTTTTCACCGTGGGCATCACGAAGGCGCCCCCGGAGTCGCTCAAGCTGCTGTGGGCGCTCTGCTCGAGGGGGAGGGGCTTGCTGGCATCCTGCAGGAAGAAGCTGGGGGAGGGGGTCTGGTGGATGTGGGGGCTGTGGCCCGTCTGGCTGAAGCTGGATGCATAGTCCTTGTTGGAGTCGATGGCGCTGAAGTCCATCTGCTCCAGGGTGGTGCTGGGGCTCAGGCCGCCGCCCGACGGCAGCAGGCCGGGGCCCGCGCTCAGGCTGAGGGAGCCGGCCGCGGCGGCCGACGAGGAGTACGCTTCTTTGGCCATCTGCTGCTCGAAAGAGGTGTCCTCCGTCTTGATCTCCTTGGCGAGGACAGTGGTGAAGCTGAAGGCCCTCTCCACGGGAGGCGAGTGCCGGACGCCGGCGCTGACCATCTCGGCCTTCAGGCCCCCGCCCCCGTACGTCTGGCCCTGCTTTGGGTTGTTGAGGAAACAGTCGGGGTCAAAGTTCATGGTGGTTTCTGGAATCTTCCGGCCGCCGTCCAGGGTGGTGGAGAGGACCAGCTCCTCGGAGACGTTGGAGGGCAGCATGGACAGGCTGTCCGAGCCGCCCGGGGTGGGGAAGGTGAACTTGTGGCCGTCGGAGCTCATGGCCAGGACCAGGCCCTGCGAGGCGTCGGGCGAGAGGAGGTGGTGGTTGGGGCCGGCGGTGGGGGACATGGTGTACACGGCCTCGTTGGTGACCTCGGACATGAAGACCGTGGCGCTCTGGGACAGGCTCCCCATCACGGAGGCCACCGCCATGCTGGACACGCCGGTGACCACGGGGCTGTCCGCCATGTCGGGGTCGCTGTTGAGGCCGCTGCTGATGGACACGGGGGAGCTCTGGGTGGTGTCGGGCACCTCCACCTGGTTGGTGGACGAGACCTCGGTGCTGCTCTGGTGCAGCAGCACGGGCTTGGCCACCTTGCCGTTCCTCTTCTCGCGGCCCGAGCCCTTGCCGTGGCTGTGCTCCTGCTTGCCCTCCGACACGTCATTGTGCTGCACCTCCGCGTGGCCGCCGTAGCCCCCCGTCCGCGGCTCCACCTTCGGCGAGATGATGCGGTGTTTGGCACTGTTGCACTTGTGATGCACGCTGCTGCCTGCTCCTGTGGGGGTCAGAGGCACAGCACGCACACACGCATGCCACACACATGCACACGCACACATGCACACAGGCACACAAAGGGAGTGTCAGAGCTGGGCTGCAGCAGACCCTGTCTCTGAGCAGCTGGCACCTGGCAAAGCCCCTCCTGGGAGCCCCCGAGCCCGTGGGGCTGGCATGTAGCAGCCACTCAGATTGGGGCCTCCTGACCCCCGGCCCCAGGCGCTCATGTGCCCTGGTCACCACCCTCCCCACCAGGCCCCTTTTCCGCCGTTCACTTTGCAAATAGTGACAGCAGTGCCCCGACAACGGGAGGTGGGGAGGAGAGGACGGAGAAGGCCGTTCTCCAGGGAGACCCTCCCACCCTCGGAGCAGCCGCCTTCCCCACCCAGGCTTTCGCTGGCGGGGCTCAGCCGGGGGTGGCCTGGTCCCTCTCTCCACCCCCTGGAGGCGTCCACGCCCACAGGCCGGGCAGCACTGCAGGAAGCCTCTCCTCCAGGCGGCAGGGAGCCCCCTGGGACCGGCAGCCAGAGGTGGAGGCGCACCCAAGAGCCAGGTGTGCTCTCTGGATGGCTCCCAGGCCCCAAGGCCAAAGGGGGCCCAGACTTCGCTCTGTGGGCCGCAAGGTATTCGGGGCCACCATCCTCTGTTCAGCTGGCTGGACCAGTCCTCAGCTCTTTGTGGGGCAAACGCCTTCTAAAGCGCAGCAAGGACAGAGCCCCGCCCGGCTCAGTGGCAGAGACGGAAAAGCCGCACAGGCGTCCGAGCCCCCGCGCGTCAGGGCCCACGCCCGCCAGGACCCCAGGACGCTGTCTCCCGCTTTTCTCTCGCACTCCATCCTCATTTCCATCCCGTCTGGTAAGGGTCAGTTTGCTTTTATAAAAGGGTGAAGCCCCCTTGCCCCCCGCATCCCGTCGCAGCCTCGTCACCGTGATCCCTAAATCCCTAAATGCAGGTAGACGTGGCGGGAAGCGAGGTGGCCGCTAACGGGAATATCTCCTCAGGGAGCGCAGGGAGCGGGAACGCACACCTCGAAGAGCAAACACTGTGACCAGGAACAGACACCGGGATGGAGAGTGCGGGCCCTGGACGCTCTTGGCGGAGACGGGGGTTAAAGACAGCGGTTTGGCTTGAGTGGCCCATTGACTCAGGACTGGTCCCGGAGAGCAGGGCTGGCCCCGTGCCCAGGGACCTGGGCCCCCTGCTGACGTGGCCCAAGGGCACTGGGGGCCTGGAGGGCACTGTGGTGGGGGGACAGAGGCCTGGAGCCCCATCCCCATGCACCCCAACTCTGCTGCCCCCACCCCCAGGGGAGCTGCCTCTCTGGGAACGGCTGTCTCTGCCCAAAGTGGGCCGCCCGCCGGCGGGTGGACAGCACGAGGCTGCGTCTGGCCTGGGGGCCGTGCTGTCGCCTGACCCCGGGCTGACCCCTCCCCCACTGGCCATCAAGGCGACCTGAGGAGGAGAGCCGTGCCACTGCTCGGCAAAGCCCCTCGGCCTGTGGTCCCCGCCTGCCCTCCACGCCCGCCCTGCTCACCCAAGCCGCCGGCACACAGGCAGTTGTGGGTCCGAGGCTGCGGCTTGGTCTGGTGGCTGTCGAGGATCTGCTGCACCAGCTGCTCCACGGAGAAGCCCGAGCTGCTGTTGCCGTTGCTGCAGGTCCACTTGATGCCGTGGACTGGGGGAGACAGGGCGGGTCAGAGGCCGCGGGGCGCAGGGGAGGGCGGGAGGGTGGGAGCCAGGCCCTCCCAGAGCTCAGCCCCTCCCCTCCCTGCTAGGAGGCTGGCTCTAGGGACACAGGAGGAGGTCAGGGGGAGCCCAGGCTGCCCCACTAACCCCCTCTCCCAGGGCTCCCTGCTCTTCCTCTGCCCCCTCCCTACTTCCCCTCGGATGCAGCCGGGAATGGGCTGCCTAGGGATCTGCTCCGGTTTCCCCAAGTGCAAGTGCACCAGGTGGCTCTTCACGGGGCCCTGGAGTGGGAGAGAAAGGACCCCCCTGGACTGTAGGTCGTGGGGATCCAGAGGGAAGGTCAGGCGGGGTCACAGCAGCGTGCTGGGCAGGACCTGCCCCAGGGCAGCACTTTCTTCCCACCTGACTTCGCGGCCTAGAGGGGCTGAGGGGACAGGACCGCAGGGACAACCTGGCCTGGGCAGTGGGTGCCCACAGATGACTGGCCACCTGGACGGCTCAGCGCTCCTTGAGTGGCACCCGCGTGGCCGAGGGCTGTCTCCCCACCGGCTTGGCAGGATGGGCTGGAACCCGAAAATAAACCAACTCGCCCGCTGAGTGTGTGGACTGGCTGCGGTTCACGCCCACCCGGCCGGGAGGTGGCCAGGCCCGGGGTGGCAGGTGGGGCCCGGCACAGCCCAGCGCTGGAGGCTCTGGGAGCCAGCTCTGGAGGCAGTGAATCCACAGCCGGACTCCAGGAGGGACCCCGGCTGCTGGGAAGGGGATGCTGGGAACAGGTGGTCTGGGAGGAGGAGCAGGGCCCAGGTCACGCCAGGGAGAGGCAATGGCTCTGCAGCTGCAAGAACATTCTTTCTCCTCTGGCTGAGCTTCTCTCACAGGGACCCGGGGGAAGAGTGGTCGCAGCTCACGGCTCCTGCTCTTGTCTGTGAGGGACTCCGGGACACAGATGTACAAGGAGACCGTCTACACAGGGGCAAAGCCTGGTCACACTCACACCAGAGTGGAGCCCAGATTTCGCTCTTTACTTGCTGTGTGAATCTGAGCAAGCCGCCAAACCTCTCTGAGCCTCAGTGTGCTCATCTGTACAATGGGAATCTAATAGTATCTGCCTGGCATGCTGATGTGGAGGAAACCTGATTGATCCACCACCCCGGCACGTCATGTGTCCCCAACAAAGAGCCCCTGTTGTCACAGCCATTCACGGTGATGATGGTGACTCCCAGCATGAAATGCCAGCCTCGGCGGCTGGCTGATGCTATGGCAACGGGGGTGCTTGCTGTGCAATCACAGAGCTCAGCCTTTGCACGCGGGCACGGGGAGAGCTCCAGGGCATGTGCCACGTGCCCCTGCCCCCTGTCCGCACCTGGATGGAGAATGTCAGTGGTTTTGCAAAGAAAACCCCACGAGTGAGGGTTGGGATCTGCCAGGATCCCTCGCGGATGCTTTCCCTTCGCGCCTGCCCGCCGCTTGCTCACGGTCCTTGCCCTCTGTGCCACCCTGAAGAGGCCCTTCTGGCGCCCGTGGGGCTTGGCCTCCAGCACCTTCATCGGCACCGGGGCCCACGGTCCTGTCCTGCGGCTCTTGGATCCCAGCAGGTCATCAGGGGGAGGGGGGGTGCTGATGGCTTCTGCCCCAAGCTCACCGAGCGGCCTGGATCTGGGGTGCAGTTGTGTGCGCCTGTTCAGAGCGCTATGGATGGGCACATCCAGGGGGTGGTGGTGGCTTTACCACCCACCTTTCCTCGGGCGGGCAGCCTCGGCCTTGGGCTACCTCGGGGAGTTCAGCAGCCCAGGAGGCCCGGGCTCCTGCTGGCTCAGCCGCCTCACCCCCGGCAGCTAGAAGGGAAGGCCCAGGCTGGGATTGTAAACCTCATCACAGCTACGGAGCCCTTTGCTCCAGTAAACCTTTGCCGGGAAATCCGACATGGAAGGCGGGTGACAGCACAGGGGGCCTGGCGGAGGCAGGGGTGAGGGTCAGGGCCCCTGGCCTGTCCCCAGGTCCTGGGCCCCCTTGGCTGAGGACCTTCCCCAGACTCCTCATTCTATAGGTGAGAACCTGGAGCCGGGTGTGGGGACAGAGCGCAGGCCTCGAGGGCCCTCCCCTGACACCGCTGCACACGCAGATGGTCTGTCCCGTGCCCGCCCAGCAGCGGCGGGAGATTCTGGTGTCCTTGTCTGGGAGGTGCCCAGGGGTCTGAGGAAGCTCTCAGGAGACCCCAGTGCAGGCGGGACGGTGCACACACAGCCTGAGCCTCATTCCTCAGCTCTGCGGCCGAGGAGGACTGCCCGAGCTCATCAGCAGGCATCACAGGGCGTCACCTGGGCGGCTACCAGGGCATCACAGGGTGTCACCTGGGCACTACCAGGGCATCACAGGGCATCATCTGGATGGCTACCAGGGCGTCACCTGGGCGGCTACCAGGGCATCACCTGGGTGGCTACCAGGGCACCACAGGGCGTCACCTGGGCGGCTACCAGGGCGTCACAGGGCGTCACCTGGGCACTATCAGGGCATCACAGGGCGTCACCTGGGCACTACTAGGGCATCAAAGGGCATCACCTGGGCGGCTCTGAGCAGGCGCTCATCGCAGGACCAGCCAGGTGTTCTCAGGGAAGCCACGGAGTCCGAGCTTGGCTGTCTGGGGGGATGAGCTCCCCCTCTGGTTTCTAGCCGCGTGGCCACACCTCACCCAAAGGCCTTAGGGGCAGGTGGGCTTACTGATCCCTGCATGGCAGACACCTCTGGCATCTGTGCCTGACCAGGTCCCTGACCAGGTCCCCGTCACCCCCGACCAGGTCCCCGTCACCCCTGACCAGGTCCCCGTCATCCCTGACCAGGTCCCCGTCATCCCCGACCAGGTCCCTGTCACCCTTGACCAGGTCCCTGTCACCCCTCACCAAGTCCCTAACCAGGTCCCCGTCACCCCTGACCAAGGTGCTCAGACCAGGCTCTGCTCGGCCCCCATGGGCGGCTGCTGCTCCCCCTCCTGCTGGGAAGGCTATAAGATGAAACCAGGGAAGCGGACAAATTGCAAGCAGGACTTCTGGATGCTTAACGCCAATCACCGACTGTCCTGGAACATCCACATCCATGTGCAGCTCGCCTCCTGCCCCTCTGGGGGAGCCCCTCCTCGCGCAGGAGCTGTTAGTGCTGAACATCAAATACCATCAGACGGCTTTAACGACATGCTCTGCTTCCAACCAGGTAATGAATCAGCGGGAAGAGGGGGGGGGTCCCTTGGGGGAGGCGCGCTTTGAGCGAGGACGGTTAATAACCTCACACACTGACACCCCCCTCCCCACCCCCCAACTCAGCAGCAGGGAACTGCATCGAAAGTGCACTTGACAAAAGGCAAGGCCACGGCCTGGGTGAGGGCACCGGCCTGGGTTGGGGCACCGAAGGGGGAAAGGGGATTCCCAGAAAATTGCCTCCGGGGGCTCTGGTCCCAGCGGGCCCCCCTCTCACTGAATCTCGGTGGAGGCACCCGGCTCCGCACTCCCAGGCCAGTCGGCCACCTGGCCCAGAGGAGGAGGATGGAGGACGTCGGAGCATTCCGGCTGTCAGGGTCCCTGGGCCGCTCAGGCGGTGGAGGGGGACCTGTTTGCCCGGAAGCTAGGCCAGGGAAGGTCCCAGAGACGGGGTGTGTGGCCAAGCTGGCTCCTCCATGAGCCTGCTCAGGACAGGAAGGCCCCGCCGGCCCCTGGAAGTGGGGGACTCCAGTGGCTTCCCCAGCAGTCCCGCCATTGCCTGGGCCACATGTGCCCGGGGCCCGACACTCTGGCTGGGCCGCCAGCAGCTGCCCTGTGTGAGGACTGGTCCCCGAGAGGAGGCTGGGCTGGGGTGGCTGTTGCAGGAACCCACAGGCCCACGCCCGCACGGACCTGGCCGGTGCCCAAACACTTGCGCTAATTGCCACCCATGGCTAGACCATGGCGCCCGGGCTAATATGAATAATCAACACGAAATCAATGACAGCAGCGTGTGGCCGAGCTTTGGAGAGCCTCTTCTCGTGAACAATTTGCCTGAGAGGCGGCCAACCGCTGGGAGAGAGTAATTGAGATGTGGAGGCGGGGTTGGGGGGAGGGTGGGGTGACCCCCCATGGGGCTGGCTGCTCCATCCCCGCCCTGGGGAGAGGTGGAGAGCTGTGGCTGAGGCAGACTGGGCCCGAGCCCAGGTCAAGCGCCGCTGTCACCCCTGCATGGACAGAATCCTGCGCCCCAACATTCTTAGGTTGGAGCCTGACCCCAAGGTGACTGTGTTTGGAGACAGCCTTTCAGAGATTAAGGAGGTTAAGTGAGGTCCTCAGGGTGGGCTACTCCAACAGGACTCGTGTCCTGTCAGAGGAGGAAGAGGCACCAGGACTGCACATGAAGGGCAAGGCCGGTGAGGACACAGCAGAAGGCGGCCGGCTGCAAGCCCGGAAGCGGGGCCTCCCCAGAAATCTACCCAGCCGACCCATACCTTGATCTTGGACTTCCGCCTCTGGACTGTGAGAAAATTAATTCATTTAAGCTGCAGAGTCTGTGGTATTCCACGCCCTGGTATAGAGATCACATCTCTAATCTCTCAACAACCCTCTGAGGAAGAATTACCGTTGCATTTATTAATTCGAGAACCAAGATGCGGGAAGTTATGTGACTGACACTGTAGAGAAGGGGCGGGAGGGGCTGCAGAGCCAGGCTCTTTCCGCTGCACCCCTCCTGGGACCCAGGAACGCCTGGATGGATGAGGGGGTGCGGCCCCCATTGGGGGGCGGGATTCCTTCCACTCAAAGCTAGACTCACGTCACTTCCTGGAGAGAGGGTGTCCAGTTTACAGGGGTGGGAGCTGGTGACTATGCAGGAACCCCAGGAACCTGGGGCTAGGCCAGGTGCTGACCCCCAGCCCACCGCCCACCTGCCGTGTCCTGCTGACTATGGAGGATGCCCCCATCTCAGAAGGACCAGTCTCAACCTGGCTCCTCCCTTGTGACCTTCCTTCCCGGGGCCAGGACAGCTGGGCAGCCAGGCCACCCAGACCAGGGAGAGGACCCCGGCTGGGCCCCCAGGATGCAGGGGAGAGGGGGGGACCTGCTGTGACCTGCCCCTGGAGGGTCTGGAGCTAGCAAGAGAGGGTGGGGGGCCTGGGCCAGGAGCCAGGCTCAGGGCTGAACCTGGGCCTCTGGGCTCCTGGAGGCCTGGCCACGTTCATAGCGGAGAAGGGAGCATTTGGGGGAAATTTCTATGAGAGACAGGGAACCCAAAAGAAGACTCCTCCCAGAGGCGGTGGGGTTTTCGGGGAGCAGCGTTTGGGGGTTGTGGTGGGGAGGGGACTCACCTCGTCAGAGATGGGGACCCAGAGGCGGCTTCCTCTTGGTTGTCCCCTGACGCGGCGACCCTACGTGGTGTGGGACTGGACTGAAGGGCAGCGTGAACCCCAGCTCAGCGCCGGAGCTCGCTGTGCGGGCGGAAGGGGCTGGGACCCAGAGATGCCGAGAGCCTGTGTCAGGCTGGCCTTCATGCGGAAGATGTAAGGAAGACCTCTGATTCCCCTTGGCCTCGGTTTCCGCATCTGCCAAATGGGTGCCTCTCTGTGGCTCACCTGACCACGTCGCTGTTCGCTAAGGGACTTTAAAGATATAGAGAGAAGCGGGCCCCCACCCAGGACTGGGATTCAGGGGTGCCCATAGGAGACCTGAGGCCGCCAGGGTCGGGGCCCCGAGGCAGAGACCCTTTCTGCTCTGAAACATCAGGCCGGCAACACGTGGGGGAGGAACCGTGCAAGGACAAGGACATATAAGGCCGCAGGCCCCACCCCAGGCAGTCACTCCGAGGAGAGGGCCGGCCGGGCTGGAGCCTGGGTCACTACCTGTGGCTTCTAGCACGGGCAACTTCTCGGTGCTACGTGAGCAGGTGACAAGCGGCATGTTGGTGACAAAGAAACTCCCACCCAACAGGGGCCCCGTCCTCCTGCCCCATCAGCCTGGGCGCAGCCAGTTCTCCCGCCATGCACTCAGCACACAGTAGAGGCCCATGAAGAGGGTGACCTTTTTTGTTTTTTAATCCTCACCCGAGGATATTTTCCCATTGATTTTTAGGGAGTGGAAGAGAGTGGGAAGGACAGAGAGAAACATCAATGTGAGAGAAACACATTGATTGCCTCCTGCACGAGCCCCAACCAGGGCCTGGGCCAGGAGCCTGCAACCGAGGTACGTGCCCTTGACTGGAATCCAACCCGGGACCCTTTGGTCCGCAGGCCGACGCTCTATCCATTGAGCCAAGCTGGCCAGGCGAAAAGGGTGCCCTTTTAACATGCTGCCCAGACAGGTCACCCTGGAGACAGACAGGGTGCCATGGTCATTTGGCTGGACAACGGTGTAAACTGGGACGCTCCCCAGCAACCGGGACGCGTGGTCACCCTATTTAGGGACCGTGTGACGGAGGCGGGAGGGAGGGGAGGCGCTCCACGTGCCTCTCAATGCATGAATGAGCCCAATTGGATTCCTCCGGGTTGTTGACACGGGAAGGCTGTCTCCATGGCAACAAGGTCAGTGGGAAATGGCAGCGGCGTTGGTTTAATTTTCACCGTATTCTTGTTGACAGGAATAAAGGCCCTGCTTCTGATTTCTTGGTTCAACTGGATAACATTTTCATTAGATTTAACTTCTCATATCCAGACACCCACATACTATTCAATTTCCCCGTCTCGCCCTCAACTCTCATTCTCCGCGGGTCTTGAGGACATTTTCAGAAATCTCATTTCCAGGAGTTCGGAGGCTGGCTGGGGACGGGTAGCATGTGCACTCGGGGACGTGTGCGCTGGCTGCTGAAGGAGCTGGTGGTGCCTGGCTCTGGGTGTTTGGGGGTGCGGGGCATCCATTCTGTCTTCCAGTAGGAGGCACAGGCTTGCTCCAGTGGAAGCGGTGCAGGAGAGGGCAGAGGGCAGAAGGCAGAGAGCAGAGGCCTGAGACTCAGCACAGCCGGTCCTGTTCCAGGTGGATGACCTCCGACCTTGGGACCCAGAAATCCCGAGGGGAAGGTCAGGAACAGGGCAGGAACAGGGCTCCAGGAGGAGCCCTGACAGCTCTGACGTCAGGAGACCCCGGCCACTTGGCCTGGCGCTCCCTGTGCCTCGGCACGTGGCCGCACAGACGACTCCGAGGGGCTCCATGACAGAGCGGCCCTGTTCACCGGACAAGGACGCGGCCTGGCGGGCCACTCCAAGCCTCTCAGAATCCCCCGACGTGCTCAGGGTCGCTGTCGCGGAGGCCACATTCATTCTGCATACCGTAGCAGAAGGCGGCATTCATTCTGCATGCAGCTCTCCGATGGTCAGTGACGTCAGAGGTGCAGTTTGGCCAAGAGAGGAAGCAGTCGCCGCCTACCCAGAAGTCACGTGGGCCCTGGAACCATCTTCTCAGCGGGGCTGACAGCAGCCCCTCCTCCCGGCCCAGGTCAGGGGAGAGGGGGCAGGAGTGACTGCTGGCCTCAGGAGCAGCCCCTTGGGCCCCTGGCAGGGACCGAACAGGATTCCAGACAGTTTCCATCTGCTTCTTGCAAGACCTTGGGCTCAGGCGCCTCCTCCACGCGCCCCGAGGCGTCACAGGGAGCCAGGTGCCACTGAAGGGGGGAGGGAGCTGCCTCTGGGCCCCTAAATGGCCCTGAACCTCTCATTTTCAGAGAGAAGCTGAAAGCCTGGAGGTTTCAATGTGGGCAACAAATTCTCACTTTAACGAAACCACCTGCACGATGAGCAGGGATGTGTCGCTCTGGGTCAAGGTCACACATGTGGGCGAGGCACCTGGGTCCCCCACTCCAGCACAGAGGTGCCCCTACCAAGCTCACTGCACAAGGGGATGCTAGGAAGGAGCTGGGACTTTTTGGGGTGTGGGGGGTGCATGGCACCCAAGCAGCCGGAGTGACACTAGCCAGGGAGCGACAGGGAATCAAAAGTATTTCTCTTTTTGTCCTGCTCTGTGGGGGACAATGCTGCTAAATGAAATTTAGCCAGAGGGAGAAAGGCTCATTTGCAAAACAAGCCTGGGTCCTCCCTGCACAGTAGGGAAAGGAGGGGGCGGGGGCGGGCCATTAAGAGGAGCCTTGCCCTGAGGCCCATGCCTGCCCTCCTCTGGGCCAGGCGGGGAGGTGCCCAGAGGGCATTCTGCCAGGACTGGGGGTTTGCGGGGACCCTCCCGGCCTGCTCCCTGAGCAGCAACTGTAACCGAGGGGACACCGGATGGGCAGGGAAGTCCTCCCCAGGCCCTCTCCGTCCTCACCCCAGCAATGACTCCACTTCCCGCAGACACAGGCGGGGAGAGAACCTTCCCTTCCTCTCGGGCTCCATCCACTGGGCCCAGGGCCTGGGCCCACCACAGGGACACAGACGTGCCTCCTTTATGGCATCCAGAGGTGTTTCTTAGGACTAAGTATCCGGCCGGACCCCATAGGGTGCCTGGCACTAACATCTCACTTTCAACCCAAGGAAAGTGGTAGGGTCGCAGGCCTTATCCCAGAGTCTACGGAGAGACCTCGCACGGCCCCATATATACCCCATTCTTTTGCAAGTTGGAGATCTGCACTGCTGCCCGCGTCTGCGTGTGAGAACCAGCTGATGTGTAACTGCCTGTGGCCTGATCTCCACGGGCTCCTTGACTGGCTCTGGCTGTGCAGGCTACAGGCTGAGAGCTCTCAGAAAGCACCAGAGTCTTGCCTGTTAAAAATGCAGGTGCCTGGGGCCGCTCAGACCCGTGGAACAGGGTGCCTTGGAGGCAGGAGCCCACCTTTTCACCAACCTGCCCGCGTGTCTGTGACATGGACCTCTGTCCTGGCACGGAGCCAGCGTCTGCCCAGGTTGTGCGGGCCGGGGAGGACTGGGGGCACCTCGGCCGCTCTGGCTGCCCTGAGCCCCAGGGGTGGGCAGCCTGGACGTGCCCAGCTCATTCCTGACTCCTTGTCCCTCACTCTTCTCTTGAGAGGTGGGGACACTGGGAAATGCGTCCAAGCGAACACCACTGGCCGGAAATAAACCCTCCAACCCTTCCTGACATCAACCCCCCTTTCCCCAGCCTGACCCCCCTTCACCTCCCATCTCAGGTGCCCCGCCTGCTGCTCCCGAGGCAGCACCTCTGGGACTTGCTTTGCTAACTGCCCCTCCATTGCCCACGGACTCTGGCCAAGGTGTGGGAGCATGCCCTCTGTCAGGGGAACACCAGCCCCGCCACCTCGCACCGGCCAGGTGATGACTGAGGCGGAGAGGAAAGGAGGTGTGCTCCAGTCTGCTCCAAGCCCACGGCCCCAGAATCGCAGAGCAGGCCTAAGACGCCTCCCGCCACATCCCAGACACCAGGTCCTGGCAGGGCTGGGACAGTGCCCCGCGTCTGCAGGCTCCAGAGCCTGGCTCCTCCAGAGGGTTTGCCTCTCTGAGCCGCTCTGCTGCTACTGACCACCAGGTGGCGCTAATCGACCAGGAACTGGGTTTGGTGCAGGGGGGGTGCGGGGGGAGGGAAAGCCTTTGTTGATTTTACTTCTTGATATTTCTATAATCACCAGGATTACAATCTAAGCAAAAAAGCAAAACAAATAAACACTTCCCCTCTTGCTGGATCTTTGGTCTTTGTCTGGAAAAGGATGAGAAAACAACAGAGGCACTGACTTGTACAGCCCAGGGCATGGGTGTTGTAGCAGGGAGGGCCTGGGGGGCTGGGGAGGGAAGGTGGGGGAGGGTAGGGGCCCTGCAGACAGAGGCTCTGGTGGCTTAACTTGCGGGTGAGGAGCTCCTGGGAGAGGCAGGCGCCTGCTAATTAGCCTGCTCCCTTCTAGTCTCTGCCACCCAAGACACGCCTCAGCAGCGTGGAGTCCCCGTCTCCAGCGCACAGGCCTTGCCGGGTCCCTGGGGGCTTGCTGTGCTGGCCCTGCAGTTGCAGAGGGTAGGAAAGTGCTCCCTGAGAGCACATGGGGAGGGGCTGAGACCCTGGCTCCCCAAACACCAGCAGGCTGCAGGTGCCCAAGGACCACAGGTGACGGGTAACTCAGGATGGCTGGGAGCCCGGAGAGCACCCTCAGACCCCACACTCAATGTGGGCTCCACCCTCTTCAACATGACCTCTACCCACTCCCACTCCACACGGCCTCCATCCCCTCCACACTCCACACGGCCTCCATTCCCACACTGAGCACGTTTCCCGCCAGGTGGGCAGGATGTGGTACAGAGCGCGTCGGGCACTCGCCCCAGTCGACCTGGGCGGGGAGGACTCCACCTGCCCAGCCCTCTCTCATGTGCTGGCAGTTTGCTGGGCCCGAGGCTGCGGCTTGCTCAGAGCAGCTGCATTAGAACAGACCCCAGAGTTTCCAGGAGGAGACACGCTAAGCTTTAGGTCCCGTTGACTTGGATTCTATAAATGCCAACCTACAGACAGGAACTGAGCTAACCCTCAGCCCTGAGCCGAGCAGGTCTCCGTGGAGGTCCGACAGGGGCACCTGGCTTGAGCTCAGCTCCACTCAGCCCCGAGCGACTCACACGCAGAACCCTAGTCCCCAAAGTATGTTAGGATGGTAGTGCTTAGCAAAAGACTACACTTCCCAGACTCCCTTGCAACCAGGGGTGACCATGTGACCAAATGCTGGCCAATGACCTATGAATAGAAGGATGGGCATTTGGGCCCTGTCCTTAAAGGAAACGATTGCCCTCCACTTTCTGGTCTCTGCTTCCACTGGTTGGAATGCAGTTGTGATGGCGGGAGCTGGAGTTGCCATCTTGGGCCGAGTAAGAGAAGGCGACACCCTAGGAACGGCAGAGCGACCCCTGATGGGAGGCCCGATGGCGGATCCCCGACACTGGGCTGCCACGTCAACCTTCAACCGCTCCGTGAAAGAGAAATTGCCTTCTAGTATTTGAAGCCTCCAGTCGCTTGGCCTTTGCCACGGCAGCAGGGCCCACACTCTAACTACCACGGGAGGGACTGCAGGGGACGGAAGGAAGCGTTTAGGAAGCACCTGGGGAATTCCTATCAGATAGCACATTTTTCCGTTTCCTTTTTTACCCTGGCGGGGGCATCCCTCAGACTGCAGGTTCAAGGCAAGCCCGTGGGACCAAAGGACACAGCTGCAAGAATCGGGTGGGTTCTCGGTCCCTCTGGCTTCCCCGGGCGTTTGTGAGACCCCGAAGCTGAAGACCACAGCCCTGTCTCGCAGCGGCCGAGGCAGAGGCTGCAGATCCGAGCTCTCCTCACCGCCGAGAAGACAGCGTTTTGATTAAACCACTGACAACTCTGCTGTGGGGCAGAGAAATTGGGAAACATCAGGAAATCAAACTGTGAAGTCTTTGAAAGAATGTGATTTATGTGAAAATGTGATGAAGCTAATGTGTTTGGCTCCAGCGCGGGTGGCACGCCTGCTTCTGGAAACGAATCTGACGCCTTCCTGGCTCGCGGCGCCTCTGCTTCCCGAGCGCGCCGGCCGTGCCCTGCCTTGTGCCCGGCCCGGTCGGCACCGAGAGCTCTTCTCCCCGCACTTCCCGGGCCCTGTTCCAGGCTGCGTGTCTGTGACCAGAGCCACGCACACACGTGCACTCTACGTGTCTGCATGCTGCTGGGCTCCCGGGCCCTGTTCCAGACTGCGTGTCTGTGACCAGAGCCACGCACACACGTGCACTCTACGTGTCTGCATGCTGCTGGGCTCCTGCCCCAAACCCCAGAGACCCCGGGTTACGAGATTTATGGGGGTTTGTTGTAGTTTTACATAATTTGCTCGATGCACTGCAGACTTGAATAGGCCTTTGGGTCCCTCCAGGTAAATGTCAGAGGTCCAGTGCCCGCGCCTGAAGTTCATGGAGCTTAGCCCCCTTGTCCATTGGGAGGGGACGCAGCCTGAGCCCAGAGGCCCCGGGCCACCTGGCTCAAGGTTCCTGGTGGCAGCCGCAGCATCAGGGGCAAGCTGGTCGGAGCTCCTGAGGCGGTACAGACCCCTCTGTCCCTCCTGATCCCCATCCCGACCTTGGGAGGAGGGGGGTCCCCCGATCTGAGCACTGTGGGACTCTCAGGATTAGGGGGCTACTGCAGGTGCACCTGGCTTCAGCTTGGACCCTCCCAGAGATGGGACCCTCACTCTTTTCGGGACGGGCATTTCCGCTGCTCCCTGTATATGGCGCCCAGCGGCTTCTTCCCCACAGCCCCCTCCCGAGGCGCACGGCTCCAAGGGACCCACGCTCTGAGTCTGGTTCTTCTGAGCCCAGGTGCCCAGGGGGCAGGAGAGGGCATCGAGCCCCACTAGTGGCCGCCGGGAGCCACGGCCCATGGAAACGGGGCAGCGGCCGAGGCCTGGCTTTCTGGACTCATGGGAGCTTTGCACTGGGTGGTTCGCACCTGACAGCTGCTCAGAGCGTATGCTGTGCGGGCACAATGAAAGCCAGCTCGGCCCCATCGTCCCTGTGCCTCCCAGGCGGGGCGCCGAGGCCTCCTGTCCGGGCACAGAGGGCGAGGGCAGAGGCAGGCAGCTCCGGGCAGCCCTCCCGGGTCCCCAGACCTCCCCCCCACTCCTGCCTGCCACCCAGGGGCAGCGGTCCCCGCTCTCTGGGCTCTGTTCCTCCCGCGTGTTGCTTTGTGCCTCTGAGCCTCGCCTGTCTCACCTGTCACATGGGCCGACATTCTGTGCCCTGCCTGTCGCACAGGGGGCGTGAGGGTCAAGTGAAAGCGGGGTCCCTGTGTCACTGCCATCCGAGGGGAAGGGGCTCCCACACCTGGTCCCCAAGGCCACGGGGGGCCTCCTGACCCGCCTGGATGCCGCTGGCCTGGGCCCTGCGGCTACTCACACATGGGCTTCAGCTGCCCGATGAGCTCCTCCTTGGTCCATTTCGCCCACTCCTTCTTGTCGGTGTTGATGGAGCAGAGGATGGGGCCACAGGGCTTGCCGCAGTCCTCGATGGCCGGGACGTTGAGATAGTGCACCAGGACGATGTCGGGGTTCTGGGGGGAGAGCACAGAGACTGGCAGCATGAGGCAGCATGGAGTCCACCGGGCCCCCCACCCTCCACCAGCAGGCACAGACCGGCCGAGTGTCCGCACGCCCGCCTCCTCATCCTCGGGGCTGCTGACACGCACTGTCGGGGGGACCCCCTGCGCCCAGGGGCACCCCTGGCGCCTGCCTGCCCGATGCTTTACCCCCAGCCCTCAGGTGCTACTAGAACTGTCGCCAGATACCGCCCAGAGTCCCCGGGGGACACAACTGCCCCCGCGGAGAACGCCGCTCTACACACGGCGTAACAAAGGCCCACACACCCGGACCTTAGGCCTCACACCAACAGCTGCCGGGGGACCGGGCCCACCTGTACCCCACCCCCGTCCTCACCACAGCATGACCTCCCGACACAGGAATCTCTGCCACTCTTCCCCCGGGGAAACGGGGTCCTCAGGGTTGAAGGCGCCCTGCGTCCAAGTGTGGGTCCCTCTCTCTGTGCACACAGCCCCGTCAGCAGGGCCCTTCCAAGCGACACCCCAGGTGGTGGCTGTCACTCACTCCCCTGGGAGCTCGACCGCGGGACCTCCCTGAGCTTCGGAACGGAAAGAACTCTCCCGTGGGGACCCTGAAGGCACCGCTTGTCCCCAGATGGGTCGGCCTCGTCCCCCGACTCAGTTCAAAATGCCCTCGGTCCCCCTCTGCCGGCCACCAGCTCCAACAGTGACATGCCTGCCTGGGCCTCGTGGGGCGGCAGGCCGATGCTCAGAGCTCGCCCACCGGGCCTCTCGTGGCCCCAGAAGGCCGGGCCGGCTTCGTTTGTAAAAAGCTTTCACGTCGCTTTATAACGCAGCTGGCAAGACCCAGAAAAACCTCTCCCCAGCCAGGAAAGGTGGCGATCCAGCGAGACGCAGCAGGCGGCTACAGAAAAGCCAGGTGGAAGGTCCCTCCCGTCGCTCTTCCCCGGAGCTGTGGCCTCGCTTTTCCTGCCTGACACCCCGCCACGAGCTCCCACGAGGTCCCGGTGGCTCGAGGACCCCGCTGAGGAGGCTGCGTCTGCAGTCACCTTTTCGGATCTGGTCAGAGCCACGCAATGCACGGCTGTGGGGCCCACCAATGCGTTAGCAAAGGCTTAAGATGACATGTGACCAGCGCAAGAATGGCGACTGGCGCAATTTAAAACGCTTTTCAATGAGGGTTCTTCCTTGCTAACGCCAGTTACCCCGAAAATCTCATCAGCACGGCCCGCAGCTGCCCCTGACCGGCAGCTTTTCTGGACGGCGGCACTCATGCTCCTGAATAGTGATGAGGACCCGACGTGGGCGCCCGCGCTGCCCTCCGAGCGCCGTCAGCGTTATCCCCTTTGCTGCCCGCTAGCCAGCGTGGGGCGGGCGGGGCGGGGCCAGGCAGGGCGCCCTCCATCCACAATGAGGGGACTGAGCCCAGAGAAGCTGTGACCTGCCTGAGGCTGTGTGTCTGGCCAGGGACAGAGCCTGGGCCCGAAGCCAGGATTCTGACTCCAAATTCAGGTCCTGCCAAGACACCTGTCGGCCTGTCTCGCTTGGTCTCGGCGCTTTCCCGCCTCCACTTCCCTGCATCCTCGCCTTGTGCCCCAGAGGGAGTGGCTGCAGACTGCTCTCCCCACTCCACAGGGGGCACACCTGGGTTCCTGCCCTGTGTTCTTCCTGGGACCCGCACACGGCCTCCCGGGCTGCGCCGCGCCGGGGGCTCCTGCTTGAGTGGTGCCTGGGAGGTGGCAGCACCAGCTGCTGAGCAAGACAAGGGAGGATCAAAGGGCTGCGGGCCGGTGGGCCGCCTGCCCGGGGCTGCCTCTGATCCTGGCCCTGGAGCAGGAGCTGGGCCCTGCGGGGGGCACTGGATGGATGTCAGCCGCCTGGGAGAGGAAAGACCTGCAGCCTCCTGCCTCACCACCCCACAAAGCGCCCAGCAAAGGCTGTGGGAGGCCAAGGCGGTAGAACAGGCAGGGGAGCCAAGGAGGGCCGCCTTCACCACACACCAAAACCCCAAACCAGGAATTCCTTCACTAGTGCACCCCGAACGCTCCTGTTTCAGAAAGCGCTGTCCCTCCCTTCAGCGCCCAGCTCTGTGTCTGCATAACCGGCCTCCCCCTATTCTTTGAGGCCAAGCACAAGGCTCGCCTCCTCCTCCAGGAAGTACTCCCTGATACCCCGCCCTCTGTATCTCCACCGCAGCAGGATGGAAACCGGGTTTGTATCTTAGTCTGGACGCCTCCTTTATCCCCTCAGCCACGGGGAAGGCCCGGAGCTGTCAAGGCATGGGCAACGGCCACCGCTCATTCCCATCGGCGGAACTGAGCTAGACTGAGCCTGGAGTCAGTCTGGACTTCCCGCCCTTCCCTTTCCACGCTTGCGTGCGGCTGACATCTGGCTTCAGTTTTCTAGTCTATGAAGGGCACAGCACTCCTAAGAGGCTGGGAGGCAGGGCTGGCTCTAACCTCGGCCGGGACTGAGGCCGCTGAGAATTCGATGGAGGCTGCGGATACTCCATCCCTCAGCCCCGAAAATCGCCCCAAAGCACAGCGGCTCCACCAGTGAGGAGTTCACAGACCCTGGGGGCCCGGGCCCCACATCTGTAACTACGGACTTGGGGGTCTAGCTCCCCTTCTGACCCTCTTGAATCAGGCACCGGGCCCTTCCCGGAGCCCCACTCTGGGCTGTGCCTCTCAGCGGCCTTGACACAGTGGGAGGAAGCCCGGCCCTGCAGGTCTGGGACTGGCTGGGGCAGGAAGCTGGGTCTCCATCGTCACAGCAGATCCTGGCCCAGGGCCTGGGCTCCTGCAGCTCCAAGTCCCCGGCTGGATCTTAAGCCCCCACTTCCTGTTTGGGGCTGGTTTGGAGGCAGCGTGATCGAGGCATGTTTGGACGTTTGGACATTTGGGGCACACGTCGCTTCTTGGCAACGTTGCAATCTCATCCATTAGTTGTGCATTTTATTGGGTGTTTTTGGCAGAAAAATATATTAGCCGTGGAGTCCCAGGGTTGTAGGTTCCTGGGAGCGCTCATAGCAACGTCAGATCCCTACTGAGCGCCGCTGTGCAGGCGGGGCAGGCGGGCTGGGGGAGGCTCGGGGCGCCCAGTGCAGGGTGGCGGGGGCAGGGGGAGTACGGCCAGGACACTGCCTGGCGGACCTGCCAGGACTTGGACAGTGTGCAGCCAGCTTGCCGGGTCTGCCCTGTGCTGCGTGAGGTTTCCCTGGGGTCAGCAGTCAGCACCCAGGACAGGCCCGCGGGTGGGGGTGGGACAAGAGCGTGTCTACAGGCTCCTCCCTGCGTACGGGGTTTCCATGAAGATGCCAGAGGTCACCCACCCGAAGAGAGCATGACCTTGGAGGATGACACCTCCCGAAAGTCCGGGAGGCCTGGCCTGCTGTCACAGGCCTGGGGGAGGGGTCCCGTGGGCCGGCTGGGGCTGTGGAGGGGAAAGCTGAGGATCAGTAAAGGTCTCACAGACATTCGAGAACCTTCTGGAAAGAGCTGTCCCCGCCCTTCTCCCCTGGCTGCTGGGCCTGGAGACCCCACACCAAGCAAAATGGATCCCCCGAGAGAACGGCCTAGTTCAGCTTTTGGCTGCGGTTCGCTCACTCACAACACGGACGCTCTCTGCACAGCCTGAGTCCCGATCCTCCTCTCACTCCATGTGGACCCCTCGCGGCCGGGTCCGGCTGCCCTGCCCCTTGGTGCCCTTGCCCAGCGTCCTGGCCGGCAGCGCCCTGCTCCCAGGAGTCCTGGCACTCTCTCCATAGCCCACCTGCTGCCCTGCCCAGGCTCACAGCCCCCTGGCCCACTATCCACTCTCAGCTCCTGTTGGGCCTCGTGACCACCTCTGGCCGCGGTTCGCCCACTCACAACATGGATGCTCTCTGCACAGCCCTGTGTGCCCCAGGCTCCACCCCACGGGGAATGGCACTGCCTTCCCCAATCGTCCAGGTCAGAACCTCAGAACCTCAGAACCTCTCTGCTTGTCCCTCCCTCTCTCTCCTGACCCATCATCAACGTGGCCTTCTCCCTGCCCCTCCCAGTCAGCTCTCCCAACCCCAGCAGGTGTGACCCCGTAATCCCGGCAATGGTGAAGGAAACCCACACCTCTGATACGGTTACAGGGCCCTCACCTGTTGTCTCTCCAGCCACCCTGCTCCCCTAGGCTCCTCGGGCCCTGCCACCCCATCCCCCACACCTGCTGTGTTCCCCGTGCTCTTGGCTGAGGTGTTCCATGCCACACATCGGGGTAAGTCTCAACGCCACCTCCCCTAGGCTCCTTACTCAGCGGTTCCCCAAGCACACGCCCCTCCTGCCCCACCAGGCCACCGACGTGCCGCTGTACATGGGTGTCAGTCACCCGCTCCTAGACAAGCCGGAGGGGGAGGCGTTCCAGTTCACAGGGAGCTGGGCCCTGGGCCTCGAAGCCGAGCCCACCCCTGGGTGTGCACGACAGGCCCTGGAACTGGGTGAAGGCAGCCCTGTGCTCCTTACCGGAGACCCACGTGGGGACCCGTCACGCCGAGCGAGAGTCTGGGGGCGTCAGATCCTCCTCTTGGCCACTGCCAGGGGTGGGCTCTGGGCAGTGAATGTTGGGGTCCCACAGCCCGGGGCCCCCGCCTCTGCTGTCTGTGGAGTGAGCAGGACAGCCATGCAAGAAGTGGTTAAACATGCAAAAGCGGTTGGTTTTGATAAAGAAAAATGCAGCTGCAACATCTGTTTGACTCTTGTTTGCAGCTTCATCAGCGCTAAGTGGTCAATAAATCAGTGGCGTGGCGCTCCGTCTCTCCGGGCGCCGTCATTAATCTCGTGCCAGTTCTCATGAAAAATGGAGGAGAGAGGCTGTGCGATGGAGGGAATGTACACATCACCCAGAAGTCATCATGGCATGTAATGGCGCCCCACACCTCCCCACTTGTCGCGGGGGCCGTGCACCGCCAGCCGGAGGCGGGAGCCGGGGAAACCAGCGCGGTTCGCACACAGGCCCCCCTTTGTCCTGTGAGCGCCACCCCTGCCGGTTCCGAAAGGCCCACGCGCCCCATCTGCAGGCTGAGCCTCCCCTGTACCGGCTGCCGCACCAACGGGGCAGGGCCATAGACCGGGAGGCGACGCCGGCGCAAAGGAGGGAGGACGTGTTAGGAACGAGCGGTGCTGAGACCAGGCTCAGGGCGCCGGGCACTGCACCGCAGGCACAGACACCCCTCTGCCCGCCTCCAGCTGCCCTGGCAGCCTGGCACCTCGCCTCTGCTCCAGACAAAGGCGTGAGGCGGATCGATGTCCCGGTCGGCAGAGAGGCCTGTCACGTAGGCCCTGGCAGGCTCAGTTCGATCCCCACTGTCCCCGCTGATGGCTGCCAGTGGGCAGGGGAGGGCACGCAGGCCCAGGGACCGGGAAATGCAAGACTGTGCCCACCCCGCCCTCACCCAAGGGCCAGGTGGGTGGCCTGGTGGCTCAGGTCTCTGAGGATGGGCTGCCCTGCAGGCTATACCTCCTCCTCCTCCCTCTTCCCCAGATGGCAGGGGAGCCTCGTGGGCCCCTATGCATGGATGGCCACATTTCACCGCCACGTCCTCAGGGAGCAGGGCGGTGCCCGGACCCCCAGCACGCACCTCTGAGGGTGCCTCTATTTGCAAAGATGGCTTCCTGAGTGTCAGCCGTGTCCCAGGCCCCCATCTCAGCCCACTTCCATTTCCTAGTTTATTCCCTTGCAGACCCAGCATTCAGGACTTCACGATTCAACCCTCGACCGAGCCCCAGTCCCGAGCCCAAGCCCCAAGCCCCAAGCCCCAGCCCCAGCCCCAGCCCTGAGCCCCAACCCCGAGCCCCAGCCTCAGCCTCAGCCTCAGCCCCAGCCCCAACCCCAGCCCCAGCCCTGAGCCCCAACCCCGAGCCCCAGCCCCAGCCTCAGCCTCAGCCTCAGCCTCAGCCTCAGCCCTGAGCCCCAACCCCGAGCCCCAGCCTCAGCCTCAGCCTCAGCCCTAAGCCCCAACCCCGAGCCCCAGCCTCAGCCTCAGCCTCAGCCCCAGCCCCAGCCCCAGCCCCAGCCCCAAGCCCCAGCCCCAGCCTCAGCCCTAAGCCCCAGCCCCAACCCCGAGCCCCAGCCCCAAGCCCCAGCCCCAAGCCCCAGCCCCAGCCTCAGCCCTAAGCCCCAGCCCCAACCCCGAGCCCCAGCCCCAAGCCCCAGCCCCAAGCCCCAGCCCCAAGCTCCAGCCCCACCCCAGCCCCAACCCCGAGCCCCAGCCCTGAGCCCCAAGCCCCAGCCCCAGCCCTGAGCCCCAAGCCCCAGCCCAGCCCTGAGCCCCAGTCCCCAGCCCAGCCCTGAGCCCCAGCCCCAGCCCCAGCCCCAGTCCCCAGCCCCAAGCCCCAGCCCCAGCCCCAGCCCCAGCTGCCTACGTCTCCACCAGGAGCCCTGGGCTCCAAGGGAGCTCGCTGTGTGGTGGAAGGAGGGCCGGGTGCCCAGCCTTGGAGCCCTGGGCAGCTGCAGCCCAGGTGGCATCTGTGCCTGAGCAAACACAGGGCCAGGGAGCTTGCCGGGTCACATGGGGCACGGGGAGCTGGTGGGAGCAGGGGTGGGGCTGGAACCCTGACCTCCACGCCGGTCTATGAGCTGCTCAGGGTGGGGCCGTGACAGAGGGAGAGTGCCGTCTCCACAGCAAGGGACGACAGGGCACCCTGTGGGCAGGCAGGGGCGTGGGATGGGGTGGGTGGGACAGCCAGGAGCTGAGTACCCGGTGATGGCAGGCGCAAACCCAGGTCCCCAAAGTTGGGGGCAGTGAGAGAAGCAAAAGGAGAGAATGAAAAAGGAGCAGAAACCAAAGGTGCCCCCAGGAGTAGGCAAAGCCAGCCGTCAGCTGTGTGCCCCTGGGAGCCAGGCCCCCACTCACCCGCCGGGCACCGGGCTCCCTGCCGCAGTCCCAGGGCACACAGACAACCGCCCGTCCTTGCCGGCTCAGCAGGGGGGGAGCTCAGGGGGGGGGCACCTATGAGGGGCAGGGAATGCCACATGGGGCCTCCGTCCTGCTCGGGGGGTGGGGCCAGGGCCGCTGCTCCGTGGCCCCTTTAGCTGGTGCGTGAGGGCGCAGGAGGGCGTCGGCCGCAGCCCTTCCCTGCCTGGGAGGAGGCTGGGAGACTTCACTAGTTAATGCGGGTAACGTGGTCTGAAGAGGAAAACCCCGGGTAATTGCTGAGTGTTGCTGCCGCTGCCGCTGTTATTACACAATTACCAGAATTTCCCAGTCCTGGCAATGGAGTTAAACAATTCCCACCTGGAGTGGGGGTCGGGGACCACGCCGGCGTTGGGGCTGGCGGGCTCTGCCCTCTTCTGCCCGCAGCGAGGCGGGGAATCATACTAACTGGGAACCTGCCTGGCACAGTCCTGGCCACACCCGGGCACCGGGGGCGGGGAAGTGAAGGAGGGTCGCCGGCCGCCCTGAGCAGATGGAGATGCTCGTGCCGAAAGAGGAGCCATCCGCCCAGACTCTCCCAGGCCCCGGAAGGGCAAGTCCCCTGGACGCATGCCGCTGGGGCCAGGCCTGCCACCCACCCCCTCCCATGGATGGGCAAACGGAAGCCACAGCTCGCCTCATTGACAATAGTAATAAGTGACCTGGGGGAAGAAATGCCCGATCAAATCTCCGTGTTTGCAGACGACACGGAACGTCTATGGGCGATGAAGTGCCAAGTCCTTTGTGATCAGTTGGCGAGGCACAACTGGACCCCGTGTGGGTGAAGTGCGAGGCGGGGTCCTGGGGCAGAGAGAAGCAGCCTGTCCCAGAGGCTGGGGGGCCCAAGTGCCACCAGCGAGCCCAGGAAGATGCCGGGCTCCCGGAAGACACTATGCAGAGCGGGTGCTGGGCCTGGAAGGCCCGGGCCTGACAGCTGGGTCCACCGGGAGCCGTCAACCGTCGGCGAAGGCTCTTCTTCACAAACTGAGACCTGGACAGCGAGGACGGGCAGGAGGGTCAGCCACGAGAGGCAGTGGCCATGGGGAAATGGAGCTAGGGTTTTTTGGGCAGATAGACATAGCCTAGAGGAAATGAGGGTCAAGTCTTTTAGGTCGGAAAGGGGCCAAGAAGGTGAAGGTGCTTTTTTCTCCGATCCCCGATGCTAAGAATCAGGGCCCCTCTGTAGCTCAGGGAGGTAATTTTAACACACAAACTGAACAGTGGGCAGCTAATGGATGAGACTCATTATCCCAGGGGAGATGTGGGTGAAAAATAGAAATGGCTCGTTTAAGTGGGTGACATTAGCTCCTGGACGGCTGGTCCCTAAGGAATTACGAAGGCTGTTGGGGTCACCTCTTTCCGGGACCCAGATGCAGGAGGCAGCATGATGTAACGCAGGCTGGCCATTCGGAGCCGTGCATTCTCTGGGCCAGGGTGACTGGCCCTGAGTTCCAGCCACAGGCCTCAGAGCTAACCTCTGGGCATGGCTAGAGCCCCTGCGAGGCAGGGGTGATCTCCTGCTGGACTTGAGCCTGGGATGAGGGAGCCCGGTGCTCCCTCCCCTCCCATTGGTGTCCAAGAAGGACGCCAACCTGGAAAAGGCAGAACCTGGGCAATAAGACACTCAGCCTCCATGCTACTTACTGACTGCGCGCCTGGATCCAGCCACGCCTGAAGCTAGCCCACCTCGACTCCCCAGTTAACTCAAACCGTCCAATTTCCTCTCATCCTGAAGCCAGTTCAAGTTGGATTTTCTGTTGCATCAACCAGGAGCCCTAACTCATTAATAGGCCCTGGGTGTTCCTTTTGCTAAGCCAGTCTCTCTCCACCGTGCCACGCAGACACTCCTCTGGTTACCATGACAACAACAGTCACAATGATTACGGAGAGCTGCCATTTGTCCAGCACCTGTTGTTCCATGCTGGGTGCTAAGTGTCCACAGGACTTAGCTCGGTTGATCCTCACCACACGAGGCAGGAATGGTTATCTCCACTTTACACACAAGGGGCACGAAGACAAAAGGACCAAAGCCCCCCTCCGCCCCCGGTCTGCCTGATGCGGAGGGGGCGGGGCGGCGACTGCTCCAGGGATGTGCTCTGGAGACAGCTGCCGTGTCCCAGCTGGGCTCTCGGCCAGCCCCTCTCTGTGCCTCTGTTTTCTCAGCTGTAACATGGACCTGCCCCATGAGGTCGTTGTGAAGACTCCGTGAGATACAGCATTTGCACCGACCGACACACACTAAATCTTCAAAATGGCCAGTTATCATACTGACTCCTCAATCCACGTTTCCCTGAGATCTTTTTTAAATATATATCTATATCTATATCTATCTATCTATCTATCTATCTATCTATCTATCTATCTATCTATATATTTCTTTATTGATTTCAGAGAAGGGAGAAGGAGAGAGAGACAGAAACATCAATGATAAGAGAGAATCATTGATGAGAGAGAATCATTGATTGGCTGCCTTCTGCACACCCCCTACTGGGGATTGAGCCCGCAACGCGGGCATGTGCCCTTGGCCGGAATCGAACCTGAGACCCTTCAGTCCGCAGGCTGACGCTCTATCCACTGAGCCAAGCCGGCTAGGGCTTCTCTGAGATCTTATAGAGCTTGTACGTGGGACAAAACCAAGTGGATTCAGACACGGCTTGTTTGGGAGGTGCAATTCCTTACACAGGAGCTGCTCTTGGCTTTGCGGACGTTGAGGGCCCCGTGTTAGCGCCATGGGCACTCAAGCCATTGGGGGGTGGGGTGGGGTGGGCACAGCATCATTCCCATCCACCCATGGAAACAGGATCCATGAGACACTCCTTAGCTAACTTCCAAGTGCTCGGAGAAAAAAAAATTACGTTTCTCAGAAAAACATTCTGTATTTAAGTGCGCACGAATTCAAAGAGCTGGCCCAGGCGGCGTGGCTCAGAGGTTGAACGTTGACCTATGAACCAGGAGGTCTCCTTTTGACTCCCAGTCAGGCACAGGCCCGGGTTGCGGGCTTGATTCCCAGTTGGGGGGTGTGCAGGAGGCAGCCGATCCATGATTCTCTCTCATCATTGATGTTTCTCTCTCTCTCCCTCTCTCTTCCTCTCTGAAGTCAAGAAAAACATCTACATATAAAAAATGGACTGTTCCCCCTACCCTGCCTCAGCGTCTGTGTGTGGGACCCACCTGAGCCTGGGGTCATTTCCTATCCTCAGCCGGGCTCACCGCTGTCGGACGCCCTGCAGGCAGAGCAGCCGGGGGCACCCCTTCTCCAGCAGCTGTGCCCCCTCACCTGCGAGCTTTGCCTATTTCCATGTGTGATGGCAGCTGTGTCAGGGCCCCTGAGACGCTGAGCCTCCACCTCTTCTGCGTGTCCCTCTCGGACAGAGCAAGGGTGGGAAGACACTGAGGGGCCCTCCAGGCCTGCTTCTCCACCCCCTTCCGTGTCCAGGTGGGGAAACTGAGCCAGGAGGGGCCGCGGCGTGTCTAGCGTCACCCCGTGGACAAGGCAGGGTGAGGACAGGGGCCCATGCCCACCCCACCCTCTGCTGGCATCTGAGCTGTGCCCCTTCCCGGGGTCAGCACCATCCCGAGAAAGGGCTGCACTTCCTTGTTTTGCAGAGAGACTGTGCAGGAGGCAGAGCTGGTGCTGCCCCCCCCCCCCCCTCCCGCGGCAGCACAGCGAGGCTGCTTCGGGCCGGCGTCCTCCTTTCTGACCTTGACCGGGAAGATCCGCGGGGGCTGGAGCGGGGCCCTGGCGTGGCTCACAGAGCTGGTGCTTCTTGTACCCCGCTTCCTGGTGGTCATGATGGGGAAGGCGCTCTGAGTGGGGAGGCGGGGAGGCTGGGAGCTGGGCCGCCCTCCCTCTGCTCTGCCGGAGCATCAGGGAGCCCCTCCGCTAAACCCCGTTAGAGACACAAACCCCAAAGCTCCCCCTGGACTGACGAGGGGGCTGACTGGGGGCCGCAGAGGGTGAGCTGCGGCCCATGGCACATCGGTACTGTTTTCATGCTCTGGCGACGGGCACGGTGCGATGCCCCAGTTGTTTTGGAGGGAATCGTGATGGAACCGGGCTGTGGGCTTTGCTAATGTGTCCCAGCTCCTCTTCAATGCCTCAGCAGGACAAGATCATGTGTACCCACGAAGTAAGGTAGCCCTCAACGGTTTACATCTTCGAAGCGTGACTGGGGGTTAACAAAGTGACTGCGGGGCCAGGTTTGGATTAGAAATGACAGCTCTTCTTTTTGTTATTTTCCTTTTAAATCCCTCTTTATCTCCCTCCTCTCTCCAGGGCTCCTGCGGCTCGCTGATAACCCGTGAGCCGCCTCGGTAACCACAGAACGTGCTGTCCTAACGACACGGGCGAATTGGGGCGCCCTCTGCAGAGCTGCTGCGGCAGGCCCGCCCCTTCCCAGCCTGTGCCCCAGGGCCCGATCCTGCCTTCCCACCCTGAGACCACGGCTGGGTGGTGGACGCCAGCCCCTTGCAAACGGCGGTGGGAGGGGAGCTCGCAACCCCAATGCCTCCCTCAACGCCCCCTTTCCGGGCAGATGCTGAAGGCAGCAGGGGAGTGGGCTGCGGCCCTGGGGACCCAGGCTCTTCAGATGGTGTGATGGAGACCAGGCCTCCTCCAGCTTCCGATGGGCATCTCTAAGTGTAGTGCTCAAGAGACAAGACCCACGTTGGCTAGTGGGGGCAGCGCTGAGCCACAGAGCTGGGGACACAGAGACAGGGATCCCGGGCTCTAGTCCAAGGCCCTGCAAAGCCAGCGGAACAGTAGGCAGGGGCGGGGCTTCTCCCCCTGTGCCGTGCCCCGCCCACTGCCCGGCTGGTCATAGTTGCCTGACCCAGCAACCTGGCACAGGCCTTCCAGCCCCGCCCATCCGACTGTGGGAGCCTTTTTCCCAAGCCCCAGCTCCGAGGGCGCCTCCCCCTGCTCACCTTCTGTGGCTCCCACTTCCCGTGAGTGTGCCCTCTCCTGACAGCAAAGGCCTCGGCGGCTGGCCAGTCCACCGGCGTCTGTGCGCCCCGCATCCCCTCCTCGCACCCCTCGCCCAGTCCTCGGGACCCCTGGCGGCTCTGCCCGCTCCGTCCCCAGGGCCGGGAATTCCTGCTCTCGCTCGGCAAGGCCCTGGCCCCCTGCTCGGCAAGGCCCAGCTCCAGGGCCACGTGGGCTGCAGCTCCCCCTCTTCCTCCCAACCCAAAGGCCACATTCTCCTTGACCCCTCAGAGCAGCCCTCCGCCCCCTCCTGCCCCACTGCCCATCCTGCCTCCTGCCTCTGATCTCTGGGTCAGGTCTGCGTCCCTCCCCGGCCCCCAGGCTTCCTGAGGCCGAGCCCACGTCAGAGGGAAATTCATTCCGGGAGGCGGCCGGGAGTCTGGCTGACCAGAGCCCCTGGGGCAGGGCGGAGGGGTATGCAGCCTGGACGGCGCAGTGGGCGGAGAGCCCCGGTGCTGCGGGCGGGGCTGTGCTCCGGGGGACGGCAAGTCCATCAGCCAGTTGGTGGCTCCTACACCCACCATCCACTCACAGCCCTCCCTTCAGCTCCCCTGCCATTGCCGAGGCGAAGGGAAGGGCTGCCTCTGACTCTCCATGTTAACCCGAGCTCACCTGTCTCCCCCGTGGATAACGTGTGCTAACCTCTCACACACACACCCTCTCCCCGACTTGGCCCTTGGAAATTCACACGAAACCATGGATGGCACCCTTTCCCTCTACAGCCAGGTGGGGTCCCAGGAATCTCAGAGCTCCGGGGGCCATTGCCAATCCATAAGACAGGGCCAGCGCCTCTGGGTGCGCGTGCATGCTCACACGCCTGCACATGCACGTGCACACACTCACACGTGTACACATACACACTCACACATGCACACACTCACACATGCACACACACACAGTGCAATGTGCACACTCACACATATACACACACACATATACACATTCACAAACACACACATATGTATGCACACATGCACACACATATGCACAGACACGCCCCTCAGTTGTGAGGCCCACGGCTCTCTCCTTGTTTGTTTTCAGGTCGGACCATGGCTGCCATGAAGCTGAGAAGACAGACGCTGGGCCGAGGGCCTTGGCACCAGCCCAGGGTAACTGGGACACGCGTGTTTGCAAAGAAAGCATTTGTGACGTGTGAAGAAACCAGGACAGCGCCGCTCAGAAACTGTGTTTCAATCTCACCCAGAAGGTTCTACTTTGTGTAAGGAATACGGCCCCTTTAGGAAAACACTTGCTGGCATTTGCGAACCACTGTTGCTATGGAGATGTGAGGACAAGTTAGGGACCTGGGACCGTAATTAATTCTGGCAGTTGGTCCTCAGGGTCCTGGGTGAGGAGAAAGCTGGGGGGGCGAAGGGGGAGAGGCCAAAAGGGAAAAGTTGAAAAGCACCTCTTCTGACTGAGGGCTCAGACTCGAGGAGCAGGCGCCTTTCACAGCTGTCTCTGCGCCTGCCTTGCTGCCTGGGGGAAAGGGTGCGAGTGTGTGGAGCCCAAGCAGGCGGGCTTTCACGTCAGTGAACTTGAGAGAAGGCATCCCAGCTGCCCCCTCACGGCTCCCCCACTCACCAGCTGGGTGAGGAAGTTTCCTTCTGTACGGGATGGGATAGCTCAGTACTACTTCACAGGGCACTCACTCACTCATTCCTTCACTCACTCATTCCTTCACTCATTCATTAACTCATTCTCTCATTCACTCCTTCCTTCATTCCTTCACTCGCTCATTCCTTCACTCACTCATTCCTTCACGCATTCATTAACTCATTCTCTCATTCACTCCTTCCTTCATTCCTTCACTCGCTCATTCCTTCACTCACTCATTCCCTCATTCACTTCTTCATTCATTCACTCACTCATTCCTTCACTCACTCATTAACTCATTCTCTCATTCACTCCTTCCTTCATTCTTTCACTCACTCATTTCCTCATTCACTTCTTCATTCATTCACTCACTCATTCCTTCACTCACTCATTAACTCATTCACTCCTTCCTTCATTCATTTATTCACTCACTCTTCTTCATTCATTCACTCACTCATTCATTCCTTCACTCACTCATTCCTTCACTCACTCATTCCCTCATTCACTTCTTCATTCACTCACTTATTCCTTCACTCATTCATTAACTCATTCTCTCATTCACTCCTTCATTCATTCACTCCTTCATTCATTCACTCATTCATTCCTTCACTCACTCATTCCTTCACTCATTCATTAACTCATTCACTCATTCCTTCATTCAATCATTTATTCACTCACTCCTTCATTTCTTCACTCACTCATTCCTTCACTCACTCACTCCTTCACTCACTCATTCCCTCATGCACTCCTTCCTTCATTCATTCATTTATTCACTCACTCCTTCATTCCTTCATTCACTCATTCCTTCACTCATTCATTAACTCATTTACTCATTCACTCCTTCCTTCATTCATTCACCCACTCATTCATTCATTCTCTCATTCATTCATTCATTCTACAGATAAACTACCAGCAGCCATGATGTGCCAGGGGCTGGTCTAGGTTCAGAGTCCACGTCTCACTCTCAAAAAGCATGGAAAAGACAACCTAGAAATACTTCAAGGAAGAAGGTAATTTTGGGTGGTCCCAGGGCTACAAGCATAAAAGTACTGGGTGCTGGGTGCTGGGGAGGGGGAGTACTTAGGCAGGGAGCTCAGGGAAGGCCTCGGAGGAAGTGACCTTGGCCTGAGTCTAAAGTGATAAGAATGCAACGGTGGGCAGATCCGGGGAAGCAGAGGTTCGGCACAGGGAGGCGTGGGCATCCTCGGGCTGCCAGGGAACATTCAGGAAAAAGCCGTGAAGAGAAGAGGCAGTTCCAGCCTGAGCACAGAACGCAGTGGCTGCCCAGGGCCCCCTTCTACAGTGGACCCGTGACAGCGCCCAGTGTCGAGCCTGGGGCCTGGCCCACGGCTGGGCTGGTACTGAACAAGCGAAAGAGTCCAGGAACACAGTGATTCTGCGCAGGCCTCTACCCTGAACGTGAGATTCGCTCTGGAAGGGAAACCTCCACATCCGGAGGTGGAATCACGGGGCCAGGCTTATCCCGGTCGTGAGGAGAGAGCACGCGATGAAACGCACCATTTACCTTTAGTGAGAAAGCTACGTGTCACGTGTGCAGGGCTCGTTGTGAAGAAGCACATGCCTTGTACTGGAAGGCAGGAAGGACGGTGCACGATGCAGCCAGCTGTTCGCAGTAGCGGCGCTATTCCAGAATTAAAGCAAGAGAGGCAGAGGGCACCCCTGTTACCGTGCCGCCCGTGGCCAGGTCACGGGAAGAACTTGGACTGGGACTCAGACCTTGGCTCAAACCCACCTGGGCCTCTTTAAACGCTGTGTGACCTGGGGCAAGTCAGAGAACCCCTCTCAGCCTCAGACCCTCGCCACAAAAGGGGGAGCTTCACGCTGAGCTGACAGGGTGATCGTAAAGATCCAGAGAGAAAATGACAGGGGTCCCCAACGTGGTCCCCAGCAGGGTAGCCACTCAGCCACTGACTAACGACTTCACAAACCCACCGCCTCTGGGGCTATGAACCCGAACTAGCCGGTCCATTTCCTGTGCCTCTGGAGGAGAATGACCCCCCATTTGAAGTGTTTTTTTTTTTTTTTTTCTGCAAAACCCAAAGGTTTGAAGGGACTTCAATGTCCCCTGAAGTCACCCCAGAGGAGACACCTGGCTTTGTCTGCAGTGTCATCTCCCCAGAGGCGCAGGGAAGCCGACGCGGCAGAGCTGAGCGGGTGCCTGGAACCCTGCAACACGCCGGCCACCTGGACATCCAAGGGACCCCAGAGGCGGGCGATGGGCCAGGACCTGGCACCCCTGTCCTGCTCCGGCTGCACGGACCTTCCCAGCCTCTTCCAGCAGCCTTTCAGCAGGGCCAGGGCAGCCGCGGCACCCCCTCCCTTCCCCCTTCCCTTCCTCTTTCCCTCCCCCCTTCCTTGGTATTTAAACACACCCCACAACGGCGCTCATGGAGCTGCCCCTGCAGGCGAGGCCCTGACAGGAGATTCCTGTCTTAGTTCCTTATGAGCTTGGAGTGCGCGCCAGGATGAGGGGGGCCGGGGCTCCGCGCAAGGTCAGTACTGGAGACTGGCACCCACGCTCGAGGCACAGCCTCTCCTGCCACCTTCTCAAGCTGGCACCTGGCTTAGCCAATGTCTCAGGGGCCGATGGGAAATTCCCAGCCATCGAGGCTCAGCCGCCAGTGAAAGTGCTGCTGATGCTGACAGGTGACAGCGATGACCTATGCCAGCGGTGGCCCGTCGCTGTGAGGTGCAAGGGCTGGGGCTCCGCGGTGCCTGCCTGGTGGTCCCCCCAGGGCCCTCGCTGCTGTCCCCCTCCCCGGGGCTGCCTCCCTCTGGCCGCCCCCTCTTTCCCTGGTTAGCCCCCACCCTGCCCCCTCCGTCCACAGGCCCCACCAGGGACCTGCTGCCTCTCCTCTCTGGATGCTGCCTCTCCCCTCCTGGCGCTGCTCTTCCGTCTTGAGCTGCACCTCTGCCAGGACCGGTTTCTGACTCGGCGACCTTTCCGCGGCTCTCCCTCCGAGCCGCACCTTCTCTGGCCCCATCACGCACCTGTCCTCAGGGCTCCCGCTGACCATCTACCTTCTCATCTCTCCGCCCAGCTCCTCTTGTCAGGAGACCCTGCGGCCCCGTCGGAGCGGTCAGGTTCGATTTCTCAAGCAAAACCTCTGAGTCTCTCTGACCCACTTGGATGGTCTTTGTTCCCCAGCGAAGAATCAGCTGACCTCAGCCCAGCTAAGGTCTGCTCCAGGGCTTGGCCCTGCATCGCCCCTTCTCTGCGCAGCGCCAGCCCTTGCTCTCCCTCTCTACCCCCCCTTTCTGCTCCCTCCCTCCTTCCAATCCACATTCACGGAGTATCCACCATGTGCGTGCTGGCGCGGACGCAGGGATGGCTCAACGGGGCTCTGCTCTCCACAGGCTTATAGTTTCATGTGGACCAAGGCAGCTAAAGTGTATTATTATTAATTATTATTATTATTTGCCAGAGGCAAAAGGAATTCGTGCGGGAGAGGGGAAGGAGGGGCGATGACTGGTTCTGCATCCTCCAGCTTCCAGGCACCAAGAGTTGGGAAGCCACTTTCCCCTCTCTCCTCCCCGCGGAGCAAAGTATCATGGGAATATCCTGGATACAAGCCAGGCTTAAATCCAGTTTCTCAATCTCACAACTGTAGACATTTGGGGCTGCATAATTCTTTTTTTAAAGGAAGACCAAGAATTCATCTTTTTATTGTTCTACGTTCAAAAGAATCAACCCCATTGCATCGTTGTGGAAGGCCTAACCCTCTCAAACGCATGCAATTACGAATCATACGTGGGGATGGGGTCTTAGGTCTACATAGTAACTGTAACGTAGCCACCACTTACGACCATTCCTATTTATCATAATTTGCTCCCTGCTATTGCCTATGGACGCTGTCTTTGATGATCACACCACACCAAATATTTCAGACACTTCAGTTTCCCCTAAAAACCATAGAACTCAAGCAAAACTCGGGTTTTAATGCCTGTTACACGTTCTAATAGGTTTTCAAAAAAGAGAGGTACCATCCTGCCCCACAGCGAGGTTGGAAATATGAAGCATCCCTATTCCCATCTCCATTTCAACTTCCCAACTTGGCCCCTTGCCAACAGCAGGTCCTTGCGTTTGGGGCAAGTTAAGAAAGACTAATCAACATGAATGGGTACCTTTTAAGAGGAAAAACTGCGGGTCCTTCAGCTATCAACAAGCACTATGGTTTAAAAATCTGAGCTATTTTGGATGAACGTTGAGTATTTATTCATAAAGACAAAGTTGTTTTGCAGAGTCTAGGTGCCCTTAACTCCCTGGTAACCGGGCAGAAACCCCATTTTCTTCTCTTTTTTTTTTTTATATTTTATTGATTTTTTTACAGAGAGGAAGGGAGGGGGATAGAGAGTCAGAAACATCGGAGTTAGAAACATCAATGAGAGAGAAACACCGATCAGCTGCCTCCTGCACACCCTCTACTGGGGATGTGCCTGCAACCAAGATACATGCCCTTGACTGGAATCAAACCTGGGACCCTTGAGTCCGCAGGCCAACGCTCTATCCACTGAGCCAACCCGGTTAGGGCAACCCCATTTTCTTTAATCGAATCTTTTCTCCTCCCCCGCTCCTTTTGATCAAACTTGCCCCTTCCTGCTCCCCGACTCCCCACCTCCCTCTCCCCTGCATGACCATCCCTTAATCACTAAGTCCTCAGGATAAGGGGGTTCTGGCCAACATCAAACGCCCTTAGGACAGACGGGGGGGGGGGCGGGGGGTCCAGTGGCCACAGAGGAAAGGAACATCTAGGCTGCAGGTGTGTTCCGCCTCCGGACCCAGGAAAACAGAACACCCCACTGAGCGACCCCTGTGAAACCAGACAGAACTCTGCCGTGGCTGACGCCGGGCTCAGATGCAATGACCAATGGACAGAGACCACGACCCACACTCCCTTGGTCACCACGATGAACGATTTCCCCGTATGACCCCTCCCCGGACACCCCGGGAGCCAGGTCTAAGCACTAGCTCACCTTGGGTCCGGCGTGGCCCCTTCCTCGCCGAATCAACCCTTTCTTTGCTGCAAGCTCCGTCCTTGTCTACGGGGCTTTGACGCCCGCAGGCCAACGGGCCCTCGTAGTCTGGCAACATCACCAGTTTGTCAAACGTCCCCCATCTAGCCCTCAACCCCACACGCTAGCTTCCAGGGAGAGGGAGCAGGGGTCTGTGTGCGGGGCTGGGCTCTGGCTCCCTCTGCCGACCATCGGCCACGGAGAAGCCCCCTGGCTGGGACGGGGGACTGTTACCCTCAAGGAGGCAGGAGACCCCGTTTGGACCCAGAGAAAAGCAAAAGCCACTGAAAGCCTGCAAACCGCCTCCCGGGCTTCACGGCCCCGCCTGGCCGGCCCGCTGCTCCTTGCTCTGCAGGGCCGCTGTGCATTGTGGGATTGTTAGAAGCACCCCTGGCTCTGATACCAAATGCCAGGAGCTTCTCAGAATGGTGACAGCCAAAGGTGTCTCCAGACTTTGCCAGATGTCCCCGAGGGAGAGAAACAGCCCCGCCGGGGATCACTGGGCTCCACAGTGACCCCAGGCCCCACGGACCCCAGCTACCGTGTGGGTCCAGAGGGGACAGGGAGCCAGACTGTCCGCAGAGGAAACAGCCGTGCGGGGTCTAGTGCTGGTCTGTCCTGGGGTTCGCTTTATTGCCACCGTTGGTTTTTCACACACACACTCCTTCGTGCTCAACATTTAACAAGAGCACTTCAGCCCCAGCTGGTTTGGCTCAGCCCTAGCTGATGGAGCACCAGCCTATGGCTGAAAGGTCCCTGGTTCAATTCCAGTCAAGGGCATGTACTGGTTGCAGGCTTGATCCCCAGCCCTGGTCAGGGTGCATGTGGGAGACAACCAATTGATGTCTCTCTCTCACATCAATGTTTCTATTTCCCCCTCCTTTCCACTCTCTCTAAAAATCAATGGAAAAATATCCTCGGGTGAGGATTAACAACAACAACAATAATAGTATCACTTCATGGCTTTATGGTGGATGCAGCCGGGTCATGCACCCATTTCTTCCCCATCCAAAATCATCTTCCCCACAGAGCCCTGGGGGAGTGGAGAGAGAGAGAGAGAGGGGGGAAAGGAGGGGGGAGTAGACCCGACTAGCAAGGCTCTCCCATCGCCCTCTGTGGGAACACTCAGGAAGGGTGTAGGACCAGTCCTGGCTGAGGCAGGAGAAGTGTGAGGGCTGAGGGATGGCTCCTCTCCTTCCTCTCAGTGCAGCTGAGCAGACAGGAGCCTGGATGGGCTGCAGTTACCACGCTCACAGCAGGAGCAAGAAGCCACCAATGAGGACGGCTGAGCCAAGAGCTGGCGAGAACCTGGGCCCTCGGTGACGTGCTGGGCCTCTGCGCAGACTCACCCCGTCTGCACTCCCTCCCTGGGACTCTCCTGGTGGTGACATCACAGACCCCAGATCCAGCTGCTCCCTCGGCGGCCCCGTCTCCTTAAAACTAGCAGTGCTCCGTGCCTTGGTTTGAGATGTACATTTCCAACCGGATTTGAATAAACTCCTACTTCTCTTCCTGATGTCTAATCTAGGGAAAAAAAAAAAAAAAACCTTCCTGGAAGAAACGGCTCTAAATTGAAACCCAGGTAACACAACAGCTTTCAAACCGGTGCCTGCAGTTGGGCTGAGCGAACCTAACTCCATCTCACAGGCGCAGGGAAGTGTTTTAATGACCTCATTCTCATGATGGGAGAAGAAACGGGTTCCGCGGGAGGTAAACACCCAACGCCACCAGGTTTCCCTGTAAATTACAACGCTCGACTTGAGCTGACAAGGTGAGGGGACGCGTCTCCCCGTTTGATGGCGTTCCCTGACGTGTGGCCTTTTGCTGTAGTCATAAAAAGGCAGTCAATTAGGAAGGCGCCGCAAAATATCATTGGAACCGACTGGGATCAACCACGAGGAGCTGAATTTCCAACCAAGGCCTAGAAACGAGGGAGACGTAAGCTGCTCACACAAACTGGCCCTCGGGCTGGGCCCCGGCCAGGCAGGAGGCAGCTGTCACTTCTGAAGGTGCAGAGTTGCAAGTCGAGCCACACCCAAGGCAGGAGGACAGGGGCTCCAGGTCTGGGGGGAGGGGCTCCCCTCCTGGACAGCGGTCCTCTCCGCAGGGGTCCGCTCCGCTGGCAATCTGGGCTGAGATGCTCTCTTTCCATGAGTGAGCGGCTGACATGCTCCGGAGTGTGTGGCCTCTCCTGGGTGTCGGGGGTTCTCACGCAGGGGAAGGTGTCCCTCCAGGCTATGAGTGCTGCTCAGCCTTGAGGCCTTCTTGGCTCTGTTCATATGCTGACCCACCAATGGGGGAGAGAGGTCTCAGAAACTTCTGGAAATTTCCCCACGCTCCTGAGGTCTTCCTGTCCTTCCCCGAGTTCCAGGAAGGAGGGTCTGGAGCCCCGGCAGGCCGGGGGATGTCTACACGTTTGGGAGTCTGCCAAGAGGGGCTGAGGAGCCCTGTAGCTTCCTCCTGCCTCACCTGACGCTTTGCACCTGCACTTTGAGTTCTGTGGCTTCTTCCCCCATTGGGGGTGGGAGGGGCCTGGCAGATGCACCCTCCCGATAGGTCAGGACAGGCTGAGAGACTCCCCATCCGGGACAGGCCTCTCAGGACCCATGCACTCAGTCCCCTGGATGCCATGCGCTGAGGCCCCCGCTGCGCTCTGGCTGGGGATGGAGGTCAAGGCCACGAAGGCAGCCCTGAGCCAAGCCCAGAGGAGGCCTCGGCCGCACGCCTGGCCCCTTCTCTTGGCTCCGGCGGCCACACCTGCCCGTGGGAAGGGCTATTTACAAAACACAAAGAGCAGCTGTGGGCTCGCCCCCCCCTCCACGTCTTAGGAGGAAACCTTCACTGCAGGTGACACCTGTGGCTGCTGCGGCGCATCCAGAAGACAGATTTATAATAAACAGCCTTCTTTTACAGAGCCCCAAATATTTGCACAAAAATGAGCTCTGCGTATAACTTGCTCCATTTATCTCTCTGTTGTCACCGGGTATATCTCTCTGCTTTATTACTTTATCTCCTCGTTTCTCTGGCTCTGCTCTAACCTCTCTCTCCTCATTTCCACAGCAGCTGCCACTCGGGAGGCCCGTTCCCCCTCCTCTTCGTGCTTCTCTGCCTGCGAGTGCCCCCTCCCCGACTCGGCTTCCCCAGGGTCCCCTCCTTTCCTCCAGGACTCTAAGGAGCACCCAGAATGTGTCAGTGGAGAAGGGCCTGTCACCCAAATACTCTCCAGTCTCAGCCGGGGGCCTGGCTTGCGTTTCAGCACCACGGACAGCGCCCCCAGTGGCTGTCACTTGGAGGGACTGGGCCTTGTCCTTGTCCTGGGCAGAGCCGTTTACTGGGCCTCCCTGCCTCGTCTCTTCCTTAGCTTTTCTAACGCCGTAAAGCAAAACCCGAGAGATTTCTCGCTTTCTACCGCCTCAAGACACAGACGCAATAACAGAGAAGCGAAGGGAAAAGGGAGCGCTTTAATTTCAGAGTTCTGCTGACACGCGCGCGTGCTCTGGAGGTTTATGTAAACAGAACGCCCCGCTCTGAATTCCGCGTGTGCAGGGGCGCCTCTAACGCGCTGCTGTTTTGGTTCCCGTTGGCAATGGGAGCCTTTGTGTTTTCACATTCAGCGGCACCAGGAAGCAGGAAAATTATAGCTGGGGATGCCCGCACTCGGTTCTGCATCATCCGAGTGAAATTTGGCTGAATTGAGGGAAAACATCCTGATAAAAGGGAGGCAAATGGGAATGATAATTTCCTACGTTCACAGAACACTGGGTGTTTTCAAAGCCCTCTCACCTGCATGACCTCACGTGATTTTCACAGCAATCCTGTTCAAAACAGTCCACAGACCGGTGCCGGGTAGGAACGGCACACCTGAGGAGGCCTGCTTGGAAAGGGGAGAAACTGAGGCCAAGGTCATGTGACTGGGCTCAAGGTCACACCATGGTGGCCAAGGTGGGCAGGGCTGGCCACTGCCAGGAAGGGTCAACGCCATGCCCTGAGCAGGCTGACTCCTCCCTGTGCCTCCCACGCTCCCGAAATGACCTTTCACCTCTTCTCCCAGCAAACACAGGCTCTCCAAACTGAGATACCACGTGAACCCCCGACAGGCACTTCGGCTCTTTTAGGGACGTGAAAGCCCCAAAGAAGGAAGGGAAAACCCCTGAAGCTGGCAACGGCCTCCATCTTCTGAGCATTCACTGCGCGCCAGGAAGTGTGCTGTGTCCCCAGCATGTGTTACTTCATCCGTCTTCTGTTTTTTGTTTGTTTGTTTGTTTTAACCCTCACCCAAGGATATTTCTCTATTGATTTCAGAGACAGTGGAAGAGAGAGGAAAAGACAGAGAGAAACTTCAATGTGAGAGAAACACAGTGATTGGTCGCCTCCTCTTCCCCAGGGCCCAGGCTGGGGAGGAGCCTGCAACCGAGGTACATGCCCTTGATCAGAACCGAACCCGGGACCCTTCGGTCCACAGGCCAACGCTCTATCCACTGAGCCAAACTGGCCAGGGCTATCGGTCTTCTTAACAATCCAGAGACAGTTTTTAGTTCCATTTTTCAGATCTGGTCGGTGCTATGGCTATATCCACACTCAGGCAGCCTGCTGCAAAGCCTGAGCCCCCATCACCAGCCACCACTCCTGTCTGTCTCTGAGGGCAGCTTTTAGCAGCAGCCATTGGGAGGACCTGGGTGGGCAGGAGGCCTGTGTGGCCCTTCCTGTGACCAGCCAGGCTCTTTGCCTCCCGAGGGCTGCTGCTGGAGCAGGACCCAGGGCACTTTCGGCTCTGACCCCCCGCATCTCCAATCCCTCTGCCTGGCATTGCTCATGCTGTTCTGATGGGAAGCCACTGGACCACATCCTGTGCATGGCTCAGTCACTCATGCAACGTGGCAATCCCTTCAGCAAACATGCTGCTGAGTGGATGAATGAATGACTGAATGAATGAATATATGAGTGAATGAATAAATGAGTGAATTGATGAATGTGAGTGAATGAATGAGTGAACAAATGAATGAGCAAATGAATAAGAGTGAACGAATGAATGAGCAAATGAGTGAATGGATGAGTGAGTAAATGAATAGTGAGTAAATGAATAGTGAACGAATGAATGAATGAGCGAATGAATGAATGAGTGAGTGAGTGAATGAGGAAGAGGGTCTGACTGCAGGTGTGCTCAGTGGGCTATGCGGCAGAAAGACAGCACAGTCAAGACATGCAACCCCTGCCCTGGCCCAGAGCCCCGATCCTGGATGGCGGAGACCCACAGTCTCCCCAGCACAGTCAGCAGCTCCCGGTGCCAAGGTGGAGCAGCTGCAGCTGGGCCCAGGGCCTCCCAGGTTCAAGGTGAGGGGGAGGATGAGACTCGGGTGGCACCGCAGCCCACCCGATAGTTTTGATTTGATGCTCGTGGTCTGGCCGGGCTGACGGTGGATGGTTCCAGGCTCTGTCTGGGGGGTGTCATTTATAGGTTCTGGAAATTTGTTACTGTTGATAACGGTGGCGAGCCATAAACATCTCCGAGTGAGGAATGTTAATAACACGGGAGGCATTTTTTAGTGGCAGCTTTGGGGAGCTCTTGGCATGTCAGCACCGCTGGGGCGGCTGCTGTTGCTGTCATCTATCTGGGAAGTTATTCTGGGAAGGTCGTGCGGTGACTCAATTGTCACTACATACAAAATATTTCAATTTTCCAGAAGAGAATAGGTTCTGGCGTCATTGAATCTTCATCTTTCCTCCTCTTTATGTCTCCCTGTTTGTCTTTGGGGCCTGGCGTGAGCCGAAGATGGGCACAAAGAGATGGCTCAGGCTGCCGCGGACGTGCCACGTCACAGCTGAGAACGAGAGGGTGTCAGGGGATGTGGGATGAGCCCCCAAGGCCCTCTGGGTGGCGGGGAGAGGGGAGAGGGCAAATGGAGCCCCTCACACAGCTCTGACCCCAACTCATCCACTCCAGTCAAATGGTTCCTGGATGAGGCCTGAAACGCCTCGGGCTTCTGCTCACATGGTCATTTTCCTGCTCAAGGCCCCTCTCTGCCGCCGCCCTGCGAGCCCTGCCTGCCCCACCACCGACGCTCTCCTCCGCCGGGCGTCCGGCGGTGGGTGTGATTCATCTGGCCCTTAATCACAGCTTTCCGTGCCAAGCTCCCATTCCCCGCTTGGCAATGGGGCTTAAATCTTGTTCTATTTAACTTGTCCCCAATTTGTCATCACCTCCTTGTGGGCAAAGAACCATGTCATCTACTCTTCCTCGGGCGCAGAAGGGAAGGGCTGCTGCTTCGGGGCCTCGTGCGCCCCTCTCTCGTGGCCTGGCCAAACCCCCACCAACTCTCCAGACCTCAGCTCTGACTTTGCCGCCCCCAGGAATCACCCTGGCTGGGCTGGGGCCCCTCCTGTATGCTTTGGGCCCAACCTGCCCCCATGGCTCAGGACCCGCTCCCTCCCTTCCTGTCCTTCCCAGCACAGCCCCAGGCGCATGGCGGGTCCCGAATCCATGAGCAGGGTTGCAGCTAGGACTCTGCAGGTTGGCTCTGCGTTCTTATTCCCAGGGGAACAGCCAACGTGTGACCAGACCCTGGAGGCTCACACCAGTCCCGGGCCACCTAGGGATGACACACAACAGCCCCCTATCTTCATGCTCCCTCTCCCTGGTCCACCAAGCTGTGGGACGCGGGTTTGGCTGGGGACCTGCTGATGCCATGGGTGGAGGGCGGATGTAAAGATGTCTAAGACAGGTCCCTGTCTTCAGGAAACCACTTGGAGCGGGAGACCAGATCGGCGCATGTGGAATGATTAACAAAGAACACAGACCCTTCGGGCGGAGGGAGCAGCCCGGGATGGTATCCCGGCGAACGAGCGAGTACCCCTGGGGGAAGGGGTGCCGGACGGTGGTGCTTTGCTTTCGAGGCCCCAGAATCACTTCCACTGCCTCCCACGCCACCTGAAGCTTTTTTCTGAGATGCCTATTAACCTGCAAAGGGCAGTCATGCCGCCAGGGCCCAGCGGGCGGCTCCAGCCCTCCAGGAGCTGGCTCTCCTGAGCCTCCTGAAATGTCAGAATGGCTGCGCAAGGCGGGCGCCCTCCACTCGCCCGCAGTGACCTCCGAGCAGGTGGGGCCAGTCCATCACAGGCCCAGACAGGGCTTGGCCAGGCATAGAGCAGTGAGACCCCCAAGTGGCCTGTCATGGCCGGCCTCGGGGAGAGGTGGGTGAGGGGCAGCCAGAGGCAACAGCAGTCCTCCCTCCGTCCGCCCAGGCACTGGCAGGTGAGGCCAGGCAGGAGCCTTCAGCTGTCACACTCTCGTTAGTGAGTTGGGCCACCTGTCAGTTCCAAGGTCAGGCACAGCCGCCTCCAGCTCCCTCTCACACCCTGGCCGGGCTCAGGCCCCTGGCTGGGGGAACCTCCCCCTCCCCTGGGATCTGGGTCAGCACCGGGACCAGGGTCACAATGGTGGCGTCCTGTGCGCAGGCCATTTAGGGAGAAGATGGAAACTGAGCTTCCCCGAGTGGGGTCGAGTCCTGCTCCAGGGGAGGCGGATGCTGGGTCTGGTCTGTACGGGGCCGGGCGTGCCTCCCCTCCTTGGGGTCAGGGCCGTATATGAGCCCTCTGCCTCCCTACCCCCCACCAGGCTCTTTGGGAGGGGCCACACCCCATCACTTTGAAGGGCAGAAAACAGGCCATGTGAGGTGTTGGGGTCACCCCTTGGTCTCCTGCCTGAGGCCATGGGAGAAAGGAAGGCTCGGTGGGGCTCATGGCTGCTTGCTCACCGTGTGTCCCCAGCACTCAGGACACGCCTGCCAACCCCTTTCATCCAGCCGGTATCTGCTAGGCACAACCTGGCCAGCATCTGTGCCCATAAGCGGGGCACGCAGGAGGGTCAAGGAAGACCCGCCTCACCTGCGGGAGCAGGTGGTGGGAAGGAAAGGGGACAGGGACTGGGACAGGGACAGGGATGGGGACAGGGACGGGGACAGGCACGGGGACAGGCCAGGGAGAGAGGAAGACCTGGACTAGTATCTCCTCCCTGCAGCCCCGACTTCAAGGTCTCTGCACGCGGAACAAGCTACGTGGGTGTTGGAGACATCCCGTGTTCGTCTGTCGCTGCTGTGTGTGTGCACATGTGTGTGCACATGTGTGAGTCTGCACATGTGTGAGTCTGCACAGACAATCCTCGCTGGGCTGAGCTTTTGTTAAGAACGTCCCCCAGCTGCTGCTGCTCTGCTCCTCCGGGGAACTCCCTCCCAGGTGGGGCAAGCAGAGAACTGCCCGCCTTTGGGACCACCTCGTGCAACCGCTCATTGTACCGGTGAGAAGAGAGAGGCCGGGAGGGTGCGGTCACAGTAGTGCACCCGCGTGTGGACTGTTCCCACCTGCCAGGAACTGCACCCCCAGGAGCACCATCTCTTCCCGCCCCCCCCCCGCCCCCCAGAACAGACAGGAAGGAAACGCTCAGAAAAACCCAGTGACCCACTCAAGGTCACACAGCCTGTCAGTGGAGATCCAGGTCAAGGTCACACAGCCTGTCAGTGGAGATCCAGGTCAAGGTCACACAGCCTGTCAGTGGAGATCCAGGTCAAGGTCACACAGCCTGTCAGTGGAGATCCAGGTCAAGGTCACACAGCCTGTCAGTGGAGATTCAGTCAAGGTCACACAGCCTGTCAGTGGAGATCCAGGTCAAGGTCACACAGCCTGTGGGTGGTGGAGATCAGCAGGAACTTGAGGCTGAGCTCTGTCCTTCTCAGCAAGGTCACTGGGACACAGGGCAACAGCGCTGGACTCCAGGCCCTGCTCCCAGTATCGGGCGGGGCTTGGGGAGAGGAGCCCTGAGCATCCCCGAGGGGCCAGGAGGCCGAGGCCAGGGCCAGGGCGTCCCCCACCTGCCGCCTAACTCTGCTCCTTGCTGTCCAGGGGCTTTGATTTGCTGTTAACACCCCAAGCTGAGTGGAGCCTCGTGAATAATTCATGAGGGAGCTCGGCGAGATCATTATTTGGAGTGCTGAGTGTCAGGAAAACAGTGTCTGACGGGGAAACATGATGTCTGATGACAGAACAGCGATGGGGTGACCGGCATCGGGCACCTGCACGCTGCTGGGAATAGTTATACATTAGAAAACACGCAGACCGGCTCAGGGACGAGCCGCAGACTCAGGACAAACCCGCTCCCAGGGGCCCAGGCTGCCCCATGCGCCTCCTCCACAACACGAACAGGCTTTCTGGTCCAGCGCCCCTGCCCTGCTTTCCTTTAGAATTCCCCGACAGCACGTCCTGGCAAAGCCATGGAGGCGCCCAGCTCCCCTCGGCCCCCTGGAGGAGGCCGGGGCCTGGCCTCTTCCCGGAGCCCCGTCCACCTGGCTGCACCTGTGGCTGCAGAGCCCCCGGGCCCTCCCAAGTGGCTGGCTGTGTCGAAGCCACTTTCCAGGAGGCGACAGCTTGTCGATAGCCTCACCACCTGCATTACTTAAGCAGAACAAGGGGGACTTGGCCGCACCCTTGAGCTCAGATCGAATTGATGGGTAGAGTGGGAGCTACAAGCAACTAGAGTTTCTAAAGAGGAAGAGATGTGGAGGGGACGGCACAGGCCAAACTCGGTCCTCCTGGGAGGGGGGCGGGGTGGCTCCTCTCCTGCCACCAGCCTCCCTGGGAGCCCCCCTTCCCTGCCTCCCGGGACAAGCCCCCCTGTCACCGGGGTATGAGCCCCAGCTTCTCTCAGGCCCCCTGATCCTCCATGCCTGGTTCTTATAAGGGGGAGAAGGTGCCAAAGACACATTCCTGCCCCAGAAGAGGGCAGGGCCCTAGCACCCCCAGGAGGCAAGTGGGGGGCTCTGCCTGGTCTGTGCACGAGCCCTGCAGGTGCTGTTCCCCGTCCGGCCTCCCCTCTGTCTACCACACCCTCACCTCCGTCAGGGCCGGGGCTGCCTGTCACATGCTCCTGTTCTCCCGGCAGGTCACCTTCCACCAGGCATGCAGAGGGGACACCAGGCGTGAGAGCAGAGGGACAGGAGCACGGAGCTGCAGCCAGGACAGTGCCCAGCCACAGGCCAGTGGCAGCGAAGGCAGAGCCTGGGTCCCCTGCCAGGTCCAAGGCCTGACCCACTGAGGACACGGGCTCACGAGGCTCACAGCTGACAGGCCCTCGGAGGGCGCCCAGCCCCGCCTCCGCCAGCACGAGGACGCCGGTGCTTCAGCCTGCTCCTCACACTCCCAGTGGCGGCTGCTCCCTCCACCATCTATTCCACCAGGCGCAACCTGAGTCTCTGCAAAGTTCTTTTTCAACCTCAGGCCGATCTGCTACCCGATATTCTCTTCTGGGCCCACAGAGAGCAGGGCTCTCCTCTTCAGGATGTTATAGTACTTTAAGTATTGGAAGACGGATTTACATCATCCATCCATCCAACCGTCCACCCATCCATCCATCCATCCATCCATCCATCCATCCATCCATCATCCATCCACCCATCCACCCATCCACCCATCCATCCATCCATCCATCCATCCATCCATCCATCCATCCATCCATCTGTCCATCCATCTATCCATTTATTTATCCATCCTCCCATCCACCTACCCATTCATCCATTGATCCATTCATTCATCCATCCATCCATCCATCCATCCATCCATCCATCCATCCATCCATCATCTATCCATTTATCCATCCTCCCATCCATCCACCCATCCATCCATCGATTCATCAATCCATCCATTGATCCATCAATCCATCCATCCATCCATCCATCCATCCATCCATCCATCCATCCATCCATTGATCCCTCTATCCTTCCTTCCTTCCAGAGAACATGTATCGAGGACCTGTTAAATGCTGATGTCACTCTAAGTATTGTAAAGTGCAGCCTCTGCCTCCAGTTACCTGAGTGCTGGACTAGAGGAATGAAACGTCTAGGGCTTCTGCAGCTCGGGCCCCAATTCTCCCCCAATCACCCTGAAAACCTCCCTGCTTATCCTGATCAGCCTCCTGTGGGCGGCTCCTGGTCTGGACAGTGTTCTTTGCGAGCTCAATGCCTAGATCGTGCTGGGCACTGTCTGGTCTGGACAGTCCTCTCCCACTGGCCAGGCCCGAGGCCAGGCTGTGCTTCTTCCGCTCAGAGTGGCTGACAGGACAGTCTCTCCTGGGGTTTGAGGCAACGGGGGAACCATCCCCCCACATTCCCATCCCCCGGGAGAGGAGAGAATGTGAGTGCCATCAATGTGCAGTGCTCCTCCGAGCTCCTCGTAGACCACGTCTGGTCACTTGTCGCTGCACCAAGAACATGCACACGCGCCTGGGTGGGCTCAGCTGGGAAGCTCTTTGGCTAAAGGCACAGCCTCCGAGTGTGAGGCTTGCTGGCGGTAACTGTTCGAGAAAATCAGATGGAAGCAGATGCGGCAAGTTTCTGGTTATTTGTCAGCCTAGAGAGAGGCCACTTTTCATCATGCTGGGCTTCGGGAAAACATAAACACAAGAGAATTGATCTGACCCTCCTCTGGCGTCTGAGCTCCATCTTAAAGGAACCATTCCCGGCCAGTGTCAGGTCATGGTGGCAGCCGACGGGTCCCAGGCCCTTCCCACTGCTCCTCTAGAGGCGGTGGTGGCCTCTGACCTGTGCCGTCCCTTCTGCTGCTTCCTGTAGGAGCCTCATGGGGGCCCCTGTCAGCTGAGCCTGGCTGGAGGGGCCAGGGCCTGGGCGGGATCTTGCTTTGGGACCAGGGCTGGCTGCAGGGCGGCGGGGTGGGGCGGGGGGAGGGGCCGGGGGCTAGGCTATGTTCCACTGACACCTGGCCCCTCTCCTCCCAGACCAACCAGGGCCACCTCCCTATTCTCTGCTCAGGGCCTTGCCTGGGTCACACGACTCAGAGGGCAGCGGGCAGCAGGCTTTGGATGTGGTGTCTGCCCTTTGCCGAAGCCCTCCCACCAGCCACCCCCAAGGGCAGGGGTCAGGGGTGGGGGAGAGAAGAGCAGGCAGGGGTAGGGCCACACGCCTAAGAGACCATGGTGTTGGCAGAGGACAGCCAAGGGCACTTGGCCATTCCTCCCTGGGATGGTTAATTTCATGTGTCAATTTGGCTACGCCACAGTATGAGGTATTGGGTGAAATACCAGCCTAGATGCCACGGGGGAGGTGTGTTTTAGAGGAGTTTGACATTTGCATCAGTAGGCGTCGGGTAGGCAGGTTACCCTCCATGACGTGGGTGGGCCTCCTCCAAACGGTTGGGAGGCCTAAGAAAGACTGAGGTGCCCCAAGGAAGAAAAAAAGAAGGAATTCTGCCTCCGGACTGGCCTTCAGACTCAGGACTGCAACACCAACTCTTCCCCAGCCTCCAGCTGGCCAGTCTGCACTGCAGAAGTTGGGCTTTCCAGCCCCAAAACTGTGTGAGCCAACTCCCTAAATCAATCAACTGGTCTCTCTACAGTTAGATATAGGTATAGGTATAGATATAGATATAGATATAGATATAGATATAGATATAGATATAGATATAGATATAGATATAGATATATAGAGATAGAGATAGTTATAGATGTATAGATAGATTTAAATATGGATATGTAGATATAGATAGATAGATAGATAGATGATAGATAGATAGATGCACACACATCCTATTGGTCCTGTTTCTCTGGAGAATCCTGACCAATATCGTCCCCACCCAGGTAACCTATGCCCTCTCCACCGACCCCATTAAATCCTCAGAGGCTGCCCAGCTCAGGCCAGGCCATCTCTCCCTTCCTGTGCAGGTCTTGGGCCAGGGTTAGCCATCAATCAACGGGTCAATAAAAAGAGAAAATCGCGGGGCTTCCTGCTACTCATTGAGCATTCCTGCCGTGCCAGACTCCGTCCGTGCTAACCTGTCACGTGCACCATCTCATCCCCGCACACCAGCCCCAGGAGGCAGATGCCGCCATCGATCCCAATAGAAGCAGAGGACATGGCAGCTCAGAGAGGTCAGCGTCTTGCTCAAGGTCAAGTGCAGCTGGTAGCTGGTGGAGCCACATAGGAGCCCAGCTATGCCTATGCGATGGCTTCTGGTGCTGGTACTTTTCCTGGGAAGCTGGGTGTTATGAGCAAGCAGGCTAGGGTCTTGGGGTCACAAAGAGGGAGAAGATGCCAGCAAAGATGAATGCCTGGGGCTAAAAGGGGATCAAAGGTGGACAGACCCGTACCCGGGACCAGGCCAGGCCTCCATGTCCTCAGGCTGCCGGAGTCACGGGGGTGGGAATGCAGCCCACCAGGGGCAGGAGTCCTGCTCGCGTGGGGGTTACTGAGTGTCGTCACCTGTGACTCACAGATAGAGACGAGGGTGGGGGCAGCAGGCGGAAGGAAATCTAGAAAGCCAGGTCGGCTTGAAGCGTCTGCTCATGGCTCTGAGAAAGGCAATAAAGCCGGAACACCTATAACAGCACGTGGCGTGGGGCCTGACGGATCTGGCTGTCCCCGCAGGTGATGGTCAATTCACCCATGGAGGAAAGTGAAAGCAGGAACCAACCGTTCCAGGGAGGGGGACCCTGAGCAACTGCCCCCACGGCTCATCTGCAGAGTGGGCGCCTGGCAGCCTGCGGAGCGGCCGTGCAGGGCCCCAGGGTGCGTGAATGGTGGGGTGGCCGCGGCACGGGGCTCCAAGAACACATGTGTCCTGTGGATGGGGAGGTGGGTGGGTGTGGCCAGCACATGACACCTGTGGGAATGAGCAGGCACGGGGACTGAGGGATGCTGGGTAAATTCTGGGTCAAGGACCCAAGAGCTCTGACAATGTTTATTTCAAGACCAACTATAGCTCCCAAGAGATGGTCCCCGGTGCCCAAGATCTAGCTGGCACCTGGCGTGGAACGGCCCTTTCAGCACCTCTGCCATTCCCACCCAGGCTCCGCTTGCCCGCTCGGCTGCCGCAGGGCAGGTGGCTCCTCCAGGTGCTCCAGGCCCCATCGCTGATCGCAGTGGGCGGGACAGATGGCCAGCAGCCTCCATGGGTGCATGAGCCCTCCTGCTTCCCTGCCCAGGTGGCTCCTGGCGCTGTGGCCCACCTGCACCAGCTGCTCAGCGCTGTCCCCTCCGTCCCCATTGGCAGGCCTCAGCCTTGTCACTCAGCGCCGTGGCCTCTAGTGGGCTTTGGCTCATTTCCAAGGATAGTGGGGCAGAGGGCCTGGCTAGCTCGCTGCCGCGGGGACGAGAACCCCAGGAAGCCAGGGGGAGGCCGGCACCAAAGGGTGGCCAGGCCTTCAGCTGGGGTCCCTCAACACTGACCTGTCTTTTTCCCTGAAAAAGGTACCTTTTGGGGGCAGACACCTTGCCTCCCTGGGGGGCTGACTGGAGGCTGGGCCAGGGCCAGGGAGGGGGTGTCTGTGGGGAGAAGACCCTGCAGGGAGCTCAGGGCCTGGATTCTGGGGGACTCCCCTCTCTGGGCTTCTAACTCCTCAGCTGTGGGGGGAGCCGTGTTGCACCCCCCCAATACTTTTGATCTGAAACCACAGTGATGGCACTTATTAGGGGGCAGGGTATCTCAAACTTTGCTGAGTGTCTGAATCATCCTGGGAGCACCCCAAGAATCTGCTCCCCTGAACCTGTTAACCTGGGGAAGCTGCACGCTTAACAGGCACTGGGGGTGCTGATGTGGGGGCCGAACCCCTCTGAGAATCTATGAAGCCGCATTCCTGTGGTGGGTCCCACCCCGGCCACACTGCAGGCCCCCACCCAGACCCGGGCCCAGAGAGGTGCCCGGTCCGGGTGCCCAAGCAGGGGAAGCTCCAGGGGGACTAAGCCCAATATCTTAGACACGACAGGTTAAGGTCCCGAGGGGCGCTGTCCTCTTGGGCAAAGTCCCTTCCTTCCCCATCTCTACAACGAGCGAGGCTACGCCTACTTAGATTCTTGTTAATCAGTCCAGGCCTCCGTTTCCCCATCTCTAAAACAGGGGAGCGCACATCACCGGTTCCCCTCGTGGGACTGCTGTGAAGAGGAAATGACCTGGCAGTGCCACGTGTTGGCGCCGGGCCTGCCTGCATGGGGCACCCTGGAAACGCCGAGCTCCGGGTGCTGAGTGAGAACCGCCCGCCTTCACAGAACCTGGAAGGAAACAGCTTCCCACCTTCTTTGTTTAAAGAAGAGCCAAATTAAGGCACGAACTTTATGCATTAATTTTGCTACAGACGGGAGCATTTAAATAGCTTTCCAAAAGGTATTTTTAAAAGCTGCCTGTCAATGCTCTATGAAAAGGCTGTCTGCCCCGCCTGGTGTCTGCAGCTACAGGAATACGATGACAGTTACTGAAGCGCAGCTACGTGGGCTCGAAAACCGTTTGCCAACTTGCTCCACGTAATCTAAAAACTGATCCTACCGCGGCTGACACACAGGCGCACGTTCGCTCAGTGCCGGCGCGCATGCGCCCTTGTTCAGAGATCTGCCCTGGACCTCCGCCTCCTTCCCAAAGACTCTCCCTCCTTAGTTTATGGAATCCGCGCCAGTCAACTCTCTCCTGGCATCCCAGTATCCTTTGTTCCTGCTCCTCTTCCTCCTCCTCCTTCTCTCATACCCTCTAAATGTTGGGTGTCTCTGGGCTCAGGCTTCGACCCCTGTCTTTTCTTCCTGGGTGACCCCCCACAGCCCAACCCTTGACTCTCTAATTCCCGACTCAGGTCCTGACTTCTCCACCCAACTGCAGACCTGAGCCTCCAGGGCCTATGTGATGCTTCCTACAGGCGGAGAGTCCCCTGAAATCCATGTGTTGAGGCCCTAACCTGAGATGTGATGGTACTTGGAGGTGGGCTTTTGGGTGGTGAGTAGGGTTAGATGAGGTCATGAGGGTGGGGCCCCAGGATGGGATTAGTGCCCTTATAAGAAGAGGAAGAGAGACCAGAGCTTCTCTCTCCTCCATGCGAGGACACAGCAAGAAGGTGGCTGGCTAGGAACAAGGAAGCAGGTCCTCACCAGACACCAAACGTGCCGGCACCTTGATCCTGGACTTGCAGCCTCCAGGGCTGTGAGAAACACGTGTCTGTGGTGCGAACCCCCCCCCCCCCCCCCGCCGGGGCACTTTGTGTGGCAGCCACGCTGACTGAGACAATTCGTCTACCAATGCCACAACCTTGATCACAATGTGGCCAGCGCAGCCCCTGGGATCCCCGTCTTCTCTTCTGTGGCCATGGCACATGCCCCCTCCCCGCCCCCGCCCCCTGCCCAGGTCTTCCGGCCCCGATTCCTCGCTTTACCTTAACCTCACGTGGAAACCATTAACACATTTTGTCAAGCTCACCTCCAAGTAGACCGCAGACTGCCTGCCCCTCCCTCACATGTCTGCCCCGGTTCATCCCCATCCTCGCTCATGGGCCCAGCCAGGGCCGCCCACTGGTCTGTACAACCTTCTCTCTGGCCTCTTTACAAACACCCGTCTTGCCCTCACCAGCCGGGGGGCGGGAGGGGGGCACTCCTAAAACACACCGATCAGATCGCGTCACCGCCCTGCTTAAACTGTCCCGAAGGCTCCCCGCACTTCAGGTACAAGCTGCACCTTGGCCCTCCCCCAGGGCCTGGAGGTCACCGTGGCTGCCTGCCGCCCTGCCCTCCCCCTCTCCCCCCAGGTCCCCCTCTTTTTTTTCCTTCCAGCCCAAGTGCCTTTGCAGGGGCTGGACCCCCCCACAGACGGCCATTTTCTGACCCCAGATCAGTAAGACATAGACCTTACACACTCCACATTCACTGGTTCACTTGCTCATTTTCTCTGCCTCCTCCCACGAGAGGCCCCGCTTGTGAGAGCAGGGACCCCAGGGGACGTCCATGGACCCAGGATTGTGCCCAGCACATGCTCTTCAATCAATACACCCGGATGAATGAACAGACCAGGGCCAGGGCCCGCCGAGCTGCCCCTCACCTGCCACCTGTGGGCTGGACCCCCACCCTCCTCACTAGTGGCGGGACCAGGCCTTTGTGATGCCCCTGAAGCAGCGGCCCCAGTGGCGACAGGAAGTGGCACTCAGAGCAGAAAGAGGCCTGGCCAGCAGACGGCCCAGTGGGTTTCAGAGCGCGGTTCTCTGAAGCAACCCAGCCCCACACTCAGGCGCTTTGGATGCGTTCCCTAACCTCTGAGCGCCAGACTGCTCCTCTGCACGGGAGTCCCTACCTCACAGCCATGCTGAGGTTCAAAGGCAATACATTTCTTGAGGTTCAAGGTTCTCGGTCCTGCCCAAATGCGCCCAAATGACAGCAGTGACATCCTTGCTGTTAATACTGACAGGGGCCTGAGGGGTCTGGGGTTGGAGAGAACTCAGTGGATCCCTATTTTCCAAGGAGAAGGTGGGAGACCACGGCTGGCCCCAGGGAGGCCCTCTGGGCCTCACACAGCGAGCTCTGACCTGATCCCAAGTCCCGAAGGCCACCCACGGGGGGTGGGGGGAGGGGCACTTGCAGGACGGCCAGGCCGCGCCCAGGGCCTGTGTCCTTAAAGAGTCCCTGCCATGGCACCAGGGGACCCTCCCTGGGGTGCTGGCCCATTCCAGTGGGCACTACCCATGACTCATGCCCAGAGCGGCACCAGTTCCATCCCTCCCTCCCTACTCCTCGTGTTCCTGTTCCCAAGCGGGGCCTCTACTGCAAGGTGCGGGGTGCAGCACACCTGAGCCCCAGCGGGAGTCCATAGCCAAGAGAGGTAAACTGAGGCAGACTACTGCATCAGCCCTGCGTGCTGGGGTCAGCTGACTGAAGGCGAGAAGCAGGACCTGTGACCGAGGGGCAGGGGAAGCCCTCGTGCAGGCGCAGTGTGGCCCGGGGAGGAAGCTGGGTTTTTCCCGAGAGCAGGAGGCACGACAGGGCACCCCGTGGCACTGCCCCTCGGACGGGCAGTGGGGCCTGGGTTTCCCACCTGTTACCGGGAGACCTTTCTTGCCATTTGATTTGCCAAAACAACGAAGAACTGATTAGAAATTTTAATTGTTTCTGGAAGCTTCCAGGCCTGGCAGCAATGAGAAAGGCCCATGTTAGTGTTTCACAATAATGGTCTTCTAGCGAATTCCAGGCTTAATTTGTCCAAGAACCTGTTACAATTCCCTCTGCGCGGCCAGGAAGGAATGCGCCTTGGAAGTCATCTACTCGCCAATAAATTACAATGGTCTGAAACCATTAGCAGCAAAGTAAATTGTTCTAATTGATCTGCGCTTCCTTCCGACCCAGGGACTCGGTTCTGGCTAGGCCCTCGCGGAGGGGTCCCCGCTGATCCTGCCACCCCTGCCCTGGCCCTCTTTCTCAGAGGCCAGGAGGGAGGAGGCGTGGCCACAGCCGGCTGCGCCTGGCCCCAGACGGTCCAGAAATTCTTCCGTTTGGGGAGGGAGGTTCTAGTCCTGGTTACCGTCCATCCAGGGAAGAGGCACCCCTCTGAGAACCACCCTGTCCGTGCTCTTTGTCGTGTCCTGGGCTGGAGTCACGTGCTTCGTAATCGGTCCTTCGCATAGGGCTCACTCACTTTTCTGTGCGCACAATATGGGTGGCCATAACAAGAGGAAATGTAGGGGTGAAAACATAAGAAGCTCAGAGAGCCTGTCCGGTGACCTTGACCCCCACACTGCCCTTTGGAGAGCTGGGGAGGGTGCAGGCAGTCAGGACGGAAGAGGCCCTTCTGGTCTCGTCCTGATGCTCCAGAGCTGGACGCCCAGTGCCCGGTGGCCCGGGGGGCGCAGGTGCCAGCTGCCTTGACCACAGGGCTGTGGAGTGACCGGGGCCTTGCTTAGGGGCTCCTGGGGTCCTCTCCCTGACGGTGACAGGGAGGGACGGGGTGCTCGGGGGCTGTGGTCAGTGGGAGGCACCTGCACAGGAGCCCTCGTGGGCCACCTGCAGGTTGTGAGCCTCAGGTCAGATTGTCCCAAATCACAGTCCTGCGTGCACAGATGCCAGCTTGCGGCTGCCTCGGGGTCCCCGGGCTGCCTGGTCTTTAGCTTTTGAAAACCAGAGGGGCCTGGTTACATTGGGGTGGGGGGCCCCAGCGCCCATGCAGGCTGCTCAGCCTGTGTCCGGCCCCTGCTATGTCTCTTTGGAATCTGCTGCTTTTCTGCCTGGAACATGCTTTCCTCTTAACCCATCGCTCCCATATGAGGGGCTCAAGGCGGGCCTGGCCAGGCACCCCAGGCACCCACACCCCCAAGCACCCCCAGGGAGCAGGTGAATGCCCCCCGCTGTGGGGAATCCTCCTAGGGGTGCCTTGGTTGTCGGGCAATGGCTGAGGCTTCTGTTCCAGAGACCCCCTCGCCCCAACCCCAGGGAGGTGGGCGCCCCGGGATGGTCTGCGCAGGCCCATGGGGACCTCAGTTCCCGTTTCCTGAGCCTGCTCTGCGCAGATGCCGAGCCAGGTGCCCCGAGGGTGGCAGGTCCCGGCCGCACCCAGTCCTGCGATCAGACACCGTGGGCCCGAGCTGCAGCCGCACAGCCGGGAGGGCAGCGGGGTCACTAGCACAGCAGTTCATCCCGCTGCCTCGATGAGGCCACACCCCGAGAGAACCATTCAGATCTCAGCAAATGCCTCTCATCCCTGGGATAAAAGAAGAGCGGGGGATTTGGGGGTCTGCTCGGAGCCCTGACCTGCGCCCCATTGTCAGCACTGCGAGAACGGGTTTCTTTCCTACAGCAGGGAGCTGACTCTGCGGGACCCCCTGCTGGTGTGAGGCAGAGGCTGGGGAGCTGGGAGATGGGGAGACCCATCACCAGCCGAGTCAGGGCCCGGCCTCAGCACACAGCGCGTCACAGACAGATTTCCACCCAGGAACCTGCAGGCCTGACGGCTCGCCCAGGGTCTGTGCCTTCTCCACGTCCCCAAGCATCCCCGGTCACGTCTGTTTCTTAACCGGAAACGACACAGACGTGTCCTTGGAGACTGGCTGGAGAATATCTGCCCTCTGAAGCCTGAACATGTGGGATGGATGCGGGGAGCCCTGTCCGGCAGGGCTGGGGGTGCAGAGCTGCTGTTGGGGCACCTGCTACACCTGAGGGCGGGGCCCGGTCTCCACCTCTATAGGCACAGGCAGAAGTAAGGCGGGGGACAGCTTTGCCGGGAGGAGGGGAGGCGACCCCCCACCCTTAGCCCTGTGGGCCCCCATGCAGAGGCGCGAAGGCATCTCCTTGGCCACGGAGGCGGGAGCGGGATGCGGATGCGTCCCAGCAGACCCTCCCCCCGCCAAACCTCAGTCTCAGGGAGGAAACAAATGTTAATGGGAAGCACTTAACATGGAAAGGGAGTCTATTTCTCCTTAACTGTCTCTGGCTGCACAAGATTCTGAGAAGCGATTGAAGGTAAATGGCTTGGTTTTCAATTCTAAGCCGCACTTATCCAAGCACGATCTGTCTTCCCCATTAGCGGAGAACGTGAGCACCTGCTTCGGGCTGCCCCGGCCCAACACCACGGTGGTCTGTCCCCTTCATCACGGAGGACAGACAGAGTGCGCCCCGGGCAAGCTTATTCATATGCGGAGTCGCCCCATCTCTTCGCCCTGGGTGACTCTCCTGCCTGGGCTGTTGGCCCTGCCCTCGGGGGGCACACAGTGGCCAGGCTGGGGTGCCAAGGTCATGGCAGCAGGGGGGCTGGCCCACTAGGGCCTTGGGGTTCCCCTTCCAGGGGAGTGAACCACATGGTCATCTGGTCTGGGGGTGCTGATCCCCCTGGCCATGCTGTGTGGGGAGTTGAAAGGCCAAATACTGTTGTCTGCCAGATCTGGGTTCAAACCCCACCCCACGCCTTGCTCCGCATGTGACCTTGGGCAGCCAACCCTGAAATGTCCTCCGCTGTACAATGCGGTGGTGAAGGTAGCGGTGAGGGTTCCACGAACAAACGCGGAGCTGTGAGCACAGCCTAACACCCAGACGCGGCGAGAGTCCCATTAGGAGGCCTTCGGCCGCCTGGGCCCCTGGGCCATACCCTGCCCCCAAACCCAGCAGGACCATGCGGCTGTGGGTGCTGGGGAACAGCTGGACTCGGGGCTGCCAGGCCAGTCCCTCCCTGCTGGCCTCCTGACCCTGGGTGATTCGGGGCTCGTCCCAGGCATGGGGTTCCCCCTGGCTGAGAGGATGAGCTGGCTCAGTCCTACCCAGCACAGCTCGTTGCCACACTGTGAGTGCACGCATGATGGACACCAGAGGCATGCATGGGTGGGGGACCAAGGGTGTGCCCCCGAAGCTGGCACTCCCTGGGCTGGGCGAGGAGCCTTGAGGAGGTGCTGGGGCCCCCTATGTCCCCTGGTGGCACTTTTCCAGGAAAAAACATTTCCTATCTGAACCTGACCTCACGGCTCTGCGCCCTCTGGGGGCTTCTGTGCCCCCCTGTCCCTGGGGAAGGGGCGCCTCCAGGCCACAGCCAGCCTGGGAAGGTGACCTGCCAGCGCAGGTGCTGGAGGAGAGGTTCCGGGAGGGCGGCCAGGCCGGGAGCCCCGTGTCTGGGAGCCCTGTGTCTGGAGCTTTCTGTGCTCGCGTCTCTAAGCACTTAATGTGCAGACAAATGGATGTGAAAGGAGCGTTTCCCCCTCAACCATGTAAACATGGAGCGGCAGACGAGTAAGTAACATTAGGTCTGACACTGGGAAGCTGTGAGGTATTACTCACCCTGATAAGTTTAATGAATAATTTAGAAACATATCATCAAAATGGGGAAAAAGGGAAGAATCTCTTAAATAACTCTGAAAGATACTCAGCTCTGAATCCTGGCGGGCAGGGGTGAGGGTATGCAGGGACCCCCGGCGGGCAGGCACACAGCCCGCACACAGGACACGGGATTAAGATGGGTCCTGGGCGGAGTGCCCTCAGGGAGGAGAGGTCCCCCTTCCCGGAGGGGCGCTGGGGAGCACCCTCCTGGCCAGAGTCCCTGGGGTCTCTGCTGGCACAGCAGGGACGCCTGCAGGAGTTGGGCGGGGCATGGGCAGGCTCAGCCCGCAGCTGCAGGCTCTGAGCGCCCCGCCCCCCCATGCAGGCTCCCCTGTCCTGCCACTTCCATGGTCACCTCTGCAGCCTGGACCTGGGATGGCTAGGGGTGGGGAGGGCCTGCTGACAACCCGAATGGCCTGAGGACAGGAACAAGCCCTGGCATTGATGCCCCTGAGCTGGGGGTGGGTGTGGGGTTGTTAGGGAGCCGGGTGTGGGCGGGGGGTATGCAAAGTGGGCCACAATGGGGGGACTTCAGGGACACCACTGGCCCAGACATTTCAGGGCTGGGGTCAACAAGCACCTCTGGGGAGATGCAACCCCCTCCCCAACAGCAGGAGGGGGACTGTTGAGGTCACTGTGGAGCTGACCCACCCACCAGGAGGCCGGGCCCCAGACTGGTTCCTGGCTCAGCCACCTGCCAGCCACGGCGCTGAGCCCCTCTGAACCCACGTCGCCTTCTCTGTTCAGTCTCTGCTGGCACAGCCACTGCCCACACCCCTGCCTCGGGGACACTCAGAGCCTGCAGCTGCGGGCTGAGCCTGTCACGCCCAGCCTGACCCCTCTGTGCCAGCAGACGTGGCAACAGGGCTGTGACGTCCCCACTCCTGATGGTGTGAGGTCGCCTCTGCAGCCTTGTCACCCACCTGTCTCCTCCTCGCGTGTCCACGGAGGAGCACTTGCCTCCTGGCTGCTCCTCAAACACTCCACGCTCACCCACCCCAGGGCCTTTGCACGTGTCCTCCCTGCCAGGACCGCTTTCCCCCAGGTGCATCACGGCCCACTGCCTCCCTTCCCCGCGGCCTCTGCTCAGATGGCCCCTCCACAGAGGCCCCTTCTCAGCCCCTCTGTCTGGAACCCAGCGTGGCGTCTTCCCTACCGCCTGTGTTTCTGTCACTGCATTTACCACTGAAATTACAGCGCGGGCCCACGATCCAATTCCCAGATCCATAAAGCTCTGCAAACCACAGCCTGTTCATAACTCACGGGGTGGCACGGCGCTCGGAGCTGACGCGGGGCTATTTATAGCCGTGGCTCATCCCTCTTAGTGTGAATATTCATACATTTTGCTGCAGAAATATTAACGCGCCTGATTACGGAGTGTTACTCCACACCCCGCGGGGGACGTTACATAATATATGGTCTCTGCACCAGGCCCCGTTTCTAACGTGCAGAGTCTGGACGCCCAAACCTGGCTTCTACGCCTCAGCCTTCCTGGCACCGCGGGCTCGACCATTCCTGGAGGCGCGGTAGGGGCTGTCCTGAGTGGTGTGGGATGTTGAGCACCATCCCTGGTCTCCTAGAAGCCAAGAGACCCAAAATGTCTCTAGACACTGCCACCTGCCCCCCGTGAGGACACGGGCTGAAGTCCGCCTGGCCTGGGCGTTTCACGAGGGCTTGCGGGCCTGTCTCTGTTGATCTGTGGACTTCCATGCAGTGTGAACCCCGGGGCAGGAGCTGTATCTGTTCTGTTCTCGGTTGTATCCCCAGGGCCTGTCTATGGCAGAGTCAGCATGTAATAAAGAATTGTTGCATAAAGAATCAAGGCTCAGATCAACCAAAGGACTTGTATGCGTGCATATAAGCCTAGCCAATGGACACAGACAACAGGAGGGTGAGGGCATGAGTGGGGGTGGGTTGGGGAGGTAATGGGGGGATGAGGACACATATGTAATACCTTAATCAATAAAGAAATTAAAAAAAAAAAGAATCAAGGATCCCGTGGCCCCCCCGCAGGCACCTGGGGTCCTCGCCCCGTGGGTTTACCAGTACGCCCTTCACACACCCGCCCCCAGCACAGTGCAGTGGGCACCCCACCGTCCATCCTGGCTGCTCTTCACAAGGCAATAGTCCCCCCAAGGTGCAGGGCCATGGGCTGCGCCCCGCTCCTTCATCTGACCCCACTGCCACTAGGAGGTGTGGACACTGCTGACCTCAGCAGCAGACCCCTAGAGTGGGGCAACGGCTCCTGCCCCAGTGTGGGAGACGGTGCCTTATCCGGGGCTTGGCTCATTTACTGATGGAGTTGAACTTCCCTTTATCCTCTGGGTGCACAGAAGGGCCTTGTGGGCCAGGGCTGACTTGTTAAAGGCCAGAGCCTCCAGATGACCCTCAGAGGTGGGGAGGGTCAGGGAAGAGCGTCCTTGGTGAGCCTGGGTCCCCAGCTTTTGCCCTGGTAAAACGTGCTCAGAGCAGATTACAGGAGGTGGAGAAGGCTACTGGGTCCCAGTCACATCTCTGTCTAGTGATAGTTCAACCTCTGCCTGCTTACCCCAGTAATGGGATCTCCTCCCCTCCCGGGGCAGCCGGGTCTACCAGCGGTCAGCTCAAACGGTTAGAAAGACCTTCCTGAGGGAAGGACCAAGATGGTGGCATAGGGCAGATGCCTGATTGTTGCCTACCACAACAATTTTGAAACTACAACTGGAAAACAGAGCGGACACCATCCAGAACCACTGGAGGGCTGGCTGAGCAGATGCTCTACAACTAGAATAAAAGAGAGGGGTACGTGGGATGATGCTGATGCCGGTGAGCCAAAGATCACATTTTTAAGAATTATGGCTCTGGGAGACCGAACCAAGATGGCGGCAAAGTTAAATAAATGAACTGCGCCGCGCACAGCAATTTCAAAAATACAACTAGAGGACAGAGCGTCTGCCACCCAGAACCACAGGAGAGCTGGCTGAATGGTGGATTTACAACTAAGAGGGAAGAGGAAAGAGCAAACGCCGAGGGGCTGAGGTGCAGAGGCGCGTGGGTCGGGCTGGTGGCGGGGGAAGGGACGAGCAGCTTTTTTTCCAACCCTAAGGGAGATTAGCTCCCCATCACTCTGAAATCCAGTTTCTGGGGACGTGCGGGAGACCCAGATACCTACGTGGAGAGGCTGGACTCTCGGCCTTTGTGTCGGAAAGTGAGAGCGACTTTCTTGCAGAGGTGCGCCCAGCAATCAGTGTTTACTGCGCTGGAGCATGGGACGCGGGGACTTGGAAACGCGGAAAGGCAGAAAAGGCAGAAAAGGCAGACTTGCAGCCATTGCTGTTTGCCACGCCCTAGCCTAGTGACGCCCTGAGACCCACCCCGCACATTCCACAAACCCACCCAGGCTCCAAACAGCAGCTTTTGCATATAAATGGCCTGCCCTGTGGCAGCTTAACCAAATAAACTGCAGTTCCAGTCAGACTGCTCCAAAACCACTCAAGCAGGAGGAGAAAACTGCAGTTTTTGCTGAAACTCCTGCTGAGTGGCCTCAGACAGTAGCTGACCTGCACCCCACTGGAGACCCAGAAACGAGGGCATCTAGTGGTCGGTGTGAGATGACACCAGATTTCAACCACTCGCATAAGGGACACATTCAAGAGGCAGACTCAGTGAACACCAAAGCCTTGCTGCAACAAGATCCGGCCCATAAACGTGTCTCCTGCACAGAAATTCCTCCTTTATAGACACAGAGGGTCCTCACAGACAATTGGCCAGGAGGACAATTCCTCCCAGTGACACCAACAACAATCAAGACTTAACTATACAAAGGAGGACCAAGATGGAGGCACAGGGCGGAAGCCTGATTGTTGCCTACCACAACATTTTTGAGACTACGACGGGAGAGCAGAGCTGACACCATCCAGAACCACCGGAGGGCTGGCTGAGCAGATGCTCTACAACTAGAATAAAAGAGAGGGGGACGCGGGATGATGCTGATGCCGGTGAGCCAAAGATCACACTTTAAGAACTACGGCTCTGGCGACAAAATGGCGGCCTGGAACGTGCTCGGCGCAGTTCCCCCGGCGGTCTCCGGCTGAGGGGACGGCGCCACTCGCTGCCGAGCACGGACAGACGAGCCCCTGGGAGACATGGGGTGGGAGACCCCGCGCTTGCTGACCTCCGAGTCCTTCAAGAATCTCAGGGCCCCGGAAGCGGCCAGGTGTGCACGCTCAGCGACTGGCCACCGCTGCAGACCCGAGCGCCGACGCAGCGACCCCAGACCAGCCCGCCACTGCGCACCGGGCACACCGGAGCTTCGCCAAGCCCGCTGCCCAACGAATTTCGCGGCAGCCGCCCCTGGAGCTCTGAGAAAATGGCCGAAGGAATTGCTGAGAGGAAATTGACCAACAGGAATTGGGATCAAGAAGACAAAGCCCCGCTGGGTCCCGGGTCCAAGTGAGGCCGCGCGCCCCTGGGTCCGGGTGAGGCTGGGACCTGGGTCAGGGTGAGGCTGAGTCCCGGGTCAGGGTGAGGCTGCACGCCCCTGGGTCCGGGCGAGACCACGCGCCCCTGGATCCAGGTGAGGCCGCACGCCCTGGGTCCGGGTGAGGCTGGGTCCTGGGTCTGGGTGAGGCCGCGCCCCTGGGTCCAGGTGAGACCAAACCAGAGGGTGTCGGACCTACATTACCACCATTTGTCCACCATCCAGAGCTGAAAAGTCAGTGCCGACATGTACACATAAGGAACTGGTGGACATTGAAATTGGGTCTCAAAAGAACTGTTGGTCCAGAAAGAAACTTACGACAGACTGATTCATTTGCCTGTCAGCATAACTATTATTGCTCGTCTCACATTCGGTTCTTATAAGTATATTTCTAGTAACACATGATCTCACTCATCTAGGGGAAATGATGAACAACATAGACTGATGAACAAGAACAGACCCAGAAACAATGAGGCATCGATCGGACTGTCGGGCCTCAGAGGGAGGATAGGGGAGGGTGGGGGGAGGGGGGAGAGATCAACCAAAGGACTTGTGTGCATGCATATGAGCCTAACCAATGGTTAAGGACAACAGGGGGGTGGGAGCATCCGTGGGCCGTGGGGAGGGGTGTGGGTTGGGAATGAAGGGATGAGGACAAATATGTGACACCTTAATCAATAAAGAAATTAAAAAAAAAAAGAAATTTCAAAGAAAAAAGAAAAAAGAAAGGCCTTCCTTTTCTGAGCTGAAGTCCCCATCCCTCCCTGCTGGTCCCCCCTGCTCTCCAGGGCTCAGAGCACCAGGCAGTGCCCGGCACACCTGTACTTTTAGCAGGAAGACTCTTCTGGCCTCTTTAGCGGGAAGAACATTCAAAGAACATGACTGCGGCTCTGTGAGGCGGCCGGGATGCTGGGAAAGGTTTCACCTCTGGGGTATGAGCCACTTTAGAATGACAGACTCCCCATTTGACTTCCGCAGACTCCCCATCTGACCTCCACACAGGGACCCCAACATTCTTGGTTTTCCCAGAGGAGTCCCAGATTTAGTCTGCTTTTCATTCACTCTCTCTGAGAGGTTACCTTTCATTCGGGGCTTCTATTTAGCTCTGTCCCCTCCCCCGTATTCTCTGCGATGTGGGGTTGAATTCCCTGCCCCAGTGCGATGGGTGGGTCAGGGGCCCACGAAAGAGACCAGTCTTCCTGCTAAAGAGTCCAGAACAGTCTTCCTGCTAAGAGTACAGAAGACCCTTCCTGCTAAGGACGCTTCCTGCCCAGCCACTCTCCACCAAGGTCACACCTGCCCAGTCCTCAGCCTCGCCTTCAGGTTCCTTCTTTACATGTGTCCAATGGAAGGTTCTGGAAAGTGTATGCCCAAGGCCTGGTGGAGCTCTTTTACACCCAGCGGCTGGGGGTCGACAAGCAGGTGAAGCCTAGCATGGAGGAGCTGGGGGGCAGGGGACGGGTGGCTCTGGCTGGGACATGGCCATGGACCTCATGCAGAGGCTGCAGTTGTCCCCAGTGTCCATTTCCTTCCTCTTCCTCAGTGCGCAAACTCCTGGGCCCACGCCACCTGGACTAAAAGGACATTTCCCAGCCTCCTTTGCAGCTACGTATGACCGTGTGACTAAGCTCTGGCTAATGGGATATAAGGGAAGGGGGTGGGGTGCAAGTTCCAGGAGGTGCTTTTAAAAGGAGGGTCTGTGCCGCTCTCCTTCCTGGTGGCTGGGATGCAGACGTGATGGCTGGAGTTAGAGCAGCCACATTGGACCAGAAGCTGTCAGAGTGGATGGCAGAGCAACAAGGCAGTAGGAACCTGGGTCCCTTGGGACCTAAGCAGCTCCCACACTAGCCCCTTCACCTCTGTAGGTGGGTTTCCTGCCACTTGCAGCTGAATCCACCCAAAGCATCCAGAGCCCATGCTGGTCTTTCTGCTGGAGAGAGTCACAGACGGCTCCTTCATGGCCACACCCAAGGGCACAGGGCAGGGCTGGTGAAGGTCAGGGAGGTGAGGCCCTCAGAAGTTGGGGGTGGGGAGGGGAACTAAAAAATCAGGAGGTTAAAGCACTGTGTTATCAGAAGGACAGAGAGCTCAGGGCACACCCTTCTTCCAGCCCCTTCTTCAGCCGAGTGGCCGCCGCGGGTTCCCATTTCTGGGCGATGCCTATTCCTGGGAAAGGAGGTCTGGGCTCCCTTGGACATGGGTCTCCCAGGCAGCCACTCCAGCTTTTGGGGACCAGAGCCGTCTCCTCCCACTGCTGAGAGTTTCAGATGCAACAAAGGCTGCCTTCCGTCCTCCAAGAGAGCAGGTCCCCAGAAAGCTCACAATAACAGCTAATTAAAAATAATATAAAAGGCTAATATGCAAAGTGTCCCCTCGGGAGTTTGACCAGGAGTTCGATAGCTCGCTATGACATGTGCTGACCACCAGGGGGCAGCATGGCACGAAGGAAGGTCCTGGCAGGCAGCTGGAAGGTCAAGATTGGCCCTGATCGCCGGCCAGGCCTAGGGACCCTACCTGTGCATGAATTTTGTGCACCGGGCCACTAGTTAAAAATAAGCTGCACCTGTCCACCACCGTCATGGCCAGGTGGCTGCGCTCAACCCTCCAGCATCCCTGTGAAACACATTCCTGCCTCTTGTGACAGATGGGGAAACTGAGGCACAACCTAAAGGAGCTGCTCAAAGCCTCAGGATAGAGTGGGAAACGAGAGCCAAGCAATGTGAACTCCAGAAACAGTGCTCCTTTCGTTCCAGAAAACTCTCTGAGCCGAGAGGGAGGTGGGGGTCTAGGAGGGCGGGAGACGCTACCGGGCACCAGAGCTCCCAGGGCACCGGGGTGGGAGGCTCGTCCCTAAGGGCATGGCCAGCTCAGCCTGGGTTGCTGAGCTGAGGGGCTGGCCCATGGCCCTGGGAGTCTCTCCCAGGCACCGGCCTCCCTGGGCCTCGCCTCCGGTGCCTGGCACCCGGCCCGGCCATTGTTTCTGTACTTCCTCCAAATTAAACCCACTGCTGCCCCTTCCTCGGTAAAAAGAGTGAATTTTCAATTCAAGTGTGTGGGAGGGTGTCCCTGGGGAGCAGAGTAATGAAGCCGCTAGTGCTAGTTGCAAACAAATAGATAAATCAATGTTTCAATTTTCTCCACGTGAGAGAAGGGCTGGTTGCTTAGCAATTCAAATAACATCACTGCGGCTCTGCCAGGCGGCCGGGACGCTGGGAAAGGTGCTGGGGTCTGAGCCACTTTAGAAAGACAGCCGCACGCACATCCTCAGGGCCGCAGCCAGCTGGAGCCAAGGAGGGAGGCTCTTTCCAGGTGAAATCCCTTCCAACCCACCCTCTCCTTGCAGCACCCAGCGGGGTGCAGGCGGCAGCTCCCCCTCCCAGCTGGCACAGTGGCACCAACACCACCTCGGGGAGGGCCCTCTGACCTTCTGAGCTGCCAGGGCACCTCCACCCTCAGTCCTGCCCCTGGAGACACACAGACCACCTTCCCTAGGCCCCTGGTTCCTGCTCCCACACCTCCCATGGCTCCCAGCTCCCTGGACACTGAGGCACCAAGAAAGCCATCCTGTGTGGGCGCATTTGATAGACAATGTTCAGCATCTCGTTCTCTCAATAACCTTTCAAGGCGGCTTCTGTTACTTTCCCATTTCATAGATGAGGAGACTGAGGCTCAGCGAGGGTATGTGGCTTTCCCAAGGTCACAAGGTCAGGATGTGGCATTTCCCCCTATATACTCCCACTATGTATGAGGCTTGTGATGAGCACAAGGTTGGGGAGATCTTGGTTGAGGCAGGATACCCAGACCTTCCCAAGGCCAAGTCAATTCCCAGATTCGCCTTCGACCAGCAGGCTGATCCAGGGAGACGAAGCCCAGGAGGCGTTTAGCATAGGCTTGGCCAGGTGGGGCCTCAGGCCCCGGTGCCAGACCTTTGCCCTGAGGCCACGGCAGCCACTGGCATTGCCGAGAATGAGTGATGTCTCAGCCCCGGACACAAGTGTCCTAACGCCCAGGAGAGCCATGCCCCCTGCCCGGCCCAGCATCGTGCTATGCTCAGGCCTGGGCAGGCTGTGGGTCCATGATGAGAGATTGAGACAAAGCCCAACTCCCTGGGCCTGGGCCCCTCCCCATCTCCTCCTCCCCCCCACCCCCAAACCCCTGCTCGCCTCATCCCCATCCCTGCTCACACTGTCCCCTGCCCACATAACCCCCACCAGGGGGACCAGTGGGAGCATGCACAAGCCCCAAAAGGCTGGCCAGCCTGCGTCACCCACGTGGGCGGGGCGCACTTGTCAGCAGCCGCTCCGTGTGGGGTCGGTCGGCACCTGGCCGGTGGGAAAACGGCCATGCATCGCTGTGGCTCCCATGGTGTCCAGCCATGCCAAGACAGGGCACGCTGCCCACGTGACCCCATCATGACCCCCCAAACCTGGAGCTCACCCCATCCACCCCTACTATCCCTGCCTCCCCCGGGCTCCCCCATATCCACAGGGCTCCCCAGCTGGAAGGTCCCTCCTTCCCTCCAGTTGCCCCCTGAAAGCTCCCAAGGTCGTGCTGAGGTCACCCCCTGCGGAAACGCCCCAGGCAGCCCCCGCGGAACCGTCCCCATCGGGCGGAGCAGACAGACTTCGCAGGAACTTCTGCTGCCTCAGTTTACCCCTGTGTCTCCTCTCCTGGACTGCGAGCTCCGAGGGCAGGGCAGTCCCCGGCCCGGGAAGCCCAGCCCCAGCCTTGTGCCTGGTGCCTGCCCAGGAAACGGCCTGTGAGCTGCTGGGCCTGGCTGGGACTTGGCTCAGCAGCCGGAGCTCACAGTGCCGCCCCCTCTCACAGCAAACGCCATGTCCCAGACCCAGGACTGACCAAAGCAGCGAGGAGGAGGAGGCCGTGTCCGTCTGAGTTCTGTCCAGAAATGAGGAAAAGAGTCTTTGCTGTAAGACCGGCCAGACGGAGACCCTGGCTCTGCCGCCTCGGAGAGCCGAGAGCTGAGAGCTTGGAGAGCCCTGAGCTCTCCCCTCCCGCGCCCCGGCCACCTGGCCACCCGGCCACACGGCCACACGGCAGGTGCTGCTGGGCTGTGGGGAGGCGTGAGGCGCAGAGGGCACCCTGGCGCTGTGTGGTCAGCACTGAGCTGGGTCCACCCTGGCGTCTGCCCCGGCCCCAAGCCCAGGCCTGAGTGAGCCGGAGCTGGTGGGTCGGGGCCTGAGAAATGCCAGTGGCCACTGGGCACCGAGTGGGTTGCAGCTCAGTCTCAGCTCAGCCAGCCTGACCCCTGGCCTCTCTCCGTGACCCCAAGAGCCCAGCGACCTTCCCCAGGGCGTGGAGAGGGCTGGGCGGGCCGAGCTGCTGGAGCCTCATCTGCACGGAGAGGGAGCTGAGTGAACAGCCCCCTCTCCCCCCGGGAAAAAGACCCCGCTGGTCCTGGAGTTAAAAATAGAGGAGTATCGATCGGGGCCGTGCCCAGCGCCAGTTATCAGTGTTTCATTGACAAAATGACTGCCTGAGTCAGCCACGCAGGTAATTTCTTTTTCCACTCAGCTAGCCTGGGAGTGTCCCCCGCACATCCTGGCTGTGCCAAGGAGGCCCGCGTGTCCCCCAACACCACTCACCAGGCCACCGCCCCACCCCGCCCCGGACCGCGGAGGAGGGGCCGCCTGTCCTCTCCGAGCCAGGTCAGAGCTGCGCCTGCTCCCCAGTAATGACCAGCATCCGGCAGTGCCGCTTTGAAGGCCTGCTCCCATGTTGAGGGGACCAGCTCGCAGCCCAGCTGAGGCTCGGAGCTCAGCACAGGGGCCAGGTGGCATTGCGTCCCCTTCTGTCATTTCCTGGAGGGATGCGCTGCTCTCTCTTGGGTGGGCACCTCCGTGGGTGTCCCGGCCCCTCTGTGGCCCTGGCAGTGGTCAGACCTGGCCTCTGGCCTGACTGGGCTCTCAGGCTTCAGACGGCAGGGATGGGTGTGGAGACCACAGTAGTGGCTCACCCATGAAGACACTGGGGAGGCAGGGAGGAAGGCAGAGAGGGAGGCAGGGAGGGAGGCAGGGAGGGAGGGAGGTAGGGAGGGAGGGAGGCAGAGAGGCAGGAAGGGAGAGAGGGAGGAAGGCAGGGAGACTGGTAGGGAGGGAGGAGGGAGGGAGGGAGGCAGGGAGGGAGAGAGGCACCTGCACTAGTAGCTGGAGCTCACACTTGGTGTCTCATCACACCGAGCCTTGGCCACCCCTTGGCCTTTATTTTATCTTTCATTTCTCTTCTTTGTCAAACTTCCTTGCCTTTTGAGAGGCAGCGCGGGGTGGGGAAGGGTGGATTGCCGCTGAGTGCTTACCGGCCTGCTCTGCAAGGACTCCTGAATTAAAAATCAATATCAGAGCAGCATGCAGGGCCCTCGCTGAGGCCACATGCGGCCAGACGCCCCCTCCTGCTGGTGACTGCCGACACCCGGCTGTCCTCAGCACAGTGCTCACTGCCGGGTTGGCCCCTGGGTTCCTCCTCTCTGCTCTTCCTCTCCCAACCCTCCTGGCCCCTAAACAGGGAGTTTTTCCAACCCTCTGTCTAAGGGCCCTAATTCATACTACAGTGTAAATGACTTGCTGTGGCCTATGGGAGCCCTGTCAGGGAGGGTTACATCTTATCAAAGGTCAAAACCAGAAACTGTGAAAAGAAGCTCTCCTGGATGAATGTGAGGGTTGAGTCAGAGGAAGGAGGCGAGCGAGCTGCGTCTGGTCCTACAGGGAGTCTTGGAATCCACACAGTGCCAACCAGCGGTCCCTGTTCCCCAGCCGATTAGGGACGATAGGATCCCCACTTATCAAAGCAAAAGGCATTTTTAATGAATATCCTGCCTTTTATAAGGGAAAGAAATGGACACATGGTTTTTGGATACAGGATTAGGCAGGGCAGTTAGCTGAGTGGGAGAACTCACTGAGTGTTTCCTGACTTAGGGGACCTGGTCACGGTGCCTGCAGGGACTGGGATCCAGGGAACATTGTCTGGATGGTGCAATGGCGATGCTGGTGATAATGCTGGTGATGATGATGATGCTAGTAACGATGGGGTGATGATGGTGAGGATGATAATGATGGTGATGATGCTGGTGATGATGGTGATGCTAGTAATGATGGGGTGATGCTGGTGATGATGCTGGTGATGATGGTGATGCTATAACGATGGGGTGATGATGGTGGTGATGATGGTGATGATGGTAGTGATGATGATAATGATGGTGATGGTGGTGATGAATTGATGGTGATGATGGTGGTGACAATGGTGGTGGTGCTGATGATGGTGGTGGTGATGAGGGTAATGATAAACATTTATTCATCACCTTATATCTGTCAGGCAATATTCTAAGAATTTTCTACATATTAACTCAATCCTTGCAACAACCCTATTGGGTAGGTAATAGGTTCCCCATTTTAATGATATGGAAATAGACACAGAGAAGTTATCTGTGGCCACAAATAATTTCTGCCTGCTCAGCGCCTCCCTTGTCCCCAGCACTGGGATCTGCCATCCCTTGTCTGCTTTCAGTCCTCCCCATGGGCAAATAAGATCCTGAAGATGGACATTTTTATACCCTCAGTGCCAGCCGGTGTCGGGGAGTCTGTCTGGGAGGTGACTGAGTGTATGAAGTGCTCCCCATACTTCGGACCCACCTGGCGGAGACCCGAGTCTCACCTGTCCCCTCCCCCACCCAGAACAGAGCCCACTGGGAATGGAAGAGCGCTTCTGGGTGTCTCAGCCCTCCCTTCATGGAGCTGAGGGGGAAGAGACTTACTGAGAGTGACAGCCCCCAGGAGGGCTCCGTGCCTGGTGAGGCCGAGGCCTGGGTGTCACATCAGTTTGGACCAGGTGTGAGGAGCTGTGACCAGGTGTGAGGAGCTGTGTCCAGGTGTGAGGAGGTATAACCAGGTGTGAGGAGCTGTGACCAGGTGTGAGGAGCTGTGTCCAGGTGTAAGGAGCTGTGACCAGGTGTGAGGAGCTGTGACCAGGTGTGAGGAGCTGTGTCCAGGTGTGAGGAGCTGTGACCAGGTGCGAGGAGCTGGGACCAGGTGCGAGGAGCTGTGACCAGGTGCGAGGAGCTGTGTCCAGGTGCGAGGAGCTGTGACCAGGTGTGAGGAGCTGTGACCAGGTGTGAGGAGGTATAACCAGGTGTGAGGAGCTGTGACCAGGTGTGAGGAGCTGTGTGCAGGTGTGAGGAGCTGTGACCAGGTGTGAGGAGCTGTTACCAGTTGTGAGGAGCTGTGACCAGGTGTGAGGAGGTATAACCAGGTGTGAGGAGCTGTGTCCAGGTGTGAGGAGCTGTGACCAGGTGTGAGGAGCTGTGACCAGGTGTGAGGAGGTATAACCAGGTGTGAGGAGGTATAACCAGGTGTGAGGAGGTGGGACCAGGTGTGAGGAGCTGTGACCAGGTGTGAGAAGGTATAACCAGGTGTGAGGAGGTATGACCAGGTGTGAGGAGGTGGGACCAGGTGTGAGGAGGTGGGACCAGGTGTGTGGAGCTGGGACCAGGTGTGTGGAGCTGGGACCAGGTGTGAGGAGCTGGGCCCAGGTGTGAGGAGGTATAACCAGGTGTGAGGAGCTGTGTCCAGGTGTGAGGAGTGTGTCCAGGTGTGAGGAGCTGTGACCAGGTGTGAGGAGCTGTGACCAGGTGTGAGGAGGTATAACCAGGTGTGAGGAGGTATAACCAGGTGTGAGGAGGTGGGACCAGGTGTGAGGAGCTGTGACTAGGTGTGAAGAGCTGTGACCAGGTGTGAGGAGGTATAACCAGGTGTGAGGAGCTGTGATCAGGTGTGAGGAGCTGTGACCAGGTGTGAGGAGGTGGGACCAGGTGTGAGGAGCTGTGACCAGGTGTGAGGAGGTGGGACCAGGTGTGAGGAGGTGGGACCAGGTGTGAGGAGCTGTGACCAGGTGTGAGAAGGTATAACCAGGTGTGAGGAGGTATGACCAGGTGTGAGGAGCTGTGTCCAGGTGTGAGGAGTGTGTCCAGGTGTGAGGAGCTGTGACCAGGTGTGAGGAGGTATAACCAGGTGTGAGGAGGTATCACCAGGTGTGAGGAGGTGGGACCAGGTGTGAGGAGGTGGGACCAGGTGTGAGGAGCTGTGACCAGGTATGAGGAGGTGGGACCAGGTGTGAGGAGGTATAACCAGGTGTGTGGAGCTGTGACCAGGTGTGAGGAGGTATAACCAGGTGTGTGGAGCTGTGACCAGGTGTGTGGAGCTGGGACCAGGTGTGAGGAGCTGGGACCAGACGTGAGGAGCTGGGACCAGGAGATCTTGGAGCGTGTGTGCCCACTGTTTCCACCCTGCTCTCAATCACGGTGGGCGGAGGTAAGACGCAGCTGGCGGGAGGTTTGGCAGGAGCGGGGCCGGGGTCTCTCTGGTGTCTTTGCAGTGCCTGGGACTCAGTGGGTGCTTACTAAATGTTTACTATTAATAATAAAACCAACCTTATTTATCTGAGGCTTGTCCCCAAAGACCACTTTATACACGCAGAGTAACCTTAATTACTCTCCAGCATTCTCAGAGACAGGCCTGACTCTGTGGTTTATAAGTGGAAGGCAAGGCCCAGGAGGGGCAGCGAGTCCCTGAGTCACACAGGGGCTCAGCCCGGCTCGCCCAGAGCCCTGCTCCTCCCTCTCTCTGCCCACCTGGGTCTTCTGAACATCACTCTCTTCAGCGTCCCCCTCTGACTCTCGATTTTCTTTCCTTTTCTCTCCTCCTCCATTTGCTCGCTCCCCCTTTCTCCCTCCCTCTGTCTTTTGTTCACACCACTGTTCATGGTCATTCTCCTTCTTACTGCCTCGGTCTCCAGTTCCTTCCTTGTTCTCCTCTCGCCCCCGCCTGCTCCCAGACTTTCCAAGATCCCAAGACTCCTCTGTCCTGCCCCCTGTCCCTGAGTTCTCTCCACAGGAGACAGAAAGGGCAGAGACCTGGGGAGTTTTCCGGATGATGGCCATGTGTGGAGACCACAGGCACACCTGCACACACACACACATACATATGCACACACACATGTATTCACAGATACACATAACACACATGCATTCACTACTGTATTCAGATACACATATGCAGACATGTGTTCACATGTGTATGCACAGATGCGTGCACACATACACAGATACGCATACACCCGTGACTCACGGTCCAGCTCGTACTGGTGCCCGGGGCATCTCAGGAAACAGAAGGAAAGGGGGCGGGGCTTAAAGGGCTTCTGATTGCAGGAGCTCTCCACCACCTGCCCAGAGACGTCACCCTCTAATTAATCCCAGAGGCCACTGTGAACCACAGACTGTCAACACCCCAAACCCGTGGCAGCTGCCCCTCCCCGGCCCTGGTGCCCTGGCAAAGCCCATCGGGGTGCTATCCCACCGACTGCCATGCCCAGGAAGGGCCGATGAGAGCTGAGCTAGAGGCTCCCTCGGAGGAGGGCCTCCCGCCCCGTCCTGCAGCCAGGCTGCCCCTCCCCCAGGGCCTGGGAGGACTGGAGGGGAGACGGAGCCAGGGTCAGCCTGGGAAGCCCCTGCCGGTGGCCCCCATGGCGCATCAGGTAGCTGACAACTCTCAGAAGAGGACTTAGTTCCTATTTGATTCTCATTTGAATCTGAAAGCTGAAAGGGACCTTGAAGATCAGCCATGTCACCCCATCTCCGTCCAAGTCCACTCGTCCGCGCTCTGCCCACCCTCCTGCGTCCTCTCTGTGGCCACACACGACGGGCATGCGCACCCTGGCCGCTCTCTCCTTTGCTCAGTCTCCTGCCGCCGGGTGGGGTGGGCTCGGCTCTGCCTCGGAGCCGATCCCTAGAGGCTCCACGGTAAACGCGTGGAGGGAAAGATCACGCCCCCATTTCTCACAGCTTCGCAGCATTCGACAAGCCCACGAGTCTCTCTGGGCCTCAGTTTCCCCAATGGGCATACGATGGGCAGTCCCCGGGCGCTGTGGCCTCTCCATATATCTGAGTATCAGAGTTGTCCTTAAACTCAGATCACATGGCCTCAGGCAGTCCACCGGACACCAGACACCAGACAACACAGCCGCGGGCCGTGCACCGGCTGCCATCCAGTCTCGGGATGGCGGCCTGGACCCAACCCAAGGGCTCCCGACACCCTCATCCTCTTTGGTGAAGACAAAACTAGCTGTCGCCACAGGACTGGGCTGCCCCATGAGGCTGGCCTGGGGCCGGGGCAGCAGCTCTGGCTGGGCCTGAGTGGACAGAAGGGGGGTCAGGCCTCACCCAGCCTTGCTGACCTCCAGTCTTGCTTGACCATCACCTCACACAGGCCTCCGCAGGTGCAGCCGGCTCTGAGAACCGGCCCCCCACCCAGGCGCCTTGGGGAGAGTGGGAACCCCGTGACAGGCCTTCATGGGGACTCAGTGTCCCAATGGGTTTGGCTGGGCCCAGGACCGGCATGAACCGTGGCCCCAGATGTGAGGACAGCTCAGGGACAAAGGGGAGGGGTGCTGGGTTGGACGGATGGCTCTGGTGGAGGTCACTGGGGTGTGTGTGTGGGGAGGGACAGGACATGTAAGTCCACAGCAGGAGAGGGCTGCGAAGGGCCCTCTCTGGAAGGGGCTGAGGGGGCACCAGACCCGACCAAATCAGCATTCGGGGGACCGGGGGTGGGTGAACCCTGAGCTCTGGCCGGGAGATTTGGGGAGGGGACATTTACAGCCTGCAATGAGGGGGCCTGGGATGAAGGGGCTGTGGCCTCTGTCCCGGGGAACAGAACGCAGGCAGCTGCAGACCCCCCACCCCAGACCTTGCCCAGTGCGAGCGCAGCCGCAGTGCCAGGGAAGGCAGATAGGCCATCTGAGCAACATCCTGCACCGTCTCAGGGGTCCCTGCAAAGGGCAGCGGTGACAGCTCCGGAGCGAGGAGATGACATTCGGGGCCGCGCAGGTGGCAGATGGTGGAGTGGGGACAACCCGTGGGGCCGGGCAGCTGTGAGGGGGCGGGAGGGCTCGGAGCAGAGGGCTCGGCCGGAGACCCAGCGGCTCCCAGGGATACAGAGCGGCAGCAGAAGTTTCAGCGTCGCGCAAACAGAGCTTAAATTACCCGAACGGCGCGGCCCTCCCGGCTGCTGCCAGCCGCTGGTATCCACCTGAGTTATGCCTCTCCCCCGCAGGAAAGCGCTGAATTAAACAGCTTAGAGGCCTTGCATATTCCAGCCCAGCACAGCGCCGTAAACCACGCCAGTAACAGCCTCTGAGGCGCAGCCCTTACGGTTGGGGGTGGGGCGGGCTTCACGATGGCAGGTTTGGGAGGGGCTGAAAGCCCTGGCGTGTGGGCTCCTGGTCCGGCAGCCGTGACCCGCTCATCTCATAGACAGTGAGGCCGAGGGGTGGTGGGCCTGTGGTGGGCAGGGGTCTGGGCCCCGCTTCCAGGGGTACCAAGCTTCCTCTGGGCCCTGACTCCGAGTCAGCATCTTGGCCATGACCCTTCGATGGGGAATCTAAGTAACTGCCCGGTGCTTGGCTCTTCTGGGCAGGACAGGCTGGGGCAGGCAGAGCAGCGGGGAGCCGGGACGCTGGGTGTTGGTGACAGATGCTGAGGACACTGCACCGACCATGGTGTCCTCCTCCAGCCCGGCGCAGGCAGGGATGAGGGTCTTCCCCGTGATCGGCAAGCTGCGTCTGACTCCGGGAGGGGCTGGAGGTCCTCTAGGACTGTGGCCTGGGGCCTCCGAAGGGGGTGGTGGTCTCTCTGGGCAGTGGCATCCCAGGGGCCCTGCGGGTGTGTGCGCCCCGAGGTGTGTGGGCCCTGCAGGGCTGGGAACCTGGTGGCCTCTGGTACCAAGTGACTCCAAAGAGGTGCCTCCTGCTCAAGGCGCCTGCTGCCCCCTCACCCCACTGGGCCCCTGGAGGCTCCTCGGAGAGTGCTGGCCTCTGCCCTGTGGCTGAGCAGACGCAGAGGGGCCTGAGGTGGTCAGGAACCAGATCTGCTGCTGAGACAGGCTGGGCAGCAGGGAGGGAGCCCTCTGCCTCCTGCCAGGGCCTGGCCATAACGGGAGGGCGGAGGGGGAGAGTTTCCCTCTGCGGCGGGTCACACCCCATTCGGAGCCACAAAGGAGTGTGCATGTGTTTTACAAAGAATCTCAAACGACAAAAAATAAAAACCACGTTTTCCTATGAAGAGCAGAAAACCAATCTCTCACCAAGAACCCCAACATGTTCCCAAACTGGCTGGGAGTCTGACTGTGATCCTTCTAGAACTCTCTCCCAGCCAGGCCCCGAGGCCCCATCTGTGCCTCACCCCAGAGGCTGGAGGATTAGCTCAAACCCAGGGTGGGTGTTCATGCTGCTCTGCTGTGGCCCGGGGCTGTGACAGGGGCGGCTCTGAGCAGTGCCAGGCCCACCTGGCGTCACAGGAACCTCCAACCCAGCCCCCCACCTCCCCAAACTGGTCCTGCCCCGCCCCCCCACCGCGTCCCCTCCAGGCTCCGCGCAGTGTGAAAATACGAGGGCCGCTGCCAGCTCCCGCTTCCCTCTGCTCCCTGATCCTTTAATCTGAGACTATTAAAACTTCATTCCACTCCTATTGGTAAACCATCAATCACCGTCACCAAGCAGCCTATGGCTTGCAGAGCCCAGTGGGGGCGGGCCCCAGGGAGCGGGAGGCCACAGCCTCGGAGGGCAGGAGGCAGGGAGGAGCCCCACCAGCCCCTCCCGTGGCGAAGCCCAGGCTGGGAAGAGCCGTGTGACCTTGAGAAGGGCAGGCTGCTGGGGACATGCAGGCGCAGGCGCAGGCCTGCAGGCAGAGGTGGGCCGTGGCCCTGGGATCTGCTGCTCGGGCCCCTCTCCGTGGGGGTGGCAGTGCCCATGTCCCCGGGGCGCAGGCAGCACGTCAGCACCAGCTGCCACCCGGGCCTGAGCTGCAGCCACTGGGGGACCTCGGCCTTTCTCTCTGAGCTTCCTTCCCGCTGTCCCTCTTCCCAGAGTGACCATGGCCTCAGGCAGGAGGGCCGGGGTTCTGGGGCCCAGCCCTCAAGAATAGCTTATGAAAAGGCAGCACCAGGCCGTGCTCGCAGGATTATGGGTCTTTTTCTTAATTAAAAAAATCCAATTAAATGAAGATATCAGAACTAAGTAACGCTCGAGTCGTTAGTGCAACTTTTATCTTAATGACTCCAGCTGCCGAATCCTTCTCTAATTCCGATGGCCTTCCTGCCACCGCGCCAGGGAGGGGGGTTCTGCTGGAGGTGACAGGCCTGCAGACATGAGGCCCCTTAACCGAGCCCGTTCCCTCGGCACTGGCGGAGGGCTGCAGCCCCGGCAGGCACTGACCCTTCGCTGGGGAATCTAAGTAACACTGCCAGGTGCTTGGCTCTTCTGAGCAGGGGGGTACACTCTCCCCCCTCCTGGCTGGCTCTGGAGGGACCCCTTCCCAGGACTAGGCAGATCCTAGAGACAGTGAATGACTAGCCAGTGAGCACACCTCTCAGATGCAAACCAGTCACGCTGAGCACATCCGCTCCTCCTCCAGGGGGCGCTCACACCCAGGGCCGCTGTCCCCCTGCCCTGATCACCCAGGGAGATATCAGACAACGGGGCAGCCCCTGCACCCCAGAACCACTGAAACTGTTCACACTGGCCGGGCCTGAGCCTGCTCACCCCGCGTTCCCACAGAAACCGCAATGCAGGCTCCTGCCCGCGTCCCCCGGCTCCCTCTGCCTCCGGGCTGACCCTGGTGCCTCCCCGCGGGGCCCTGAGTGGCGTGGGGGTGGAGCTGTGAGTAACAAGCTATCTTTTCAGTGGGAATCACCCCCTCACCTGTTGGCCTCACCACCCCGAAAAGTCATAAAATCCACGCGTGAAAGCAGAGGCCGTGGGCAGTGGCTGGAGGAAGTGGTTTGATGGGCATTGTTTAGGAGACAAGTCGAAAAGTTTGAAAGTGAAAGGGGGTGGGACAGATCATTTGGGGGGGTTGGGCCTGGTTTGGGGGGGACTCTGTGAGGGGAGGGAGACGTGGCTTCCAGCTGCCCTCCTAGGTCCTGCTTATGTGCACCCCCAAAAGCGGCGCTGCTTTAAAATGGAAACAAGTGCCCCCTTGTTTACTGTGGAGCTTCTGTCCACTGAGGCTGTGGACTCCCTCTGGTTCTAGGTCAGGGAGAGCTCTGGGGGCCCATGAATAGATCCTAAGGCTGCAGGCCAGCCCAGCCTCCAGACAGCCCTGCCGCAAACAGCCCCGCCCCAGAAGGCTCTGTCCCCAAAAAGGCCCCGCCCCAGAAGGCTCTGTCCCCAGGCAGGCCCCGCCCCCTGACAGCCCTGTCCCAAATAGGCCCACCCCCAGACAGCCCTGCCTCTGACAGGTCCAGCCCCAGACAGGCCCTGCTCCCAGCTTCTGGGGCACAGCCTGTGCTGTAGGGTGACGGAGGTGGGCGGGGGGGGCAGTCAGGCCCTTGGGGAGGTGGGGCGGTTCCCGGTTTACTGTGAGGTGCCCGCTTCCTCACATCATTACCCCGTGTTGACAGAGGCAGCCAAGGAGCCTTCTCGCCTCCATTAGCAGATTGCTTGAAAAAAAAAATCTGAAAAATTCCGCTCTCAGATGTGGGCCGCCATCTGGCCTGGGAAGGCAGCTGGGTTTTGATTTGTCCTAAAAGGGGTTTGGCCCCCGTTTTAGGGGATGGAGCAAGCTTAGGAAAGCAGTCCCAGGTCACGGAAAGCTTCCAGAGGCTTCAGGAAGGTCAGGGAAGCTTAAGTCCAGGGGAAGGAGGAAGCCCCCAACGCTGGTCAAGGGGGCTGCCAAGGAGAGGTTGGGAGGGGCACGCGTGGCGTTTGTGTGAGAAAAGGGCCAGATACAAGCAGGCTGGGGACAGTGACAGGAGGGTTCGATCCCCGGTGGGAGGCAACTGATTGATGTTTCTCTCTCCCTTCTTCTCTAAAAATATCAATAAAAACATATTTAAAACAAAACAAAACCACCCCACGTTTTGAGGAAACTGGATGACAGAGGAAAATGCTGATACAATGGCAAGTGAAGAACTCCAAACATTACACTGTGTTGTGTCCTGTTACCGATTTTGTAAAAAAAATCCCATCTGTGAGTACAGGAGGCAGGAATATACCAACATGTAAGTAGGCTATCTCTGGGTGATGGGCTTATAGGTGGATTTTATTATCTTTTTAATACATTTCTGCATCTTATAAATGTTCTACTGTGAGCATATCTAATTTTTATAATTAGAAAAAACATGTTTCAATATTTAAAAATAATGTATTCATTTGTTATAATGAGTCTGTTTGCTTTTGTAATTAAAAAATGTTAATAAAGACAAAAGTGAAAAATAAAGCCATTCATTCCCATTCAACCAATATTCATGGAACGCCTCCTCTGTCAGGCATGATACGTGGGGGCAGCCACATGATATGGGGGGGTGCAGTGAGGGGGGCAACAGGCCATGTAACTCCTGTGTGTATCAATAGTGCGCGTCGGGGAAGATATTTGTTAGACGTTATCACCCTTTATAACTGTAACTTACCAAGCAATGGCAGGTTCTAAGTAATCAATACCACATGGTAATCATTGCAAGCAAGCAGAGATTTATATCCGTGCACCTTGGACAGCGATTACTTTATTCTTCTAACATACTTTCGAGTGCTGCTTTATTTTCGCTTAAACCAATTTGCCTTATTGACCCAACCAAGTCCGATGCCCATCACATCCAACCTTTCTCCCATCCTCGAACTCAGCGAACCCCATTTACAGCAACAATTATGATAAGGGGCCAGCCCAGGCAGCGCTGGGTGGGGAATGTCCGGCCCTCAGGCGAAAGCATTTGGTCTGGCCCTGTCGAGGCATTAGGGGTGAGTTAATTAAATGTTTGACCGAATCTAGCCGGCTCATTTTTAAGTTGATCATTTTGTATGGCCCACGAGATGTTATAAATATCCACATGGCCCTTGGCAGAAAAAAGGTTCCCCACCCCTGATCTACAGGGATCCCTACCTGTGCCTTCTCTGAGCTGAGAGGGAGACACGGGGGGGCGGGGCAGAGGGGTTTGCCCACACAGGAGGCCACCCGTCAGAGTGTGCAGATGTGGAAGGAAGGGGCGAGAAAGGAAGAGAGGGAGGAAGGGGGAGTGAGAGCGAGAATGGAGGAAGGCTGGGAGAAGACAGAAGAGCGGAAACTGAGCCACATACCCCTGGGCAGCAGGGAAGGTCACCTAGTCCTTCCTTTCTTGGTCAGAGCCAGTTTGCAGGGACCCTGCCCCCCGCCGGTCTCCGGGTCGAAGCTCCAGGGCTGTGGACGCAGCTCACTGGCCATGCCATTAGCTGAAGAGTGATGACCTACTCCCTCCTGGTGGCAGTCGAGCAACTTAATGCAACTAATCAACTAATTCATTAAACTCGGAGAGGCAGGTCAAACCCTCGCGGCCTCCATCAATTAATCAGGACTGGAGTCCACCTGGTGTTTGGAGCTCAGCAATAGTTTTCCTCGCCTTTCCTGCAGTCTTCATGCCCCTCCGGTCCGGGGGCTCCCAGCCTGCCTGAAATTGGCTTCGAGGCAACCTCCCACCCAGCTGTCCAGCACCCTCTGACACAGGCCTGCTCTGTCAGGCCCTTCCTCCCCCCTCACCCCAGGCTCTGCCCTCCCGGTCTGCCCTCATCACGCCTGGCCAGATTTCCGTGAGACCTTGCGGGGCAGCTCAGCCCTGCAGACACGTGAACAAAGCAGGCGCCGATGTGCAAGGACATGGCATCTCAATGGAGCTATTCTGCACACGAAGCACACGGCAGTCCCCGCTCCAGGAGGTGCCATTCCCACAAACCACCCTGTGAGCGTGAGCCCCGGAGTGGCGGGGGCCACGGCCCCAGGGGAACATTCTTCACCCCTGCTGTGCACATTTCTCTCCAACACGTGGCCACCTACTCTACCCTTCATTTCCCATTTCTGAAAGAAACCTGGGCAGGGAAATACTTCTCTAAGAAAAACCACCGTGCGGGCGCCAGGAGGCAGGGCCAGTGCCCCTGGCCAGGGTGCTGGGCAGGCAGCGTGGGGGCTGCGAGTTGGGGGCGGAGGGTCCAGCAACTGCTGCCCGTTGCTGCCAGGTGGGCATTTAGGCCCATGAGGTTAGGTCTGCTGGTTTTTCAAGAAAAGTCAGAGCTCTGTTTCTGTGTGACATTCACAGGTTTTTATGCGCTGGCTCACATCTTTACGAAACACCATTTCAACCGAACACACTGGATGGCCTGAGGGCTTCGTGCTTGCAACCCTGGCCCTGGCAGGGGCAGGCTCTGCGGCCCAGCATTCAGACCCCTCTACCTGGAGCCTCATAGCAGTTTAGAGCCCCAGTGCATTTTGGGAGGTTTCAAAACACTGGATGTCTGGGAACCCGGTCCTCCCCAAGGAGAGTTGGGCTCACCTGCACCAGCCCCATGCTGCCTGGTCTGAGCACAGCCTGGTGAGTGCCATCGTTGGGGGGCCAGGGGTCTAACACCTGACTCCTTTAAGAAACCCCACCCCTACGACATCATCAGGGACGGCCCAGCTTGCTGGGGCCTGGGGTTTACACAGTTTGTCAGGAAGAAGAACATAATTCAGAACACAAAATCAGGTGGCCGGGGCCACGGGCACGGGAACCAATTATACTTATTTCTTCCCAACTTTGCTTTCAGCGACGTCACATTGGTAGCTTGAAATTGGCCAGGGTGCGAGTATTTACACCATGGGAATTGGCAAAAGATACAAATCAGCCTCCCACACCCCCTGTCCAAGAGCCAGGTGTGAACCATCTGCCAGCACAGCCCTGACGTCTGAAGTTTTATTCGCTTCGTGTAAATCTGACTGGAATCCAATTCCACATACCAGGCAGGGCCCTCGAGGGACAGAGGGAAAAAGCCAGAGCAGCGATACCGAAAGAAGAGGGAGGATTTTCTTGTAAAATAGAAGAAAACAGGAAAAGATCTTTCTGAGAGGCAGAGGTTTTCCCTTCTCAGTCTGAGCTGGGGAAAAAAAATGGGAGAGAAAGTCTTTCTTCAAATCCCCAAAGGCTTTGCTGAACCTGGAGCTCCCCTTTGAAACAAGTGCATGGTTTGGGGGCATTTGCAGAATAAAATATCCCAAATTAAAATCTCATTTCTTTCAAGGGGCTGGAGAATGTGTCTATTTGTCTGGGACTAAAGGATTTAAAATCCTTTTAAGGGAAGCGATTCATTGGCAGGGAAGGGCTGAGTACCTCCGTGTCTGACGCCCTTCAGCTGAGAGAGGCCGCTCCTGGGAAGTGGGGCTGGAGGCCGGCCCCATAGCTGTGGATCTTGGGGGACGGCTCTCCATCCCCTGAGGCTCAGCCCCCGACCTGGTCCAGCTGGTGGCAGCCCAGAGTGGACACTTTAGGAAAAGGCTGCCAGGATTTCTGCAGCCAGGGCTGTGCTGTGCGTGGCCAGGGACAGGCCTCTCTGACCACATCTGGCCTCTCGGAAGCCGGAGGGTCCGGTGTCTGCAGGCCACTCTCTGAGGGGCTGACGCTGAGGGTGGAGGAGCCCAGAGGGGGTTGGGGCTCAGAGCATCCTTCACTGGGGGGGTGGGGGACACTTGGCTGACGCTGGAGTGGGGTCTGCTGGCTTGGACAAGGGGTCATAGGAAGAGGCTGTGTCCTCGTCACAGGGAGCCCCACTACCCCACCTGCTTAGTCACGCCACAACCCCAGGGCAATGCGTCCCTCCTGGTTAGGCCACAGGCCTCCCACTCTCCGCCTGCTGGGCTTATCAGCTGGGGGAGGGGCGGCCGCTGCAGCTGCCACTCCACGTCACCCCTGCCTGTCCCTGGGCACCTGCCAAGCAACCTCTGCCTGGCTGGACGAGGGGCCTCCTCCCAAGGGCGAGGCTGCAGAGAGGGAGGGCAGGGTCTAGCTCCACCGGGCCCAACGACCAGACAGTGAGAGGTGATCCAGGAAAGCTCCCTGTAGGGGGCGGTGTCTGAGACTGATCCTGATCAATGGCTGAGCAGGCAGAGGAGGGGTGAGGGGGGTGTGGGGGAACGAGGCCTGAGGTGAAGGAGACTCTGATGTGTGGGGTCACTGGGATCAGCTCAGGGACCTTCAGGTAATTGGGGTTTCACACTGCAGGCCTGGGTAGGGGTCGAAGGCCTTGGGGGAACCTGCTGTTTAGAAAGCACTTTTGTGATACTCAGAAGTCTGCACCTGTGTGAACATCTGGCCCAGACATCCCCCGCACTTGCCCTGGCGCCCACTTAGTCCACCCTTCACAACTGGCTGGAGGAATCAGGAGCCTGGGTCCCTGCCCTGCCCCAGCCCCAGCCCCAGCCCCAGCCCCAGCCCCAGCCCCAGCTGCCCTGTCCTCTGGGAACAGTGGCTAGAGCCCCTCTCAGGGCCTGCCGGGCCTCAGGAAAACCCGACGCTGATGCTGGGACTTCCACCTGCCTTTCCCAGGACACCTGACGGCACCTGCGCGGGTGAAGCAGGGCCTGAGCCAAGGCCAGGAGCCAGCAGATCCAGCGAACTCGGGGCCTTGACTCCTTGTCCTTGGATTCGCCACGAAGCCCCTCCCCACAGCCCCCCCCTCCCCTGCAAAGTGCTGAGTCAGATGCAGTTACTTTTTAATGAAAACGCAGTGCAATTAATTTTGCATGAGAATCTCCCGCGATCTGCCCCCTGGGAGTCGACCTCCTCCAGGGGGAGGGGCCATTAGCCCTGTCACTTCATACAGGGACTTCATGGGAGCTGGAACCTGGCGGGAGGGATGCCCCGCCGGCCTCTGCTTCCTCAGCCGTGAGTTTAATACCAGGCAGAGGCCATCACGGGCCAAGCCTGTAAATAAAGGATTTACAATTAAGGTTACGAGCATCAGGTGAAACCTAAACTTGGTAACCCTGCATTGCATGAGCACAAATAATCAGAGTGTGCGCGTTTTTGTTCTGATTTTAAAAGAATGACCCGAGCGTGGGAATCACGGCGTTTCCACACCTCCCAGCAGTGTCCGCGTCCTGGATGCCCACGGGTCTCGGAGAGCCAGGGGCTGGCTGGGTGTCACCTCCTGGGGCCCTGAGCTGTGGCCTTGGGAGGGGTGGGCACCAGGTGGCCGTGTGTCTAACCTGCACGGCCGGCTCCTCCAGGCCCTGTCCTCAGCCACGCCTGCGCGCTTGCATCAGCAACACAGCCCACCGTTTCTCCTTGCAAATGGCCACGCAGTTGGTCCCTGGTCCCCCGCCTAAGAAAGAGCCGGGACACAGCAGCGGTCCCCCCGGCGCGCGTGGGTCCCAGCCACCCGGAGCCCCTCAGGCCCTTGCTTGTGTTGATGTCCCAGAGGCACTGTGCGCACTGATGTCAGTCAGCCTGCCCTTGGGAACCAGTGACACCCCCTGTGGCCCTCCTCCTGAGAGGGGCTCTCTGCCAGGGGTGCCAGCCAATCAGAGCCCAGTGTCTCCGGAGCCATTCACTCATTCACTCATTCATTGGAATTCACGGAGCACCTCCTTTGGACCCCACCCTCACCCCTGCAGGGACTGGCAGCTTTGGTGTCTCCAAGGCCTGAGTGGGGGTCTGGCCCGGGGTCCCGGCCCCCTCCCTGCCACCGGAATCCCCCTCCTGGGTAGAAGCTCCTCTTGCCACCGCCCTCTTTCTTTCATTTTCCCTGTCTCTCTCCCTCTCTTTCTCCATCTTCTCCAAAGCGGAGGCAGATTCATTTGTCACGGGCAAAGGCCAGCCTGCTTCACAGGTCCTGGAGGCTGACCTCTTTCTAAGGCTGAGGGCAGCTGGAGCCCCAGGCAGGCCCCCTGATGCCCAGCTCAGCTGCCACCTGTGGCGTTTCGGGGTGTCAGGGAGGAGGGAGGAGGAGGCTCGGCTGGGGATTCAGCTCCTCTCTGCTGGGACCCTCCAGAGATTCTGCCGCAGAGCCGCTGCTACAGAGGGGATGAGGAGACAGGACTGCAGAATGAAGGTGGAGGGGCTGCAGGCACCCTCAGCGAGGGGTGGCGTGCAGAGGTGGGGAGCAGGCAGTGGCACCCCACAGGGCCCTGCCTCAGGATGTCTTTTTTAGCTGCTTAGGACGCTGGTGACTGGAACTTGTTTAACGGAAAATGGATTTTGTAGGAAACGTGACACAAATTTATTTGGACAATTAATACACCATTTTAAGCCGCTTCTCTTCCTCGGCGGCCCCCCTTCGGGGCTGCAGCAGGCTCTCCTGATGTGGGCGGAGGAGGCAGCGGGCGGCGGGGCAGGAAGATTTAATCCCTCCCTCTCCAAGATGAATGTTCTGCGTGGGATCTCTGTGCGAACTAAAAATAGCCCCGCGGCCCCCAGCCTCGGCCTCCAGCCAGCGCGGCTGCGGAATATCCTGATGATCCTCACGTACAGGAAAGACTAATGGGATTCTTCCTTGAGGCAATTAAAAAGTGATTTGTCACACGCCGAGATGCATGGCTTGGCTTTGGCAGATAGGAGGCAGCGGGAGGGGTGGGGGCGGGGTGATGGATGGTGGGGAGGGGTCCGCAGGGCCGGTGTGGCTGAGGGATTGGGGGAGGGATGGGGAGCTTCTGGCCACACAGTGGGGGGCGGGGACAGGGGCGCCCAGGGCTACAGGTGCAGGCCCCTCAGTGTCCCTTTAGCTGGGCCACGTGGCTTTAGGCTGAGCTGCTGTTTTCTCACTTCTCCAGCCGCAAAAGTCTGGGCAACCCAGCGGTCCCCACCTGCTCGCACCCTCCCCAGCGTGGCCTCCCCACAGGGAGGGGGCTGTGCCGGGCTGTTCCTGACAACGTTGCATGCAGCTGGGGGGCCTCGCTCCCTTCCTGATGCCCCTTCCCTGGGAGGAAGCTGTAGAGGATGAGAGTGAGGCTTAGGTCCCCCACTCGTGCCCCAGAGGGAGTCCCTAGACACAGGCGTCCAGAGCGATGTGGGTGCATGCAGTGCACCCACCTCCTGCTGCAGAGGGCACGGCCGGCTCTCACCCTGC